>CM032456.1:183568199-183713199 GCA_019049505.1 Pachyrhynchus sulphureomaculatus | reverse complement strand
GCGGCAAAATTTTTAAGCGGATCCGAATTCATAACCCAGCCGTTATGCGCCATGAGAAATTTACCATTTTCGCTATACATTATTTCTTCATATTCTTTGAGGGATTTTGGTGAACCATAATCTGTGAAATATCTGTTAAAACAAGATAATTACCATCTAATTTTTTTATCGGATTAATAGTTCATTAAATAGAACATTTTTTAATATTAATGGCTTATTTTGAACATTTTACGACATTAATAAATAAATAACACTTATGGCATCTTACACCTGAAAATATACTGCAAATTATAATCGAAATACATAAGTTAGGTATTACATTTTATAGGATATATAGTATACAAGGGCAAATAAATACGACCCAAAGTAAGATATTTTAGAATAACATCTTCCTTATAAAACCAGAGATTTCTTTTAAAACTCCAGATCAATTCCTTAATATGTCTCAGTGAATTACGAAAATAATTAAATCTTTCGATAACAAAGAATTCATTATTTCTGATTATATATATATATATATATATATATATATATATATATATATATATATATATATATATATATATATATATATATATATATATATATATAAAACTTACCGGTAAACTAGAGGATGATTGAGGGTGATATCTTTAAACTTGGGACCATCAGCTTGTACTCTGAAATATCTGATCCCAGCAATGACATTTATAACAGCAACATTCAGGTCTTCAGTAACTTCTTTAATGATTACTTCGTTAAGAGATTCGAGTTTGATTTTCAAGTCTTCAGCACATCTAAAATAACAAATAATGGGTTATTATCTTAAGGAATATTATCAACACCTGAAATTATAAAGGCTTTCCATCGATCATTTTATTTCAAGATTTTCCTAAATGCCAACTGTAACTTATTTTCTAGTATGTACAATGCCAGCGGTATCAATTAAGCTAAAATTTAGAAACCAAACTATTTCTAAGCTACTATATTTTGACAAACGAATATCGCCTTTTTAATATACTGGTATACTACCTCCAACTATTACCCTGCTTATTTATATAATTGGATCTTACTGATATATTACGTTAATACGGTAATAAGTACTTTTCTCTTTCTTGTCGATCTTAGCTCGGCTGATGAGTCGTGATACGATAAAATGCATCCCGAAATGATTCGGGATATGGGAGAATAGTAAATAACTAATTAACTAAGGACATCGTTCAATTTTGGTAGTTCATATTGATTTTTATAAACGTAGGTTGCCCGATACTTAGCGATTGCTAGCTAGGGGTGATTTTTGGCAAACGGTGACCTCGCCAACATTTCTTCTGCCGGACGGTGGCTCGAAGGGTTCCAATAGAGAGCAGGTATGCTTTCAATATTGAGCTCACATTAGCCAGAGAAACAGACAGTTCGATCTTATTAATTTTTTATTTGATGTTCAAAATGTCTAGAAGAAAAATAAGGAACTTCACAAATCAACAAAGTAATTAGCATCTCACAGTAACAGTAAAAATACAAATTTTAAGCACAGCCTGGCAGTATATAAGCAGGACTTGGTAGGACCGTCAGTGTACTAGCAGTATATGGCTGGACACAAGCATCAGATTGGTAGTAAGCACGCAGCGGATTCTGTTATCACTCTAGCTGTAACTAGCAGGTTACTGACAACGTCAAGCAGAATCTTATTAGTGGTTCATAGTACACAAGCAGTGCCGACAGAATATCAACAATTTCTAGGATAGGACGTTGGCAAGACGTTACAAGGTGGTTGTGGTAGCTAGTCTGGCAAAACACGTTTTCTAAAAAGTGTTACCAGTTTTGAAAGTAAGTGAATAATTTTTTTATGGTGAGATTGGGAAATAAATTGACTACATGAACAAGGCGAATGTGGTACAACACACTGAATATATATGACCTCCTTAATTTAAAAAAAATTAATATAGTTATGTGTAACATAATCGGAACAATTAAGTTAGATGGAAATGTTGCCAAAAATGTACTCAATTTGTATTTTTAAGGCCTTACTGTAAAAATCTTTTTCTATTCACTAAGGGTTTTTTTCACCGTAAATGTATTTTAAATTCTTCTAACATATATAAATATAATACATATATACCTTCTAACTCTAGATTCTTCATCAAAACAATCCAATCTATAAACGTTGAAAATCTTAAGAGCTAAATCGATATCAATAGTACTTTTCAATCTCCTGAACTCTGGATCTTGGATAACCTTTATTTCCCCGACAGAATCCTGACTATTTTCAGAAATGGGTGGCGTTTTCCTAGCGAGTGTTAAAAATTCTTCAAGATATTTGTTAACATCTACCAAGAAAAGTTCTTGTAATTTAAGTGGTTCTAAAACACTGCTTTTGAAATGGTAAAGGATTGCATTAAGGTGTTCTTCTGTTGATACTTCAGGTGGAATGCCTTTATCTTCGTAATAACCTAAACATTGGATCATCAAATTTAGTAAGATATTTATAAAAAAAAAAACTGAAGGAAACGCATCATATAATGGGTGAGCTAGTGGTAATAATACGTAGGCTGAAAGGTTTTTGGTCTAGCTGCTTAAAAACACATTTTTTTTGCAAAATTGGACTTTATTCATCAACATAGTCTCCTTTAAGAGCGATACACTCAGTTCAACGCTTTTCTAACATTTCGATAGCTTTCTTGTAGAAGGATTTGTCTGCCTTCACAATAGGCCTCAGTTTCGGCGATAACTTCTTCACCTTCCCAGCCGACTGTTGTGTCTTTGGTCGCTTCGGGCGGCTTTTACCGGCTGCTGTCCACTCAGCTGACTGCCGATTTGATTCGGGTGTATAGTGGGAGATCCATGTCACATATCGCACGAAAAATCCTTTTTATTGCGCTTAAACAGGTCCAAACAGAGCTTTCTCATGCCCAAATGTTCATGCAAAATATGATCAACACGTTCTTTTGATATCTTTAGGGTGTCAACTATCTCACGCAATTTCACTTTATGGTCATCCAAAACAATTTTGTGGATTTTTTTTATTTATTTCCGGTGTAACCACCTTATTTGGGCGTCCAGAGCGTTCAGCATCATTTGTGTCGCGTTTAAAATTCAGCATACCAGTAAATGATGAGTGATTTTCCCGGAGCTGAGTCCCCGCAACACTTAATCAAGCCATTGCCTTGCTTGAACGATATTTTTTCCTATCAAAAAACAGTGTTTAATCAACATACGAAATTCGATTTTTCCCGTTGTTTTGAAAATATAGTAGCGTCATGAAATTTTGACACATATCGTTTGAAGGTTGGTACTTCCTAAAAATCATATGGATTTTTTGAAAAGGGCGACATCTATAGGTCAGACCAAAAACTTTTTAGCCTACGTGTTATTAACAAAAAAATTTGGAAGATATTTACTTAGTATACCAATACAAATAAAATACAAACTCTCTCTTTGCTAGATACTACTTATATTTCTGTTAAATTAATAAAAAAAAAACTTGATTTTTGGATCGAACGAAAAGACATAAAACGTGATATATTTGAAGCTACCTCCCCCCATCCCTTACTACATTTATTCATTTTCTTCACCAAAATCCAGGCAAAATCTTACAATATTATTGCAAGTGAACGCAATTTATTGACCTTGACCCTTTCCACACTTTTGCCCCAAATAATATTATTCAGAAATTATAGGTTTCTTCCCCAATTCAAGTCCTATATATGTACTGATAGACCGACGGATTTGAAAACTGTTTTTCGTGACTCAGGGATCCTAAACCGTGAAGAAATGTAAAAATCTCAAACGGAGTTTTTTTCACCACCAATAAAATCAGTAATCATCAGAATGAGAGAAATCAAAACTTTTTATATACACATAAATGAAAAGTCAAAATTCCAAATGTTGTAAGTGTCCTCTTGGTAATTTTTGCAGAATAATCTTACATCTTTAATATGCTTTCTTTAAAGTATTAGTACGAATAATGGTTGTGGAAGTTTTATAGCTAAGCAAACGGCGCTACCACAATTACCATCTGGGTAATGTCAGCTTGATGGAACTTTACAATTTCCATTCTTCAAATTATTATTAATAGTCTTTATAAATTTTAAATTCTGTTTGTTCTATTTCTTTCAGTGTACTTTACTCTATAAAAGGTTTCACTTATTACCTTTTTTAACATCCATTGAAAAGTGATGGAAAGCAGCATCTAACAGGTAAGCTGGTCTCAGATAAGGACAGTTTACACAATTGTATGTTGCTTCTGGATGTTCCTTAATCCATTCACTTTCATTAGCTGTGTGATTTAAGACAATGTCACAAATAGACAACACCTGTAATAATAAGAATAATAACAATATTACAATGGATTTCCTAAATAAATAAATTTTCTGTTTTGGATATTTGCCAAAGCAACTAAAAAAGGTATCTTAGAAATGAAAAAGCTTATTTTTTTACATACTTAATTATACAATACATAATTTTAAAAACAGTTGATAAAATAGACAATTCTTATTTTTTTGGCAACTATATAAAATATTTTTTGTATTGTATAAACAACTAACTTTTGTTTTAAACTTATTCTGATTAGAAAAGCAGCACAATTTGCCAAAATTCATCTTTAAAATTAATATTTATCATTCTAATATCAAAAAGGCAACAAAATTTTTATTATAAAATTAATATGTATTGTTTCTTTTCTCAGTAGTCTTCACGTGTAATCTGTGACATAAAAAAATTAACCAAAACCAAGAAAGTAGTGTTTTATTATAACCGAAAGTTAAAATTCATGTTTATAAAGTAGTAAAAAAATTATTACAAAAAATAAAAACACAATTAAAAAAAATCGGACAAGTGCAAGTTACTTGTGCAATTAGTGTTCCGTACGGTGGTTGCTTTTAAAAGAAAAAATTTTGGTAAGGTATAAATGGTCAGTAACTTCACAAAACACACCCTAAATGAGTTTTCAACAAAGTTTCGATCTTGGTTGAAAACTGATGGCCTTGAAAAATTTGTTTTTTTTTTTATATACCAGATAGATTATCAAAGGTATCGCACTCGTGATAATTTTCATTCAATCTACACTTTATGGAGAATATTTCAGAATTTTATGAAAATTTTCTGATCAGCATTTTTTCGAGAGAGGGCAGTGATTTTTTCGCGATTTTTTAAAAATACGACAAAGAAAAGTGTGCGCAAGTATTACATTATAAATATTTCTGAATTCGTGTTTTTTACACACCCCACTCGTTGATCTGGTAGTTTTTTATTTCACTTACAATTTCACCCCCCAAAACTAACCCCTTAAGACAAAATTTAACTTTTAAAACTATAGAGCTCTGATGAGGCCATCAGTTCATATATTAGTGCCAAATTTTAACTTTCTATGTCAAATAGTTTCGGAGAAAATCGGGTGTGACAGACCGACAGTCAGACGCCGAAGTGATTTTATAAGTGTTCCGTACGGAATACTAAAAAGTTAAGCAGAGGAAAGTATTCTCTTAAGATTGGAAATAATGAAAAAATAAAAATTCTGAACTATTAGTATTTCTGATTTTTTTGGTACAATTCTAGTACAATTTTCAGATATTTATTTTTTGAAATTTTAAATAGTAGTCATATATAAAAATTTCCAATAATTGATTCAATGGTGTCATTTAAAATTTTGAGATATAGAAAAAAACTCAAAAATAAAGTGTCTCAAGTTTACAGACTAAATTTAAGAAAAATATTTCTCTAATATGCCACTGAGTAACAAAACAAGTTAAAGTAACTCATTCTTTCACTTTTGTTTATGCGAGTACACTCATGTACAACTGTATTGGCTCTATGGAGGCTCTTATAATTGCTGACTTGTTTAATTTTTAAAAATTTATTCATTAGCAGTTAACTCGTTAAAATGACTAATAAATGCAAGTGTATGTCATAGCGGATAGTTTCTATTTTCATATAAAAGTAAACAAAACATAAAGCTTTTCTGTATAAATTTCCATAAAGTTCTACGGTGTTACTTCGTATTTAATTCATTAAAAAAAGAGCGGTTCATTAAAATGACTTCCACCACATTATCAGCCAAATAATCTCCCCTAATGTAAGGGAATGCCTTTTTATAGCCATTACTTGTCTTGTCCACAATAGGTCTATGATATCTCAATGGTATAAAATAACTCAAAGTACATACTTCAAATTTTAAAACTATATATATATATATATATATATATATATATATATATATATATAGTTTTAAAATTTGAATATGATTGATTGAAAAATATATATATATATATATATATATATATATATATATATATATATATATATATATTTTACCAGGCAATAGGCTGATTTAAAATGATATATTGTATATTTTTTAAAATTTTCCATTAAAGCTTTATTTGGATTATTTAAATTTAAGATGGTTGGCAACTTTACGATAACATGTTATCTGTTGATTTTATTATTTAAGGGTGGCAATACATTTGGGCAGGTGCAAATAAGTCAATTTTAATATTTTTTTTTTGTGTGAACGTTTAATGTAACATTAACGGAATTTTAGGTATGATTTGTTGTTACTTAAGATTAAAATTACATATATTTTTTTTTAAATATTGAAAAATGGCAGTCACTGTCTTCTGGTAAGGATGCCGAGTGAGTAGTAAAATGGCGTAACGTCTAGCTTATATTATATTTGCTCCGAAACAAACGAGTTTTTTTTTAATTCGTTATTAATATTCATACAATGAACCTCAAAAAAAATTTAAAAAATGAAAAATTGCGGAAATGGAATGCGGTAAAAAGGTTAATTTTTCATAAGTTTCTCGAGTTATTTTGCCATAAAAAAGTACTTTTCTTTAATGAAATTTAGGTTTAAGTACAAGGAATACTGTTATTTGAATGCATGCAAAATTTTAATGAAATCAATCCAATATTCTCAAAACTGAAAACGTGTTTTTTTTTTCAAAACTGTATTTTTGAAATTGGCGTAATCAATAACTCAAAAAATATTTGATCAATTTCATCAAAACTATGCACATATCTAAATAACACTATTACCGTGTACCTGAACATAAATATTTTAAAAAATGATTAATCAGACGTTTTTATGGCAAAATAACTGAAAAATTCTAACTTTTTTTTAAAAAGCATGCTGTTTCTGCAATTTTTAAATTTTTTTGAGGTTTGCGCACACCGTAGAAATATTGATAATACATTTTAAAAAACTCGTTTGTTTCACATGAATACAGTAGAAGCTAGAGGTTATGCTATTTTACCACTTGCTGCATTACCTTATTGACGACAGTAGCTTAACTTTACCATTTTTCCATATTTTTAAAAAAATCTTATGTCATAATTTTAGTCTTAAGTAACAACAAATCATACCTGAAAGTCCAATAATGTTAGATCAAATGTTTACATAAAAAATATAAAAATTGACTTATTTTCACTTTCCTAAATGTATTGGCCCCCTTAGTAGTTCTATTGTTGTAACTTACCTTCCATTCTTTTCTCATTTTATTAGTGAGTTTTTCAACATCTTCAAAAGTAGGTTTATTACCATTTTCTTCATTGAACATCGGGTTTAATTTCAATTGTTCACTTAAACTATAACAAGATTTTGAAATTCCCAATTCCTAAAATAAAATTCACATAAATACATAATCTTTACAAAAATATTTAAACACCACTATTTATATTCGCATTCCAGTATTCTCAAAAACTAAGGACCTGATTTTGTTTAACATAATCTTATGAATTAAGCTCTTTAGAATATTGTAACCTTAATTTATATAGATATTTGCTTCAAAGTAATAGTTCTTCAATAAATATTTACTTGTATTGGTGTAAAATGAACCACATTATAGCCAGATTCTTTAGCAACCCTTAGTTTATTTTCCCAAGTTGAGAAAGGTCCCAATTGTTTGGCTAAAACTGTCTGACACTGAATACAATCTAGTGGTAAAACCTCATCATTTCCATATTTCAAAACTGGATCAACCAAAAAAATATCCAGAACCTTGTCTTTCCTCGGTATCTCTAAAAATCAAAAAGATAAATAATTTTTAAAATGTTTTAAAACATTAAAATAATGCTAACTTACTCGTTTTCATAGATGAAGTAGTAATGAAAACTTCCAGCTATTCTAGCAACAATTTGAACAAATGAAGCAGTATCATCTGCATTTTTACAGCCTTCATCCTGACACCAGCCTAATAACTGATAAGTACCTCTGTCAAATTCCTTCAATACCCCATTCGTCTCTTTAGGATAGTTACAGTACAATTTAATTTTTCTACCAAGCAATGAGGGACCTAATCTAAATTGTAGAACAAAGTTCTTTTCAATGCGGTAAATTGTAGATTCTTGGTGTTCTTTGTCATTTAATGTTAATACTCTGATCTGAGTCATTTTTGCAAAAGGTGACTCTTCTATATGGTTATCAATAGAAGTCTGGCGAGTTTCTACACTTACTTCTTGATGAGAGGTGTGAACCTGAATACTTTCTATTGTTGTCTGGATCTTCTCACTTTTAATAAAATCTGAATCAACAAATTTTTCTTCTAATACCTCTGTCTGATTATGGCTGATGACAATTTTTTCATCTACTTGATTTTTGTTTATTAGGTTATCTTCAATATGGTGATGACGTATTTCAGTTTCCTCAAGAGTTTTTCTTTCAAATAAGTCTAGTTGACTCTCGTTTATACTGTTTTCTTCTGTTAAAATACCTTCAGAATTATATTCACTGTCTTTTGTTTCCCCAACAACTTTTTCTTCCTCTGGTTGACTCTGACTAATGCTAATTTCTTCTGTTTGACTTTCTTCTATTTGACTATCGCCAATATTATATTCATTGACATTAATTTCCACTCCAACAATTTTCTCTTCCTCTAATTGATGTTGACTAATGCTACTTTCTTCTGTTTGGGATTCTTCTATTTGACTATTTCCAATATTATATTCACCGACATTAATTTTCTCCTCCACAACTTTTTCTTCTTCTGGTTGACGTTGACTAATGTTACTTTCTTCTGTTTGATTTTCTTTTATTTGACTATCTCCAGTATTATAATCACTGACATTAATCTCCTCACCAACAACTTCTCCTTCTAAGGTTTCTGATTCACTTTGGCTGCCTGTATTTTCTACAAATGGAGTTTCTTCTATTAAGTCAGCTTGAAATTTACTATCAGTGTCTTTTGTTTCATCAACAACTTTTTCTACTAATATTTCAGTTTTAACTTGATCAACAGTTTGATCCTCTACTTGATTTTCTTCTATTAGGGTATCTTCAACACTAGTATCTTTGAGGTTTGCCTCGTTAGTAATAGTATTTTCTTTTAATATTTCTGTTTTATTTTGATTGACTGTATTTTCCTCTATTTGTTCTTCTAAGTTTGTCACCTCACTAACAGAATTTTCTAAAACTTGGAAGTTACCATCTAATTTTCCACTTAAATTTTGATTTTCTTGATTACTTTCGATAACCTGAGAATCTGAAGCTTCGCTTTTAGTTAATTGTTGATCTACCCTAATAACTTGATTTTCTATCAACTTAATTTGATCTATATTAGATAAATAATCAATAATTTGGTCATCTAAATCTTGATTTATTGTATCAGTTTGATTATCCACAGGTTGATTATCAGTTGTGGTATAAGCAACTTTTTTAATAAATGGCTCTTCTACAGGTATTGGCTTCGATTCTTGGTGCTGATGGATTTGTTCAACAGCTAGAATTTCTTGAACTTCTTGTTGTTCCAACAGATTAGGTTCTAAATTTGGTTCCTGTTTGATTTCAGCTCTAATAAAGTCTTCAACTATCTCAGAAATAAACTTCTCATCAGATGAAGATAAGTTGTCTTCTTGTAAATGACTTTTGACAGTTAGTATAGGAACATTAACAGAATCTTTTGAGTTTTCTTTGAATGCCTCTTGGACCTCTGGTATAGATTCTTCAGTATCTAAATAATTATGTTTGGAATTACTTGTGAGATCTACTTTTGCCTCTTCTTCAGATTCTTGGTTATATTGAAACTGTGAACTGTCTTCTTCTTGTTCTGATGATTCAACAGCCAAATTATTCACCAAATTTTCATCAAACTGTTTTATTACTTCAGTAAACTTATAGGCCTTTTCCTGAGAACTAGATTTTTCCTCTAAATGATCTCTTGATTCTTCAACCAACAATGCTTCTATATTTGTTATATCCTTTTCTGCAATACTATCATTTACAATATTGTGATCTTCACTGTGAATAACCTGCTCAATAATATTATTTAATACTTGGTCGTTTAATTCCTCATCATCATTTACAACTGTTTCAAATAAATCTTTCTGTAAATTGCCTTTATTTTCTTCTACCTCCTGTTTAATTTCTATTTTCTCACTTTGAGTATGCTCGAAATGATTAGTAACGTAATTATCTTTTATTAAATCTTCAGATTGGTCTATAGTGTTTAGAACACTGCTTAAAATATTTTTTTCAAAATGTGAGTCAGCCTCTTTATCTTTTTGTTCGTCTACTACAGATGACACTATAGACTTTTCAATCACTTCAATGCTGCCTTCTAAAACTAATTTGTTTTTCACACTAATGTCTTCTGATTTTGCCAAACTTTCTTTACACACTGTGTATTCTATATCAGTTATATTTTCAATCTTAGGCAATTCTTCATTATTACGAAAAGTTTCAAATGTATCTTCAGAGATTTCTTCTGCTTGCTCAATATGGGTGTCTGGATCTTCAGAACACTGACTTAAAACCTCTATGGAACTGGAAACTTCTTTACTTAACCCTTCTTTTACTTCAACAGTCTCATTTGTTTTAACTTGTTGGGAATTCTGTTCTTCAACATCAGTATGTTCAGGAATATTATTAGTAACTACATTCGCATAAGATATGTGTGAACTTACCTTCTTACTCTCTTTAACTTCAGTTTTTGTTACACTTGTTTCAACTTTACTCACAAATACAAAACTCTGAGAAGTATCTGCTGTATGTGGAGGACTATTATATGTCTTTCTGGGGATTCTGAGTTTTTATAGTGATCAATAATTGAAGGCTTTGAAGAGTCTGATTTTTAGCAATTCCCTGAGCAATTACTGCAGTTTAAAGCCTCACCAGAATTGCGTTTATCAAGCAGTGACTTGCCTTTTGCTTTTCGACTTTTTTCTTTAATTGGAAAGAATGAATATCCTACATCATCTGCAATAGGAATCTCCACACTAGCTTGAGTTTCAAGAGGTTTTCCTGACTTCTGTTTGGATTCACTTGTATTTGGTTGGATTGACTTTGCTTTAAAAAAGGAAAATCCTACATCTTCTTCATCATCAGATTTATTTTGTGTATTGTCTTTCTTTACTCCCTTCTTTTTCTTTTTAGATTTTCCAATGGACTTTTCTGTTATTGAGGTGTCAGAATTGGTTTGCGAAGTAGATGGTTGGGTATCAGCTTTTTCTTCACTTAGAGTTTCTTCAATGATATCTTCAATGGGTGTTGATAGCTTTGTATTAAAAGTAGGATCTTCATTAGCTTTTCTTGCACGTTGCCTAACCTTATTTTTATTTTGTTTAATTTCAGTCTTTGACTTGCTTTTACTAGTTACGGCAGATTGTTTACTTTTGTCAGATTGCTCCTCTTCCCCTCTGCTGCCAGTAATCTGAAACCATAATTATATAAAATATCTTACAAAGCATGAAACAATGTTTTTGTTCTAACCACAAGATGTAACTTAAAACTAAACTTACATGCTCTATAAACTTTGAAAGAAATACTAAACCTAAGACACACCATAAAAGAAGTTTTTTAATAAAATGAATGAAAATAAAACCATAATACCACGCAACAGTAATAACAGTATAAAGAAATATTTTTGTGAATAAATATAACATGTTAAAAGGTCATGTCTACACATAAAATTTACTTCTTAAATTATAGACCCGAAATCCGACCGATTATGTATAAACTAAAATAAAATATTTAAAAAATTAGGTAAATAAATTTATATTTCCAACATTTTTATTAAGTGTTAGTTTGATTTGATCGGTAGCATTAAATCGACAACAATATATTTTATCTTCTTCAGATAATTCAAAATATAATTAAACTTACCGGGGATTAAAAACAATAAACTATTTATGTTATAACAATTTTATTATAAACTTTGGGATTTTCAAGGTGACTTTGGCATAGACGATTATCTCGATAATCTATCCGACTGTCAAATTACAATGCTAGTCTGTTCATGTTGAAAGATTGTTAATTGTGCCAAGGTTAGACATAGTTTGTTCTCTTTCGTTGGCATGTAAAATTGAGAAACGTATGTGTTTTCTTACTGCAGAATATTGTCACGAGGACTACTAAATTCCACTTAAGATCGAACAAATCTGCAGTTACTTTAATTTTTTAACCTTTTTTAAATTTATTTTTAATACAAAAAAAATTGTAAATTGCTTTTTAGAACGTTTAAATAGGATAACAATTTTAAATATAAATCATAGATTATTTGAAAGACCCAAGAAAGCAACATATCGATTTCAAATTTTGATAAACCTAGGAACTTTCTGTTGTTGACGTTGCCTAAACGCCACTGAACTTTTATCGGCGATTTGAATACTTTATTAAAATATAAGCTGATAAAGCAATCAAATAACCAATAAATAAGCCACCATATAATAAAAACGAGAGTTTAAAAAGTCATTAAAAATCATAAAAATTTATTTGTGTTTAAAATTTGGTTATATAATCTGTGTTCAATACTGCCAACCAAACCTAACCAAAAACAGCTGTTTGCTGTTAATGGCAACAAAAATAAATCGGGGGTGAAGATGTGAACGGTAATATGTAAATAATTAGGTTAAATAGATAAATAGACAGGAAAATAAAAACATTTTGAATATGACTGAAAAGATGTGTGATGTTAGTAACAGTGTGGAAAGTTTAGGTGCCGGCAGTACAGAGGTAGAGCTTGCAAATCGAATTTTCAGTGTGGAAAGTGACGACGAACTAAAACCAATAAACGCGGCTGAAAATGCTGAAATCTGGCTAAACGATGGTCACAGTGCCGATGATATAGATGGACTAGACGACGACTTGGAAACTGTAAACATAGCAAATTTTTTTCACCGTGTAGACAGTGATCAAATTATATATCAGACGAAGAAAAAACGCTTAAAGTTAATAGGGAAGTATGTTATGGGAGATCTATTGGGAGAAGGATCGTATGGCAAAGTTAAGGAAATGTTAGACTCTGAGACATTATGCAGGCGAGCTGTAAAAATATTTAAAGAGAAAAAGCTACGGAGGATACCAAATGGAAAACAAAATGTTCAAAAGTAGGTTTAATAGTCTTGGCAAAAGTTTTGTCATGTCTTAAATGTTTATTTTCTGTTTATTTTTCCAAATAGGCAAGTACAAAAGTATAGAAATAAGAGAGCTACAGGGAAACATACAGTAAAATTTCAATAGAAACTAGTAAATTGAGAAACAATAAGTTTTCTAGTGTTATAATTATGAGAAGTCCTAAATTAGGGATTCGTTAATAACATATCGTGCAAATAAAACTTATTTTCTCATATGTGATACAACAAAGTATTATTTGAAAAAGTCTTTTATTAAGACCATTTATTGTTTACGATCCTGTTCCTGTAAGGCTATTCACTTAAATAATAAAGTTTTAGGCACTTCTATCTGGTCTACTTGACTATTATTATATGTTGTATATGTTTATAAAATTTTTTAAACATTCACTATAAATTATCTTTGGTTTTTATCCTTATATCCAGAAACCTAAATCTAAAAAAAAATTATTCGAGCTAAGTCATCAGCATATTCCTCTTAATACTGTTTTAATTATTTTCTTTTTTAATAAAACGAAACGCTCTTTTTAAAATTTTACCCCGTCTTATATTTTGTGTTGTCCTGGGCTAAGTTTTAGGTTATAAATGTCTATCACGAGTTTATTTTTTTAAGTACAAATAATAAAATTTTTAATGGTACTAATACTACAATATAAGAAGCAAAAGTTGATACCTCTAGTTTAAGAGATTTTTTTTGTTCAATTTGAGTTGAATTTAAGATATACTTGAAATTTTACTTGTTTTAAGCCAGTTTTTTTTTTTATTTAAAGAAAAAAAGTACAAGTCATTGTTTTTTTTAATTTTAAAGTTTGTCAGTGTAACTTGCATACCCTATTTCTACATTGTTCCTAATTCAAATTGAGATACAATAATTTGTCCATAATATCATATGAATGACATCAGATAAGTTCAGACTAACATTAAATTAAATTGTATAGGTTCAATCAACAAAAGTACAAGCTATGTTTAAAGTACACAGATTAATTAAAATTTATAGTCTCTAAAGTATGTTATGTTATAAAATACATTTATATTTAAGGTTTTTAAACTTTTTTGTAAAAAATATTTAAGGAAGTATGCTATTAGTTAGTGTTTGTTACAATTTCAGTATGACATAATATGTTTTACTAAGTCCAGAGCAGATCTGATCTATTTGCGGATCTAATTAGTTTTCTAATCCAACTAAGTTCCTAAAAATTTGTTACTATTTTCTCCCGGTTCATAAGTCATGGAACGCCCACTCACTTCTGCATACCATAAAAATATTAAGGAGATCTCCATCTTTTGTAGTGTCATTTTTGAACATGATGGTTTTTTGTGTTAGGAATTTAAACTCATTGCTAGAACAGAATAAATATCAGTAGCACTATTGCTGCACTCTAAGCTGCTAAAAAGTTGATGTCATACCCGCTAGATGGAAGAGAAGACATCATCAGAGAGTTCCTTTTTTTCTTTTTAGATGGTAAGGGCTTTCGGAAGATGAGACTGTTGAATGTTATTAACAAATAAAGAAATTTGCTGGCAATAGCATATCCAAATTGCTGATGTTGAAATTGCACCAGTTCTCACGCAGCTGTTTTGTGGATATCTCAGGGTTAAATCCATGCTAGTCCTTACAAAAAAGTTGTTTTTTGTTGCGAAAGTTTACTAGTCTGCCATAGATGACGTTTAAATACTAGAACTACTTTTATTACATATTAGATCAGATTTTCATCAATAAGTGCAAACTATAAAAGGTGATAATAAAGTATGTAGCCATATTTTGGACATAATTTCTTATTCAATTTAAATACCTAAAGATAAATATTTACTTTTAGGGATTGAGGTTCTTATATTCAATATCTTTCAGGTTTTTCTCCTGGGGCATTTCACTGTTTTTTGTATATATCTTTTGCCAAATATTTCATCATCGTCAGCTATGCTGTCCATCATCGGACATAAGGCTCCCTTAAGTATGTCCATCTTCTTCAGTTTTGGGCCTTGTTTTCCAGTTGTATCCCACTTTGCGGGTATCCTCTACTTCTTTTGTCATTCTAGGGCCTCCAGTTCACTACTTTATGGGTCCATTGATTATCAGAGAGTCTTGCGATATGACCCTGCCAGCTCAACTTGCTTGCCCTCTCAGCTACATCAGTTATCTATCTTGGACTTTCCTTGAATTTCTTCATTGGTCAGCCAAATATTTATGTAATGCCAATTCCATGTTGAATGTCACACACTTTTTAGTAATTCTGGGTACTGATGGCAATGCAGTTTTGTTAAGTGCTGACATGTACTGCAGTTTTTGCATATATTGCCACAGGAAGCTTTCAAGTATTTCCACAATAATACCGCGTAATTCTATTGCATCGTATCACGAGTGAAACATCTTTGAGTTTTTCTTACTTTTTTGGATATTTTTATAGTTAAGTTGTTCAAATTACAATACATTTTGAAGCAACATGAGGTAGCTGACAGTCTAAAGATATCAAAAGAACGTGTTGGTTATATTTTGCATGAACATTTGGGCATGAAAGAGCTCTATTCGAAATAGGTACCGCATTTGCTCACAGTGGAGCAAAAACAACAATGAGTTGATGATTCTGAGTGCTGTTTGGACCTCTTTAAGTGCAATAAAAATGATTTTTCATGCGATATGTGACAACGGATGAAACATGGATCCACCACTACACACGGTAATCAAATCGGCAGTCAGCTGAGTGGACAGCAGCCGATAAAAGCCGCCCGAAGCGACCAACGACACAACAGTCGGCTGGGACGGTTTTGGCCTCTCTATTTTGGGATGCGCATTGAATAATTTTCATTGACTATGCTGAGAAGCTGAATATTATATAAAGTTATTGGTGCGTTTGAAGGCAGCAATCGCAAAGAGACGGGCTTAAATGAACAAGAAAAAAGTGCTCTTTCATCAAGACGATGCACCGTGTCACAAGTCAATGGTTACGATGGCAAAATTGCATAAATTGAAGTTCGAATTGTTTACTCGTCCACCGTGTTCTCCAGATTTGGCGCCCAGCGACTATTATCTATTTGCAGACCTCAAAAAAATGCTTGCGGGAAAGAGATTTGGATCCAATGAAAAAGTTATCCCTGAAACTGAGGCCTATTTTGAAGGCAAAGACAAATCCTTCTACAAGAAAGGTATAGAAATGTTAGAAAAGCGTTGGACTGATTGTATCGCTCTTGAAGGAGACTATATTGATGAATAGAGTCGAATTTTGCAAAAAAATGTGTTTTAAGTAGCTAGACCAGAAACTTTTTAGCCCACGTGTTACTAACAGGCTACTTCTATTACCACAGAAAACAATGTACATAGCATTTTCTGAATTTTAATCTGGTACGCCATTGATTTTCCTTTTTTTAATTGGCACCTTCTCTATTTCATACTCTACTATTTCAATATGCTTTTTGTTTTAAACTTCTTCCTGAATTAAGACGGACACCATTTTACAACACTATAAGCAGTAACCAGAATGGAGCGTAATGAATTTTCTATATTGTTAATCCCCTTAAATTTTGATTGCTATAAACATCTCTTCTGTGCTCATCAGTTTATAGTCTTGTAGAATGGTGGTCTCCCTTATTTACAGATCTATAAATATTTAGTATGCTTTAAGACATTGCTAATTATCAACTTAGTGGTGCAAGCTACAAAAAAAACTGCAACAAATCTAAAAGTTAGAGAACATAATAGGGAATATGGCGAGTTAGAAAAAAATCGTCAGTAGTGTACAAGAAAAAATTTATAAGATGAAAAAGTGCAACGTCGCAAAGTTGTGTATATAGCGAATTTAAATGACAGTAATAATATCCTAAAATTTGGCCAGATACTTAATTAACATCATCTATACGTTTAATTTTAGTCCAGAGAAATATAGTGTTCCCTGAAAAAACTAAGAAAAGTCTTAGCAACTGCAAAAAATTTAATTGCACTTCATTAATATTTCTAGAAAAATGAATTTTTTCTTTTGGTTGTGCAAATAATATTGTTTAAGTGGATTACTTGGTTAAATTTATATTAACTTTACTAGAAAAATATTGTATACCTACAAAAAGTATGTATCTTTAAGCTTACCAATGTCTTGTTTTTCGTCAATACCCCTACACTGTTATATTTTTGAGAGGTAAGTCAAGCAACTGAACTTCATAGAACGTTTGGCTGATTATTTTTTTTAACTTCTTTTTAAAATTATATTTGATAGAATGAAGTGCGTCCTTAAATTTATTCGAAGATCAATCGTCAATGTCGTACCCGAACTAAATTAGTTTCAGATTTGTGACATCGGCATGTTTTGTTACTTGTATTTTTCTTGAAAGTTTGTATTCTATCTAAATTTACCACAGAATTTGTTTTTCCGTTCACGCAAATATTTACATATTAGATAGCCATATTTATTCCAGATATTTTTTAAAAAGCCACAAACCTAGAACAGGGTCATTTTTTCGATCAATTAAAATATTTTAAACAGGTTCGCCAAATTTTTGTATTGCACGATCAGGATAATGTTAAATTTTTAAAAATATTCGGTGGCGACCCGTGGTCCCGTAGTACTTGCTTGCCGTGCAGAAGGTCTCGGGTTCCAATCGCGGCAGGTCGGTGTACTTATTTATTAATTTATTTAAGTATATTTGGCCTGGCCACGTACGTAGGTAGTAGTTGTTTGCAGAAATGCAATAATGTCCGTGGCAGCACTACCGCGTTGTTTAAAGGTGCTGTGAAATACAAAAATGTATGTTTCAACACTTGGACAACGTTGTCGGGTATTACGACATCCCGCCGATATGCTCAGGATATGAAAAATGGTAAAATCCCTACTCGGGCGGGGAGGTTAGCGATAAAAAAAAATTAGCAAACTAATATTAAAGTAAGCAATTTTTAAGGGTAAATTTGCCCTTAACTAATTTTACAAGAAAAATAAAGAGTTTCCTCTTATTAATTACCAGCATAAAATGTAAACTTTTGATATAATTTCCCTAGGATTCGCCATTCAATATACTTGTTTTTATAAATAATTATATATAACTTTTTTGGATTCAAACATGAAACTAGGTGTACTCGTATAATTTTTGAAAATTCTTTAAATATGGCTTGTAATTTACCCGGTTAAAAGTAACCACCTTGAGTAACCCAAACAGAATGTTTTTCACAAAATACAAAAAAAAAAACATCAAAAGAAGGGAACATATTTTAACATCATTCATGGTGATCATAGTTGTTCGTTTTTTTTTTAATTGGGACACTCTATAGACATGTTTTTATATTACCAGGTAGAGCTTTTTAATATGAATTTAAAGATATAGTGTATAATAGTGTGTTGTATGCAAATAATCTTAGATGAAGATGTTAATTTAATGTGCAGGTCAACTTTAGGATCTGATCATTTACTCAGTTTATCCATTTATTAAAATATTCAATGTTCTACATTTCTCATTCATGTCAGGTATTCCTCAAGCTGCACAAAGCTTGACAGAGATTAGGGGATTGAGCTGGCCATTGCAGCTTTTCTCTAGTGTTAAAAGAGTGGTTATGGTTTTGTTGACACAGAAAATTGCAATCTATAATATTTAGTCCAGAAGGTTTTTGCAGAATTTTTAAGTATCCTTTATTTAATGTGTAAATGTACTCTTACGTCTAGGTATTACTGCGACCAAAACCAAACCATAAAGCTGTCACCTCCGTTCTTAATAATTGGTACAGTGCAAACTTCTGAAGCCCTTTCGTTAGTTGATCGACGCACAAATATTCTTCTATTAGATCTAAAAATTTTAAATTTCGATTTATCCGTCCAGAGAATTTTATTCAATTGGTCTTTCTTCCAGTTTCTGTGTGTTTTAACCCACTGCAGTCAGTTTTGCTTGTGTCTGATTATTAGTTTTGGTTTCCCCTGGCAGCTACTCATCCCCTAAAGGCTGCAGACAGCAATGACCTTTTAACAGTGATAGTCGTGACATTTGGACATTGTTCTGATGCACAGATCTTCACGTTCTGTTGTGACTTTAGACTGACCGGGCCTTTTTCTGTCTTCATTTGTTGATATTGCTTGTTTTATGTGAAGAGTCTAATACCTAGTTTTTTTTTTGCAATTTGTTGCTCAGTATAGTCTTCCTCATGTAGAGTACGAATAACAATTCGATGTTCGGAACAAAATTGTTTTCTTAAAAAGTTTCCGACTAAACACCGCACGACCACGAAAAAATTAACAACTCTTGCCTTAGAATACTTCAGTACAACTGCTAAGATTTCACTAATCTTACTACGTGTTTTATTTCGGGTGATACAAAAGTAACAAATTACGTGTACCGTCGAAAATGGACAAAAATAATAATTCTAAAAACGCGCATAAAAAATTTTGGTACTTACATCAGGTAGCTGAGATAATCTAAGATTTAGTGCAGGTAATTTACTTTAAAATTTTTACAATAGATATTTTTTTAATTGAAAAGAGTCACCGCTTCCAAACTTTTGGACACACATATGAAGTGTCACAATAAAGGACCATTATATTATTACCGATAAATAAGTATACTGATTATACGTATATATGTATATGTGTATATATATGTGTATATATATATATATATATATATATATATATATATATATATATATATATATATATATATTATGTTCGATAATTTAAAAATTGGTTTTTGAAATATATCACGTGACTGTTGGTATAGAGAGACATTTGAATAAACTGACATGGAATCATGAAGAGTCGAGTTAATTGACAGAATATCGAAAAAATTCAAAGAGAAAAAAGTATCTAGAACCCTACTTGCAAAGTTTTGAATATCTACATAAAAAAATTAAAATTGCAATTTTTTAAAATATTTTTTTATTTAGTCAGAAACTTGTAATTTTTTTGTCTGAGTAGTTTAATTGAGGTAAATTTCTTTTGCTCTGATTATAATAAGAAATATTCTTTTCTTTTCTTGACAACTAGGAGAAATAATTCAAAAAATGAGTTTATGCTTGAACGCCAGCTGTGCGATGATTTGTATCTAATTGTTATTTTGGTGTTTTACAAAAAAAAATATCCTCAAAGGTTTTAAAATGTATCAGTTTTCTGAGCCTTGTCAAGTTTTACTTAAGTTTAAAACATAAATGTTGATACAAATCATTGCAACAGCTGGCGTCCAACCGTAAACTCATTTTTTGAATTATCTCTCCCAGATGTCAAAAAAAACTAAAAGAATATTTCTTATTATGGTGTTATGAAAAAATTGAAAGTTTTTAGCTAGATCAAGAAATATTTAGAAACAATTGCGATTTAAATTTTTTTATGTAAATGCTCAAAACTTTGTAAGTAGGGTTTAAATCAAATTCTAAACACTTTTTATTCTTTCAGTTTTTTCGATATTCTGTCAATTTACCCGAGTATTCATGATTCCATATCAGTTTATCCAAATTTCCCGCCATATCAACGGTTACGTGACTTACGTCAAAATCAATTTTTAGGTTATTGAACATGCAGGACTGATAACCCGAAAAAGAAATTTGGACACTATAATAGAATATATATATATATATATATATATATATATATATATATATATATATATATATATATATATATATATATATATATATATATACACATATATACACACATATATACACATATATACACATATATACATATACATATATATATATATATATATATATATATATATATATATATATATATATATATATATATATATATATTAGGACACATACACAGTGTGTCCAAAAAAGTTTGAAGCAAATGGAGAAAAAGTTTATCTGACATATTATAAAAAAATTTATTCTTGATAAAAAGTTCTGCATCCCATGGAAATCCATATTCAAGCATCAAAAGTTTAAAATATTTGATTGTGTACAGGAAAAACAAAGAAATAATGATTTATAGTGAAGAGTATCAAATTTAAATACAGAGCAAAATATTAATCGAAAATGTTAATAGAAACTAAAAAATGACGTTTAGATTTGTGGCCTTCCTAGTTAAAAATTCAAAAAAACTCCAGTAAAACAAGTCAGTAACTGTCGGATTATTTATTGAATAAAGGAAAACGAAATGAATTAAAAACTAGTGCACTGATTTTGATTGTATCATATTTTTGTTAAAAATTTGATAACTTTTTTACATGCTTCACAACAATTATATCCATAATAAACTGTATTTAAATTTAAACACCCTTTACTCTTCATTATTAATATTATTTTTTATTTTCCCTGTATAACATCAAATATTTTAAACTTTTGATGCTTGATTATGGATTTCCATGTGATGCAAAACTTAAGAATAGATTTTTTTGTAATATGTAAGATAAACTTTTTCTCCATTTGTATAAGACTTTTTGGGACACACTGTATTTATGTATATATATATATATATATATATATATATATATATATATATATATGTATATATATATATATATATATATATATGTATATATATATATATATATATATATATATATATATATATATATATATATATATATATATATATATATGATGTTGGTGATTACCGACGAGTTGTAGACATGATAAATTTACTAGTACATTTTTATGTACCTTCGGTTTCTTAGTTAATTACTGAGTAAATATAAAATACAATTAGTAATATTGATTTATTATCAGTACTTATAAATTAAAATTGTAAAATATAACTTTTTATAGGCAGTATTTATATGACCTCCAACAGAATTGCACCTGTACACCACGTAAACTAATAATTTAATAAATAATATAAAAATACTTACACTTCCAACAAGCCATGCTATAAGAGCAGCCATTCTTGTGCGAATCCTGAAACAAAATTGTATTGTGTTCATTTGAAAAGTAGGATATCAAAAGCTGTTTCTTGAATGAAATAAAAAATGTTGTTGCCTAAGTGACAAAATTATATTATAAGTTAATACAAAATAGAGTGGTATTCAGGGTTTATTAATATCCCAATTTATTAGTAGGGTCTAGCAGAGTAAACATTTAGAGTTGAACACGTTTAAAAATGACATCCTAAACAAAATAATTAATTTCTGAAAAGGAAAATGTTGTCCTATAGCCCGCGCTACATTTACCTCATATCCACACTAACCTCGGTTAACCCTATTTGGCGAATACAATATATATATATATATATATATATATATATATATATATATATATATATATATATATATATATATATATATATACATATACATATATATATATATATATATATATATATATATATATATATACATATGTATATCTATAATATATATATATATATATATATATATATATATATATATATATATATATATATATATATATATTTTATGAAATATCTATAAATTTAGAATATCCAAATTGAGTTTATATGTAATTTCACACGATTTTATTTCTCGTAGGATATACAAATTAGAAATGACATAGTGTGATTACTTTTAGATTTAAAACGTATGTGATAATTTCATTATCCCCATACCTACAGATACTTGTATTTGTGATCGTTTAAAAAATCAAATTAAAAATAAGTAGCTATACCTGGAGAAAAAAAACAGTCGTCATTATTAAACGGAAAATGCCAGAATTACAAAAATGCTTAGTTGTTAGGTGAAAGTCAAATTACATGTTTTTCTATACATTTTATAGTTATCTTAATACTTTAACAACGATGGCCGTTACGCCTTTATAAGTATATTCCACAAATTACTTAGTACCTTATACCAAGTTCTGAACGGCCAAAGTGAGAGGGCTTTACTAGGCATGATAATACGGATGGTTTGCCATTGCCTTTTCGAGAGAGGCGACCGTCAGGTTGTAAAGTTTTTTTTGATATATATATATATATATATATATATATATATATATATACATATATATATATATATATATATATATATACATATATATATATATATATATATATATATATATATATATATATATATATATATATATATATATATATATATATATATATATATATATATATATATATATATATATATATATATATATATATATATATATATATACATACATACATACATACATACATACATACATACATATATATATATATATATATATATATATATATATATATATATATATATATATATATATATATATACATACACACATACACATATACATATACATATATATCTCTCTCTCAATCCTTTCACCCCAATAGGAGTAGCGGTGAGACTATGCAGTTGCTGCCTCAATAATCAATCCCCAGGCATATCGATCCTGCGCGACTTGACTTGACTCGTGCATACCCATCCCAAGGAGAGATCTTATTTGGTCAGACCATCTTGTCGGAGACCGTCCCCTTGCTGTTTTACCTTCTACCTTCCCCGCTACTACAAGTTTTTCCATGGCATCCACTTTCCTCATAATGTGACTAAAATATTTCAGGTACTGTTTATTAATTCTGTTGGAAAGTCGGTCATTTATATCAAGCTCTTCAAGAATAGATACATTAGTACTGTGTTCGGTACGTCATACTGTGAGGATTCTTCGATATGCCCACATCTCGCATCGATTCATCTTTTGTCAGCTTGTTTAATAATAATAGTCCATGTTTCCGATGCGTAAGTTGCTATGGGGTATACAAGGCTGGATAGCAATCTTAACTTTGTATTTTTTGTCACAGCTGGATCTTTTCTAGTCATTGCCAAACGTCTTCTTACTTCCGCTTCACAACCACCATTGTTAGTTATGAAGGATCCCAAATAGTTGAAATGGTCTACAACAGTGAAACCAGCAATTTTATTTATATGTGACAGATCTTCATTACGACTAACAATCATTACTTTGGTCTTCGCTCTATTAATTGTCGAATTCATAGTTTTTGCTAATGATTTCCAGGCACTCCATAATTGATTCTAGGTCTTGTATTGAAGTTGCAAGTATAACAGTATCATCCGCATATCTAAAGTTACTTAGCTTTTTTCCACCGATTGTCACACCCTACTCCCGCCATCCAAAACAGAACTCATTATATGTTCACTATATATGGTAAAAAGTAAAGGTGACAGAATATAGCCCTGTCTAACGCCGGCTTCTACAATAAAGGGATCTGAAAAAGAATTATTCAGTTGCGTGCCATTTGGGTTCTCATACAAGGATCGGATAAAGTTTACAAGATGTATAGGTGTTCCCATGCTGATTAGAATCGACCAGAGTTTGTTCCATTTTATGCAGTCGAAAGAAAGCCTTAGAGTAGTCTATAAAACAAATATAGGTTGTATATTTGGAATTTCCCGACTTTTTCTATTATCTGGCGTATGTTGAGAATTTGTTCTCTAGTCCCTCTTCCTGGAATGAAGCCTATTTGTTCGGTAGATATTTGCGGCAGCAGAAAAGTTTTGAGTCTTTCATTTAGGATCTAGAGAAACACCTTAGCAGCGTGTGACATTAGAGCGATTGTTCTATAATTGCTGCAATCCAAAGGGGATCCTTTCATATACACACACATATATATATATATATATATATATATATATATATATATATATATATATATATATAAATATGTATAAATATGTATAAATATGTATAAATATGTATATATATATATATATATATATATATATATATATATATATATATATATATATATATATATAAATATATATATATATAATATGTATATATAATATATGTATATATAAATATGTATATATATATATATATATATATATATATATATATATATATATATATATATATATATATATATATATATTTATATACATATAGTCCCTCTTCCTGGAATGAAGCCTGTTTGTTCGGTATAATATATATATATATATATATATATATATATATATATATATATATATATATATATATATTTATATATATATATATATATATATATATATATATATATATATATATATTTATATATATATATATATATATATATATATATATATATATATATGTATATATATGTATATATATATATATATATATATATATATATATATATATATATATATATATATATATATATATATATTTCCTCCGAAGATTCGAATTCGGGTCTCTGGCGTAATCAGACACCTGAACCACCACGCTATGGCCGCCTTTAAAATTAACCCAAGAAATTGAATATCCCTAAATTATAATTTTGACACTTAAGTCTTTATTAGGGTATCGGTTCAAAAGAGCATTGGATGTATTTTATTAAATTACATTAAGTGTTATTGCCTTATACATTATGGTGCGAAAAAAGGGCTAACATAATTTACTATGTAAAACATCATCATGATCCACTAAAAAATACACGGGACAAACAATGTGAACGTCAATAATCTCTGCTTATAAAACTTTAAAAATGTACAGCATAAATTATAGTACTATCAAATAATTGATAAATAATTTCAAATATTAGAAACTAGTTTGGAGCTGTCTAAAAAGAAAAAATAACAAATAATAAAATATATTTAGGTATTGTTCTGTTCACTAAATCAAAAGTAACCATAGATATAGAAACCCACATCTTAAAATTGTAATGGGAAACCATGTGGTGATGTTCTCATCTTTAGCCTTTTTTGGATTAACGTTAGTTAACGGCACGCCACCTTGAAGTAATATAAGTAAAAAGTGTAGTGGGGGTACCGGAGTTAATTTCCTACTATCTATATGTTAAAATAACATTTTTACTTACATGCTCCTATACTCGGCAATACTTAAAAATAAACACATTTGAATAAAAAAAAACAGCAAAAAACACAAGAACAATATCAAATCAGTCATTTTGCCCTGTTACTTCAAACAGAAAGACCTACAGCAATACAATTTAAAGTAAAATAATATTAAGTTTAAAATTTCTATTCATATTTTAGTATCACAGCATAGGATTAGAAAGATAGCAAACTTGATAAAAAGTTATTTTATTTATTGTTTTTGATAAGTTAGGAGGAGCCATTGAAGTCTTGTTTAATTGCACTCTAAAACGTAATGTCTGATAAAGGATATAGACAAACTGCTTGACCTACGTATACAGGGTGAATTCAAAGTATGCAAAAGTCGGTTTACTCACAATCAATAATGATTTTTTTTATGTTATTTCTATTTTATAATTAAATAAGTTACTTAAAAATAAGTTTAAACCAACGACTACATGGTTAATCGTCTTCCAATCACACCGTCTCCTTTTGAAGGGGAATATTTAAATGGCCAACATAGTTCTGGAAACGGCCATGCGAAACTCATCTAGTGCGTTGCAGTTGAACCATCTTTTAACATCCTTAAGCCAAGAACTTTGGCGTCTTTCAACAGATCTTTTACCCTGGATTTTACCTTCAATGATCAATCGTAGAAGTTGATACTTTTCATCTCTCATCAAGTGACCACTGTAGTGTGTTTTTCTCTCCTTGATTGAAAGCATGAGTTCCTTTTATTTCTTTATTCGCCTGAGAACATCTTCGTCTGTTACTCTTTGGGTCCAAGATAGTCGCAATATCCGGCGGTATAAATACATTTCGAATGAATCTATTTTCTTTTCCATCGCTGGGTCAAGCGGCCAGCCTTCGCATTCATAGAATAGAATGGAAAATATATAGAATTGGACCATACGGATTCTAAGTCTCAAACTTAGGTCTCATCTCGTAAAGAACTTCTTCATATTGACGAATGCCTTTCTTGCTTACTCAATTCTCGAGTTAATTTCTATTTTAGGGTGACACTGATGAGTTACTGTGACTCCTAGGTATTTGTATGTTTGATCCTGTTCTACAATGGTTCCTTTGATAGTGAGATGAGCTGGAATAACTGTCTTTGAGAAAACTATTACTTTGGTTTTTGTAGTATTTATACATAACCCAAAGCTTTTACTGCACTGAACAATGCGACCCATCATTTCTTCAAGATCTTGTATATTGTCAGCTAACACCACAGTATCATCAGCATATCTAATGTTATTCACAACCTTGCCGTTATTGTTGAGACTTTTCGTGTTACCTTCCAAGGATTGTTTGAAAATTACCTTGAAGTAAATATTAAACAGCAATGGTGATGAGAACCACCTCCGATGTTGCTGATTCTACTTTAACCCCTGCTGTTTGTTGCCAGCTTGTGAAAACACGAGTTCAAAAATATATGTAATACTTACGCACACTTTTCTTTATATTATTTTTAAGAAATAGCCAAAAGTCGCTGTTTTCCCGCTCTATCGCGAAAAGTAGTAATCTAAAAGTTTTGCAAAGATTCTGAAATATTCTCCATAAAGTGTAGATTGAACAAAAATTATCACCAGTGCATTATGTTTGGTAATTTATCTGGTATATATAAAAAAATATGCCTTGACAATATGGTGGAGGTTTTTTTTAATATACTTTTCAGTATATTACTGCTACCGAGTCGCGCGTCGCACCTATACCGAGACAAAATAATTTTATTTTATTTGTATATAATTAAACAAATATTTAGGTAGTAAATATATGTTTTAAACTTTTACTACGAAATTCTAGATTAGCTAGGTTTATTTATTGACTATTTCGTAGCTAAGAAGCTACTTAGTCAATATTATACATTATTGACTAAGAAAGAACGTGAAAATACATATTCGATCTTAAGATATATACATTGGTTACAACAACGTTTCGCA
Source organism: Pachyrhynchus sulphureomaculatus (assembly GCA_019049505.1). Lineage (NCBI taxonomy): Eukaryota > Metazoa > Arthropoda > Insecta > Coleoptera > Curculionidae > Pachyrhynchus > Pachyrhynchus sulphureomaculatus. Next base: position 183,685,267 of record CM032456.1, on the reverse strand, counting down.
TGTTTTGTTGCTGCTTTGTTGATATCAGTTCACACAAAAAGAAACTCCAAGTAAAGAAAAGCTTGATAAAGCACAACAAAATGTGCGAAACGTTGTTTAACCGATAGTAAATTTTGTTTTAAATGACAACCAAAACCCAAGAAAAATATTACCTATTATATATATATATATATATATATATATATATATATATATATATATATATATATATATATATATATATATATATATATATATATATATATATATATATATATATATATATGATCAGGTGCAATTCGTGGAATTCTCGCAAAACCGTTACGACATGGAATTCATGCTTAAAAGACTATACCGGCATTGCCATCAGTGGGGGCTACAAATAAATTCCAAAAAAAGGAATATATGGTAGTCAACTCTGTATCAAGGTTCCCTATCTTCATCACATATGAGTATGAACTTAGCCAGGTGGACAAATTTAAATACCTGAGGACAATAATTTCTAGTGATGAGGAAGCTGGATTGACAAATATCAGAAGTCGTATCGAACAGGGTAGAAAAGGAAGCCTAAATGCGGTCTGGTGAGATAATAACATCTCCGCTAAATTTAAAATACACATCGGAAAATCAGTGGTTAAATCTGTCTTATGTTATGGGTGCGAAGTTTGGTCCTTGAATGCAAATACAAGAAGACGCATTAATGCGGTGGAGATGGACTATCTCAGGCGAGGTGCAGGCATTTCGAGGCTTAGCAGGACAACAAACGAAGAAACCCGCAACAAAATGGGAGCAGAGGAGACGATATTGGATAGAGTTGAGAAGCGACAACTACAGCGGTTCGGACACCTGTTATTATGCCGGAGGATCGATGACCCAAAAGATTATTCAAATGGGCACCTCCAGGGACGAGAAGACGTGGAAGAACTCGCCGTTCCTGGAACGAGGGAATGCGGGAGGCCATTCGAAACAGGAGATTGGTGGAAGAGGATGCACACGACAGGATACTTTGGCGATTAGGAACGGGAAAGCAGGCTGTATAAAAACCCTTATAATAATAAAGAAATATACATGTCAGGGACTTAATTAACTTTCTTTTATTTCAAAAGCAATCACCGTACGGAACACTAATTGCGCACTTGCTCTTGGCTGGTTTTATTTTTGTGGACATATCTCAAAAATAGAGTTTACAGTAACAGTTCTCGCTTTCCGGGGTGATTGAAAGAAATTATCCGGCAAGGAATGACAGCTGTAATGAAAACTACGCACCAAGCAATGATCAATAATTTCACTTCTCACTATTCTTGCCAGGAATGGAACAGTTCTTATTTAGTTGACATTATTTTTAAAAAATAATTTGAGAAAAACATACAAATAAAAAAAAAAATAATACAGTATGTTATGTAGAGTAGAGATGTACAAATCGCGGCCCGCGACTCCTATTTGTACGACTCGCAAAGGGATAAGTCACTTGTTCATGAACTGCATTTGGCAACGAGTAATAATAAAGTTGACATTGACAGAATTGTAAAAGAGAAATTTCTTTGATTGCGTTAGCCGATACTTGTTGGAAATTCATAATAAAATTATATAAAAACAACACTATGTTTTAAATTTCCAATATATGAAACAATTGTCAAGTCATTTAAATTAAATTGGAAATTTAAAAGATAGTGTTGTTTCTATATAATTTTAAAGAGAAATTTATAAAAAAAACAATGCCTGCCGGTCTATCCCGTAATTTGTATTGGCCCGTAAACGTCTCCGGCCTGGACAGCCCTGATGTAGAGGAATGAAAAGTCGTTTAATACTAATTTTTTGGTTGTTCCTTTATAAGTACTTAAGTTAAAAAATAAGCGAATTCGGTCGATCCACTCTGTATACCTAATCACTTATCTAATAGTATTTTTATCATTTTGTATTACATCACATTAAAACTATTTTCAAACATACATAAAGGGATCACTGTGACTTGTTTTTTTTTTAATAAAACTATATATTATTCCATTATTATTTGTTGATCTTCGACTGATTTATTATATTTTTCAACCTAATTTTTGACTTTAATAAAATTGTATTTAAACAAGAAGTATTTCTTGTATAGTCTGTAAAGTAATAATGTGACCGCTGGTATTCTTGAAAAAATATGTTTCGAGAACATTTTTTGACATCAATGTATTCTTTGGTGTGCTAATTACCTTAGTAAGTTGTCCAAGCGCCTCCTGCATCAATAATCGCCTGGCATCTTCGAGGCATGCTGTCGACGAGATTTTCTGTATACCCTATAAATTTTTCGAATCTCGCGAGACAACTGAGTCAAAGTCCCCAGAGGCTTTCCTCAGCTTTTTCTTTACAAGGGACCAAACGTTGGCGTCCGGTGATTGTGAGGGCCACTCTAGTATCTTATCGTGGGCCCAAGTATGTCTCCATACCGTATAATCCGAAATATAGCAGGGGACTCAATAAGGTATTTAATAAGGTAGGCCTCACCTTAGCCTATAAGTCATCAGACAATCTGAGGAATGTCTTAGGAAATCCCAAAGATAAGATTCCTAATTGTGGGGAAAGTGAAATTTATGAAATTAGTTATAATGATTGCGACAAGAAGTATGTTAGACAAACTAAAAGGTCAATTAAAACACGATTTAAGGAACATTTAGCACACTTAAGATACAATAGAACAGAAAAATCTAGCATTGCCGAGCATGCCCTTGAAGCTGATCATACTGTAACATTAGGTAATCTAAGATTAATTAAAAATGTATCTGATAGGAGATTATTGAACGCATACGAAAGTATGGAAATTATGAAATGTAAAAGTAGTTTAAATAAAGACAGAGGGCCTATTCCTTATAGTCCCCTCTACTGGTTACTTGACCGGAACTGACGGCCTTGCCTATGTCATTAGTTCCGCTTGAGTAATTCAAAGATTAGGCCAAATATAAATAGGGTAGATTTGTAGTTTAGCTTTAGTCAATTATCGCTCCTGATGAAGCTAACATGGTTAGCGAAACGCGTGTCGAGTGCAAAAATAAAGTGTATGGTGTAGTGGCAATATATACTGAGTAATGTCATTGTGCCAAAGACTCGACATTCCCAACATGGTACAAAGTCACGTTTTGGCAAGTCGTCGACATTTTTCGTCTCGTTAAAATGATTTACCCACTTCTTCACACATTTTGCTGCCACTAAATGTATTAAAAAGTCGGTATCGTTTGTGAAGAAGTGGGTAAATCATTTTAGCGAGACGAAAAATATCGGCGGTTTGCCAAAATGTGGCTCGGTCGGCAAAGTCACTCCGAAAGTCAAAAAACCAATCGTGTCTTTGTTTTCACGGGACCCGAAATTGACGCTGCGTCAAGGAGCGGTAAAATTAAGAAAATGGGGTTTGAATGTGCTTAATCCTGTCATAAAGATATAAAATTTATCGATATGCCTGTCACCTTGAAGCAATGTCGCTATAGGTTTCCCCTCCTTCAGGCATTATATCATGCTAACAGACAGATCAACAAAAATGGGAAATTATGTGTTTTCTGAGGAAGGAAAGCAAAAATCTCGGAATGTAACAACACGAATACGGATCCAAGGCGTGTTACTCTATAGAACAGCCGGAAGTTTTTTTACCGGTATTGCGGAAAGTAGGGTAAGGTAACTTTTTGTACAAGACAGGGTTGCAATTTAGTCCACTATTTTCTACTTGTCCTTACCATACTCACTGAAATTTTAAATAGATGATTGATTTAGCGGAAAGCAATTTCATGAATAACATGGTTCGTTTCCCTTTGTGCATAAAATGTCTGTGATGATAACATACGTTAACGATGCTAATAATTACCAAAAAGAAATGAATTGGAACACTAAGCCATAAAAAAGAGAGTGACAATAGTTGATAATACGTAAAGATTGCGATATAATTACATAAAAGAGCCATTTTACGTCGCGAAACGGCTCGCTTGGGCCCACGATAAGATACTAGAGTTGCTCTCACAATCGCCAGACGCCAACCCTATTGAAAACGTTTGGACCCTTGTAAAGAGAAAGCTTAGAGGAAAGACTCTGAGGACTTTGACTCAGTTGTCTCGCGAGATTCGAAAAATTTGCTCTATGCAGAGATCTCGTCGACAGCATGCCTTGAAGATGTTAGACGATTATTGATGCAGGAGGGGATTAGAAAACTTACTAAGGTAATTGCGCCAATGTTAGCACACCAAAGAATACATTAATGGCAAAAAAATGTTCTCGAAACACATTTTTTTCAAGAATACAAACGGTCACGTTCTTACTTGACAGGCTCAATAAAGATCTATTATTTAAAATATTTTCATATTTTATTTTGGAATATTGTTTTTGTAAGAGTACTAAAGAGTACTAAGTAAATCACCTTACCAGTGTTTTCTTTGTTTCAGAGAAATTAGCCTGCTACGAAAAATACGTCACAAAAATGTAATTCGTTTGATAGATGAACTTCAAGTGCCAGAAAAACAAAAATTGTACCTTATTTTAGAATTTTGCGTAGGGTCCTTGCAAGGTAAGTAACATTATAATTACATTATAGAAAAACCCAATTTTTTTAATGTGTTACGTTCTTATAAGCACTCTTCTGTAAATGAGCCGACAGCAGGAGGTCGTTCAACTTAACAAAGACCTGGAAGAAATTCTATCTTGGGGTGACAATAACCAAGTGGAATTTAACGCTACAAAAACCCAAGCGGCAGTTTTTTCTAAACAAAAAAAAAAAAAAAAAAAAAAAAAAAAAAAAAAAAAAAAAAAAAAAAAAAAAACAAAAAAAAAAAAAAAAAAAAAAAAAAAAAAAAAAAAAGAAAAACTAAAAAAAAAAAAAACAAAAAAAAAAAAAAAAAAAAAAAAAAAAAAAAAAAAAAAAAAAAAAGTTAACGTTGCTGAACCCGACATAGTTATGTCGAGGCATTCCATTCCCCTAGCATCGTCGCTCAATTTGTTGGGCGTTAGTTTGGGAGCAAATATGTCTTGGCATGAACATGTTGCAGGCATAGCAAGGAGAGCTTCTCAAAAGTTGGGAATATTATTTAGAACCAGAAAGCTTTACACCCCACAGCAACTGTTAATTCTTTACAAAGCCCAAATTCGACCAACTATGAAATACTGCTCCCACCTTTGGGGCTCCGCTCCCAAACATACACTGCATTTGTTGGATTCGGTTCAGAGAAGAGCGGTCCGTCTGATTGGGGACCCGGAATTGACCGGCGGCCTTGATTCGCTGGAACATCGAAGAACGGTTGGCGACTTGAGTCTGTTCTACAAGTATTTTCATGGAAAGTGAATACACGTCGCGCTGGTGCTTCGCATCCGTATGAGGTTCAGCTTGTTACTCCGCGTACAACGCTTTTCAAGCAATCTTTTATATGGAGAACGTCATCCCTTTGGAATAATTTGCCCAGCGCTGTGTTCTCCCACCGAGTACAATTTACAGCGATTCAAGAACAACGTGAATCGCTTTTTTCCGCACTCGTGCCGCTCCTGGAGCGCTTTAGGGACTTCCCTGCAGCACGTGTGCTAGACCCATAAAAAAAAAAAAAAAAAAAAAAGAGGTTAAAGTGCATCAATGAACTAATATTGACCTCAGTATTACCAGGTGTACAAGTATGAAATGCGGATTTCAGACAACAGATGGTGCACCAATGCAGTTTGTGCTATAAAGATTTGACACTGCGCCATTTTGTTGTGTTATTAACAAGTGTCGCGCACGAGTGATAAATTGGAAAAGTGTGTGCATAGTGTTGTGTTCAATATGTGGAAATTTATACCGAACAAAGAGCATTCGCGGACAGCATTAATTTTTTGTTCTCATTTGAAGAAAACTGCTTATGGTGAACATGCTCCATCGCAAGATACGTGTGAACGATGGTTTCGACGTTTTAAAAGTGGTGACTTCGATGTTGCAGACAAGGGACGTGGAAAATCGCCAAAAAAATACGAAGATGTGGAATTGCAAGCAGTATTGGACGAAGATGATTCGCAAACTCAAAAACAACTCGCCGAGCAATTGGGCGTTAGTCAACAAGCTGTTTCCAATCGGCTACGAGAGATGGGAAAGATTCAGGATCCGGTAGATGGGTAGCACATGAGTTGAACGACAGGTAAATGGAAAAAAAAAACGCAAAAACACGTGTGACGTTTTGCTCGCTCAGTACAAAAGGAAGTCGGTTTTGCATCGTATAGTTAGGGGATGAAAAGTGGATTTATTTTGAGAATCTCAAGCGCAAAAAATCATGGGTAGACCCAGGTGCACCATCCACATCGACCGCAAGACTGAATCGCTTTGGCAGAAAGACGATGCTCTGTGTTTGGTGGGACCAGAGGGGCGTGGTCTATTATGAGCTGTTAAAACCTGGAGAAACGGTTAATACCAAACGTTACTAACAACAATTGACCGATTTGAACCGTTCGATGTTTGAAAAAAAACGCCAGAATACCGAAAGAGGCAACACAAAGTCATTTTTCTTCATGACAATTGCTCCATCACATACGGCAAAACCAGTTCGCGATACGTTGGAAACACTCAGCTGGGAAGTTCTACCCCATGCGGCTCTCATCAGACTTGGCTCCTTCCGATTACCACTTGTTTCCATCGATGGGTCACGCACTTGCTGAGCAGCGCTTTGGTTCGTACGAAGATGTGAAAAAATGGCTCGATGAATGGTTCGCAGTAAAAGGGGAAGATTTTTACTGGCGTGGTATTCACAAATTGCCCGAAAGATGGGAAAAAATGTATAACAAGCGATGGAGCATACTTTGATTAAAGCACTTTTTATCATTCTTCCGAATTTAACATATTTTTTTAGAAAAAAATCCGCATCTCATACCTGTACTCCTGGTAAAAACCCAGTAGTTTCAACCGGTTATCCTTTGGTTGGAACTTTTATTTCTTATAAAAAATGTTTTTTAAAATCACGGCTTTTTCCCCAACCATCACAATAAAATTGGAGTAAAAATAATCTGCTATGTGACTCCGGGAATTACAGAGACATCAACCATATATTATTTGGGTTGCAAGTGGTTTAATCTTAATCTGTCCTGTCGTCTAGTAAAGTTGCTCTGATAAACCCCAGTGGTGTGAAACGAGTATCCCAGTGTCTTTATGCTATTCTTGACCCAATAATAATATTTTAGGGAGATACACTCAATATATATTTTAACATTATTATCTATTTCACAACATATCTCTATACAACTGTTTTTCACTTTTCTTCATTATATTATTTAAATATTATAAATATATTGGTATTTCTCTAAGTTTGAGGCCAGTATTTCGAAAAAAAAATTAAACTAACTTATATATAGTAATAATATATATTAAATAATAAGTTTCCAATTTTTGGATGTTAGTCTAAAAATGTCTGAAAAATTCTGTTTATGGCTTTCGTATTTCCTCAAAAAGCGTTCTTTACGACTGGGGGTCGACGGATTTCTTTCTAACATCTTCACCATCAACGCTGGGGTGCCCCAAGGCTCCATACTGTCTCCTACACTCTTTCTTATTTACATTAACGATTTGCTGGAAAGAACCAGGAATCCAATCTACAGCTTTACAGTAACAGTACGCTTATTTCTTCATTTTGAACGCTCGAATATCAGCTACTTATGCACATATCTGCTGGTCAACTTAACAAATACCCGGAAGAAATTCTATCTTGGGGTGACAGTAACTAAGTAGAATTTCATATATCAGCCCTTAGCGTCCACTGCTGGACATAGGTCTCCCTTAATCTTTTCAAGTTAAACCGGTCTTGGGTTTTTTGGATCCAGTTTCCCGCTATTCTTCTCAGATCATCTGTCCATCTGGTGGGAGGTCTGTTATCTTGCGTTCTGGCTAGATCACCGGCCCAATTCCATTTCAAAGATAGAACTTTCTCTACTGCATCTATCACTCTCGTTAGGTTCCTAATTTCTTTATTGGGGACTTTATCTCGGAGAGACAAACCCAACATTGACCTGTCCATTGCCACTTGAGTTACCCTTCTTATTTATTGTCTTCTTTGTAAAAGTTAGAGTTTTTGCTCCATAACTAAGCACAGGTAGTACACATTGGTTAAAGATCTTTCGTTTAAGGCAATGGCCTGATTTAAGCGTTTCTCGTAGTTTGCTAAATGCGGCCCAAGCCAAAGTGACCCTCCGTTGTAGTTCATGAGTCTGATTATCTCTGCCCAACTTAATTTCATGTCCCAAATATTTACATGTCATGACTTGCTCGATGTTTACCCCGTTTATTGAGAGCAGCTTGGTAAAAACTAGATTTCTCATAAACTGAGTCTTCAAAAAATTTATCTTTAGGCCAGTTTGATGGGACTGTTCTCTTAGGGTGTTAAGCATGACATTCGCATGATCAGCGCGATCAATTAATAGGACTATGTCATCGGCGAATTTCAAGTTATTCAGCATTTCTTCATTTATATTTATGTTCATGTTGCTCCAATTCAGATTTTTAAACATGGGTTCCAGAAGGGTGATAAACAACTATGGGGAAATAGTATCACCCTGACGCACACCTCTTTCGACTTGGAATGTGTTTGCTATGGAAGTCGAATTTAACGCTGCAAAAACCCAGGCGGCAGTTTTTTCTAAAAAAGTTAACGTTGCTGAACCAGACATAGTTATGTCGGGGCACTCCATCTCTCTAGCATCGCCACTTACTCTGCTCCCAAACATACACTGCATTTGTTGGATTTTATTCAGTTGCCTGATTGGAGACCCAGAACAACGCTTGGCTACTATTCTACAAGTACGAGGGTTTTATGATAAGTACCTGGCTCCGCCCAGAGATGGCGCTACTACTATTTAAAGAATTATATTTTTCGCAAACATCACCTTTCACAAGAATCCTGTCAAATTTTCAAGTCCCTTCGTGATTTAGTGTGGCAGGGACAGCCATTTAAATAGAACAACTTTTGTGATTTTACAACAATGGAAAAAATTGTATATCGAGCAGTGATAAAATATAGGGTCTCCCAAAATTCACGCAAGAAGTAATTTTGATAGAAAACATAGGTTTTTAATTAAAAATTGTAATTTTTTTATTGATTCATAAAGTATACAGTATAGGGTTATGTATGGAGTGAGCTTGTTGGCATAAACCTTAGACTTTAAAAAACTCCAAAAAAAAAGTCCAACGGCGTTAAATCGCATGATCTGGGCGGCCAATTCTGATCACCAAAACGGGATATTATACAACCAGGAAATGACTCGTGCAGTAATTGAATTGTTTCTGGGGCTATATGGCATGTGGCACCGTCTTGTTGAAACCACATGTCGTCCACATCCATATCTTGCAATTTAGGCACAAAAAACTGGATTATCATATCGCGATAACGATCACCATTAACTGTTATTGCCTGGCCAACCGCATTTTCCAAGAAGAATGGTCCGATGATGCCTCCAGTCCAAAATCCGCACTAAACAGTGACACGTTGTGGATGCATTTGTTTCGCAACAGTCAGGTGTAGATTACCTGAACCCCAAATGCGACAATTTTGTCGATTAACGAAGCCATCAAGATGGAAATGAGCCTCATCGCTGAAGATGATTTTCTTCGAAAAATCAGTATCCACTTGTTGTAGAGAGCTTCTCGAAATGTCCAATTCTTGACCACTGTGCCGAATTGATGTTCCTGGAGTCTCAGCAACACTCTCACGAATCAATGTTTTGTGTCGAACGACTTGTTGAAGGACGGCCAGAGCGTTTAAGATCACTAACTGATCCAGTCTCCCTGAATTTTTCAATTAATCTCTTCACAGTTGATGCGGTTAAATCACTATTCCGACCATATTTTGTACGAAAATTCCGAACTGTAGCTGCCAACGTTTCATTATTTTTAAAATATTGCTCAACAATGAAAACACGTTATTCTTTCGTGTAGCGTTCCATTTTTAATAACCCTGAACTGTCAGCGCTGTGTTTTTTGTTTTGTTTGCAACACTTTACCATACAAATGGCGCCAAATTCAAATCTTGCGTAAATTTTGGGAGACCCTTTACTTGTTTTTGAAAAAGAGAACAAATGAGATAAAAGCAGAACTCGGCGAAGTTTATGGGGGCTTATTGGACAGCTGAATTCAAACGCGGTTGTACAACCATTTTTGATGAAGAACATCCGGGCCGTTCAAATGAGGTCACCACATCAGAAATAATTGAAAAAAATCCACGATATAGTGATAAATGATCGAAGAGTGAAAGCGCGTCAGATTGCTGAGAGTGTGGGCATCTCAATTAAACGGGTGCAGAACAGTTTAATAACTCATTTGCTTTCAGCAAGATGGGTGCCGCGATTGCTCACAATTTACAATAAACACACACGTGTGTCAACTTCAAAAGAATGTTTGGCGATGTTAAAATGAAATCGGAATGATTTTTGACGTCGATTCATAACTGTTGACGAAACTTCAATTCATCGCAGTACACTAGAGACCAAACAGTGGGTTTTCCGAGCGCCGAAGAAGGCCAAGGCGACTTTATCGGCCAACGAAGTCATGGCCACAGTGTTTTGGGATGCATACGGCATAATCCACGTCGATTACCTTGAAAATTGCAAAACGATTAATGGAGAGTATTATTTCAACTTATTGGATCGTTTCAACCATGCTGCGAAAGAAAAGCGTCCGCATTTGGCGAAGAAAAAAAATTCTCTTTCATCAAGAAAATGCACGCGTGCACACTTGTGTCATCACCATGGCAAAATTCCATGAATTAGGATACGAATTGCTTTCTCATCCACCATATTCGCGAGATTTAGCCCCCAGCGATTATTTCCTATTTCCGAATATGAAAAAATGACTCGGCGAAAAAAAGATTTAGTTCAACGATAATTGCTGAAACAACGCCTATTTTGAAGGGTTGGAGAAATCGTATTTTCAGATGGGATTCAAAAGATAGAAAAGTTGGACTAAGTATATCGAGCTAAAAGGAGGCTATGTTGAAAAATAAAATCCACGTAAAAATGTTTTTTTCTTGTCAAGGCAAAAACTTATCATATAACCCTCGTATTTTCATGGAAAGTGTTCGATGAATGTAGTCCGCTTAATTCTTCCCAATACACGTCGCACTAATACTTCATTTCCGTATGAAGTTCAGCTTGTCACTCCTCAGACAACCCTTTTCAAGCAGTCTTTTATATGAAGAACCTGAAATGATTTCTTAGGACTGTGTTTCTCACCGAATACAATTTACAGCGATTCAAGACCAGCGTGAATCGTTTTTTCGGCACACGCGTCGCTCCTATAGCGTTTTAGAGGTTTCCCTGTAACACGCGTGCTATGCCCATAAAAAAAAATATCTACCTAGTCGATGCCAGACTGTAAAATGTCACCGATCAAAGAACATCTAGCAATATTCCGGGAAACGGGATTTACAAATAACACAGGCCAACAAAAAAAATATTTGTAAAAACTTTTTAAACCAATACCTCTAAGTGTTATGTATTTTTGGGTGCTGAAACCGTATCTGGTATCAGTTTTTCTGTATCACCCACAGTTCTCTCACAATATGACATCGATTAAATTTCAAAATAGGGACAATTTGATACATAAAAAATAAAAACTTATTTCCGTTGTGTAACAGAACACCTTTTAAACTAGTTTTTGATGAGTCTATAAAAAGCCTCCAATCTTTCTTCTTTTACTCAATGCCAAATTCGTTCATTAGACTACCAATATCATGGCAGTAAACCAAATCCTCTTCCTGCTTGAAAAACTGAGCAAACTGTTGATCTCTTGTTCTATAATGGTAAATAGATGTTCCAGATTCCAATAAATGTTTTTCTTTCAGCCTAGAACCAAGCAATTCTGCTTTTTCCTTAGTCAAAACCAAATCTCTCACTAAATCATTTAACTCAGCTTGTGTGGACAACTGTGGTTTTAAATTTTCTAGAGAACATTGAAAGTGATCATCATCCGGTCGACTTTCATTAAATTCGGGACTGGACTGTAAAACGTTATCAATAGACTGAGGTGGCTTGGGACCAGGAAATCCTGGTCCATGTCCTATCGGCCGATTAGCTGAAGTAAAATTAAGATAGACAATTACTTTCTTATTTTTGGAGTCATATCCAGAAACATCAACGCTGCAAAAATAACAATCATTTGAATGATTTTCTTCCTCTGTCCATACCATGGGTACTGCAAATCTAAAAACTTTTTTTTCTTTCTTATACCATTTCCTAAGATCCTCGGCACAAACATAACATACTTTGTGAGGAGCCCAACATTTTTCTTCATTACCGATTTCTACACCAAAATATGCAAAGTATACTTTTTTTACAAAGTCAGTAATGTTTCTTTGATGTTTTTTAACTACAAACTCATCACATATAATACAAAAAGTGTTGGGTTAGTTTTTACAACTACGATTAGCCATACTTTGAGTGTGAATTAAAGCACATGGGTTAAACACTGCAATGCGAGGTTATATTAACTGGAAGAAAACAAACAGCTGTGATATTTATCGGAACTGCCAACCTAATAACAATTGATTTTACCGCCAACCTTATAAAATTCTGATTTTATTGCCAACCTAATAACATTTGAATGATAAAAAATAAACTATTCACATTTTGAATATTAAAATGTGAAAAATTGGGGGGTGATACGACTTTTTTATTATTATTTTCGGACTCAACACACCAAAAAACATATGAATCAGGTAAAATTATTAAAAAAGTTTTTTCATCGTTGGCCTGTGTAATCTTTTGTTTCGTCGTAAAAGAAGTACGTAGTTTATTCCCTTTTGTGACCAAATAAATATTTAATTTTGTTGTGTGAAATGTAATACTAATCTTTATTTAAACCTTAGTAATGTTAGATTCAGCTCCCGGAAAGAAATTTCCTCTTAGACAAGCTCACGGCTATTTTGAACAATTAATAAATGGCTTAGAATACCTTCATGGGGCCCGGGTTGTACATAAGGATATAAAGCCAGGAAATTTACTGTTAACTTTAGAAGAGGTGTTGAAGATATCAGATTTTGGTGTTGCAGAGGTAAGTAGTAGCTCTTTTATTTTATAGTATAGTCTCGTTATAGTGAAAATATTATTCTGAAAATGTGTGCCTAAATAGGCAGTGGTATAGTTTTATATATTGATTGGTAACGCATACAGAGATAAAGACACCAACAGAAATAATAAAACAAAACACAGGCGGATACCGACAAGTACTGGAAAATCATATAGAAGACATAAACTACCAAACAGACTTGTTGAACTAAACACACAAATAACCAACAGCCTACTTATGACTACAAAAAAAACAGCAACATCGAAAAAAGAAAAAACACAAAAATTAAGTAAAAAGACACAAAATCTAATGAAACAAAGAAGACTATTAAGAAATGATTCTACAAATATGGTAGCAGATTAGAATTGGCAGAAATAGACAAAAAAATAAAGAAAAAGATCAGAGAAGACGTCAGACAGTACAGAGTGAGTCAACGATAGAGTAAAGTTCATTATCTCATTTGTTTCGGGAATGACAAAAAAATGTTAAATATAATTGTTTTAGGAAATGTTAAGGTGCACAGTTTAAAATTATTTTGGAGTATACAGGGTACTTCAAAAAAGTGGGGCCGATATAACATGTTTTTTTAAATGGAACATCCTATTTTCTAAATTATTTTTATATTCTGCGTAAAATTGTATAACTTTTTTATTAATAATGTTATATACCTAAACCTAGTAGTTTTTCTAATTTTTCAATTTTTTTAAAAAAATATTAATTTTCAGTTTTGCAAAAAATTGCCAGTAGCGGCATTGTTTCTGCAGGTGACATGCTCATAAATGGTACGAGCATTCTATAGAAATGAAAAAAAGATATATGTAAAGAAATTTGAGTTAGATGTTATGGGGTGTTCAAAATAAATTTATACATTTCGACTATTTTAAATTGAAAAATATCAAATTTTTTAGACGGCACACCCTGTATATTATTATTTTTAGTGTTCCGTACGGAACACTTATAAGATTACTTCGGTGTCTGTCTGTCTGTCTGTCTGTCTGTCTGTCACACCCGATTTTCTCCGAAACTATTTGACATAGAAAGGTGAAATTTGGTAACAATATAGGAATTGATGGCCTCATCAGAGCCATGTAGTTTTGAGAATTAAATTTTGACTTAGTTAGTTTTGGGGGGTGAAGTCAGAAGTGAAAAAAAATTTTTTTTACTAGATCATCGAGTGTGGTGTCAAATGAAAGCTTGTGAAAACACGAGTAAAAAATATGTATATAATATTATACTTGCGCGCACTTTTCTTTGTATTATTTTTAAAAATTCGCGAAAAATCGCTGTCCCGGGCCTTATCTCGAAAAGTACTTATCAAAAAATTTCGAAAAAAGTCTGGAATATTCTCCACGGGGTGTAGATTGAACGAAAATTATCACGAGTGCATTACCTTTAATAATTTATATGGTATATAAAAAAAAAACAAAATTTCAAGGTCATCCGATTTCAGTAAAGTTTGGAAACAAACTTTGTTGAAAAGTCATTTGGGGTGTGTTTTGTGAAGTTATTGATCATTTTATACCACCGTAACATAAATTTTGACTTAAGGGGTTCGTTTTGAGGGGGTGAAATCGGAAGTGAAAAAAATTTTTTTTTACTAGGTCATCGAGTGTGGTGTCAAATGAAAGCTTGTGAAAACACGAGTAAAAAATATATATATAATGTAATACTTGCGCACACTTTTCTTCGTATTACTTTTAAAAAATCGCTGACCCCTACCTTATCTCGAAAAGTACTGATCAAAAAATTTTGAAAAAATTCTGGAATATTCTCCACGGGGTATAGATTGAACGAAAATTATCACGAGTGCATTACCTTTAATAATTTATTTGGTATATAAAAAAAAAAAAAATTCCAGGTCACCAGTTTTCAGTAAAGATTGGAAACAAACTTTGTTGAAAACTTATTTGGGGTGTGTTTTGTGAAGTCACTGATCATTTTATACCATCCTAACAAAAATTTTTATTTTAAAACAATCAACGTACGGAACACTAATTGTGCAAGTTCAACTTGCACTTGACCGGTTTTTTTTTCTGATAGATTTTACGAAACCCTCCAACTTTTATTAAGTATGTCATATACCTATTTCTAATAATTTTCGATTTATTTTGAATTTTTCATTTTTACCCTTGTTTTTAATACACTTACGCTATAACATCATAGTTGCCAAGACAAAACAAAAATGTAAGCATTGTTAAATTTTGACATGTTTTTTAAGCAAGTAAAAATAGTTTAATTTGTTGTAATAAGTGACGTATAAAGGTAATAGTTATGGATTTTCCTAAAAATGAATTAATTGATATGGTTTATATACTGGGCGAAGCGGGAAAAAATTGTCTTTTGGCAGTAAGGCTTTACGGAGCGAAGTACCCTAATAGACGTAAACCATCTAGAAAATCTTTTCAGTGCTTAATGGAACGGTTTGATGGTAGTGGTAGCGTTGAGTATACGAAACGGAAAGTAGTAAATCGGAATGGTACCAATGAGGAAAGAGAAATGGAGATTTTACTTCATGTTGAAGATAATTCCCAGGTCAGCAGCCGTCAACTAGCTGACTTATCTGACACATCCCAATCTACGGCTAATCGCACCACGAGAAAATACAAAATATCATCCCTTTCATATGGAACCACACCAGGAACTTCAAGACCGTGATTTTGAACGACGAGTAAAGTTTTGTACCACCAAGAATGGAGCAAAAGAGGCCAATCCAAATTTTTTATCCAAAATAATGTTTTCTGATGAAGCTACTTTTCGCAGTAATGGAGCAGTTAACAGCCATAACATGCATTATTACTCAACAGTTAATCCATTTTGGGCCCGAGAAGTTCAAAACTAAAACCATTGGCCGTTAAATGTATAGTGTGGAATATTAAATTTTCGAATTATTGGTCCATATTTTTTCCACTAACCGCTTAACGGACCTAGATAACTAAATTTTTTGCAAAACGAATTACCCCAGCTTCTTGAAGAAGTTGATAACTTTGAAAGAGAACAAAAGTGGATTTAACAAGACGGAGCTCCTGCTCATTACCACCGGGAAGTTCGGGATTTTTAAATGATCGTCACCCACAAAAATGGATCGATAGGGATGGATTCATTTAGTGGCCCCCTCGATCATGTGACTTAACACCTTTAAACTTCTTTTTGTGCGGCTACCTTAAAGATCGTGTTTATGTAAATCCCCCTACAACACCAGTAGATATAAAAAATAGGATACGGGATGGGTGCAGGACAATAATGCCCTTTATGCTAAGGAAAGTGAAGGAAAATATAGTAAAACGACTAAACATGTGTATTTAAGTAGACGGGCATATTTTTGAACATTTATTACGTTATAATATTTAATCATTAGATAAGTTAAACTATATTAAAATTATTATTAACTATTTAAGTTTTCACAATAGCGTAAGTGTGTTAAAAACAAGGGTAAACATTGAAAAATTCGAAATAAATTGAATACTATTAGAAATAGGTATATGAAATACTTAATAAAACTTGTAAAATCTATCAGAAAAAATAGTAATATACAGGGTGTGCCATTTAAAAAATTTGAGAGTTTTCAATTCAAAATAGTCGAAATGTACAAATTTATTTTGAACACCCTGTAACATCTAATTCAAATTTCTTTACTTGTATCTTTTTCTTCTTCAGAAATAATGGCGCTACTGGCAATTTTTTACAAAATTGAAAATTAGTATTTTTTTTTAAAAATTGAAATATTAGAGAAACTACTAGGTTTAGTTATATAACATTATTAATAAAAAAGTTATAAAATTTTACGTAGAATTTAAAAATAAATTAGAAAATAGGATGTTCCATCTAAAAAAAAACATATGTTATACCGACCACACTTTTTTGAAGTACCCTGTATACTAAAAAATAATTTTAAACTGTGCACCATTTTTTCGTCATTTCCGAAACAAATGAGATAATAAACTTTACTCTATCGTTGACTCACCCTGTACAGGAACTCGAAAATAGAAGAAACTCTAAAAGAGGGAAAAAGGTTGAAACACCTAAACAAATGAATGAAGGGAGGCATGAAATAATGAACTTATTAAAAACGATAACCAAGAGATCGCGGAAAGATAATGGAAGGTATTGAAAAATATTATCAAACACTATACGACACGAAAAAAATCGCCACCGCCCGGGAAAGAAGAAGGAAATAGAATGATAGTAAGATATGTGGGATCTGAAGGAATTCCCAATATAAAAACGGATAAAATAATGCACAACAACAAAGAACCAGGAGACAATGAAATAAGTATAGAAATGATAAAATATGGAGGGGTATCGCTAATACAGTCTTTTTAAGCTCTATTTAATTGGTGCCTTATAGAAAGTAAAATACCAACACCTTGGGTAAACGCCTTGATTATGCTTATTTTTAAAAAGGAGCATAAATTTAAATTGGAGAATTACAGACCCATCAGCCTGTTATCGGTACTATACAAAATCCTCACTAGAATCATAACATATAGATTAACCAACAAATTAGACAGTTATAAACCATGTGAATAAGCCGGATTTTGACGGGGATACAGCACTTTGGATCATCTTGAAACAATTAGATTACTAGTGGTAAAAGCAGATGAATATAAGGTCACCTTGTGGATAATAATGGTTGACTGCGAAAAAGTATTTGATTAGAGAGTAGAGATATGGACAGTCCTTAACGCCTTAAGTAATAGCAGAGTCGACGAAAACAACTTTTCTTCACAATGTTACTATATGAGGTAGAAAGTTGAACAATAACTAAAGCAGCCAGCAAAAGATGTGAACATATAGACGAATATTGTGTATATCTTGGGTATATCATGTCACAAATGAACAAGTATTACGAAGGATGAAAAAGAAACAGAAATCGTGTCGAACATTAAAATACGTAAATTAGAATATCTCGGGCATATTATGTGTAACCAATAAAGATGTGGACAGCTTCAGTTAAAACAGGCCTCAATCGAAAAAGATATCGCCAGAAGGAGAATTTGATGATTTAGAAATTTGATAACTTTCCACATCAACAACGGGTCTACTTCGGGCAGCGGTGGACAGAGAGAAGATAGCGCTGGTAATTCCTAACATCCGGTACAGATGGGCATTCGAAGAAGAATACAGGGTGTATAGGTTTAATGGGAAGATGCAGATATTTTGGGGAATGATAGTGAATGTCATTCCGAATATTTTTGACCACATGTGCTATTATGCAAAACGTCACAGCCTTTAATATATTAACAAAAATGTTGTATTTTTGCTTCGAATAGGAGATGGTGACATTAAAGGTTATAAAACAGCACTTGTTTTTATCTGATTTATGCTTTGTTTTTTCTACTATGGTAGTCAGTTTATCGATACAAGAAACCTCGAACCTTAGAAAATAAGAAATTAGCAAAATAAATCTGCAACCATGCGTGAATAAGTATTTGTTCATAAATATCTGCCGTTTAAAGTTAATAATTTTTGAATCAAACTTCTTTAGACATCAAACGAAATACCCTGTATATTCTTAATTAATATTTAATTATCTAATCATATTTTTTCTGCCACAACTAAGTATTAACATTGTTTTAAAATTTCTTTTATCGTATTCAGACAAAGATATGCTAGAAATGATCGTTGTAAAAATAGAGATGGTAATCTAACACCGCTATCTTTATATTTATTAAGTTAGCATTCATTTTTCAAGTAGTGTTTTGATGAGGAAAAGATGTTTAAAATTCCCTTAGACGATCAGTCTTGATCGCAAATCTTATATGAGATTAACAGACGCGTCATGTGATGCCAATGTTGATGGATTGTCTGTCCTAGAGTTTTAATGTATTATTTGGCTTATTACGAAGAATTTATGGTTTCACCTATGTTTACGGCAAATTAATTTCGTATTTTTCGTGCTTATTCCGATATTTAATTCATCTCTTCAATTACCCTTACATCTTATCAGTAAGGAGTCACTTAAGGTAGGTTTATACATCAAAGATCTACTTGCGTCATACCTCACTGACAAATTTAAAATTTACGCGTGAACTGGTATTAGTTCGCAGGTTTTTGGGAGCTAGATTGTGTTAACACGTGCATTTTTCGTTGCTGGCACGCCAATAGGAACTGACAACAGCAAATATATGCATACATGAATTCGCGAATACCAAACGTCACTTGTAAAACCAGAATTCGATTATTTTTATATTTGTTTTAAATAGCAACAAAGTATTAACTCTGTTGACGTTTCAAAAAAGAATTTTTGATTTTAGTATTATTCTAAGGTCAAAGTAAGGTCAGTTCTGTAGCACAAAATCACAAAAAAGAAGATAAATTATAGTATTCTCCGTTATAATCTACTATTTTTAAACACTTTTATTGCTCAAAAAGGAGTATTTTCTCGTGGAATAGTACAGGGTGAGTCGACAATAGAGTAAAGTTCATTATCTCATTTGTTTCGGGAATGACGAAAAAATGTTAAATACAATAGTTTTAGGGAATGTTAAGGTGCACAGTTTAAAATTATTTTTGAGTATACAGGCTACTTCAAAAAAGTGTGGCCGATATAACATGTTTTTTGAAATGGAACATCCTATTTCCTAATTTATTTTTAAATTCTGCGTAAAATTTTATAACTTTTTTATTAATAATGTTATATACCTAAACCTAGTAGTTTTTCTAATATTTCAATTTTTCTAAAAAAATACTAGTTTTTAGTTTTGTAAAAAATTGCCAGTAGCGCCTTTGTTTCTGAAGGTGGAATACTCATAATTGGTACAAGCGTTCTATTGAGATGAAAAAATAATCGGTCAAGTGCAAGTTGAACTTGCGCAATTAGTGTTCCGTACGTTGATTGCTTCTAAATTAAAAGATGTTGTAACGGAAGTATAAAATGATTAGTGACTTCACAAAACACACCCCAAATGAGTTTTCAACAAAGTTTATTTCTAATCTTTACTGAAAATTGATGACCTTGAAATTTCTGTTTTTTTATATCTATAATATATATAAAATGCAACGTCTCTCTATCTGTCTGTCTGTCTGTCTGTCTGTCCGTTAGTGCGCTTATCACTGGAGAACCACTTATCCGATTTACGTACTATTTTTTTTAAACATACATATGTATGTACGCTGGACAGGTTATAGGCTATATTTTATTACGATAGGTAGCACAAGGAATGAGTAGTGACGATAATAGTGAATGAAGTCGGAAAAAAGTCTGCCGCTAGCGCGTTTCCTTACAATACACAGCCTAAACCATTAAATATAGAACGATATTATGTAGCAGAGAATATCTATAATCTATAATATAAATATAAAATGCAATGTCTCTCTGTCTATCTGTCTGTCCATTAGTGCGTTTATCACGCGAGGACCACTTATCCGATTTACGTGTCTTTTTTTAAATTCATACATATATTCTTTGGCCAGTTTATATAATAATAATAATCTATATCTATAATATATATAAAATGCAACGTCTCTCTGTCTGTCTGTCCGTTAGTGCGCTTATCCCTTGAGAACTACTTATCCGATTTACGTGATTTTTTAAATTTATACATATGTTCTCTCACCAGGTTATAGATATATATTTTATTACATCTATAATATATATAAAATGCAACGTATCTCTGTCTGTCTGTCTGTCTATCCGTTAATGCGCTTATCATTGGAGAACCACTTATCCAATTTACGTACTTTTTCTTTTAAAACATACATATATTCTCTGGCCAGGTTATAGGATATATTTTATTGCATTAGGTAACATAAAGAATAAGCAGTGACGATAATAGTGAGTCAAGTCGGAAAAAAGTTTACCGTTAACGCGTTCTCTTGCAATACACTGCCTAAACCATTAAATATGGAACAATATCATGTTGCAAAGAATAAAATATATATAAAATGCAACGTCTCTCTGTCTGTCTGTCTGTCCGTTAGTGCGCTTATCACTTGAGAACCACTTATCCGATTTACGTGTTTTTATAAATTTATATATATGTTCTATATAATTCGATATGAACCTAGATAATGGGAGATAAGTATAAATAATGGGAGATAAGGAGAAATAATGGGAGATAAGCAGAGATAAGTCTAGATAATGGGAGTTATGGTGACGTAATGGGAGATAAGGAGAAATAATAGGAGATAAGGAGAACTATTGCGAGATAAGTCGAGATAAGCCTAGCTAAGGTGAGATAATGGGAGATAAGGGTAAATAATGGGAGATAAAGAGAAATAATGGGAGATGAGCAGAATGGAAAACAGAATGGAAATTATGTGGAGATAATGGAAGATAAGGAGAAATAATGAGAGATAGGGGGAAATAATGGCGGATATTTTATTACGTTAGGCAACATAAGGAATAAGCAGTGACGATAGTAGTGAATCAAGTCCGCGCGAGCGGAGCCGCTGGCACTGCTAGTATCAGATAAATTATTACATTTAATGCACTCGTGATAATTTTCGTTCAATCTACACCCCGTGGAGAATATTCCAGAATTTTTTCAAAATTTTTTGATAAGTACTTTTCGAGATAAGGCGGTTAGACAGCGGTTTTTCGCGATTTTTTAAAAATAATACAAAGAAAAAAGCGCGCAAGTATTACATTATATATATATTTTTTACTCGTGTTTTCATAAGCTTTCATTTGACAGCACACTCGATTACCTAGTAAAAAAATTTTTTTTTTCACTTCCGATTTCACCCCCCAAAACTAACCCCTTAAGTCAAAATTTAACTTTCAAAACTACATGGCTCTGATGAGGCCATCAGTTCCTATATTATTACCAAATTTCAACTTTCTATGACAACTAGTTTCGGAGAGAAAATCGGGTGTGACAGACGGACAGACAGACACCGAAGTGATCTTCCGTAGGGAACACTAAAAAGATATATGTAAAGAAATTTGAGTTAGATGCTACAGAGTGTTCAAAATAAATTTATACATTTCGACTATTTTAATTTGAAAAATCTCAAATTTTTTAACACACCCTGTATATTATTATTTTTTCTGATAGATGTTACAAAACCCTCCAACTTTTATTAAGTATGTCATATAGTTCTCGATTTATTCTGAATTTTTCAATTTTTACACTTGTTTTTAATACATTTACGCTTTTGTGAAAACATAAACAAATAGTTAATAATAATTTTAATATAGTTTAACTCATCTAATGATTAATTATTATGACGTAATAAATGTTCAAAAATTACTGTAAATTTACTATATTTTCCTTTACTTTCCTTAGCATAAAGGGCGTTATTATCCTGTACGCATCCCGTATCCTATTTTCCATATCTACTGGTGTTGTAGGGGGATTCATATAAACAGGACCTTTAATGTAGCCCCACAAAAAGAAGTCTAAAGGTATTAAGTCACATGATCAAGGGGGCCACTGAATGAATTCATCCCTACCGATCCATTTTTGTGGGTAACGATCGTTTAAAAATTCCCGAACTTCGCGGTGGTAATGAGCAAGAGCTCCGTCTTGTTGAATCCACATTTGTTCCCTTTCGAAGTTATCAACTTTTTCAAGAAGCTGGAGTAATTCGTTTTGCAAAAAATTTAGATATCTACGCCCGTTAAGCGGTTCGCGGAAAAAATATGGACAATAATTCGAAAATTTAATATTCCACACCATGCATTAAGCGACCAGTGGTTTTGATTTTGAACTTCCCGGACCCAAAATGGACTAACTGTTGAATAATAATGCATGTTATGGCTGTTAACTGCTCCATTACTGCGAAAAGTAGCTTCTTCAGAAAACATTATTTTGGATAAAAAATTTGGATCGACCTCTATTGCTCCATTCATGGTGGTACAAAAGTTTACTCTCCTTTAAAATCACGGTCTTGAAGTTCTTGGTGTAGTTCCATATGAAGGGTATTTTCTCGTGGTGCGATTAGCCGTAAATTGGGAGGTGTCAGATAAGGCAGCTAGTTGACGGCTGCTGACCTGGGGATTATCTTCAACATGAAGTAAAATCTCCATTTCTTTTTCCTCATTGGTAGCATTCTGGTTTACTACTTTCCGTTTCGTATACTCAACGCTACCACTACCATCAAAACGTTCCATTAGCACTGAAAAGATTTTCTAGATAGTATACGTCTATTAAGGTACTTCGCTTCCTAAAGCGTTACTGCAAGACAATTTTTTCCCGCCTCGCCCAGTATATAAACCATATCAATTAATTTATCTTTAGGAAAGTCCATAACTATTACCTTTATACGTCACTTACTACAACAAATTAAACTATTTTTCCTTGCTTAATAGACATGTCAAAATTTGACAGAGCGGATTATCTTGCTAAACTTGCCATAGAAAGGGGCAGTATGAACATGGGGAGAATCACTACTCTGATTTAAACATCTTCATAAAACACCTACACAGCTCTCTCTTCCAACTCAAATGGGACTTGGAAGATCCCAACAACAAATTATGGTCCATCAAAACCAATGTATTTCCTCCCCTTAACTCCACAGAATTGAACCGAAGACATAATGTAATAATGAGAAGACTGGCATTGGGACACACCTACTCCACGCATGTACATCTATTAAAGAGAGATCCCCCTCCCACTCTGTCCTAAATGTGACTCCCCCTTATCAGTGTTACATCTAATCGAATCCATTCAACATCAAAACTTGAGAGACACCCACGGCATCCCATCCAACATCACCATCCTCATAAAAATGTTGTCCCACTTATAGAAAACATAACCAATTACTTAAAAGAATTCAACTTCATAGTCTACCAAACTAACTCTAGTGGGCGCTAAATGATCTTAGCTGTCGATGCGCCCTGCCCAACAGAAACAAACAAACAAAACAAAATTTGGCAATGCCTACATTTTTGTTTTGTCTTGGCAACTACGATGTTATAGCGTAAGTGCATTAAAAACAAGGGTAAAAATTGAAAAATTCAAAATAAATCGAAAACTGTTAGAAATAGGTATATGACATACTTAATAAAAGTTGGGGGTTTTGTAAAATCTATTAGAAAAAATAATAATATACAGGGTGTGCCAATTAAAAAACTTGAGATTTTTCAATTTAAAATAGTCGAAATGCATAAATTTATTTTGAACATCCTATAGCATCTAACTCAAATTTCTTTACATATATCTTTTTTTCATCTCTATAGAACGCTCGTACCAATTATGAGTATTCCACCTTCAGAAACAATGTCGCTACTGGCCATTTTTTACAAAAGTGAAAACTAGCATTTCTTTTAAAAAATTGAAATATTAGAAAAACTACTAGGTTTAGGTATATAACATTGTTAATAAAAAAGTTATAAAATTTTACGCAGAATTTAAAGATAAATTGGAAAATAGAATGTTCCATTTAAAAAAAACATATGTTGTATCGGCCACACTTTTTTGAAGTACCCTGTATACTCAAAAATAATTTTAAACTGTGCACCTTAACATTCCCTAAAATTATTGTATTTAACATTTTTTCGTGATTCCCGAAACAAATGAGATAATGAACTTTACTCTATTGTTGACTCACCCTGTACAAGCTCATTAGGAGCGTTTTTCAAAATTAACCAGTTTCTCTACCGGAGCCTATGGCCAAGCGAAATTTTTATAGAATTACCTGTCAGATTGCGGTACTATTCAACACTGCGTCTCCAAATCATTCAGTTAATACCAAAATCGAAACTGTAAGGCACTTAAACTACAAAGTTTTGGAGTCATAATTTCCGTATTAACTTACGTTAATTTTAAAATTTGAAAATATTACTAAAAACTAAAATACTTCTATTATGTGTAAGTTCAATGTTATGATAAATGTGGTAGTGCCATTCAGTTAATGTCGGTTAATTTTATTTTTTTACATAGAAACAACAAATAATATTAAAATAAAGTAATAGCGGAAAAAATGGATACTTAAGTTCCTCTGTTCGTTTCAAAATTAACAATTACCGGTCCTCTACCGATGCTTCAACTGTTTAATTAAACCATTTACGAAACCGGCACTTCTCACCTCGTTTGTTAATTTTGAAATACGCCCAACCTAATCTTAATTAATTAAAATTATAACCGTTTGGTTATGATGGTAAGATAATTTTTTAATCCTTTTATATTCAAATAAAATAAAAAATACATAGTTATTTTTATATATCTATAAACGATTTACCTAAATGTCCACGTTAATAAAACACAAATTAAAGAGTACATGAAAGTAATTTTAGGTAGCAAATAATAATTTTAACACAGTTTTTCACAAAAGGAAAAAAAAAGTCTGTAAATCGCGTACACACCATAAAAATAACGTCACATTAACACAGTCAAACGATTTAAAAGTGGATATTAAGGTATCAAAATACTTGAAAATATTTTTCAGATTAACATTCTAAACTTTTTTACGATTAACAAAAAACAAATAAAAAAAGCCTGAAAGATATGAAAAGAGATAACATATTACCTTTTAGACGAGAGTAACAATAATATAAAACCACTAACAACCGAGACTGGAACAACGGAATCGTTCATCGTATCACCCGATTTCGTTTATTTATTTTCCACCACGGACCTACTATGGCTAGATTAACATTTATCAGTCAGAGGTCACTATGGGAATTTAAGAATTCTTCCTGTTAGACTAACAAAGGACTCGTGATTCTTCAATAATATATTCTATTTGAAAATGATATTCACATGTACTAAAGAATTTATAAATAAAAAGCATTGGAACTAATGAAATGAATAACTTTTTTTACCCGGAGACTCCAATAAAAATTTAATATCGCGTGCTCTTATCACAAAATGTTTATTGTTTTCGGACTGATTTTGTATATCCGTTTATCTTTAGCTTTAAAGTAAGCTTTTTGAAAATTTGGAGCGTGATTTTTCTAGTAGATATTTTAATATCGTGAAAGTTGTAATCGATTTCTATCAACTTGAGATTTTATCGTTAGTTGCATTCGCTTTAAACTGAATACTTAATAAATGCATCCAATATTAACAAATTTCTCTTCCATGCACGTTTACCTTCCTTTCAAGGGAATATAATTTAAATACCAGTTTTAATAACTTTCTTCTCTTTCTTTGCTGATCTATATTTAGAATGCACTACGTTAAGGCATGATTGATACAGTGTGGACATACTAACCTAAATAATAAATAGAAGTATCGGCCCAAAATACAGGATGGATAAATATGCGTAGTAACCACAGAAAAAAGATCGTTTTTAGTGACCCGTACGGAACACCTATAGGATCACTTCGATGTCCGGCTATCTCTCCGTCTGTCACACACGATTTTCTCCGAACCTGTTTGACGCAGAAAGTTAAAATTTGGCACAAATATAGGAATTGATGACCCAATCAGAGCCCTGTAGTTTGGAAAGTTAAATTTTGACTTAGGGATTAGTTTTAGGGGGTGAAATCGGAAGTGAAAAGAAAATTTGCTAGGTCATTGAATGAGATGTCAAATGAAAAACACGAGTTTAAAAATATATATGATGTAATACTCGCACAAACTTTCTTCATATTATTAAAAAAAAAAAAATGGCCAAAAATCGCTGTTCTCCCGTGTCTTTAAGAGTACCGATCAAAAAATTTCGAAAAAATTTTGGAATATTCCCGATAAAGTGTAAATTAAGCAAAAATTATCACGAGTGCATTACGTTTGATAATTTATCTGGTATAAAAAAATCTATTTGACTTGACAATATAGTGGAGATTTTTTCGTGGAAAGGTGTGAATTTAACCGGGACTAAGAGCTACGACATATCAACACGTATTTGGTGCAATCAGTATATCATATACAGTTTGGCCAAAAGTATTGGGCACCCTACAATTTACTTAATTTCTTGTGTTTCAGGGTAAAAAATTAAATTCGTATGTTTTGTAAAATCGTATATTGAGGTAAAATTATGAAATAAATTAATATTTGGTGTCTCCGTCCTTAGCTTTAATTACAGCAGCAATTCTTTGGAGCATGCTACGTACAAGCCTAATACTTTCAGTTGTACTTATGGGATCCCACTCATCCATTAAAGCGCTTTTTAGCGCTGCTTTTGATGCTATGCTCTGCTCCGCTCCCATATCTTGTGCTTCAGAATACCCCAAAGATGCTCGCTAGGGTTTAGATCTGAAGACTGTGCCGGCCAATCCAACAAGACAATGTTATTGTCTCTAACCCAGCGCATCGTAGCCGTTGATTTATGACAAGGTGCATTATCTTGCTAGAATTTGATGTCGTCTAAATTAGTGTCGCCAAAAATGCGCGTTAGCGAAGGCATCAGTACAGTTTCTAGCACATTTATGTACTTTTGGCTGTTCATGCGGCCTTCACAAACGAACATTTCACCGACACCTTTAGCAGCCATGCAGCCCCAGATCATAATGCTGCCTCCTCCGTGTTTTCCAATAGATACCACGCAATCTCGATGGTATTCCTCGCCGACACGTCGCCTCACGAATGTCACACCTGACGTTCCGAATAGCTGTAAGAATAGAAAAAATATTCAATTAAAAAATTAGTTATTATTTTGACTAAAACGGATTAAATCAAGAGTAATTCTATGTAGGTATTTGTTAAAATAAATTACCTCAAAGTTGGATTCGTCGGACCATACAACATTAGACCAATCCTCTTCGCTAAAATGTTGGTGCTTCAGAGCCCACTCTGAGCGTTTCTTCCTATTGATCTCTGAAAGCCAGAGCTTCTTTCTAGCTTTGCGCCCTCTTAATCCAGCCGCTGTTAGTTTTCTCCTCTTTCGACAGAGTTGTAGCGAGCTCAGATGATGTTTTTTTTCGATTTTTAATAGACTGGCGGATGAGTTTTCTGTCCTGTCGCTCATTAGTCTTACGTTTTCTGCCCGTCTCCACAAACCTTTTAATAGTAGTAGTAGTAGTAGTAGTAGAATAATTTAATTTTCAATTGACAACACATTGCACTGCGCACTGAGAACATTTCACTAACTTGGCTATTTCTACTTGGGTCTTGCCTTGTTCATGTAGGGTTTGAATTTTAATTCGTTTCTCGAAACCAAGCTCACTTTTCTTAGGCATTTCTCAAATATAAGAATGTCCAGTTCACAAATAAAATACGCACGAAAGCTTGACACTAAAAGTAGTAAAAACAGACTGATAAAACATTAAAAATATTTTTCAAGAAACCTCATTATCGCAATTTTGTGGGCCAGGTGTTTTATGGGCCTGTAAAAGAGATTGTCTATTGTTTAAGTTAGCTTTTGGCAGCGCCGCCTATAGTATTGTTAAAACAATTAGTCTTTTTTTTAATATTTTATAAGTTTCACGTGTTTATTAGGGGTGCCTAATACTTTTGGCCACCTTACTGCTTTAATCATTTGGCCAATCACAGATAAAATAAATTTCCATGATAGGTGACCAACGGGTAGGTACCGAGATAAAATAATTTTATTTTATTCGTTTATAATTAAACAAATATTTAGGTAGAAGATATTTGTTCTAAACTTTTACTATAAAGATGTCTTGCTTTTTATATATTCTGGGTAATTCTTATTGAAGATGAATGTGTCTGATTTGCAGTTGGCCGGGTTTTTTATATTGCCAATTTTAATTCGTAATTTTATTTAAAATAAAAATTGTGAGCAACCATGACTATGGGCGTTTATAACATGTAGGCTGAAAAGTTTTTGGTCTGACATATAGATGTCGCCTTTTTCAAAAAGTCCATATAATTTTTACGAAGTACCAACCTTCAAACGATACACATCAAAATTTCATGACATTTCGACGATTAGTTTACAAGTTACAGTGATTTTAGTGACGCTACTTTTGTTTGGATTGTTTTGGATGACCGTAAAGTGAAATTGAATGAGATAGCTGACACCCTAAAGATATTATAAGAACGTGTTGGTCTCATTTTGCATGAACATTTGGGCATGAGACAGCTTTGTTTGAAATAGGTACCGGGTTGGCTCACAACAACGAGTTGATGATTCTGAGCGCTGTTTGGACCGGTTTAGGCGCAATAAAAAGGTTTTTTTCATGCAATATGTGAGAATGAATGAAACATGAATCTACCACTACACACCGGAATCATATCGGCAGTCAGCTGAGTGGACAACAGCCAGTGAAAGCCGCCCGAAGCGACCAAAGACGCAATGGTCGGCTGGGAAGATTTTGGCCTTTGTATTTTGGGATGCGCACGGAATAATTTTCATCGACTATGCTGAGAAGGGAAAAACCATCGATAGCGGTAGTTATTGGTGCGTTTGAACGCAGAAATCACAAAGAAACGGCCCCAAATTAACAAGAAAAAAGCGCTCTTTCATCGAGACAATGCACCGTGTCACAAGTCAATAGATACGATGACAAAATTGCATGAATTGAAGTTCGAATTGCTTCCTTATCTACTGTATTCTCGAGATTTGGCCCGCAGCGACTATTATCTCTTCGCAGACCCCAAAGAAATTCTCGCGGGAAAGAGATTTGGCTCCAATGAAGAAGTTCTCGCCGAAACTGAGGCGTATTTTGAAGGCAAAGACAAATCCTACTACAAGAAAGGTATAAAAATGTTAGAAAAGCGTTGGACTGATTGCATCGCTCTTGAAGGAGATTATATAGATGAATCGAGTTTTACAAAAAAAATGTCTTTTAAGTAGCTAGACCAAAAACTTTTCCACCTACGTGTTATGTAATATCTGATTTGAAAGGTATGTACATTTTCTGCCTAAAAGCAACTTGTTTTGGGTTGTCTGCAAGGGAGTAACTAAAGAAAATCTCTTTAATCAATTGATTTTTAAAATAGGCGGCCAAAAATTATTTCGCTGTTCTTTAGCTTCGACACTAGTTAATCAGCTTCGACACTAGTTCATCATTTCTATCATTTATCATCTAATATCATGTCTTTGAAGAAAGAATTGGTAGCATTCAGTTTGGTTTTCGAAACGGATTAGGGACTAGAGTTTGGTATCCATGTGCTGATCCAGAGATGTCGCGATGTCAACCAAATTGTGTTCCTTTGTTCAATTGACATCAGCCTGTACAAAATCCCCACTAGAATCATAACGTATAGATTAACGAACAAATTAGACAGTTATCAACCACGTGAACAAGAGGGATTAAGACGGAGATGCAGCACTTTAGACCATCTTAGATTACCAGTGGAAAATGCAAATGAATATAAGGTCACCTTGTGGATAGCAATGGTTGACTACGAAAAAGCATTTGATTCGGTAGAGATATGGGCAATCCTTAACGCCTTAAGTAACAGCAAAGTCGATGAAAGGTACACAACTCTTCTTAAATACATATATAAAAATGCCACATCACAAATAATGCTTGAAGAAAAACAAATAAAATTAAAAGATGAATTAGACAAGGAAAATAAAGAAATACTAATAGACGGTGAACGATTAAATCACTTAAGGTTCTCAGATGATATCACTCTGATCGCCAACACAAAAGAAGAATTACAAGAAATGCTGATGAAATTAAATAACAAGTCTCGAGAAATAGGTCTAAAAATAAATATTTGAACAACGAAAGTGAAGATAACAATCAGGAACTATTAATAGAAGGTGAAAGAATAGGAAAGGTACAAACATTTATAAATTTAGGACAAAAAATCGAAATATTAAAAAAGAGTCTCGTTAGCTTGGTCTGCGTTCGGAAGGTTAGAATCTACATTTAAATTGGACATTCCAAATATAATAAAAGCCAGAGTATTTGATCAATGTGTACTGCCGGTATTAACATATGGCACTGAAACATGAAATAAAAGTATAATAAATTAACTCCGGGTAACCCAAAGAGCCATGAAGAGAAGAATACTAAATATTAGACTCCAAGATCGTATTCCTAACATAGAAATACGAAAAAGATCAAAAGTGATAGATGTAATACAACGAGTATGTATGTTAAGGAGTAATTGGGCGGGGCATATCGCAAGGCTGAATGATAACAGATGGACATGCCGTATAGTTGAATGGAGGCCTAGAGAACACAAAAGATGCAGAGGTAGACCACAGATAAGATGGACGGACGACATAAAAAGATTAAAATTATATAATAAAAGACTGTTTTTAGTCAATTTCCACTGGTTTATTTAAATTGCGATAATGCGTTTCGCTGTCGATGCAGCTTCTTCAGATCTACATTTTACACTGTCAAGTTAGGTTTAATGTTCACAATTTTATATAATTGCATAATTATAATATTACACTTAATTAAATTACATTGATAGTATTGGAAAACCCACAGAGATTTGGAATTAGGAGAATAAATTTAATAATGGTGAATTGCTTAAATCTACCTGGTCGTTGAGTAAAGTACCTGTAGTCCTGAATCGATGTATTTGCATTGTCTCTAAAAGGTTTAGTTTTAAACCTTTTTGTTGGGTGTGTAAAATTTTGAAATTCTTGTTAAATGTGTGATTTTCTGTTAAAAGATGATTAGCATATGTTGAATTATATTTTCTATGGGTGAAACTTTTTTCGTATTCTGTAATTCTCTGTATAAATGTACGTCCAGTTTGTCCTATGTATGTTTTAGGACATGATCCACATGTTAATTGATAAATCCCCGATTTATTGTCTTTATTGACTTGTGGTTTGTAGTTTTTTAAGATATTTTCCTATAGTATTGTTAGTCTTGTAAGCTATGTTGATATCTTTTTGATATAAAAATTTCCCGAGTTTTTCCGTTGGTTTGCCGAAATAGGTTAAGCATTTAAATGTGGTATTTCTGTCCTTAAAACGTGAGTATATTTCTGAGATTGCCTTGTTTCTAAGTTTTTTTCCTAACGATATTATTGATTAAAGTAACCGAATAACCGTTGTTAACGGCTACTTGTTTTATGTAGTTTAATTCTTTAGTAAAATTTTCCTCTGATAAAGGGATATTAGTTAGTCTATGTATAAAACTATGATAAGCTGCGAGTTTATGATGGTTAGGGTGATGAGAACTATTGTGAATTGTGGTATCTGTATGACAAGGTTTGTGATATGTTGCAAATTCATGTTTTTTCCTGGTTTTACTGATCGTTAAGTCTAGGAAATTGATTTTCCATTCGACTTCTTCTTCCATTGTAAAACCATCCAAAATATAAAAAGATTAGCCGGACACGATTGGGTGCAAAAAGCAAACAACAGAGTTCAGTGGAGATAACATGGGGATGCTTACATCCGACTATGGATGCAATAAGCTAATGATGATGATAATGATGATGATGATAATGAATAACGAAAAAAATCTACAAAAACTTATGGATAAAATAACTGACACTTGTATACAGTTTGGTTTAAGACTCATTGTAAATAAAACAAAATATATGATTATAAGTAAAGAATTTAATATTGAAGATGGAGGTATTACAGTCAGTGGCACAAAGATAGAGAGAGTTGATAAATTGATATATCTCAGTCACAATGTCAACGACCGCTGGGAGCGGACTGTGAAAGTCAAAATTCGAATAGAGAAGGCCCGAGCCGCATTTATGAAGAACAAAAATATTAACTAAGTCACGACCTATCATTGAAACTACGGATGAAAATGATAGGCAGCTGTCTTTCCGGTTCTCTCGTATAGCATGGAAGCGTGGACGCTAACTGAAGCGATGCTTAAACGTCTGGAGGCATTAGAGATGTGGGTGTATCGACAACTGCTGAAAATCAGTTGGATGGACAGAATTAGTAACAACAGCGTTCTCACTCGCACGGACAAGGACTTGGAGGTAGTCACGACCATCAAGCGACGCAAATTAAAATATTTTGGCCACATTATGAGACATCCAGAAAAATACAAAATTTTGCATCTGATTATAGAGGAAAAGATTCCACGCAGACGTGGTCCAGGGAGAAGGAGTATATCGTGGTTGAAAAATTTGAGGCAGTGTACGGAAAGTATGCAGTTCAACTCTTCCGAGCGGCTGTCAATGGAATGATCATCATCAACATGGTAACCAACATGATAACCAAGCGACGATTGGTAAACGGTCATAGTACCCGAAGAAGAAGAAGAAAAATTTTATACAACTTAACCAGCGGCTAGTTTACGCAAAAAGTTTCTAATGGCTTTAACATTGAATTGAATTCATACATATTTATTTTAAAAGTCAAAAGTTTTGAAGTTTGTTCAACATTTAGAAAAACTTTACTACCAACTATTGCCTCATTTTGACTAACCTAAACTAACTCTGTATATTTATCGTCTTTTTATACTTTACCAACATAAAATAACAGTGCACTAATAAAAGTAAAACTACTTTTTAAATACTATATTTAATTTATTAACACTTTTTCAGTATAATTATATATCATTATCAACTTACAGAGGTAAGAAACCTAAAATCTAGGAAGTCTTGTTGTTCTTAAATACGCATTATGAATTTTGTCATTCAGTAAAGTCATGTTCACGGCATGACTCCTAACGAGTCCAATAAATAAATTCATAAATAATATTAAAGTTTCGTGATTACGACTTAATGTCTTCATGATAACATATAAAATGTTTATATTTAGCATTTTTGGTTTGGTCATTGTTCAATTTTATCTATATTTGGCTTGATCGGCTAATTTTAAATATTCGCAAAATTTTTAATCTAGAAACACGTTATCGTCAGCTTTTATCTTTATTACTGTGTCTGGGGCATGCAGGTAGCATACAAGGGTTTGTCACAAGGTTTTCTTCTTCTCCGAGTGCCACTCCTATCGGAGATTAGAAATCATCACAGCTACTCTCACTTTATATACTGTTCTTCTAAACAGTTCAATTGAGCTGCAGCCAAACCAGTCGCGCAAGTTACGCAACCACGATATTCTTCTTCGTCCAACATTTCTCTTCCCTTTAATTTTGCCCTGCATAATATTCCGCAACAGTGAATATCTTTCTCGCCTCAACACATGTCCCAAATATTCCAGCTTCCTTTTTTTAATAGTGTTCATTAGTTCTGTTTAGTCTTTGGAGAATCTCGTTATTGGTTACCCTATCAATCCTTGAAACTTTCAGAATGCGCCGATAATACCACATCTCAAAAGCTTCAATACTTTTAGTATTGTTCTGCGTCAAAGTCCATGCTTCCACTCCGTAAAGAAGCGTTGAGAAGACATAACAACGCAATATTGGTAACCGCAGTACCAGGGTTAGATCTCGATTGCAAAAGAGTTTTCTCATTCTATTAAAGCTTGATCTTGATATCTCTATTCGGGTTTTAATCTCCTTTGTCTGATCTGTGTTCTCGTTCAGCCATGTTCCCAAGTATTTGTAGCAATTGACTTTCTCAACACTTATGTTATTAACCAGAAGACGATCCTGGTTATTTTGAGATTTTGCCATCACCATAAATTTTGTTTTCTTTAGATTTATCTTTAGACTAAATTTATTGCAGCTGTTATTTAACCGCTCAACAAGATGTTGTAGGTCTTCTAAACTTTCTGCTAGCAGAACTGTGTCATCGGCGTATCTTACTTTATTCAGGGTTTACCGTTATGCCCTCGTCCGCCTCAGACCGAGCTTCCTGACATACACTCTCGCTATAGATATTAAACAAAAGCGGTGACAGTATGCAGCCCTGACGTACTCCCCGGTGGATCTCTGTCTCTTCCGTAATCATGTTCTCCACTTTTACTCTCGCTGTCTGGTTCCAATATAGATTGCATATGATGCGGATCATTGATATTTTTATTTTTGAGGATTCTCTTTAATTGATCATGTCGAACTTTATCGAATGCCTTTTCAAAGTCTATAAAGCAAACGTACAGCTCGTGATTTATGTCCATGCATCTCTGTGACAATACGTTTATCGGAAACAGGGCCTCGCGTGTGCCCATTCCTTTTCTGAATCCCATTTGGGTCTCACTAATATCTATTTCAAGCTTTTTGTAGATCCGATTGTGTATTATCTTTAGAAAAAGCTTTAAGGTAAGACTCGTAAGAGATATAGTCCGATGGTCACTACATTCTTTAGCGTTTGCTTTTTTCGGGATTGCCACAAAAGTGGACTGAAGCCAATCCTTGGGTATTATACCAGTTTTATATATTAAGTTGACCAGTTTTAGGAGAATTGAGATTGAATCGTCATTCATCAGTTTTAACAGCTCAACCGGTATATCGTCAGGTCCGGCTGCTTTACCCTTCTTTGCATGTTTTCGGCCTTCTCTAATTCCTCTCATTATATCCGGGCCAGTATCGTCCAGGAGATCGTCTGATGTTGCACTTGGCTGTTCATCATTAAAAAGGTCTTCAATATATTCTTTCCATCTTTGTACTTTCTTATTCATATCTGTTCTTCTTACCCCTGTCATTTCCTTTATCTTCTTGCGTACGTTCAGCGAGTCGTATTTTTTGTCCAGTTCTTCAATTTCTTCACATCGTTCCGACAACCATTTCTGTTTTGCTTCTCTGATTTTTGATTTTATTGTCCTGTCTATATTCTTATGCAGAGCATTGTTGTTTTTGTTTTTCTTCCTTTCATTCATTTGAGAGAATATTTCCTGTGTCATCCATGTGTGTGTTGCCTTTTTGTCGGCTTCAGGTGCTGTTTTGCAGTCTCTGTTACTGCCTGTTTAAAGTTCTTCCATTGTAGATGGACGTCATTTGAGTCTTCGTTGGCCTGTTTTATGCTATCTATGTTTTTGTTTAATGAATCTGCTGTTTTAGACTTCGTTTGTGGATCTCTCAATCTGTGTTTGTCAGTTTCCTTTTTGTTAGCTGTTTTTATCTTCTTGTACTTCATTTTTATACTAGCGCATACGGGATTGTGGTCGGACCCAATGTCAGCTCCAGGATATGTTTTCGCTGAGGTTTTCGCAAGGTACCAGCTGTTAAATAAAAAAAGAAGCCAAGCCGCCAAGGTGACAAAATACCGCCGTGCTTGAATGATGCAACATGGCAAAACATCCAAAAATTGCAACGAAAACCGGATTGGAAACATCAACAACGAAGCAAATTCTCGGAGCAACTTAAATGGAAATAGTATGCAGAATAACGGGAAAGAGCATAATGTGTAGAATGGAACAAACATATACATAACACGTAGGCTGAAAAGTTTTTGGTCTGACACATAATTGTCGCCCTTTTCAAAAAATCGATATGATTTTTAGAAAGTACCAACCTTCAAACGATACGTGTCAAAATGTCATGACATTTCGACGATTAGTTTACAGTGGTTTTAGTGACGCTACTTTTGATATTTTCAAAACAATGAAAAAAACCGAATTTCGTGTGTTGATTAAAGATTGTTTTTTGATGTGAAAAAAAGTACCGTTCAAGCAAAGCAGTGGCTTAATAAGTGTTACGGGGACTCTGCATCTAAAAAATCACTCATCATTTACTAGTATGCTGAATTTAAACGCGGTCGTACAGATGCAAATAATGCTGAATGCTCGGGACGCCCAAATGAGGTGTTTACACTGGAAAACATAAAAAAATCCACAAAATTGTTTTGGATGACCGTAAAGTAAGATTGCGTGAGATAGCTGACACCCTAAAGATATCAAAAGAACGTGTTGGTCATATTTGGCATGAACATTTGGGCATGAGAAAACTCTGTTCGTAATGGGTACCGCGTTTGCTCATAATGGACCAAAAACAACATGTTGATGATTCTGAACGTTGTTTGGACCTGTTTAAGTGCAATAAAAAGGATTTTTTCACGCGATATGTGACACTGGAGGAAACGTGGATCCACCACTTCACACCAAAATCAAATCGGCAGTCAGCTGAGTGGACAGCAGCCGATGAAAGTCGCCCGAAGTGACCAAAGACACAACAGTCGGCTGGGAAGGTTTTGGCCTCTGTATTTTGGGATGCGCATGGAATAATTTTCATCGACTATGCTGAGAAGGGAAAAAACATCAATAGCGAATATTATGTAAAGTTATTGATGCGTTTGAAGGCAGAAATCACAAAGAAACTGCCCCAAATGAACAAG
Source organism: Pachyrhynchus sulphureomaculatus (assembly GCA_019049505.1). Taxonomy (NCBI): domain Eukaryota; kingdom Metazoa; phylum Arthropoda; class Insecta; order Coleoptera; family Curculionidae; genus Pachyrhynchus; species Pachyrhynchus sulphureomaculatus. The sequence continues at coordinate 183,648,418 of CM032456.1, read as the reverse complement.
AAAAAAGTGGTTTTTCGTCAAGACACCATGTCACAAGTCAATGGTTACGATGGCAAAATTGCATAAATTGAAGTTCGAAATGCTTCCTCATCCACCGTATTTTCCAGATTTGGCCCCCAGAGACTATTATCTATTCGCAGACCAGAATAATTTTCATCGACTACGCTGAGAAGGGAAAAACCATCAATAGCGAATATTATATAAAGTTATTGGTGCGTCTGAAGGCAGAAATCGCAAGGAAACGGTCTCAGCTGAACAAGAAAAAAATGCTCTTTCATCAAGACAATGCACCGTGTCATAAGTCAATGGTTACGATGGAAAAACTGTATGAATTGAAGTTCGAATTGTTTCCTCATTCACCGTATTCTCCAGATTTGTCCCCCAGCGACTATTATCTATTCGCAGACCTCAAAAAAATGCTCGCGGGAAAGAGATTTGGCTCCAATGAAGAAGTTATCGCCTAAACTGAGGACTATTTTGAAGGCAAAGGCAAATCCTTCTACAAGAAAAGTATGGAAATGTTAGAAAAGCGTTGGACTGATTGTATCGCTCTTGAAGGAAACTACATTGATGAATAAAGTCGAATTTTGCAAAAAAATGTGTTTTAGCTAGACCAAAAACTTTTCAGCCTTCGTGTTAGGTAGCGTGACAGACGAACGAATGGTTAAAACTACAAGGGACAGTTCTTCAATAGGAAGAGGAAGTATAGGTAAACTCCGAAAACGTTGGAACGAGAACCTTTTCAACGGAAAGTAAGTGAAGACGGTAATAAGCTTACAATGGTGCAAAGGAGGAAGAAGAAAATAAAAATATATGCGGGGGCATTTAAACAGAATTAATATGAAGGGGGTACTCTTGCAGGGCAAAAGAAATCATGATGTTTTTATGTCTTTAGAGTCACTGTTCAGATCAGATATCAGAGAGAATGAGATATAAAAATTGCTCTAGCACATGCATGATTTTGATCATGATATACTGAAATATCAATTTTACAATATATTGTTTTCATTATTACTGGAATATAAATTATTTCTGTTAATTTTTAAATACTATTTATCTGAAATATTGGTTTAATTAATCGCAAAGCAAAGATTGCTAAAAATACCTTGTTCAAAATAATTTAATTTTTATACTTTAATATTGGTGCAAATACTTTTATATCATCACAATTTCATTATCATGTGCTAAAGTAATTAATATGCACGAACAATTAATGTGAATGGAATTTTTCTTGTCTGATATTCATTTAAATTTAGGTAAACAAATTGTTTGTACAGTCTGTTAACTAAGAACGTGTCCGCGATAATTTATTTTTGGTAGATGCGATTCTAGCGATTCAACAAAAAATCGGTAGAGGGAACCTTTGCCTACGACGCATTTTAGTAAAAGTTCCAGGTGTACAAGTATGAAATGCGGATTTATTTTCTAAAAAAACATGTTAAATTCGGAAGAATGATAAAAAGTGCTGTATTCAAAGTATGCTCCATCGCTTGTTATACATTTTTCCCATCTTTCGGGCAATTTGTGAATACCACTGGTTTTGTCGTATGTGATGGAGTATTGTCATGAAGAAAAATGACTTTGTTATGCCTCTTTCGGTATTCTGGCCTTTTTTCAAGCAGCAAATGGTTCAAATCGGTCAATTGTCGTTGGTAACGTTTAGTATTAACCGTTTTCCCCAGGTTTAACAGCTCATAATAGACCACGCCCCTCTGGTCCCACCAAACACACAGCATTGTCTTTCTGCCAAAGCGATTCGGTCTTGCGGTCGATATGGATGGTGCGCCTGGGTCTACCCATGATTTTTTGCGCTTGGGATTCTCAAAATAAATCCACTTTTCATCCCCTTGAATCTTTCCCATCTTTCGTAGCCGATTGGAAACAGCTTATTGACTAACGCCCATTGCTCGGCGAGTTGTTTTTGTGTTTACGCATCATCTTCGTCCAACAATGCTTGCAATTCCACATCTTCCGATTTTTTTGGCGGTTTTCCACGTTCCTTGTCTGCAACATCGAAGTCACCACTTTTGAAACGCCGAAACCATCGTTCACACGTATCTTGCGATGGAGTATGTTCACCATAAGCTTCTCAAAGTAATCGGTATGATTCAACAGCAGTTTTCTTCAAATGAAAACAAAAAATTAATGCTGTCCGCGAATGCTCTTTATTCGGTATAAATTTCGACATATTGGACACAACACTATGCATACACTTTTCCAATTTATCACTCGTGCGCGTCTGACACTTGTTGATGACACAACAAAATGGCGCAGTGTCAAATCTTTATAGCACAAATTGCATTGGTGCACCATCTGTTGTCTGAAATCCGCATTTTATACTTGTACACCTGGTATCAGTTGATCTATCTATAAATAAATCTAAAATGAGTCACTTGTTTGCGTGTCGGTTCGAGGCATTCTTTCTTTATTTCCATCCAGAAGGGCGTAAAATGTCAAATTCCTCCGCCAAAAATATTAAAAAGTCGGTATCGTTTGTGAAGAAGTGGGTAAATCGTGTTAACGAGACGAAAAATGTCGACGACTTGCCACAACGTCACTCAGTAGGCAAAGTCACTCCGAAAGCCGAAAAATGAATCGTGTCTTTGTTTTCACGGGACCAGAAATTGACGCTGCGTCAAGGAGTGGCAAAATTAAGAAAATTGGATTTGAATGTATCCTATGAGACCATTCGACAACATGTTCGTGCTCATGATGTCAAATTCCGAAGTATGTTGAAGAAACTTTTGCTGGGCGAATATCACGTCGCGAAGCGGTTCGCTTGGGCCCACAATAAGATACTAAAGTGGCTCTCACATTCGCCGCACGCCAACCTATCGAAAACGTTTGAGCCCTTGTAAAGAAAAAGCTCAGAGGACTTTAGCGATTATTGATGCAGGAGGCGATTGGACAACTTACTAAGGTAATTGCACCGTTGCTAGCACACCAAAGAATACATTGATGGTAAGAAATGTTCTCGAAACACATTTTTTCAAGAATACGAGCGGTCACGTTCTTATTTGACAGACTGTATTTCTACGCCTTCGTATATTTCTGTTTACAAGCTCAATGCTAATGCGAACTTTTTGGAAATTTTAATTATTTCATTGTATTTATGTATTTAAAGTCCGTTTGTTTGGAGTTGATAGGGTTATAAATAGAGACCGGATTATATGCAACATAAAAATCTTGAAATATGCATGAAAAATGCTTAAAATATGCATGAAAAGGGTCAAAATATGCAATATTAAATAATAATAAAAGTACTACTCAGTATATATCACCACTACACCAAACACTTTATTTTTGCACTCGACGCGCGTTTCGCTAACCATGTTAGCTTCATCAGGAACGATGATTGACTAAAGCTAAACTACAAATCTACCCTATTTATACTTAGCCTAACCCTTGAATTACTCAAGCGGAACTAATGACATAGGCAAGGCCATCAATTCCGGTCAAGTAACCAGTAGAGGGGACTATAAGGAATAGGCCCTCTGTCTATATTTAAACTACTTTTACATTTTATGATTTCCATACTTTCGTATGCGTTTAACAATCTCCTATCAGATACATTTTTTATCAATCTTAGATTATCTAATGTTATAGTATGATCAGCTTCAAGGGCATGTTCGGCAATGCTAGACTTTTCTGTTCTATTGTATTTTAAGTGTGCTAAATGTTCTTTAAATCGTGTTTTAATTGACCTTTTAGTTTGCCCAACATACTTTTTGTCACAATTATTACAACTAATTTCATAAATTCCACTTTTCTCACAATTAGGAATCTTATCTTTGGGATTTCCTAAGATATTCCTCAGATTGTCTGATGGCTTATAGACTAAGGTGAGGCCTACCTTATTAAATACCTTATTGAGTCCCTTGCTATATTTCGGATTATATGGTATGGAGACATACTTGGTGTTATTTTCTTCGCGTGTAAAAAAGGTGGAATTCTGAATATTAAACCTAAACTTATGTCTATTTATTAGCTTATTTACTAAGTCGTCGTCATAACCATTAACTCTAGTTATATTTCTAATACGATTCCTTTCTTTATTAAAGTTTACTCTATTCAGAGGGAAAGCGATTAAACGATGAACTAAAAAATGTAATGAGGCTAATTTATGTTGTTTGCAATGAAACGAATCATTAGGAATATATCTATTTGTTACTGTGTCCTTCCTATAGATATCAAATTCTAATCTATTATTATTTTTAATAATTAAAATATCTAGAAAAGGCAATTGTCCTTTGTTCTCAACTTCGTAAGTGAATTTAATGGAATCATACCGGCTATTTAATTTAGAAACAAAATCATCAATATTTGCTTTATTTGTATCAAAAATCGCGAAAATATCATCCACATACCTATACCATACCCTTGGGAAATATTCGAATTCTTGACTGGCTTCGATTTCAAACTTACTCATGAATAAGCCAGTCAAGAATTCGAATATTTCCCAAGGGTATGGTATAGGTATGTGGATGATATGTTCGCGATTTTTGATACAAATAAAGCAAATATTGATGATTTTGTTTCTAAATTAAGTAGCCGGTATGATTCCATTAAATTCACTTACGAAGTTGAGAACAAAGGACAATTGCCTTTTCTAGATATTTTAATTATTAAAAATAATAATAGATTAGAATTTGATATCTATAGGAAGGACACAGTAACAGATAGATATATTCCTAATGATTCATTTCATTGCAAACAACACAAAAAAACATCATTACAGTTTTTAGTTCATCGTTTAATCACTTTCCCTCTGAATAGAGTAAACTTTAATAAAGAAAAGAATCGTATTAGAATTATAACTAGAGTTAATGGTTATGACGACGACTTAGTAAATAAGCTAATAAATAGACATAAGTTTAGGTTTAATATTCAGAATTCCATCTGTTTTACACGCGAAGAAAATAACACCAAGTATGTCTCCATACCATATAATCCGAAATATAACAAGGGACTCAATAAGGTATTTAATAAGGTAGGCCTCACCTTAGTCTATAAGTCATCAGACAATCTGAGGAATATCTTAGGAAATCCCAAAGATAAGATTTCTAATTGTGAGAAAAGTGGAATTTATGAAATTAGTTGTAATGATTGTGACAAAAAGTATGTTTGGCAAACTAAAAGGTCAATTAAAACACGATTTAAAGAACATTTAGCACACTTAAAATACAATAGAACAGAAAAGTCTAGCATTGCCGAACATGCCCTTGAAGCTGATCATACTGTAACATTAGATAATCTAAGATTGATAAAAAAATGTATCTGATAGGAGACTGTTAAACGCATACGAAAGTATGGAAATCATAAAATGTAAAAGTAGTTTAAATAAAGACAGAGGGCCTATTTCTTATAGTCCCCTCTACTGGTTACTTGACCGGAATTGATGGCCTTGCCTATGTCATTAGTTCCGCTTGAGTAATTCAATGGTTAGGCTAAGAATAAATAGGGTAGATTTGTAGTTTAGCTTTAGTCAATCATCGCTCCTGATGAAGCTAACATGGTTAGCGAAACGCGCGTCGAGTGCAAAAATAAAGTGTTTGGTGTAGTGGTGATATATACTGAGTAGTATCATTGTGCCAAAGATTCCACATTCCCAACTTAGTTAATAATAAAAGTAGTAATTTTTAGTTTTTTATTTCAAAATCAGCATAAAATTAACAAGTTATCGACGATGTTTAAATTTAATTAACAATTATTTTTTAAAATTATTTAACATTTGTATTCTTGTACACGTAAACAATAAGGTATTGTTCCAAATGTTGGGTAGTAAGATTATGTCTTCGATCACTTAAAATATTTTTATAAATGGAAAAAGACCGTTCCACATCCACTGAGGTAACTGGGCAGTATTTGAGTTTGGGTGCCATATTAGCACTTATTGTTTCTGGCAAAAGTTCACCCGTCCCATTAATAAAACTATCAATTTGACACAAAGGTTCAAAGCCTGGATTATTGCACAAAATGTTTTCAAACTTCTCTTTAACTCTACGCAGGAATACATCTGGCAATGTGGAGTTTATTTGACGGATTTTATTCATTACCTGAATTGATTCGGTCAACGCCAAACCTCGAGTTTCAAGCTTTTTAATACCTGCAGGTATGTGGGAAAAGTGAGTGCTAATCAAAGCTATGTTTTTTTTAATATCAGAATCGTTAAATGCTTATTTAGATTGACGAACTGCCATAGCCTCTGCACTATCGAAGTCATTTACTACACCTTTGATGGCCTCGAAATGTTCATTGTAAAATAGTACAGCTTCAATCCATGTTCTCCATCGAGTTACCACTGGTTCGGGAGGTAAAGGCACATTTGGCAGTTTTTCTTTATAGGCGTTATTGCGAGCAGGTGCCGTAAGAAATGCTTTCTTTGCTGATGAAATCAGTTTATTTACATTTCCAAACGTGGATCGTACTTCTTCAGCGAGTCGATGGACTCCGTGAGCAAAGCACGTCACATGAATTAAATTTGGATAAAATACTTGGAGAACTTTGGCTGCCTTGATCATATAGGGAGCAGCATCTGAGAGAAATATAAACACTCTTTCATCTGCAGAAGATTCAGGAAATATTTTTTTAATACCCTCATTCACAAATCTGGCGATCGTGGAATGATTTGTCTTGTCAAGTTCTTTGCAGCCCACCAAATAGGAAGAAGAAGGCTGTAATCTTAATGCACCCACAATTAAATTCGCAATATAGCGACCACAACTGTCGGTAGTTTCATCAGCTGAAATCCCAATAATGTCATCCTTAAGTTTATTACATATTTCTTCCAGAACATGTTGGTAAATTGTTGGTATGTAATTTTTACGCAGTGTTGATTCGTCTGGTATTTTTTGATTCAAGCAATATTTTCACAGAAAATCTTTGAACGTAGAATTTGTAAGTTTGTGGATAGGAATATTAGTTGCAAGCAATGCTTCACATAAATCCATGCTAAAGTGGTTTTTTTGTTTGCCTATAGAAGTGGAATCACTGTTATAAAGTTATAAAGCTGCTATTATAAGTTGTTGTTGTACACCTTTTTTTTGCAATCCTGCGATATGAAGACTTGTCTTGACATGCTGGTCAATTTGAAACTTTTGAGCACGAAACATTTTTCTCCCAAACTCGACAATATAAAACATTTCCGTCGTATGTAAATGTTCCAGGATAATCAGCTATCCACGAAGAGACACTTTTTTTGCGGGTGGCATGGTACACGTTAAACTTTAACACAACACGTTAAAAATTGCAAAAAGACTACACTGATGCAAGCGCGTCAACAATAATGTTAAAAACTGATATCTTGTTTTAAAATAAAAATTCCTCTTCGAGAAAATTGTTTATTTGATCCACGCTCAAACAAATATTCTTAGAAACTAACTACTTATCACTTAATATCCCGACCAAGAAACAAAGGAATAAAATACCGTCGTAATTTTGGGTATTCCCTTGGCACTATAACCTAATCGATGTTTAGATTATTGCAGGTAATCTCCCGGCGATAAGATCGGTTCCAGACGGCGACATTCACAATACCCTGAGCAATTCAATTGCCTAGTAATACCGAGAAATATTGTAAATATAGGGAAAATATGCATCATTACTAGATTTTGGGTAAAATATGCAATAATCGGTGAAAATGGTCTAAATATGCAAATGCATATGAAAATATGCAAATGCATTTAATCCGGTCTCTAGTTATAAACATTAAAATGTCATAAACCATAAGCGTCCGAAATTTATCTACCAATTATTGTCATTTTTAATTTTAATCACCTTTATTTTCTATCTCTATACAACAGTGCGACCTTTTTCTAAAAAATATTTTATTACATGCCTTCTAAACTTTACAATGAGCTATATAAATCAACGCATTTCAAAGTTCATTTTAATGAGCAAATGTTGAAACTAAAAATCTTATTTGTATGATAAAGGCCTAAACAAGTTCAATTAACAGTTCTTAAGAACTAGAAATCTATAGTTATAAAACATAATGATAATAGAAACAATAAAATTATTTGGGATTTTAGCAGTTATTGGACTATAATTAACCAAGGTACCTATCGGTAGGTAGGTGCCTAAGTACCTAAGTATGCAATAAAAATATTCTGTGTAAGTATAAAAATAAAGAAAAAACCTATAATATTCTTAGTTCAAATCAGAACAGCGATGGCTTCAACTTTCAGTTTTACCCCGGTCAAACTTTGCGGAGTCTGTAAATCTGCATTTACCCTGCGAGAAAAAAACAATGATCTACGATGCCTTAGTGCATCAACAGCCAACAAGCCAAGTCCGTGAAATTGGGTAAACCTGTGCCAACATGACGGGAGTTGGATTAGAAACTATTTATAGATTTCTAAAAGAAAGAATACGCGGTCTTTGCAACGAACCTCAGAATCACAAAGGAAAGGAGCCCTTAGAGGTCGATGAAGAGTTTAAAAACGCAGTAAGAAGAAAAGTACACTATTTTTTAATGAAGAAAGAAATACCTATACTACATAAAGTCAGAGAAGGCCAGGACTTACTAGATTTAAAAAAATGGAAATTATAGAAAAATCCCTCATAACCTGAATTTTAGTTGGAAAAAAAAAAACACAATAGAAAATCTGTTTTTATCGATAAAACAGAAACATTTTGTTGGAGAAGAAAATATCTACGAGCAATCAGAAAATTTCAAGTCCAAGAAAGAAATATTTTTTATTTAGATGAGACTTGGGTTAATGAGGGACACACAGTGAAAAAATTCAGTTAGTCAACTGGATTACAACAGGCTAATTATAGCATCTATTGGTAGTGAAAACGGATTTCTCGACGGTGGCTTGTTGGACTTTGAATCAAAATCAACTAAAGATAGGGTTACCAGACGACAGGAATTTTCCTGACATGTCCGGAATTTTGACCCTCTGCCAGGGAAACAGGGAAAAACTGTAATTGTCAGGATTTTTCGAAATTGAAAGAAGAAAATATAAGTAATAAAAAAAAATTATATTTTTTAATCATTCTGGTAACAAAAAATAAAAAAATCAAACCTTAACAGTATGACTGAATTATTGGTTAAGTATCTTAATTAATTTTATTCAAACAGTTTCGTACTTTTAATTACCTGATATTGCTTTTAGCAGTTGCTGGTCTTTTATAACCATTTTATGAAATTCTTCACCTGATGTGTTCTTTAAATTATACTGTGTCATATACAACACATACAACATTCAGACAAAATGTCAGGAAATTTACTGAAAAGTCAGGGACGTTGTCAGGAAATCTCATTATTTGATCTGGTAACCCTAACTAAAGATTACCATGAGGAGATGACGACCGATGTTTTTGAGGAGTACTTCCAACAAATGATTGAATGTATACCAGTAGAATAGTTATATTATTACACAATGCCCCATACCATTAGAATGACTCCCGACAAATTCATGGAAGAAAGCGGTTATTCCTCAGTGGATAAGAGACAAAAATATAAACATAAGGATGGTGTGTTAAAAGCGGAACTTCTCAAAATTGCGAAACAAAATAAGGCACAGTTCAACAAATACGCAGTCGATGAGATGGCAAAGGAACGGAATATCACAGTGCTTAGATTACCTCCATATCATTGCGAATTGAATCCCATAGAGTTAATTTGGGCACAAATGAAAGGTTTCGTTGCAAGGGAAGACACCACATTCAAACTTCAAGACATAAGTCAATTATTACTCGCCGGAATAGAGAGGATAATTGGAAAAATGACATTCGATATGTTATAGAAGAAGAAAGTTAAAGGTGGAAACTTGACGAATATATCGAAAAAACTGTGGAAATAGAACCCATAATTATCAATTTAGGAGAAGTCGAATCTTCAGCTTGTGAAGATGATGATTGTTTTTGATTGTAATTAAAGTACTTATATATTGTGAATTTGTATATATACATAGATCTATAGATTAAAAAATTTTTGGTAATAAATCTTATAAAGAGTTGATTGATTGGTCCGTTACTTTGTGACAGTAGATTTTAACAATAAAATTACTTAAGTACAGTTACCAAAGTAATTAAATAATTTTATAAATCTTATATTTCTATAAGTTTATTTTTAAGATAATTTTATTTTTTAAACACTAAAAGGTTACCCTCGGACGGTTATGCTACCGATGATGAGAAAATTCTACTATCAACAAACAAATACACTATAATTTGTACAGTATAATTTTAAAATACTTAAGTTAAGATAGATTATGAACTCAGATACTGAATATTTAAAACTTCTTTTTTTCGAATAACCAAGTTCTAGTTGTAGGAAGATCTGTAATAGAACCAAAGGAAGACGATACAGTGCATTTTTATCGCCATTTTTAAATTGGTGTAGTTTCGAAATGGTTTAAACGATTTTGACAACAGTATTAGAATTTAAGAGTTTGCTATGTCAAGATTTTTATAGATTAAGTCGTTTTTTTCTGAAAAATTTTAGTTTATTATACACAGTGTAAAAGATTAGTAGTGGTAGGAGTAGTATTGGGTGGAGAGAGGCTTATAGCGAAGTAAACAGGCCAGAGAAATCCTTTTTGTTTAACGAGAGATCTGAACCGCTGTTTTTAAGATCTTTTTTTTTTTACTCCTCACTGGCCACTAACCTCGATGGGCCGCCAAACCTTTTAATACCTATGTGAACGTCTCGGGGGCATTGCGGCGAAGTATGTTCGATGGCGACGACGTTCGAAACTTCCAGTTCGACTTCAGACCTGCGCCTTATTAAAGAGAGCTCTGTCTACTTCGTCCGTCTTCAGGTTCAAGTGACCATGAGTCAAAAACGTGCCGTCGACAGTTTTTCTGTCGGTGTAGGCTTTCAGTCTTCTTCAGATATCCGCCCCACTCATAAGAAGAGGTGATATCTTCATCGTCAGCCTTTTATGGTCTGAGCAGTCCCTCGCCAACAGCGCGCGCAGCAGTTTTTCCGTCGGGGTCGGCACTCAGTCCTTGAAGACTGTCTTCAGGTATCCGCCTCAACCTGGGGGACCTCTTCATTGTCAGCCTTTCATAGTCTGAACTGCTTCCCACCAACTGCCGTTTGTTTACAGCGTTGCCGGTTTTTGAGAGTTTGCCGATATCTGTTGACAAACAGCATGACGTGAAATGTGGGTTAATGAAATGCACTTTAAAATAAAAGTGTACTGACCTGTCCGGGATCGGAACTATATCATGAAGCCAAAGCCGGCTCGAAAGAATTCATTAGTTAGTTAGTTTATAATACATTTTTTCAAATTTAATATTACTTTATTTTCCACTGTGTAATATTCTAAACTTATCACAAACTAAGTACAATTTCAGGAAGGCTAACTTTCCGAAGCTTTATGAAATGATATTAAATATCGACTGGTTAGATCTTTATATTCTGAAGGATGTTGATGAGGCATGCGGTTTACTCTACCGGAATTTGTTTGGTATATTTGATGTGTGTGTACCTAAATCGGTCATTCGTAAAAGAACATTTCCTGTCTGGTTCACAGCTGATATCATTAAAGGCATAAAGCGTAAACACAGAATTTTTAGGAAGCTCAAATATTCTCATTCAGATTGTCATCGTAGAGAGTTTAATGAACTACGACGTAATGTTAAATTATTGATTGATTTGGCGTATAAAAAACTATATCTCTAAAGTAGAGGATTCCATCACTGATGATCCAACTACGTTTTGGTCGTTTATTAAAGCTAAAAAATCGGCAACTTATTTGCCTGATGTGCTTAAGTTGGGCAATCTTCAATTCTCTGAGCCGGATAAAATTGCTGATGCATTTGCTGGCTTCTTTGGGAGTGTATATAGTGCGCCGTCAGATCGCGTCCCCAAAAGCGATGTCTTCACCTCAAATTTATGTATCGCTCTTGATTGTTTGCCAGAGCAAACTATACTAACAGCATTGAAAGGATTGAAAGATAAACTTACTTGTGGCCATGATAATATTCCCAGCTTTATTGTGAAGGATTGTGCTCATGCTTTGTTGTTACCTTTATCATTATATATATTATATTCAATTTGTCTCTAAAAACGAACAGATTTCCTGACGTATGGAAGAAGGCCAAAATCATTCCCGTATTTAAAAAGGGTGACGCAAATGATATATCTAATTATAGACCGGTATCTTTATTACCGATATTCGCCAAAGTCTTTGAGATGTCAGTATATCAGTGTATTTTTGCACAGGTTAAAAGCCTGATTTCTGTAAATCAACATGGTTTTTTTAGCAAACGTAGTACAATAAGTAATTTGGCTTGTTTTGCTCAATTTACAGGCAATGCTTTGGACAAACGAATGCAGGTTGATGCTGTGTACAATGATTTCTCGAAGGCCTTTGATAGAGTTGACCATTCCATATTTCTACATAAGCTGGATAGACTCGGTTTCAGCAATAACCTAATTACTTTTTTCGAGTCCTATTTGTGTAACCGCTTGCAGTACGTCGAAATTCGTGGACATAAATCCTCAACGTTTAGTGCCACAAGTGGTGCACCACAGGGTAGCAACCTTGCACCTTTAATTTTTTCACTCTTCATTAACGACATTGGTGATGGCATAACTAGTAATTTTCTTTTGTTTGCTGACGACCTAAAGCTTTTCCGCACCATAAGAGACTCTAGTGATTGCCTTTCATTACAACATGATATGGAGTCGTTACATCAATGGTGTGAGTTGAATAGGCTGCCATTGAATGCCGGTAAGTGCTTCTTTTTGACTTACTCGAATAAATTTAGCACCATCGACTTCCAGTATAAATTGGATAATGAGGATATTACACGTTGTAATACTTTCAAGGACCTTGGAATTATTTTTGATCATAAACTTTCATTTGCCCATCATATTAATTGGATATGCACTACTGCGATGAGGACGTTGGGTTTCATAATACGTAATTCAAGTGGTTTTCATAACAGTAAAACATTAAAAACTTTATATTCCAGCTATGTGCTTTCACGGCTTGAATATGGTGCAGTTGTTTGGAATCCAATACACGCTAAGTATATTAAACAGGTAGAGAATATTCAAAGAAAGTTTGCCAAATTTCTTATATTAAAATATGATGGTGTGTATCCTGATAGGGGTGTCAATGAGGTCATTATAACTGAACGTTTTCAGCTACCTTTATTGACGAATCGAAGAAATTACCATCTGGTCTGTTTTCTTATAAAACTATGTAAATCTCTTATTGACTCTCCTGACTTACTATTTCAAGTAAACTTTCACGTTCCTAATAGATTGGTCAGAACCTCTCCTGTTTTCTGTTTACCTAGTGCATCAACTAATTTTCTCATCAAAACACCATTGTTTCAAGCTATGAGAGTTTTCAACAGTACTTGTAACGACATTGACGTGAACAACCTGTCATTTGCGCAATTTGCCAAATACTTAAAAAATAAATTGTTGCATGTATAGATATTTATTCCAAGTGTATCATTTTAATTTTAATTTTTCAGTTTTATGTAATTTCTAAGTGATTTTTATATTATCTGTGTCTTTTGTTCTATACTGGTAATTTGTTTTTCTTTTTATCTCTATCTCCTTTGTATTATGTTATTTATGCTTAATTGTCTTGTAAATGGTATATCTGTTAGACAATAAAGATTATTATTATTATGACTGTTCTCGTTTTTCTTTCTCACATTTGGTCAATGTGGTTCCATGTTTGGCTGACGGGCGGAAACCAAGTCGGCACAAACGCATTATCATTGTGTATTAAGGAATGACCTGACAATGTTACATGTTTTCAAAATCACTGACTTCTGAATGTTTTTGTGTATGTTTGTGTTGAGTCCTAATTGTACTAAGTGTGGTGTGAATGTTGTTGGTGTAAGGCCTGTGGCTGATATAATGAGGGGGACAATGATGACTTTTTCTTGTTTCCATAGCCTTTTTATTTCCGTTGCAAGGTCTGTGTATTTGGAAATTTTTCCTGTGTATTTGTTATTATTATTATTATAAATAGTTCTTCTTTCTCACATTTGATCAATGTGGTTCCATGTTTGGCTGACGGGCCAAAACCAAGTCAGCACAAACGCTATTACCATTCCGTATTAAGGAATGACCTGACAATGTTACATGTTTTCAAAATCACTGACTTCTGAATGTTTCTGTGTATGTCTGTGTTGAGTCCTAATTGCACTAAATGTGGTGTGAATGTTATTGGTGTAAGGCCTGTGGCTGATATAATGAGGGGGACAATGATGACTTTTTCTTGTCTCCATAGCCTTTTTATTTCCGTTGCAAGGTCTGTGTATTTGGAAATTTTTTCTGTGTTTTTCGTTTGGATGTTTGTGTCGTTGGAGACAGCTATGTCAATTAGATAGGTGACTTTTCCTTTTTGCACTGAAAAGTAATATCGGGTCTATTGGCGGAGACTGTTTTATCTGTATGGATACCGATGTCCAAGTAGAGCTTGTAATCTTCATTTTCAAGTATGGATGTTGGCGTGTATTTGTAGTAGGGATCTGTGTTTTCTATGAGTTTGAATGTTGTGGCTTATTATTATTATTATTATTATTATTATTATTAAACTGTCTGCAGGAATAGAATAACTAAATCTAGATAAGCATTCTTTCAAAATCTGAAAACTTTTAAGCCATCTCGGAACTACAAAAATTGAAAGATGTCTGTCTGTCCGTCTGTCTGTCTGCCCGTTTGTCACACCCGATTTTCTCCGAAACTATGTGACATAGAAACTTGAAATTGATGGCCTCATCAGAGCCATGTAGTTTTGAAAGTTAAATTTTGACTTAAGGAGTTAGTTTTGGGGTTATTGTATGCTGGGCACTCTTTTAAACACTGTCAGATTTCAAACATTTAACCAACAATGTCATTATTTTTTGTTTCAGACCATTGACCTTTTTGCAAAAGACGACACTTGTTATATAGGTCAGGGTTCGCCTGCTTTTCAACCACCTGAAATAGCAAATGGTGCCGAGAGTTTTCCTGGTTTTAAAGTAGATATTTGGAGTAGTGGAGTAACATTGTAAGTATATAAGGGCTAATTACGTGTTATCCAATTTTGAGTAACTTTCGAAATGAAGGCCATTCGAATGTTGGTGTAATAAAAAAATATTTATTGTTGGTAAAGTGAAATAACGTTAAAATTTGTAACATACTCGCATTCATAATCCAGCAAAATTCATGCCATGTTCTAGAAAAAAAGCTGTCAATATACGTGGTTGTTCGACAATTACTCTGCTGGATTATCGAAACCATTTTTAGTGTTCCGTACGGAACACTTATAAGATCACTTCGGTGTCTGTCTGTCTGTCTCTCTGTCTGTCTGTCTGTCTGTCTGTCACACCCGATTTTCTCCGAAACTATTTGACATAGAAAGGTGAAATTCGGTAATAATATAGGAATTGATGGCCTCATCAGAGCCATGTAGTTTTGAGAATTAAATTTTGACTTAAGGGGTTAGTTTTGGGGGGGGTGAAGTCGGAAGTGAAAAAAAAAATTTTTTTACTAGGTCATCGAGTGTGGTGTCAAATGAAAGTTTGTGAAAACACGAGTAAAAAATATACATATAATATTATACTTGCGCGCACTTTTCTTTGTATTATTTTTAAAAATTCGCGAAAAATCGCTGTCCCGGGCCTTATCTCGAAAAGTACTTATCAAAAAATTTCGAAAAAATTCTGGAATATTCTCCACGGGGTGTAGATTGAACGAAAATTATCACGAGTGCATTACCTTTAATAATTTATATGGTATATATAAAAAAAACAAAAATTTCAAGGTCATCAGATTTCAGTAAAGATTGGAAACAAACTTTGTTGAAAACTCATTTGTGAAGTCACTTGTTGACTGTTGACTTAAGGGGTTCGTTTTGAGGGGTGAAATCGGAAGTGAAAAAAAATTTTTTTTACTAGGTCATCGAGTGTGGTGTCAAATGAAAGCTTGTGAAAACACGAGTAAAATATATATATATATATATATATATATATATATATATATATATATATATATATATAATACTTGCGCACACTTTTCTTCGTATTACTTTTAAAAAATCGCTGTCCCCTACCTTATCTCGAAAAGTACTGATCAAAAAATTTTGAAAAAATTCTGGAGTATTCTCCACGGGGTATAGATTGAACGAAAATTATCACGAGTGCATTACCTTTAATAATTTATTTGGTATATAAAAAAAACAAAATTCCAAGGTCACCAGTTTTCAGTAAAGATTGGAAACAAACTTTGTTGAAAAGTCATTTGGGGTGTATTTTGTGAAGTCTCTGATCATTTTATACCACCCTAACAAAAATTTTTATTTCAAAAACAATCAACGTACGGAACACTAATTGTGCAAGTTCAACTTGCACTTGACCGGTTTTTTAAGCATAAAAAAGGTACAGCATCTTTTATAGTATTATAGTAATACGGTTTTCGTAAGGAAAGATCAACATGATATCTCCTAATCTATGTCACACATCACTGAAATATCTTAATTGTACATTCAAGGCATTCGTGTTTGGTATGACGGACTGTCTAAAAAGTGTTTTTACAGATTTCGAAAGATCATTCTTTGCAACTAGTGGGCTTCTTTCCGATCCTCGCACTATGAATGCCGGTGTATCACAGGGCTCCACACTCTTCTACTACCTTTCTTTTCTTTACATTAACGATCTGCGGAACAAGGCCTTAGTTCCAGTATATATAGTATATTTGCTAATGATAGTATGTTATTTATTTAACTTGGTTGCTTGAATATTAACTCGCAACAGCGTAAATTTTTCAAAACTCTAGAATAAATTCTATTTTAGAGTGATAGTAACCAAGTAGAATTTGAAGCTACAAAAACTCACGTAACATTTTTTAAAGTTAATTTGCCAGTTATGTTAAGATACTCAAAGAGATTCGAACGTTAGGGACACAACTCATAAATAAAGGCTGATCAAGACTTCGCATATTTACATTAAAACTTGATCTAATGTATTATCAAAACTCGTTGACTGTATCGGCTAGTAACGAATGAGCCAAATTTATAGTGTTGCCAGAATTCCATTATTTAAAAGATTCCTTGGTTCACCACATTTCACAATATTAAAAATCTACTCTACTTTTATTTAATAGAATATAAAATCAGTAATATTGTATATCTGAATAATAGCAGCATATTTTTTAAATTTTCATTTTAACAAGTAGAATATAACTAGCTATCAAAGTAATAAATATTAACATCTCTATGGTATTCAAAGCAATTTGTACTACAAAACAGTTGATCGCCATTCGGTTTTCGGATGGTGTTGCTATAGACGCAGAATAAAGTTTCTTTTTGCATATCGTCGGGCCACGCTGATCATCAGTTAGGGTTAGGTATCAAAAGTGATAGTAAACTGGCATATTTTTAACCATAATTTTTGAAAATTAGATCAATTTTGGCATTTTAGCGCCCTCAACTCCATTACACAGGTCTGCAACCAAAAAACTGCACAGGATTTTTATACTGTTTCTTATAGATTTTTACTCACTAAAACCGAGAAAAAATACTCGAAAAATTCCATCTCGTCAGCTCTTCTTGCAAAACTCGTGTTTGTAGTATCATTTAGAGCAGAGCTCGGGAAGACGTTGCCGTTCAAGATCTTGGTTGTATAAGCCACACTCAGTTTACATTTTGCGTTCAAACGTGACTGTGCTCGTGTTTTTAGTTATATATTATGGCTCCAAGAGGTTGTAATTACCCCTGACAACTTCTGTTTTATTTGTGGTGAATACACTGTTAAAAATCAACAAAGTGATTTCGTGAAGAAAGTGTATTTGCTTACTTCAAGTTGAAATTCGGGGATCAAGACAAAGCTTGGGTTCTTCATAAGGTGTGCAGAAGGTACGAGGAAGATCTTCGTTTGTGGTTTAAGGGTAAGAAACACTCATTTCGTTTTGGCATTCTTATGATGTGGCGTGAACAGCAAAATCACACACCTACTGCTATTTCTGTTCGGTAGATATGAAAGGTTTTAATACAAAAAATAAAAAGACAATATCTTACCCAAACCTTAATTCAGCTATTTGTCCAGTGCCTCATAGCTCTGAAATAACAGTTCTTCCTTCCACCTTCTAGTTTGGATGATATCCCGAGTGATTCTGAGGACGGAAACATATTACCTCCCCAGGACGAATCTAGTTCAGATTTTTTTATTGATAAGGGACCCCAACTTTTTTCTCAGAGCGAGCTCAATGACCTGGTTAGAGATTTAGGCCCTTCTAAAGATGCTGCTGAATTGCTGGGGTCAAGACTAAAAAATAAAAACCTGCTGTCATCCGGAACATCATTTTCTCGAGAGAGAATTCACTAAATTTTTCTTCAAAAAGGGAAATTTCGTTTTTTTTGTAGTTCAAGGGCTAATGAAGTGTTTTGAAATAGAATTTGATTCATCTGAGTGGCGCCTATTCCTTGATTCGTCAAAAACAAACCTCAAAGCAGTCTTGCTGCATAATGGGAATAAATTTGCATTACTTCCTGTAGGACACTGAATTTGGAGGAAAACTATAACGATTTGACAATGATTCTTGAGAAAATAAAATATCAAGAACATCGCTGGATGGTTTGTGGAGACTTCAAAATATTAACCATGATGTTGGGCAAGCAGGCAGGTTATACAAAATATCTCTGCTTCCTTCGCTTGCGGGACAGTCGTACCAGAGATTTTCATTGGACAAAAACTAACTGTCCACTTCGAGACGTCTTAACCTCCGGCGAATATAACGTCATTAATACGACCTTGGTTCCTCCTGAAAAGGTTTTATTACCACCTCTTCATATTAAATTGGGGCTTATGAAGCAGTTTGTTAAATCACTGCCAAAAGATGAGGAATGTTTCAGATATCTGTGTTTCAAGTTCCCAAAACTGTCTGAAACCAAGTTGAAAGCGGGAGTTTTTACTGGCCCCGACATACGAAAACTATTATCCAATCCCCTCTTTTCAGACATAATGCGAGAAAAGGAATCCAAACGTGGGACTCTTTCAAAGACGTAGTGCACAAGTTTTTGGGTAATATTAAAGACCCTCACTACAAAACCATTGTACAACGCATGTTGGCTGCGTATAAAGCTCAAGGATGCAAGATGAGCTTAAAAGTTCATTTCTTACACGCCCATGTCGACTATTTTCCTAAAAACTTGGGAGCCTTCAAAGAAGGGCAGGGTGAAAGATTTCACCAGGATGTCCGTGATATCGAGAGACGCTACCAAGAAACATGGGGCGTCAATATGCTAGCTGACTACTGTTGGATGCTCAAGCGGGAAACAGAAAATGGAAAGCGGAAGCGTGTTCGGAGAAGTATCAAAAAGAAGAAGAAAAGGTTTCATAGGCAAAAAGAATGAACACGGAATGTTAAGTACATTTCATGAAGAAATTGTTTGTTTAATTATAAGAAATATTGTTTAGTTCATTGTAATAAAATGGTGTTTTTTTCATTTGTGTTATGCTCAAAGCACACGTCATTTCGAGTCCGCAGTTGCTTTATAACTGTCCAAATGTTATTAAAATACCGGCCCAGTCACCAGACTTAAATGTAATTGAAAATTTGTGGCTGACATTAAAAAATAAAGTAAATAGTGCTCCTATATCAAATAAAACTGAATTAAAAGTAAAAATTACTGAAGCATGGAACACTATTTCCCCCGGAGTATACTAGAAAGTTAGTTGAATCAATGTCCAGAAGATTACAAGCCGTTATTGATAATGAGGGAGGCCCGACCAAATATTTGCAGGCTTATTTCAAATTCTATAGTTTGTTTTCTCTAATAATTTTGGTATATTGAATTTTGCATCATTTAAGCTGTGACGTTAAAATCGCATATAATTTAATTAATTATTTATTGTTAATTAAGTAATGCATATTTAAGACAGAAAATAATTCATACTTTTTTTAGAAGACTTTGCTAATTTAATTTCAATAAGTTGTTTTTTCCAAATAAATAAAGAGGCACTGAGACCAGTTAGTCTTTTCTTATAGCGACTGCATCATTTAAGCTGTGAGTCGCTGTATATATATATATATATATATATATATATATATATATATATATATATATATATATATATATATATATATATATATATATATATTGGAAGCCGAAAAACGTTCTCCGACGTTTTCCGACTTCCAATCTTCACCTTTTTCAATCGTTCCATAGATCCTCCAGATTTCTTTTCTCAATCTCTCTGCCTATGCCCCCCTATCCCTTCTCTTCAACTTGTTCTCGCTTTTTCTGGCCTTCTGGTTGCCATGTAAGTATTTGTTTTGGTATTTGATGTTCATCTATTCTTTGAATGTGCCCAAACCAGAGAAGTTGCTTGGTTAGAATGTCATCTGTAATACTGTGCTTAATTCTCATGATCCTTGTATTTTGCAAAAAAACTGTACGTGATGGAGAGAAATGGAGATTATTTTTGGATTCAGCAGACTAGAAAACATCCCATGCAGCTGAAAAAAAATATTTTTTTGCAGACCTGTGATTATCAGAGCTGCACTTTTAGCGTTATTTTTACCGAATAATCAATATGTATATATATATATATATATATATATATATATAATTAAAAAAAAGGTCCACGTTTTCTCCCAAAACTTGTACAGTAATACCCCGCTTAGCGCGACCCCGTTACGCGCGGTTTCACTATAACGCGAATTTCAAATTTCGCGCTCATGTAGTCATTAACTTCTCTATGGTCGCGGGGGGATCCCCGCTTTCTCTGAATATTCTCTTTGAAGAATTGGGAATTCCCTGTCCTTCGACTTTGTTCTATGGGGATTTCCTCGTTCGTTTCGTGTGTTCATTTGTTCCGTAATGTTAGTTCGGTCGGCTGGCAGTTTTGTTTTAATATTTATTGGAGATACATACATACATAATTTAACCCTACGTTAAAAATGCCGCCTGTAAAGAAAAAAGAGCGTAAAAGCGTCACTTTGGAATTGAAGATGAAAGTGGAGGCAAAGCAACAATTGTTGGGAGAGATTTTGGACTCTCAGAATCGACTGTGAGAACGATTTATAAAAATCGGGAAAAAATTAAAATCTCCAGCGAAGGTTCAACACCTATAAGTGCAACAAAACTTTCTCGTTCGAGATCATCTATCTTAGAAAGAATGGAGAAATTACTGTCAGTCTGGATCGAAGATTTGAATAAGAAGAACACACCACTAAGTCAAGATCTCATATGCACAAAAGCAAAATCTTTGTATGAGATGCTGAAAACAAAAGAAGGAGAAGGGAGTGCCACTCCGACTTTTGCTGCCAGCAGAGGCTGGTTCCATCGGTTCAAGCAGCGTTCTAATCTTCACAATATCCACATAACAGGCGAGGCGGCCAGCGCGGACATTCAAGCTGCAGCTGAGTTTCCAGACAAGTTTCAAGACTTCGTTAGACGAGAGAAAATTCCTGCTTGTCTCATCTTCAATGTTGATGAGACCGCACTTTACTGGAAAAAAATGCCATCTCGAACATTCATTTCTAAGGAAGAACGTCAAGCCAGTGGTTTCAAAGCTGCGAAAGATCGACTAACACTTCTGCTGGGTGGTAATGCCACTGGTGATTTCAAACTGAAACCTTTACTAGTGTACCATTCAGAAACACCCCGTGCAATGCGAGGCACAGACAAGACAAGTCTACCAGTTGTGTGGCGATCAAACAGAAAGGCGTGGGTTACACGGGAAATTTTTCAAGAATGGTATTCTAATAGTTTTTGCCCATCAGTCAAATCATACTGTGACAGAAATGGGCTTGAACCTAAAGTTATATTACTCTTAGACAATGCCCCAGGACATCCAACCTCACTTGATACGCCCAGAGACTTAAAAGTGTACGTAAAGTTCCTTCCACCAAACACTACGTCAATATTACAACCTATGGACCAGGGAGCAATAGCAAACTTCAAAGCTTATTACCATCGCCGCACTTTTAGCCAACTAATTCATGAAACTGACGGGGAAGGAAGACAGTCTATGCGAGAGTGGTGGAAGTCATACAACATTATGAAGTCTATTCACAACATAGAAGAGGCTTGGAAGGAAGTTAAAATGAGTTGTATGAATGGGGTGTGGCGTAATCTTTGGCCAGATGTAGTGGAAGCACCTAGAAGAATTGTCCAGATGCAGAGACAAGTGCTTGAAGACATTGCTGCAATGATTGAGGGGTCTGAACTTGAAGATGTCACGGTAGAAGATCTCGTAGAACTTGTAGCAACGCACGACGATCCTATTAGCAATGAAGATCTGATCGAGTTACAGAATAATCCTATCTACGATGAGGAAGAACAAGTAGAAGAGAAAGTTTTATCTTCAGGGGAAATACAAAATGCACTTTCAAAAATTTATTCAGGTTTGGACATATTGCAGAGTATAGACAATAATGATGACCGTGTCTTGACCGTGTGTCAAACAATTAAAAACAGTGTTGGGTGTTATGAACGTATTTTACAAGAACGTAAACAAAACGTTACCCAAAAGACAATAGATGTATTTTTCCGTAAAAAATAAGAGTATGTATTGCATAAAGTGTTCTTAGAATTAAAGTGATTGATTAAAATGATTTGTATTTTTTTGTATTAAATTTTGACTATGTTTAATCATAAACCTCGATATACGCGAATTTCAGTTAACGCGATTTTTTTCGGAACGTATCCCTCGCGTAAAGCGGGGTATTACTGTATATAAAATAAAAATCTAGCCCTGAATTTGCTGCGAATGGCTTCGAACGATCGGAGTGAATAAATTATTTGCAGCGTCACTAACTAAAAAGAATTAAATGGACAGAGGGTTGTTTAATACCTAATTTGAAAGGCATTGTCATTTTGTATCTAATGGCAATTAACTTTTTAAATTCTGACGTTGGAACTATGCCAAAGTCTGGAAATTACGTTGATATAGTAAAATCAAAAAACTGGTTATTTAATCCATATTTTCACACATTTTCAGTGAGAAAAATCTTAACAAAATTTTACTTTAAAATATAGTTGGCTCTAGATAAATCGAAAACTCTGAAACTTACGCTTATCAAAGCAAAAATATCGAAGTATTATATAAATATGTTTTTCACACCATTTTCGTGCCATTTGTTATGTTATCTCGTTCAATTGTCAATAAAGAAAGAATATTTTCTTTCACACTGTATACAAAATATTCATACGAAATATAATATTTTGATACTTATTGTTAAATACATTGTACTAAATCCCCAATTTTAAATTTTTAGGTACAATTTTACAACTGGTCAATATCCATTCGAAGGTGATAATATCTATAGGTTATTTGAAAACATAGGAAAAGGTGAATTCACGATACCCGATAAAATAGAGGATCCTCTTAGGGACCTTCTGTTTGGAATGCTTAGGAAAGATCCTTACGAAAGGTTTAGCTTGCAGCAAATTCGGCAACATCCGTAAGTTTACATTTATGATGTATTAGTTCTGTCCCATTAGAACAATACATTGTCAGTCAGTGCGGATATAATGTTTTGGGATGAGTAGGTAGATAAACGGTTTATAAAATATTTATCTCTTTATGGCTATAAGGAAAGTGCACAAAATCAGTGAGCGGGATTCCGATGGATTACTTAACTTTGAAAAAGTTTGTTGTTTTCGTACTAAATCATCTGAATGCAGCCTATTGTAGGTTAAGTTAGTTAAAAAAGTCTCATTCTCATCAATAGTAGATTTAGTTTTGGATGCGGCTAATTTTTGACTCGGCAGAGGCGTATTTCAGATTTTCCGTCGCATAAGAACAATCTAATTCTTCCCGCTGCAAAGTAAGCGCATAGAATGTGTTCTATATCCTCCATATAGAACCGAAACTATGCGTTTGTGGACTTGACCAATCTACGCATGTAATGTTTACAGTGTTCTGTAAGCAAACCTATCAGAGATTTGAAGTGTAACTTATTAAATCCCCAAAGTTTGCCAGTTAGTTGTTGTGTCAGTGTCTTTGAATGTATAGCTCAGACATTCATTCTCTAACCAGACCAAGAAAATTCGCTCGTTCTGTAGAATTCCAATATTTTGGTAGTATCCCATCCCTCAAAGATGTTTCATTTACGACGGCGGGGTGCGATGCTCCAGCTTTAATACTGCTATGATTATCGTAAATTTGTCGATGAATTTCTTCTGGTTGTACGATGGTCATTCAATAAGTAAAGAGACAATTGGTCTCAGCTTAAACCCATTCAACGAAACCGCTCCATACTTCTAGGAGTGCAAGTTGGAAACCTTGTGATGAGTTTAAATCAGCTGTTCGATCATATAATGTAAACATAACTTCATAATATCCAGTTTACCATGGCGAGTCCATTGGAAAACTGCACTTTAGGAGAGCGGCGTTCTGTGAAAGTGAAAAATTCTAGAATGTTATTACAGTATGGACAAAGTTACGTGAACCGTGCGAGCGTTTACAAGTGGATAGATCAGTTCAAATTTTGTAGCAATCCAATAAATCGTTCTTGAGCTAGAGCTATTTATCTCTTTACTTATTGAATGACCCTCGTAGATAAACTACCGTAGTATTATTTTTATTACTTTAACTTCAAATTTCTGAGCTACATATTAAAAAACTGTTTCCATATTATATGCGTAATTATTCAAATGTATTATATGTCTGTATTTTTATGCATTAACCATTTCCGAGATAAAGAACTTGGTTTTTAAAAAATATGTATACAGTGAAGTCCGTTTATAACGAACTCCAAAAAATGACTAACAGTGGTTCGCTATGTCCGAAGTTCGTTACAAACAGTAAACAAAATCTAATATCATTTTTCACTATTTTTTTATTTAGATTAGGCGCTAATGCTTAGAAAAATTAATAATAATAATTATTAAATTAAAAGGAAAATAAAACAAGTCACACTAAAGTTATTATTATGTATGTTGGTACATATACGAGTATAAACGGAAACATTACATATGTAGTTTATACAATAAAATCATACACACATACGTAGTTTATACAATAAAATCAGTAATTTTGTTTGTCAATTTTACTTGAAAAAGAAATGGTGTTTATATAATTGTCAAGATCACAAAAACTACTCCATATATGTTCAGAAACTTCACGAGATCCAAAAAAATTGCGAGTTTCAGTTATTTTCTTAGTCATTTCTGAAATGGATGGAACATAAATATTATCTCCTTCTCCAAGCTCGTCTTCGTCGTCATCATCGCTTAAAATCTTTCCAGAAATTACTGATGTCACAATTTGATCATCGGTTAATATTTCTCGCGTCATTAATTCATTATCAGCACATACATATTCTTCAAAATTAAGGTGATTAAACATCTTTTTAAACTCGATTTCCACTGTACTTTGTTGAATGTCAGCATTGTAAACGAATTCTAGACAATCAGTAGGATCTTCTCAATGTTTTTCAATCCACTGAGTCAACGGTAGCTCATCATTTAAGTCATTCTACATTCCTTTCTTAAAATTCCGCTATGCTTAAAACAGTTTGCAATGGTTTCTCTACTGACTCTTTGCCAAGCCATATGGTCTACATTCCTTTCTTAAAATTCCGCTATGCTTAAAACAGTTTGCAATGGTTTCTCTACTGACTCTTTGCCAAGCCATATGGATAAAGTTTATAGCGTCCAAGAGAGTTACAGAAAAAATGTTACCTTTATCGATCGTCTCTAACATTTTCGTAAGTACAATCTTTCTATAATGACATTTTAAAGAATGTATCACACCTTGATCCACAGGCTGGAGCTTTGCACTTGTGTTTGGAGGCATAAAAACCAATTTTATTTGCTGTAGATCAACTTCAGGTTGCGCTGGACAGTTGTCAATCAAAAGTAATATTTTTCTGTTTGTGAATTTTATTTCTTTGTCCCATTCGATCAGTTCGTTTTTAAAAATTTCTGATGTCATCCAGGCTTTACTGTTTGTTTTTAAAACCCTTTGGATTGGTGGACTTTCCTATCACCAACAATGTTCTTTTCTGTGTTCCAGACATATTTGCAGTTACCAACACAGTAATCCTTACTTTTGATAATTTCCCACCAGCACAAACTTAATGTCTCATCAGGCGTCATCTTGTAAAATAAACCCGTTTCATCTGCGTTAAAAATGTCCACGTATTCATAACTTTCTCGAATTTCCGGACATACATTAGCCAACCACTGATCAACAACAGTCATATCGTGCAGTTTTTTTCCTACTATCTTACCCCCACTAATATTATGTCGCTTTTTAAATCGTTCAATCCAACTTCTAGAACAATTAAACTCTGTGTTCTCTATTTTCCTTCTCAATTCACTAGCTTTCTCTTGTAAAGTATAGCCGGTAATAGGAACATGTCCATGTCATTTTTGACTAAACCATTTAAGGAGTCCTTTATTGACTTGGTCATGTGTAGATTTTCTTACTTTTTACCACTAAAGTTTTTTTTTATCATAGATTGATAAGATTTCTTGCCTATTCTCCCATATGGTAGAAACCGTAGATTTAGTTCAACTGGTTGCAAACATCACTTTGTTTAACTCCATTTTCTGTTTTCCTTATAATATCGTGTTTGTTTTTTAAAGTAAACGCTTTACGTTTTTGTGTACTAATTTTAAAATAAAAACTTCAATATTCACTTTGCTACTTTGATCAAATACGCATTAGAACCGCATAACACAAGTGAATTGAAAATAATGCTGCTCGAACTAGCGACACGGCGGAAACAAGTTTCGGTGAATTCCCTAGATCAAGTCGCGCGACATCCAGCACAGGGAGTGGCGAGTTCGTTATAAACAGACACAAAACATCCAAATTTGGTTCGCTTTATCCGGAAGTTCGTTATACCCGGGTTCGTTATAACCGATAAAAAAATTTGCATTGGTCTTATGGAAGTTTTTCGTGTATTATAATATATATAACGTGTTCGTTATAAGCAGACTTCACTTTATTTGGAAATTAGTGACACTTCAAATTTAAAAAAAAAGCGCAAATCTAATTATTGTCTAATTAGTCAACATTAAATAAAAACTGAAATTTTTTTTAAATATTAATTCAATAAATAACTCTGTCGTATTTCCTTTCTTTCAGATGGGACTATACTTTTTTTTATTATTTTGGAGTTCCACTGGCGTTGTCAGTTTTTTTTATTCATATGTACTCTAAGATCTATAATTGTGCCAAATTCACTGTTTAGTTCTCGAACTTGTATCGCCTAGAATACACTAAATTTTTAATTAGTTTGCAAAGAAATGCATAACCAAGTTTCATGTTACTGCTTTCGTGGAATGCGATGTTATGGTTTGGCAAAACAGCCGTTAACTTTGTTCATGTAGTCACACATCTTACGCCAGTGAGTTTATTAATGTCAGTCAAAATATTTATCTAGTTTACCCTTTTGTAGATGGCTAAATAGAAAACCAGCCCCTAGTGACTACACCGTGCCCATACCACCCTTCAAAAACGACGAGTGGCATAACATGACAGTATTACCGTACCTGATCGATCATTATTACGAGGATTATGGAAATGGCGGTTGCTACGACGAAGATGGGAACTTGACAACGTCAGAAGAACCTCAGTACTTCACCGAAAGGGAGCTGAACGGTAATGCACGGTAGCCAGATTATTAGTTAAAAGTTGGTGGTGGTGGTAGATGTAAGTGTATGTGCGTGTGTAATTGTTCGTTAGTTATTTTGCATGGGTTTTAGTTGACACTCTTTGGCATGAATCTGTGTTGTTGTTGAATTTAAACAAAAAATGTTTTAAGAGGTAAGGCCATTTCAGGTCTCAGGAAAAAAGGCTAATTTAGGAATTTTTTTCAAGAGAATGATAAAAGCAGTCGAAAATTTATTTGAAACACATTATTTAACAAATATTTAAGGGTACAAAAATATTTTTTAAAATTTTTTTAATTCAAAATGACTGATTCAGGACCACCTTTTATGCAAGGCCTGAAATGGCGAAATGATTGCTCCTGTAGATTTCAACCTAGAACAAAAAACCAAAAAAATTTCATTAAATGTCAAAAACTAGCGGATCACCTACAGAAATTTGAAAATATCGTTTTTTTCGAAAAATGGTGCACATTTTAAAAAAAAATGTTAATTTTGCATCCAAATATTTCACGAAAAATTATTTATAATAAAGGAAGTTCACAACTTATTGCAAAATCTGGACGAAATCCCCTAGTTTTTGACGTATATTAATGATTTTTTTTTTCGTTTTTTTGTTCTAGGTTGAAATCTACGGGAGCAATCGTTTCGCCCGTTTCAGGCCTTGTATAAAAGGTGATTCTGAAGTAGCCATTTTGAATTAAAAAGATAGAAAAAAATATATTTTTGTACACTTAAATATTTGTTTTAATAGAGTACTCATAAATTTTAGACTGCTTTTATTATCTTTTGAAAAAAGTTCCCGAAATTACCCTTTTTTCCTGGGACCGGGAGTGGCTTTACCTCTTAAACTTGAAAAGTGTCCCACTGGAGGATGAAGGGTTTCAAGTGACTATTGCATGAAAATTTGATGTTTTGTAGTTATAACACAAGTACTGATTCAATGTTAGCTGGTTCTTTAGACTGAGTTTTATTTCATTCTATTATTTAGCACACTGTTGTTATAGTGTGTAATTTTTTTCGGTTGCTTACCTGAGCGGGCTTCGTATTTGTTTTTAACTTTTTAATGTTGGTCTATTTTATGTTTTTAACTATTAGATGAAATCTCGTGCGTCTCTGTAAAAATAAAAAGTATTTAACGAGAGTGAAGATCAGATTTATAATATTATTTCATCCTATTTTATAATATCCCTTCTACAGAACAGTTATGATTCCGTTATTAGAAGTAAAAATTATTTAAAGAGATTTGTATATATGTATTTCCATTTTGCAACTAAGATTTTCGCTGTAGCAAGTGTCCAAACGGGCGGAATCTGCAGAGCGACAACAACGTAAAAGTAAAGTGGCATATCCGATACAGAAGTAGTTTTTTTTTTTAAAGTGTTCCACAGACAAAGGGAACCTACAGTTTAATGCCGGTTCCGAAGGCCAAAGTGAGAGGGCTTTACTAGGCACAATACTACGGGTGGTTTGCCATTGCCTTCCCGAGAGATGCGAACGTCACATTGTATATTTTTATTTTATTTTATTTTTTTTTTTTTAATTATTTCCCGAGCCGAGATACGAACTTGGGTCGCTGGCATAGAAAGCAGACACCTTAACTACTACGTTAAGTCCGCCTCCCAGAAGTTTATACAAAGAAAAATTCCAATAACCGAATTTATTAGTCAGCGTCATTACCATTTTATTCAGTACTAGCCGTGCCCGCGGCTCCGCTCGCGTGAACTTGATTCACCTTTATCGTCACTGCTTATTCGTTATGTTTATATTATTATATAGCTCAAGGGGCCTTAGAGACCCATGGCTTGGTTGCATACTCTCCACTTCTTTTTGTCTCCTGTTAGCTTTTCCCAGTGCAGGATTCCCATCAACTCCGGATCTTGCTTTACTGCCTGAATCCATGTAGATCGAGGTCTACCCTTGCCTCTTCTTCCAACCACTCCTCTTATTTGGGCTTGCTTTGCCTGTCTTTCCTCCTTCATCCTTGCCACGTGTCCCAATCATCCTAATCGCTGGCTTATTATGATTTGTTTTATAAGGAGTTTCGTATATAGACATTTTAATTCGTAGTTTGTTCTTCTTCTCCACAGTCCCTCTTCTTTCCTTCCTCCGTAGATTTTTCTCAAAGCTTTCCTTTCCCACACCTCCAACGTCTCATTTTCTCTTGCATTCAGTTTCCACGTTTCGTATCTATATGTCACCGTGGGTCTGACAACTGTCGTATATATTCTTTCTTTTGCTTTTCTTGATACATTCTTTAATTTCAATATTGGATTCATTCCCCCAAACATCTCTGTCCTTTCGCTATTCTTTCTTGTATCTCCGTCCTTTCTTGTCCACTCTATGTTATTGTTACTCCCAGATAATTAAATTTGTCTACTTTTTCAAACATACATCTTTTTCCTAAGTTGTTTATTATATCTAAACTTTTGTTGTTTTTAATATCCTTCTTCTTTGTAATTTCCATGTATTTTGTTTTTTCCTCATTTATCTTTAGTCCTCTCATCCTTCCCCTTTCTTCTATCCTACTTATGGCTTTTTTGAGGTTCTCTTTTGCTCTTGCAATCACTGCTACATCATGAGCATGGGCCAAGCATTGGCAGGTTTGTTGGTATATCGTTCCATTTGTTTTTATTTCTGACTCCCGGATTATCTTCTCTAGTACCAAATTAAATAGACATGTCGACACTGGTTCCCCCTGTCTTAATCCTCTCTTCACCTTAAACTTGTCTGATACTTTGCCCTCAACCAACACTCTATTTTCTGTGTCATGCAGGGTCATTCTCACCATTCGAATCAATTTACTTGGAATTTTTAGTTCTTCCATTATCTTGTAGAGTCCTTCTCTATTTACAGAGTCATATGCTTCTCTGAAATCCACAAACACCAAGTGTAGTGCCAAATTTTGTTCTAAGCTATTATCTTGGATTTGCTTAATCGAAAATATCTGGTCTGTAACCGATCTATTTTTCCTGAATCCACACTGGTACTCTCCCAGAATAAACTCGGCTTTCTCTGCTAGTCTGTTTTTGATAGTCAACACTACTATCTTGTACACGACATCCAGTAAGGCTATTGGTCTATAATTAGCACATATAGTTTTTTCTCCTTTTTTGTATATTGGACAAATGAGCGACTCTCTCCAGCTCACTGGCATCTTTTCTGTTTCTCATATTTCTTGCACCAACCGGCATATTTCATTTTCCAGATCTACTCCTCCAGCTTTTATCAGTTCTACAATTTCCACCCGGGGCCTTATTTTTTTTGGGTTCTGAGTATTTCTCTTATTTCTTCTTTGCAGGGTTTATTTGTCGCCTCCTGCCCTTCAGTTAATTTTGCTTCCTATTCATCATTCAACTCCTCATTTTCATCTCCATTTAATGTTTCTTTAAAGTATTCCGCCCATCTATTCAGTCTTTCTGCGAAGCTTACTGCTAAACTTCCAACTTTTTTCCTATATATTAGCATTTTGTCTCTGTTTATTCCCTTTGTATTTTATAATAAAAAAACACGTAAATCGGATAAGTGGTTCTTGAGCGCTAAGCCCAGTAATGGATAGACAGACAGGCAGAGAGATGTTACGTTTTATATATATTATAGATTTTTTTTTGACATATATTAAATTAAGAATTAAAAAAAAATCACGTAAATCCGATGAGTGGTTCTCGAATGATAAGCACACTAACGGACAGACAGACAGAGAGACGTTGCGTTTTTATATATATTATATAGATTATTATTATTATATAACCTCTTCAGAGAACATATTTATGAATTTAAAAAATCACATAAGTGGTTCTCGAGGGATAAGCGCACTAACGGACAGACAGACAGAGAGACGTTGCGTTTTATATATATTATATAGATTATTATTATTATTATATAACCTCTTCAGAGAACATATGTATGAATTTAAAAAATCACGTAAGTGGTTCTCGAGGGATAAGCGCACTAATGGACAGACAGAGAGAGACGTTGCATTTTACATATATTATAGATATAGATTATTATTATTACTATATAACCTGGCCAAAGAATATATGTATGAATTTAAAAAAAGACACGTAAATCGGATAAGTGATTCTCGCCTGATAAACACACTAATGGACAGACAAACACACAGAGAGACATTGCTTTTTATATGTATTATAGATATTCTCTGCTACATAATATTGTTCCAAATTTAATGGTTTAGGCAGTGTACTACAAGGGAACGCGCTAACGGCAAACTTTTTTCCGACCTCATTCACTATTATCGTCACTGCTCATTCCCTATGCTACATATCGTAATAAAATATAGCCTATAACCTGGCCAGAGAACATATGTATGTTTTTTTAAAAAAAAGTACGTAAATCGGATAAGTGATAAGCGCACTAACGGACAGACAGACAGACAGAGAGACGTTGCATTTTATATATATTATAGATTAATGTATAAGATATAACTAGTCCACTAGTTTCAGATTGCTAATTTCAGCGGTGGAAAATCATTGCGTTTCAGTAGCAGGCCGCATCCTGTATATTGTTCATTGTTTATCAGCTGGTTAAAGTAGACGTGTTCGAGTATTTTTTAAAAATGGAAAAAATCGAATATCGTGTGGTGATAAAATTCTTTATTTTGGAAGGTTTATCGGCAACTGAAATTCATGCAAAGTTAGTCAAAGTGTTATAGGTGACTGCTTCTTCATTTCCAACTGTTCATAGATGGACTCTAGAGATTAAACGTGGTCGTACAAGCATCAATGATGATCCACGTTTAGGACGTCTAAAAACTGAAGAAACTGTTGTGCAACTACAAGATATTGTAATGGAAGACCGTCGATTAACCGTGGATGATCTAGCTGAGGCTATAGGCATCTCACATGGATCAGTACATGAGATCTGAACTAATATTTTGGGTATGAGAAAGCTATTCACAAGATGGGTGTCGCATTTGCTAACATCGGAACAAACACGCACTCGAGAGAAACTTTCTAAACATTTGGCTTGTTTTCTCAAAGAATAAAACTGATTTTGTGCGTCGATTTGTAACTATGGATGAGACTTGGGTTTACTAGTGTGATCTTGAACTACGACAACAAACCGCATAGTGCACTGAGCCGGGTTGTTCAGCTCCAAAGCAGCCAAAGTGGTCAAAGTCATCCAGAAAAATAATGTAAAAGGAATTTTGTTAATTGATTACCTTCAAACTGGTAAACTAATCACAGGAGAGTATTATTGCAATCTTTTGGACCAGCTGGATGAGAAAATTCGTGAGAAAACGCACGGTTTGCAGAAGTAAAAAATCATGTTTCATCATGACAATGCATCTGTTCACAGAGATGCTTTAACAACGGCAAAACTGGTCGGATTAAAGTACAGTTGTTGGAACATCCACCCTATTGGCCAGATCTGGCTCCGTCTGACTTCCATCTATTTCCAAACCTCAAAAAATTTCTATCTGGGAAGCATTTTTCAACAAATGACGAGGTGATAACGCCCGTAGATGGGTATTTTGAAGGTCTTCCGGAAAACCACTTCAGAGATGGGCTAAATGAATTGGAAAAGCATTGGAAAAAATGTATTGAGCTTAAGGGAGATTATACTGAAGAATAAATGTATTTCGACTCATTTTGTTTCATTTTCGCTTTCAAAACTTAGCCAGTATTTTATACTTTGAATATAAATAAATGAGCAGTGGCAAATGGTAAAGAATAATAGAACAGTTTTCCTATATATTAAGTTGAAGAAGCGTTTATATCTTTTTCATTTCCGAAGTCATAAATAAATGAATATTTCACGCGAGTGACGAACTGGAATTTTTCCGTTGAAAAGACCGTGGGATATTCCGTGTTATTATAATTCCGCGAAGATTTCACCCGTTTGAATACTCACTAAGTTTTAGTATCCCATAATGCTAAACAGAATTCCTTTATCAACATTCATTTAAAAGTAAGAAAGAATTCTTTGCGATATAGTTATCTTCCTCGTGTTTTTTTCAAAAAATGTTTCCACTAACCAAGTTTATTTTTTATTTTGTTATAGCTGCAGCGGAGAATCAAAAACGAATTTCGGAACAATCGAACGGCAATGCTCAACAATCGAACCAAAGTAGCAGCAATTCCAAACGAAGTGGCAAAAAGAAACGACCGATATCGTGCATGACAGTTAGGAATTTTTCGATGTGTAAGCAATCGTGACAAACCAAATTCCGTCTTATGGATTTGATAAGTAGAAATTCAAACCTAACTCTTTTTTAATAGTATTAATTTTTTAAATTCCTTTTTGTTTTTTGTAAAGCTGCATAAATGTGAGAGGTAACATTTTTTTATGAGTAGGTTGCTGTAATCTCGGCAAAAAAGCACTTTGTCAGATAATTTCGCCAGGGGAATTAATCTATCCATTTTGATGATCTTCTGGAAGTAGCGGAATAAAACATTTGGAAATACTAGGCGAATTTGGTCAGAAAGACCTCCCATCGTCTTTTGCTTTTAAATTTTACTGAGGTTCAAAAAATCGAGAAAGAGTAAAATACATCACCATTTTCTGTTTAGCAAATCATTCTAATAAAGTGTGTCATAGTTTATTATATGTTTTTTTGCGTAAATAAAGAAGTACAGCTGGTATTAAAAAAAGATTTAAATTTTTATTAGGGATGCCTAGCCTTAAGTAAAATTCGTTTATGTTTATGAAAGAAGATGCAGTAATTATGGAAAGCTGATAATTACAAGTATTAACTCAAAAATTATAGGTAACTTGGTAATACAAAATATTTAAGTTGTCCCTTCGTGTAAACTAAAGAAAAGTTAATAAGTGGCGTAAGATAAAAATGTCTCACTTAATATTTTTGATTATTTTTGTTAGAAAATTGATATTTCTCTTATCCCCATATATAATCGACCTAGGACCGACTACACCAAACCGTCCGTCATAGAACATATATACCTACATGCCGGCCTATGTATATGTGGTCCAATATACATTTAATTAAGCTAAATGCGTACTCTATAGGGACTTCACACATTTTGGAAAATTCATAGGGAATAATAAATAAGAAAATATTCACATAAAATTAGTTTGTTTTTTTTTTGTTTATACTCATATTTAAGTATTTTGGGGACTGTTTTATATATAACCCTAGTGGCTAATGCCCAGTCACACTATATCACTATATGCCTAGTTCTATCCAATGCTGGATGTAGGCCTTCCCCCTGAATATCCATCTCAATTTATTTCCAGCTGTTGGTATCCATCCAATGCCCGCAACTCTCTACTCTATCATCCCGCCAACTTGTTTTAGGATGTCCTACGTCCCTTTTCTGTTTTCGTGGTCTCCGTTCTAATGTTCGCTTGGTGTGTTCACGTATCCACTTATTTCTTTTTCTATCTTTAAGTGTTATCCCGATCATCTGTCTTTCATGTGCTCTCTGGATCCGAGCTAGTTTTCGTATATAGGCCTATATAAGCCTATATAGGCTTTATTCGGTGTTTCAGCACCATATGTAATTACTGGTAAGATGCACTGATTGTAAAGTTTAGCCTTTAACTTATTTGGAATGGCTTTATCTTTGAATATATAACTTAATTTCCTGAATGCGCGCCATCCAAGCCTGATTCTTCTTGAAATTTCATCCGAATCACTGTCTCTCGTCGTATTTTTTTGCCCCAGATACACATAATACTTAACAATCTCGAGAGCTGTTCCTTCTAAATTTATAACTCTGTTGTCATTAGTATTGGTTAATATTTTTATCTTACTTTTATTCATCTTAAGACCAATTGTCTTTGAGTGGTAGTTTAACTCATTTATAATTTCTTGTAATTCGTGTGGATTACTATTGATGACTACAATATCGTCTGCGAACCCTAAATGACTCAGATACACACCATCTATCTTTAAGCCCTTCTTTGTCTAATCTAGTTGGCGAAATACATCTTCTAGAGCTGTAGTAAATACACAGTAATTACTATTTATCTGTTTGGAAAATACACGTCCATAATAAAAATTCCATTAACGAAACGGCAACTTTTCAATAACGTGTGACTTCACATCGTTATAATGGACCAAGACAGAGAAGTACTTATCTAAAGTATATGAAATCATTAGTAACAACTTTTCCCAATTTTATCGACTTTTCTTATAGAACTTTATAAAGAACTGTGATGTCAAAAATTTAGAGAGAAAGAAAATTCAAAATTTAAAGAATTCATTAAAATTGGTTATGTCATTTTCCAACTATATGCATTTCAAAATGCTATTAAACATTCACTGGTGGTTGTAAGGTTGTTTTTTTTTATATAACTTTCTATTATTCTGAAGAATTTTGCTTTATATTTTAATATATAATTATGTATTTTACTGCCTTTGTATTGATACATCTTTTTAACCGCTCCCGTATATGAAGAGAAACTACGATTTACAAAACATCTCTTCATTTCAAATGTTGATTTACTCTCTTCCTAATTTACGAGAGCAAATTTTAAAATTGTGATATTAGAAAGCATCATTCACGTCAAAGAGGCCTTTTCGTTGAGATTACATTCACCGAAAGAACGTAGATAAAGACTTAGTTAATTACCTTAAATGTGTATTTAAATAACAACTAAATTGCCTTAAAACAATGTAGGCAACATTTCTATTTACGCTAGTAAATAAGTGTTGTTTCAATTAAATGTTTCACGCATTCAATCAACAATGTTCTAAGCCACATTGGCTCATTTTTTTTGTAAAACTTGCGAGCATAAGGACTTATAAGTTTTCAAATGTAATTATAATGTTTGTTTGTTTATTTGCGCTAGTCACACCAAAGTATAGTATGAGTGAAGAAAAAGAAGATCTAATTCTTCTGCATTACACTAAGCCGGAAACCGCCGATTATCAAAAGGCATTACATCACATCAAGAACCCTTGTGGTGTAAATTGGTGTAGCTTAACAACAGACCTATAGTCTGAAAGTTTGTCAAAATTCATTTCCTTTATTAAATTAACACAGGAACTCTTAGGAATGCGTTGCTCTAGATTTGCATTTTGCAAGCACATCAAACTTTGTAGATTTTGGAAACCACTGGATATAATTAATAATCAACATATCAGACTAAGAATTTCCAATCTTTAAACATAAATAGATTTTATAAAAGGTATATTAGATAGAAAATTTTAATAATCCTAACGGAAAATTAGTTTTCATAAAGTTAATAAAAAGACGATTCTCAATAATTTTACAAAATATTCTAAATTTTCAAAAATAAGGCGATTCCTCGTCATTGTAACATTGATCAAACAATTCTCCAAGAAATTCTAGTTGGCTTTTACGTCCTCAAATCGTTAGATTAGAAACTGCCAAGTTAGCCCTAGTTCGTTTGTTCTGAATTTTGCACAATTCTGGCTCACTACTAAGGTTAACTCAGACATTAAAATTAATGTTACAAATACATTTTGAACAAATTTAATAAAAATTTTGGCGTAGACCTTACACCATCAAATTTTTATTAGAAGTTGCAGAATGTTTACATCACATCTCCAGGTTTTTCACCATAAATTGTAACAACACAAAAGCTAAAATTTTTCAATCAGGGAGTAGTTTTATACAAACTTTTAATCGTTAATTTTTATTTCCTTATTCTTAAAATCATAAGGATTGGGACAAACTGGAGCAATAAATTTCAGCTAGTCTTCAAATTGCAATTTTAACATTAGTTTGGTGAGTTCATTCGAAATTGTACAATGTTTGCCAAACTGTTGGAAATTTATTAAAATGTGATCATCTGAAAAGATCTTTTCAGCGTGTACTTGCAAAATCTAAGTAGGCATAAATGTAACCGATGTTGCGTTTGCTTCTGATTAATGTTTTTTTTAACTATGAATTATAATAATAATAAACCTTATATTATAAAAGCTTAATGTTTATAGCTTTTTCCCTCAACATTTTAAAATACACCAGGTGACCATCGAAACATTAATCAGTCTGTCGTTCCCTTATGTATTAAGACGTCCACAGAAAATGATTAAATATGTTACTGGGATGGACACGCATTCTGACAAAACAGAATATTACTGTTAGGTTCCCGAAAATTGAGTTAATATTAATATTTTTAATATAGTAATGTACAAAATTTTACATTGTATTAGGAATAAACACTTAACGAATAGCAGTTTTTAGTTTCATACAGTTTATTTATTCTTCATTTGATAAAAATTGACTATACTATCTCTCCGTCTTTTTGATTTAACTAGAGCAAAAACCTTGATAAAACAAAAACCTTAATCATTTAGATTCAAAGGCAAAGTTAATGAATTAATAGAATCAGTCCTTAAAAAAAATTGCTAATCACGATTGGATCAATTCCCTCAGATTTTAACTATCAGAAATTTGGAGTACTGCCGGGTAGTGTGAACTTGATAACCTAATATTTCTATGGGCATCTGTACGTCTCTTACCGACAGACCGCGGCCTTATAATAAAATAAACTCTATAGTTCCGTCATTTGATACAGTATAAACACTGACTCAAGTATAATTTAATTTACGTAATGTAAAGAAGCCAGCCTACCTAAAAGCAATTATAAAAATTTATATTCTATTTCTTATGTTAGATCGTTCGGCTATCCTGCAAATTCTAAAGTTCTTTTCAACCAGGTTAGGAACGGGTTTTTTTCATACAGTAAGTGCTAACAGCTAACACGAGGGCACGGCGATCGTGCTCATGCGTCACAATATTATGCGTTATCTCAGTAACGTAATTTTACATAGATTATAATATAAAGAAGTATACGGGACTACGTTAAAAATAAATTTTATTGCAGTTGGGTGCAACTGTAAACAATTTTAAATTATCTGCAGCATTTTCGTCCTTGAAAATTTCATGTTTATGTTTTACGAGATATACCGGAATTATAGCATGATTAACTATTCAGTGGTTACCCGGTATACATCTTTATAAATATATGTGTTCATCTTTTAAAGACATGTAGTAAAACCCAATTAGGTTTGAATGTTTTACATCTATCAAATCCAAAACTATCACTTACATTTGACTAATTGTAATGATCCCACAAGTTGTATTAAATACTTTGTTAAATTTGTTTATATACATTTATATTGTTGTCATTATCAAATAGGATTTATTTTTGTTGATTGTATTTACTGTAATACAATAAGAAATATGTAATTAGCTGAAAGGTATTTAATATAATGGGGGCCCCTTTTGTAAATTTTTATTATATAAATGCATTGAGAAGTGCCATATGTAAATTATTTCTGAAAATATTTCATTGAATAAATGGTTATGTTATTTGTAATATGTTGTTTTAATAAATAATGATATTAAATATTGGGTTGTGGAAAGTGTCGGACCTTTTTCAATTCAAACATGTTTTTTTTCATATTAAAAACGTTTACTAAATTGAATATGTGCAATTTTGATCAATGACCTTTTGTCACTTTTCTGGTAGAACCATTATACTATCGCTGTCAAACTTTTAGGATTTTTGGGCGAGGAACTGAACTAAGTGATTTGATAAACCTCTTTTTAATTTTACACTATTAAGAGAGCTCTGCAGAGACTAAACAAATGATAGTGGAACAGTATAAAGTCTAGGCTATATGCTGCCAAGCTTTTTTAATTTTTCCCAGTCGTCAAATATATCTGTGGTCTGGCACTGTCATAACAGAAGACGACGCCTTTTCTGTTCATCAATTCCGGCCGCTTCTTTTCAGTTGCCTGCTGCAATCTGGTTAATTGTTGACAGTAGAAATCATAATTACCTTCCCTAGTGTTAAACCTGGCTTTGTGACCACTTATGCTACGATCACAATCTTTCTCGCACATTATTGTCGTACGCGATTCATTTAGCATATCTCATAATAAAGCGTTTCAAGAATGGATCGATTTGGTTCAGTTTCAACAATGTTTCGTAAATGGAACTTCGGTCAACTGAATTTTTCATTATTAAATCGTGGCGCCCAAACATCTATCGTCTTTTTGTATCCAGCACTTTCCAAATGGTCTAAAACTGTTTGCTGATAAATGTTTAGATCCTTAATGGTGTCAAGAGTGCCTATGTGCTCAACTTTTTCCAAGATTTCATCGACTTCTTCGTTTGTTCTTTGAAATGTCACCTTTCAAACGCGCGACAGTATCACCAAATCCGATTAGTATTATCAGAGATAGGCGACTTTAGTGGAAATAAGGCTCAATACTATTTCAACAACCTATTATTTTAAAACTTTGTGTAAGTCTTTCGATTTGATACCTCTTAATGACGACCATGTTGGATTTTTAGAGTAACTAGTGCTCGTCGGATATATACTACTGAAATTAGATTCAGGTACAAGGCGTCATCGAGCCGTAGATTTGAGGTTTTACGTTGTGTTTTTTAATCATTATTTTGGCTCATTTTAAAGCTTCGTAAAGACCTAAATATTGCGCCGAACGACAAACAGAAAACCAAGCAAAAGTGCGAACGGAACGCCAGTTTGGACGAGATTGCGAACGCATTTGCAAGCAGATTTGCAAATCCTACCCATTCGCGTTCGTGCGCACAGTCGATCCATCAGTTGTCGGTTTTTTTTGTATTTAGTGAAAGCGCGCCAATGTATTTGAAGGTTTCGACGGGCTCACAAACAAAACGGCGAACGTACGGAGAACGCAGTGTTTATTCCTGTGTTTTAGTGTAATTTTTTTTAATATTATTTATTCTCCATTATTACGTACTTGAGATAGCAGTAAGGAGTGGTCAGAAGAGAAATGTTTTCAATTGATTAGTGTGTACCAACAACACAAGTTATTGTGGCAACCAGGACATCCTCAACATTATTTGAAAAAGCAGTACGCATAGGAGGAAATTGCCCAAGAAATAAATACAGATTCAGAAGACTGTCTTTGTAAAATTTTTATAACTTCCACTAACAGCTTGAAGCTTTAATTCACTTACTAAACTGCCAACATTTTCTGCATTTCTTTGTGTGTATAAATGTGTTTGCCACCAACTTTTTGATTTTCTTCGTTTTTCTCTTCGCGGGAAACGATTAATGAATATAAATATACTCCGCTGCAGCTTCCATAGTTCCGTTCGTTATTCAATTCCGCGATTTAAATATCCTTTCTCCGTTCTGTTTGGTATTCGGTTCGTTATTCTGTTTGTCGGCGCAATGTTCAAGTCTGTACGACACTTCACAGTTAGGTACAATCTGTAACTCATTGTCGTAACAGAGCTTATATAAACAGTGCCTCTCACGAAATCTAGACAAATCGTTTGGGCTCATTCATTCAAATCTATCCAGTAAGGCATCAAGAAATATGCACAGCACTGAAAAACGATATTATCCTTGCATATACGCATAGTTGGGTAAAAATTAGGAAAAGAATATACTTACAACTAAGTTAACTGTTTTTAATAAAATATAAA
Organism: Pachyrhynchus sulphureomaculatus; assembly: GCA_019049505.1. NCBI lineage: Eukaryota > Metazoa > Arthropoda > Insecta > Coleoptera > Curculionidae > Pachyrhynchus > Pachyrhynchus sulphureomaculatus. The sequence continues at coordinate 183,607,490 of CM032456.1, read as the reverse complement.
ACCTTTACATTTGTCACCATGGTTTCTCGCACGGAAACCCACTTGAAGCTTATATTTTACATAAAAAACTAGCCAAAGATATAAATAAATTGGAGAAAAAATGTGGCTACCTACAACTCATATGAAAGATATTTAGATGCCTGAATCGGTTATTAATCTCGGCTACGCCTCGATTAGCAACCTCTGTTTTCATTCACTAAATAAGCATTTCACACCCTAGTTGCATAGTAACCATTACGTATCATCTAATAAATACTCTGAGATTTTAGAACAAGAAAAGCAATATTCCTTGTGTACTTGAGAAGCATTATCAAACTGGTCTACAATTTTAGAATACCGTTCTTGTCTTGGCAGGGTATAATCCGGTAACAAGTTTGATACTAATTTGGAAAGATTCGTGGATTCTTCAGAGTTAAGGTCACCATTTTTCTCTAAAAGAATTCCCTAAAAAAAGTACTACATAAATGGCTCATTAGACACATGGTTTTTTATAATTATACTTAGGCAAAAAAAAATAGCCAAGTGAAAGTCGGACTTAGTTAGGTTAGTTAATTAGGTCGCTGACATGTATACATCTTTAGATCCAATATGTTTTTTCTTAGTCAATAATGTATAATAGTTATAGCTTCTTAGCTACCTAATAGCCAATAAATGAATCTAGCTCAATCTACGAGGGTTGAACGTAAAGTAAGGTTCTCAAAGCGGTGGAGCCACAGAGAGAGGTTTTAGACGAAATCCGGCAACGCTGCCTTGTGTGCTACACTGCGTAAAATTGGTTCAGCAGCCGTCCGTGATGATGGTCTCGATCGTAGCTAACGCGAAAGGGGTTCCACCTATAGACATTCATCGACAATTGATGGAAGTGTACGGTGAAAAGTGTATGGCCGTTCAACACGACCGCAAAAGGTATATGGACTTTACAGGCGGTCGTAGGGCATGAATGGATCGGAAGACCGTCGGTTTCAGACGAGACGATTGAAAATGTTGAAGAAATATTGCTCGAAGATCGGAGGATCACTTTTCGTGAACTGTCTCTTCGGGTTACTGAGGTTTCTTGTACCACAATTCAGAAGATATTGAGAAAAGTTGGGGTATCGGAAGGTGTGCGCGCGGTTGATCCCGCGAATGCTCCCTGAAAATCACAAGCAGCAATGCGTCGACTGTTCCCGCCACTTTCTTCAACAATGAGACAAGAAGGAGGAATTGTTGGATTCTGGTGTTACCGGCGACGAAACGTGGGGGTTCCATTTCACTCCGGAAACAAAACAACAATCACGCGAGTAGCGCCATTCAACTTCGTCCAAGCCGAAAAAGTTTAAAAGATATTGTTGATCCATTTCCTTTTCCTAGGACCACAATAAACTTGGACAGGTATTGCGACACACTAAGAAAACTCGGACAGGCGATGCAGAACCGCCGGAGAGGAATGTTGAGCAAAGGTGTGACGCTGCTTCACGATAACGCTCGAACCCACATCTCTCGTCAAACGCAGGACCTGCTGAAACAGATTAGTTGGACTGTAATGCCCAACCACCTTTAGTCTCGACCTAGCACCTAGTGATTACCACTTGTTTCCAAAATTGAAGGAACACTTGGGTGGACAAACGCTTCAGCACCAACGACGAAGTTAAAGAAGAGGTAAATGGTTATCTCAACGGGTTGGCCGAGGAATTTTTTGATACTGGCTTAGGAAAGCTGGGGCAGCGTCTTCAAAAAGGCTTGGATCGAAATGGCGATTACGTTGAAAAATAGAACGATGTTTAAGCTTTCAAATGATATATTTTGTTTTGAAAATAAACGTTGCTGTCTGTTTTTAAGAGATAAGGGAACTTTACGATCAGCCCTCGTAGAATCTAGTAGTAAAAGTTTAAAACAAATATTTTTTTAATTATAAACAAATAAAACAAAATTATTTTGTCTAGGTACCTATCCGTTAGTCACCACTGAAATTTATTTTATCTGTGACTGGCCAAATGCAGTAATGTACTGAAAAATATATAAGTAAATTACCGATTGCACCGAATACGTATTGATATTTTGTAGGTCTTAGTCCCGGTTAAATTCACAACTTTCGACGAAAAAGCCTTCACCATATTGTCAAGACAAATAGTTTTTTATACCAGATAAATTATCAAACGTAATGCCCTTGTGATAAGTTTCAATCAACCTACACATTATGGAGAATATTCTAGAATTTGTTAAAACCTTTCGAGATAGGGAGGGGGACAGCGGATCATTTTTTAAAAAATAATATGAAGAAAAGTATGCGCGAGAATTACATCACATATATTTTTGAACTCGTATTTTCACAAGTATTCATTTGTCACCCCACTCGATGTTTCACTTGCCATTTCACCCCCCAAAACTAACTCCTTAAGTCAAAATTTAACTTTCAAAACCACAGAGCTGTTATTAGGTCATCAATTCCTCTATTTGTGAAAAATTTCAACTTTCTATATCAAACAGTTTCGGGGAAAATCGGGTGTGTCAGACAGGCAGACAGACAGAAGAACACCAAAGTATACGTATGGAACACTAAAAATCCTTCATTTTTTAAAAATTGCTAATTTTTCTAAATTACATTGTTATGACCTGCTGTGGTATAGTAGGTTTTTACTTCCTTTGCTAAAGGGAGGTACTGTATCAGAAAAACAGTTCCCATTTCTGTAGGTGTGTCTGTCTGTTGGCAAGATAACTCTTGAACAAAGACATATTGATTTTAAATTTGATACACTGAAGTATTAAAGGAACTTATAGTTTTCTAGTGATATCACTTAAGGGGAACGGAAATAAAGAAACATAAGGTTAGTTACGCCTTAGTCTTACTGCCTACAAACACACTTACACTCGTAAAAATTCTCAAATAAGTGTGAAAAGTAACTTTTTAGTTATAAGCAAGAAAAATTATTTACCTTACAAAGTTTACATTTCCCAGATATTTTATTTTCATCTAATGCTAGTTTATCGCCAGTTTTTTACAATAGTAGTTACAGTAGCTGGGTAATTCTCTTGTAAATCATTAACGAATTTTTTCATTAAGTCCTGAACAGATGCATATTGATTTATATCAGGTTGTCTTATAGATATTGGTTCTAAGTTATGTAAGACATTGTAGAAGCCTACTTCTTTCATGTCAAAAGACCTCAGAGGTCTTAAAATTTTGATATGTTCATCTCTGTCATCACAAAAGCCCTACAAAATGTAAAAAGTGATATATACTCCATATATTTTTTATTTATAAAACTATTTCAGTAAGTAGCGTGCAAAAATTGTATAATGTGATTGAGAAGTCAAAAAATCCTGTAAAATAGGAGGAAGGAGATAAAGGATAATCAATTTTCTATTGTTATCAAAATTTATTGTTCACGAGACAGTTAATTTCTTTGTGCCATGACTAAACAGAAACATTTTATAATATAAAATAGTCGGAATGAAAATAAAAATAATAATAGACAGCTCAAAATATGAATACATTCTTGAATTCCCTCTCGAGTATAAACCCTCTTTAAAAAAGTTTGTGTATTAAATTTTTGCTACTTTTCAGAAAAATTAAAATTAACATAAAAACGAACTTTCATCTCAAAAAACAAGAAAAAATATAAAAATCAATATCTGAGATATTATATCAAGGATGACATAACAGTAGGGTTTTTCTTGAAAAATACAACTTTACTGGAAATAAAAAATTGTTTTCTATTTTTCAGTAATAATTATTGTTTTTCCCCGAAATAGGAAATATGCTTTTATCACACTTAATATAGATAAGTTCTTAATGTTATACTGACTTTTTTTTTAATAAATTGAGAAACATGTAATTGAATTGTCATACTGCAGATTGTTTTCACAAGCTTCCATTTGACATCCCATTCAATCTCCTGGTAAAAAAAAAATTTACCCTCCAAAATTAATCCTTAAACCAAAATTTAACTCTCAAAACTACGAGGCTCAGATTGAGCCATTGATTCCCAAATTTGTGTCGAACTTTAACTTTCTATGTCAAATAGTTGTTGTGTGGCTTAAATATATCAAAATCTGAAATTTCAATGTTAAATTTTTCTATGATCTCATTAACTGTGTGAGGAATGATTTAAAATTGTTTTGTCAAAGAATTTTAAAAAGACTTACTGTATCATTAGGGACTTGAGATCCCCTGCCTAGTGAAATGTTTGTCAATAAGTGTGATGCTATATCCATAGATAACTCTGGTGTAAAAATAAATTTGCAATTTAGTTTTTTTGCTAAAGATATCAGCGTATTTCGTCTAAAAAAAAAAATATTATTAAACTTTATTTTAGCAACAATTCAAAAGTAAGCATTTTTATTGGAAGTTGATAAAATATATCTTGAAAATTGGCAAGGGAAGAAGGGGAATATCTGCAACTAAGCAGACTAGGTCAAATTGAGTAATCTAAGCAATCGCAACTACAAAAAAATGAATGTCAGACTAGAAATTGCAAATCTCATCAGCAGGACAATCTCACTAATGTAAGGGAAGAACGCTTACAGAGAGAATAAGTTGGTAACAACTCAAGACATATAAATTGAAAAATATTTACCTCAAAATTACATGTTTGTGGCATTACATAAATATCAAGTTTAAACCCTAAAAAACGAGAAAAACGCCATAATACAAAAGCATATGAGATGGAGTAGTATACAAGAATAACAAATATGGGTTGGACAAATAAGGTAATAAATGAGATTCTCATTTGTTACCTTATAATTAGATGAGATATGAAAACTTAAAGCAGAAGTAGGTATATGTTGAATTATTGAATAAAGGATGTTTGCTTTAGGGGCACAAGATTTGATCTAAATTTAACTAATCCTGCCTCTAAGATGGAGGATTCAGAAACTGGTTTAGGTAGATTATTTAGCCAAACTAAGCTGAAACTAGCTACAAAAATAGGAAAGAATGGGTTTAGTAATTTTTCACTTATAAGACAAAAAGCTCCTAATATTTTACAAGAATAATAGATATTTTCATAATGGGGCTCTGTAAAGGCATTTTTTAAAGCAATTATTAGCTGTATTGGGTATCTTTTTTTAAGAATATACTCTAATCGCCAACAGCATGCCAACTGAACTCGCTTCCCACAGGAAATTTTAAAAACACACTCTTTTTTAATGATTAAACGCCTGTACTTTAGATATCAAACTGGGTCATTCCTCGTGTATGAAGGTGGAATGTATCAAAATACAGAATAAAAAAAAACTGGGAAATCCTAAGTTAATAACAAAAACAGCATTTATTATTAATTTCTTCAATATCAGTCTTAAGCTTGCAGAGTGTAGAAATTCCTAATTTATTAAAGTAATCCACTCAGAAGTGAGCTCTTCCTTTTTGTCCTCCATTTAATTAGTGCTTCAAAAATGGAAATATGTTTTATTATGTACTGTTATAAGACTAGGTAACATAAAATTAATAACACACTTTAGTCCTATATATAACATATCTAGAGCAGAAAGTTAATTAAAAAATTATTAATGTTATGTACAGGGTGAGTCAACCATAGAGTAAAATTCATTATCTCATTTGTTTCGGGAATGACGAAAAAAATGTTGATTACAATAGTTTTAGGGAATGTTAAGGTGCACAGTTTAAAATTATCTTTGAATATAGAAGGTACTTCAAAAAAGTGTGGCCGATATAACATCTGTTTTTTAAATGGAACATTCTATTTTCTAATTTATTTTTAAATTTTGCATAAAATTTTATAACTTTTTATTAATAATGTTATATACCTAAACCTAGTAGTTTTTCTAATATTTAATTTTTTTTAAAAATACTAGTTTTCAGTTTTGTAAAAAATTGCCAGTAGCCATTGTTTCTGAAGGTGGAATACTCATAATTCGTATGAGCGTTCTATAGAGATGAAAAAAAAGATATATGTAAGAAATTTGAGTTAGATGCTACAGGGTGTTCAAAATAAATTTATGCATTTGGACTATTTTAAATTGAAAAATTTCAAATTTTTTAAACGGCACACCCTGTATATTATTATTTTTTCTGATAGATTTTATAAAACCTTCCAACTTTTATTAAGTATGTCATATATCTATTTCTAAAAATTTACCCTTGTTTTTAATACACTTACCCTAAAACATCATAGTTGTCGAGACAAAACAAAAATGTAGGCATTGTCAAATTTTGACATGTCTATTAAGCAAGTAATTTGTTGTAGTAAGTGAAGTATAAAGGTAATAGTTATGGATTTTCTTAAAAATGAATTAATTGATATGGTGATGGGCGAGGTGGAAAAAAATTGTCTTTTGGCAGTAAGGCTTTAAGGAGCGAAGTACCCTAATAGACGTATACCATCTAGAAAATCTTTTCAGTGCTTAATGGATTGGTTTGATGGTAGTGGTACCGTTGAGTATACGAAACGGAGAGTAGTAAACCAGAATGCTACCAATGAGGAAAAAGAAATGGAGATTTTACTTCATGTTGAAGATAATCCCAGGTCAGCAGCCATCAACTAGCTGGCTTATCTGACACACTCCAATCTACAGCTAATCGCACCACGAGAAAATACAAGTATCATCCTTTTCATATGGAACTACACCAAGAAGTTCAAGACCGTGATTTTGAACGACAAGTAAACTTTTGTACCACCATGAATGGAGCAACAGAGGCCGATCCAAATTTTTTATCCAAAATAATGTTTTCTGATGAAGCTACTTTTCGTAGTAATGGAGCAATTAACGGCCATAGCATGCATTATTATTCAACAGTTAATCCATTTTGGGTCCAGAAAGTTAAAAACCAAAACCATTAGTTGCTTAGTGTATGGTGTGGAATATTAAGTTTTCGAATTATTGGTCCATATTTTTTCCGCGAGCCGCTCACCGGGTCTAGATATCTAAATTTTTTACAAAATGAATTACCCCAGCTTCTTGAAGAAGTTGATAACTTTGAAAGGGAACAAATGTGGATTCAACAAGAGGGAGCTCCTGCTCATTACCACTGGGAAGTTCGGGAATTTTTAAACGATCGTTACCCACAAAAATGGACCGGTAGGGATGGATTCATTCAGTGGCCCCCTCAATCATGTGATTTAACACCTTTAAACTTCCTTTTGTGGGGCTACATTAAAAATCGTGTTTATGTGAATTAACCTACAACACCAGTAGATATGGAAAATAGGATACGGGATGCGTGTAGAACAATAACGCCCTTTATGCTAAGGAAAGTGAAGGAAAATATAGTAAAATGACTAAACATGTGTATTCAAGTAGACAGGCATATTTTTGAACATTTATTACGTCATAATAATTGATCATTGGATAAGTTAAACTATATTAAAATTATTATTAACCGTTCGTTTATGTTTTTGCAATAGCGTAAGTGTATTAAAAACAAGGGTAAAAATTGAAAAATTCAAAATAAATCGAAAACTATTAGAAATAGGTATATGTCATACTTAAGAAAAGTTGGAGGGTTTTGTAGAATCTATCAGAAAAAATAATAATATACAGAGTGTGCTAATTAAAAAATTTGAGATTTTTCAATTTAAACTTGTTGAAATATATAAATTTATTTTGAACACCCTGTAGCATCTAACTCAAATTTCTTTACATATATGTTTTTTTCATCTCTATAGAACGCTCGTACCAATTATGAGTATTCCATCTTCAGAAACAATGGCACTATTGGCAATTTTTTATAAAACTGAAAACTAGTATTTTTTTTAAAAAATGGAAATATTAGAAAAACTACTAGGTTTAGGTATATAACATCTTTAAGAAAAAAGTTATAAAATTTTACATATGTTATATCGGCCATACTTTTTTGAAGTACCCTGTATACTCAAAAATAATTTTAAACTGGGCACCTTAACAATCCTTAAAACTATTGTATTTAACATTTTTTCATCATTCCCGAAAAAAATGAGATAATGAACTTTACCCTATCGTTGACTCACCCTGTACATAAGCAGAACACTGAAAAATGATTTTGTTTGCTTTTAACGCATTTTAATTAAAATGATATATTTCCCCTTGTAATTGTCACCTACTGACTGAAGGATATTCTATGGTATGTGTGTTCTTCAAAGAAATTGAGAATTAACTATTCATCTTGTAACCCATTCCTACCCATTCTCCCTTATATATTGTATTGATACCCACTTACTTTAATATGTTAAGAAGTTCTTTCTTTGTGGTAACATTTGAGCCTTCCAGAAAAACTTTATTAAGCTGTTCTTTGTCATTTTCATTTAGGCATAAATTGCTTTCGGAAATGATTATGTTATCATTTAAAATACAATCTTTAAATGATGCAAGATGGATCTTAAATCGATGAGATTTCACTTCTTTGACAACTTTTTCAATCATTTTAAGTCTTTCATGTACAGTCAGATGATACTGATCTAAAAATAAATAACAATATTTTGCTTGAAATACAATTCTTTCCAATATACCTTCATAAAAACATAAGATACTGACTTATTCAATAATTAAAAATCAAAACTATATTCTTGTGGTTCAGAAAATTATCACTTTCTAATAAATGTTTTCAACTGAAAGTAGTCTTTTTTCCCACACTGATAAGGCAAATTAACTTTTTATTGTGATTTTACCATGCCACAAGATTAACTAATATAAACAAAGTGTAAATGTTGGAAACTGCTTATTTGTTCTGCAAAATACTTCTTTCCTAACTTGTCACTAAATTTAATTATTAGGTGAACATATTTTAGGTAGAAGTTCAATAATTTTTACCTTCAAGAAAAACAATTACTGGATCAAATCTGAGCTTTTTTGGAGTATTTAAGTCCAGTCCAGTGCGTAACAGATTCAATAAGGCTGTACTTGGATGTCCTATCTCATATGATACCATTACTCTATCATTAGGACGCAACAATCTTGATTTTCCCAGTAAAGCTTTAAATTTATGATTAGTTCCAGCTAGAAAACAGTTTTTGCAGTATGCATCTTTATTTCTTAATAAAACAATAGGTTTTTCTTCTTTGCATTTATTACATTTTGACGCCTCCCTACAAATAATTTGTAATGCTATATCTAAGCTCATCTATCCTCTTTTAAAACTATTTATTTATAACTGAGCCCAATACAAAGTATATCACTAAACTATAACGAATCAGTGAGACCACAAATGAATTGTTTAAAGGACATGCCAAGATCACATTGATATGCTATTTGGTTACAAACTGAACATATTTTATACAGTGGTGATCCTAACATAACATTCATAGTTAGCTTTGGGCATATACAAACAGTTTTTTGATCTACGAGGACCTCTAGGAATAACAAGCCTTAGGTTCTCCAACAAAGAAGGATAAAGAACACTACCACCAACAATTTGGCACAAAAAAGTTATTGAATGAAATTCTTTGTGTCTCTAATGGCTATCAAAATTAAACTCCTGCAATAGTATTGTACTGTCTAACCCTTTCTGGGGGTACACTCCTATCGTCGTTTAAAGGGATATTTTCAAAATTTTTTTTGCACTTGCTCCAATTATAATATATTTTTACTATAATCTGGTGACAATATCAAGCCACCATATTCCAGCCTGCCTCACACTAATAATGTAAACAAAGTTTCAAGTATAGCTGTGGTCTTACAATTTCTTAAGACAAATCCTAACATCTGTGTTGCTTTCGCTGTTATTTTGTCTATGTGAGCACTAAAACTTAGCATAGAGTCAAAGAGAATCCCCAAATCACGGTATTTCCTACTTTAACTAACATCAATCCAAAAACACAATAATGATGCAGTATAGCACACAATTTTTTAGTAAACGACATCACTGAGCACATACTAGCATTGACTATTAGTTTATTGATCACACTCCAATTATAAACTCTCTTAAGAATGTTTTGTAATTTTTTGCAATTCTCAAGTCTCCCCACCAGTAAGTACAGCTTTAAGTTATTAATATTAAAGAAAAGTACGGGCTCAAAGTTGGAACCCTGGGGCATTCCAGATGAGGTTCTAAAAGAAGAAGACTTAAACCCATTATATTGAACATATCGAGATCGATGTATCAGATATGACTGGAATGATGGCAGAATATCCAAAGGAGTACCCACTACCCTATCGTCAAACGACATACAGGTGGAAAAGCACAGGGATTATTTTTCTGTTGCTTATTCACCTCCCTTTTTAATTCCTTAAATCTATTTAGATGAAGATATTGCGACATATTTCTCATTTTTGTTAGCATTAAAATTATGTTTAAGTTCCTTTACAATATCTTCTATCTATCAATTTTCTGTTTTTATTTTTATAGAGTGATATGGATCTGTCAATTATTGCCTAACAATTAACACAGGTTTCATCAACATTCATGAAGCTATCTAATTCACTCCATTCAGCACTGTCCAGAGCAAAGTAATTATATAGATCATAGTGCTTTGAAGGAAATGATTTAGAACACAAGAGAACGTTATTACTGTGGAAAAAAACAACCTATTATATTTACTCAAATTTAATGCGCAGTGTCATTTGGAAAACTTGAAAACTGAATAAATGATTTGGCTTCAGATAAAGCGCAGTCTTGGCTATCACCTATATATATATATATATATATATATATATATATATATATATATATATATATATATATATATATATATATATATATATATATATATATATATATATATATATATATATATATATAATATATATATATATATAATATATTTTTTTTTTTCTAAATTATTGTAAAACGTAATTGTAATTGTAAAGAATGATACTTGTATCGTACATTTTCAAACTTACAAGTTAAGGTTAACCATAGAAGACATGAGTTTTTCGCCTTCATTTTCAAAGTCGTCTCCTACAGAGCACATAGTCTTTACCTATTTAAAAAGCTATGCACAATGTATAAAATTTGCATCAGTTTGAATAAAAATTTTAAAAGTTTATAACATGAGTACAATTAAAACCTATATATTAATGTTAGGTTAAAATAATACAATTTTGAATATATTTTTAAGTGGAAGTAAAAATAGAATGTTGGTATTCATCTTAAGGCCGACTTTCTTGAAGAGAAGATCTATAAATTTTACAGATTTTTTTCTAACGACTGAGTTTCACCAATCACAAGTTAGTAAAAAAAACAATAGCACTGTCAGTTTTTGACATTTATCTTTCAAAACATAACCTAAATGATTTGACAATGGCTGTGTTTAGAGCTCTGGGGCGAAATATTCCCTATTTAAAGCAACAATTTGGGGCTTTATTAGGCAACACAAGTACATCGGTGAAATTTATATGTGGTGTAGTTCTTATAAGTTATGGACTTTCATATTGGGATGATGCAGTCAAAGTTATATCGGTTACTCCAGGGCATATCATGCCCCCCTCTCAAATTTGGACCCTATTTACCTTTTGTTTTATGGAAATTCATTTCTGGGAAGTTCTGGTTGATATAATAACTGTTGGACTTTGTGGAAAACTTATTGAACCCTTGTGGGGACCTATGGAAATGATGACGTTTTTTGCTCTAGTTAATTTTGGAGTGGGAATATTAACAACAACATTCTATTTTATTTTGTATTATCAATCTATTGATCTACAATATTTATATGAGGTTTACATACATGGACTCGCAGGATATATTGCAGGAGTAACTGTTGCTGTTAAACAAATAATGCCTGATCTTGTAATAATGAAGACGCCTTTAGGAAAACTAAGCAATAAGAATGTACCTCTGACTGTTTTCTTTTTATCTGTGATTGTAAAACTTATAGGACTAGTAGATGGAACCTATCCGACTATGTACTTTTGGGGATTGATAGTTAGTTGGGTATATTTACGGTTTTATCAAAAACACAGTAATGGAACCAGAGGTGATATGGCTGATTACTTTACATTTGCAAGGTAATTCCCTGTTAAATCACTTTAAAGTTTTATTCATTTTATTTCAAACACTTTCAATTTGAATTAGTCTCAATTAATATTTTATAAGGTGTAATATTGGTAACATAATAAATAAAATATCATATCTTGTTTGGTTGTAGCTTCTTTCCAAATGTGATTCAACCTCCGATTACAGTTGTTAGCAACAGTGTCTATAATGGTCTAGTTAAAATAGGAATTTGCAAGAAAAGTATAAGGAAATTTGATATGGCAAATCCATCAGGGGTTACTGTTTCTGTTCCTAGTATGGATCAGCATGATATGGAGCGCAGAAGGTAAGTTTCTTCTTCAAAAAAATTATAAAGACTTTTTTTCTTGATGAAATGTTAATATGATCATTATAAAAAATTTTAAGTAAATTACTTGTGAATATTTTTAGTAAGATTAAAAAAGCTACAGCTAATGTCATAAAACTGCTAAAAATAATTTTTATTATTACCACAACCACAAGCAGAACACTGATAAAATTATTTTCTATACTATCTACTTTATATGCTATAAAATATTTCCTGTATAGTATGAAAATAAGCATTTAGCAAAAATTATATTCAGTTGTTTTTGCTGTACTGCAATCGAAGAACAGTATTGAAGTCAGGTCTGCTGTCAGAGTATTATTAGCATGATTACAGCTTTATGCCCAATAAGGTTGTCTTAGGAAGTAGATGGTATGTCCAGTTGGTATTATCAAGTTTTCAAATTAAGGCTAATATTTAATCTTAAACTTTAAGAAAGTTATAAGAATACTCTTATTAAAAAAAATACTACTTCCTAGTTGCTAAATTTGTATCTAAAGTAGGTTATTGTTTCCTGAACAGGGTTCTCCTAATTATGATCTAAAAAGAAGGAGCAATATTCTTGAGGTTCCATGGCACAAAACATCATTTTTTAAAAGAAGTTCTTTATACAATTATCTAAAATTATATATATATACAATTTATTCTATCAATAAATTATACAAAATAGTTCAAAAATAGGAAACGTGTTTTTTTTTAAATTTGTATATTGTTTCTGTGTTTTGGTTTGGTATTTTATCTAAACTATCATTTGATAACAGTATATTTTGGCATATGATCATTCTTATATATATATATATATATATATATATATATATATATATATATATATATATATATATATATATATATACTAGCCGGGCCCGCGGCTCCGCTCGCGTGGACTTGAGTCATTCTACCCAACATAAAATATCTCCCATCTCCCTTATTTTCCTTATCTCCCATTATCTAGGCTTATTTCCCTCTAGGATCTCGACTTATCTCACAATATTTCTCCTTATCTCCCATTATTTCTCCTTATCTCCCATTATCCCACCATAACTCCCATTATCTAGACTTATCTCTGCTTATTTCCCATTATTTCTCCTTATCTTCCATTATTTATACTTACCTCCCATAACTCACCTTATCACCCATTATCGAGGCTTATCTCGACTTATCTCCCATTATTTCTCCTTATCTCCATTATCTCACCTTATCTCCCATTATCTCACCTTATCTCCCATTATCTCACCTTATCTCCCATTATCTAGGCTTATATCGAATTATATAGAACATATGTATAAATTTATAAAAACACGTAAATCGGATAAGTGGTTGTCGAGTGATAAGCGCACTAACGGACAGACAGACAGAGAGACGTTGCATTTTATATATATTATATTCTTTTAGGCTTTAGGCAGTGTATTGCAAGAGAACGCGTTAGCGGCAAACTTTTCTCCGACTTGATTCACTATTATCGTGGCTGCTTATTCCTTATGTCACCTAACGTAATAAAATATATCCTATAACCTGGCCAAAGAACATACGTATGTTTAAGTTTAAAAAAAAAAGCACGTAAATCGAATAAGTGGTTTTCCAGTGATAAGCCCACAAACGGACAAACAGACAGAGAGACGTTGCATATATATATTATATATATATATATATATATATATATATATATATATATATATATATATATATATATATATATATATATATATATATATATATATATATATATATATATATATTATAGATATCCTTTGTTACATAATATTGTTCCATATTTAGTGGTTTAGGCAGTGTATTGCAAGAGAACGCGCTAGCGGCAAACTTTTTTCCGATTTGATTCACTATTAACGTCACTGCTTATTCCTCATGTTACCTAACGTAATAAAATATAGTCTATACCCTGGCCAGAGAACATATGTATATTTAAAAAAAAAAGCTCGTAAATCGGATAAGTGGTTATCCAGTCATAAGCGCACTAACGGACGAATAGACAGACGGAGATACGTTGCATTTTATATATATTATAGATATAGATTATTATTATTATTATATAACTTGGCCAAAGAATATATGTGTGAATTTAAAAAAAGACACGTAAATCGGATAAGTGGTTCTCGGGTGATAAACGCACTAATGGACAGACAGACAGACAGAGAGACATTGCATTTTATATATATTGTAGATTATAGATATTCTCTGATACATAATATTGTTCCATAATTAATGGTTTAGGCTGTATATTGCAAAGGAACGCGCTAGCGACAAACTTTTTTCCGACTTCACTCACTATTTTACGTCACTGCTCATTCCTTATGCTACCTAATATTGTTCCACTAATGGACAGACAGACAGACAGAGAGACATTGCATTTTATATATATTATAGATTATAGATCCTCTGCTACATAATATTGTTCCATATTTAATGGTTTAGATTGTGTATTGCAAGAGAACGCGCTAGCGGCAAACTTTTTTCCGACTTCAGTCACTATTATCGTCACTGCTCATTCCTTATGCTACCTATCGTAATAAAATATAGCCTATAACCTGGCTAGAGAACATATGTATGTTTTAAAAAAAAAAGTACGAAAATCGGATGAGTGGTTCTCCAGTGATAAGCGCACTAACGGATAGACAGACAGACAGAGAGACAGAGATACGTTGCATTTTATATATATTATAGATGTAATAAAATGTATATCTATAACCTGGTCAGAGAACATATGTATGAATTTAAAAAATCAAGTAAATCGGATAAGTGGTTCTCGAGAGATAAGCGCACTAACAGACAGACAGACAGACAGACAGAGAAACATTGCATTTTATATATATTATAGATATAGATTATTATTATTATTATTATATAACCTGGCCAAAGAATATATGTATGAATTTAAAAAAGACACATAAATCAGATAAGTGGTTCTCGCGTGATAAACGCACTAATGGAAAGACAGGCAGACAGAGAGACATTGCATTTTATATATATTGTAGATTGTAGATTATAGATATTCTCTGCTACATAATATTGTTCCATAATTAATGGTTTAGGCTGTATATTGCAAAGGAACGCGCTAGCGACAAACTTTTTTCCGACTTCACTCACTATTTTTTACGTCACTGCTCATTCCTTATGCTACCTATCGTAATAAAATATAGCCTATAACCTGACCAGAGAACATATGTATGTTTTAAAAAAAAGAGTACGTAAATCGGATAAGTGGTTCTCCAGTGATAAGCGCACTAACGGACAGACAGACAGACAGAGAGAGACATTGCATTTTATATATTTTATAGATTATATATATATATATATATATATATATATATATATATATATATATATATATATATATATATATATATATATATATGACTTTTTATTATTTATATTTTTTACTATTTATTTTTACTTATATTTAAGATATGTATTTTTAATACTTTTTATAATTGATGACTTTGTACCCTAACCAAAAAATTTTTATTTACCTATTTAAGAAATATTTTTCTTCAAAAACTGTGAAATGTTATATTTATGTTTCTCTTTTTATTATTTTTAGACAAATTGCTCTAAAAGCACTAAGTGAACGTCTATCAAAATCTTATAGTGACAAACAACCATTACTCCCACATACAGTTTCCTCACCAAAGGTATCTCTACCACCAACTGTTATGCAGAGCACAGCGGCAGTATCTGCAGCATCTCAGACTCAACAGCAGCAGCAGCAGCAGCAACAACAACAACAGCTGTATCAACAACAACAACAGCAACAGAGTGTTTCTGTATCAATACCATCTACATCAACCAGTAGTGTACCTAAGACAGCAGGTACTTAGGCTAAGGAATAAGACTTATGTGTGAATAATTTTCCTTTTTTTGGGTACTTTCCAGTGCCTATCTTTAAAAAAAAAACATTAATTCTATATTGTATACAATTCTATACATATTTAATGGGCTTTATGAACAAAATTGCAGTTGCTTTTTTGTAGAATTTACCTGTTGCGTTGCTTGACTTATATTATTAACTCGAACGAGAGTTGAACTGAAAAGCTTTTTAAAAAAAAGTTGCAATCCTACTATATGTATGTATTAATACTATAATTCATTCAATTTTAAGTAAATACTAGATTTTTAAATTTCTGGTTAGTTTTGTACCTATTAATGCTAGGAAATTTTAAGAAAAAACGACTGATTTAATTAATTCAATATAAGGTCCATTCTCTAGCATATATTTGTTTAGGGTACTAAGATATGTTAAAATTTATTTTTGATGTTAGATATTGAAGACTTTTAGCAAGCGCAAATGCGTACATTTTCTTGTAGAAACCAGTTTATGCTATACAACTATGCTTAATATTCATTTTTGCTGTAAAAACTAATTGAATGGTTTAAATTCCTTTTTTTTTGCTTAACATGTGTCACTTTAACATCCGTTACACAAAGTGGCTCGAATCTTATTCTGATTTATAATTTCATGCCATCAATACATATCTTTTATACATCTGTTACTCTTGTATATAACACTCTCCGCTTCAGAAGTTAGCTCAAATTTCAGTTTTCAACTTATCACATTTTTTTTCTATAGATTCTATAGACCTTGCTTGTTTAAAAACTGTTAAGTTGAAAATTGAATTTTGAGTTGTGTCACTTTTGAAACGGGAGTGCGATATAAACAAGTTGATTTTGAGGCTATACTTATCAGCACTAGTTTCAGAATTTGGTAGCAATAATTGAATAATCAACAGTTGAAAAAATGATTAAATTAGTCTTAAGTGCTTAAAGTTCTTGAAAATTCTTACCATAATTAGCATTTGCATTCTTACAGCTTTCTGGATGCCGCTCTACCAACTGTGTCATTAAATTAAGAGTCCAGTCAATCAGTTGGTAATATCTTTTTTTATTTCAGTTATACCACTACATATAAAATTAAAATACCACTACATAAAAAGATATTAAAACTAGTGTTTTAATATTTATGAAAAATTTTCATTTTTGGGCAAATGTTGATCCAAAATTTGTTAATAAAATATGTTTTATGTTGCTATCAAACACTCATACTGACGTATAATTAATTATATGCCTTTAGTTATGTTTTATAACTATATTATCTGAAGTTGATAAATAATCTAAAAATTTATATGTATACATGCAGGGAAACTAATGAAATACCCAGTTCTGAGATGATATATGTTTTTCCCTAGTTCTTATTTCCTTTATTTTTTTATATTTTTGGGAGAAAAGTTAACATTATTTATTTATAGATTGTTTTGACAGCATTAGAGAGGTATCGAATGACTATTAGACAAGCTAAGAATTTTATTTTTTATTAAACACAGATAAAATTTTATATTAGTAAAATATGTCCATAACATGCACCTAACAACATGACACTAATCAATATAATTAGGATAATATTCTTTTATTGTTCACTATCAACAGCATTTTGTGGTTTTGTATACACTTGTGGATTAAATAATTACTTGTAGAAAATTTTTCTTATAAAATAGTAGAAACAAGGAATATTTTTAATTTTTTTTAGAATTCTTTTTTTTTACATTTTATACATATACATCTTGAATTTTTTTGCGACTTTTTATTAACTATATTTTCTGACTTTTTCACTCACGATTAAAATTGCAATCAATTGTGTTATTTTCTAATACATTTGGGAGAAAAGGAAAGTACCCATTAGTTAATTTAATAGTGTAGATATGTAAGATTAAAAGAAATGTAAGATAAAAAATTATATTATTGTTAACTTTATTTTTTAATAAATCAAAAAAAATCATTGTTTTTGTGTTATGGATTCCGTTTTGGGAACAAGTAAGCAGAATACAGCTATTTTGAAATAATAAGAAAAAAAGAAGATAGCTACTCTAGCGTAGAATCGCCCAAAGTGAGTCAATGATCGTGATATCGTGCATAATTTAGGCTAATGGAGAAGAAATGAAACAATATATTTATAAGAAACAGCTGAATATTTTTTAAGTTTGTATTTTAATGAGTTATGTATAATCACACATAACTTGTTATGAAAATTACCAAATATGAAATGAAATGAAATTTATTGACAAATAGATAGTTACACCTACTCATAATAAACAGAAAAAAACAAACAAAAAATATATACAACCATTATTAATAAAAAACTGCATATCACACTAAACATAACCACATACAGAAATTAACTTAAACTGAGACAGAAACACACCAGATTATAAACTCCTTAGTCTTACCTTAAAAACATTTATACACTCCTAATATTTATCGGCAAAGAATTATAGGCGTTAAATCCCTTTGTAGGACGAATGTTTCCTTTTTACAATATGAAAATCATTAACGCTTCTTGTAAAGTAGGAGTATATTTCCCTTCGTAATTCAACAAATTCATTAAAATAATTTGGCTTAAAAATAAATATCATTGCAAGATAGTATAATCTTTGTTCAACTGAAAACTTCCCTAGAGTACTAAGCATGAGGTTTATTGGAGTGTATTGGTTGCACCTTAGAATTGTTCTCATATCTCTGTTAAATAAAACTTATAGTGATTGTATCGATCCACTATCAAGGAGAAACGACATGATTGCACAATAATCAAAGTGTCGTTGAATAATAGTCTTAAAACATCATTATTCTAGAAAACAAAGACAATCTTTTTGCCATTCTAGAAAAGAAGAACAGATTCCTTCTAATTTTTTTCTGGATATATTCACAATGCCTTTTCATAGACAATGTATAGTCCAACATAAAACCAAGATATTTTGATTGACGCATTTTATATACGTAATTTATAACAATAATAATCTTTATTGTCTAACAGATAGAACATCCATTTATAAGACAAACGTGTAAATTACAAAAGATTAAAGAGGAAAAAAAAAAGAAAAAAAAACTACAATAATTGCATAAAATAAGGATAACAACATGTATAACTAGTACGTACCGCTTAAAGATGTGAACACGTCCACCGAGCATCAAGAACCTTCATCTTCATCAATTTAGTAAATTTAACACGAGTTAAGTTGTGCATATCCAAATCGCTTCAAACCATATTGAAAATATTCATGGATTGATACAAAGGAGTCTTCATTAAAGTATTAGTTCTTGGGGTACTCAAACAAAAAACATGAGGAAATCTGGTAAGTCGAGAAGGCACATGAAAGTTGATCTGGGAAAGCCGGTCAGGGCAGTCAATAAAGGATTTACATAACTTGAACAAAAATTCAACCAGCAAGTAAATCCTGCGATTCATCAACGACGGCATGTTGAAACGTACTAACAAGATATTGCTTTCTATACCTCTAGGAGGGTAAGTACCGCCATCTCCGAAGTACAGAAACTTAAGGAACTTTCTCTGTATGTTCTCTATTCTATCAATGTATTTGTGATAGAATGCATCCGATCAATGTGATTGGCAAATGACAACCGGGTATCAAACACAACTCCCAGGTCCCTAAAAGTGTAGCAACGATTCATAATCGCTTTATCCAAGACATACTCATAATGAGTGGGGTTCAGTTGGTTGGAGAACGACATAAAAAAACACTTCCCGAGATTCAAGGTCAACTTATTGATGGGACACCAATTTTCGATAGTACGTATGTCTTTCTGAAGTATAATACAATTATTAATGTCATGAATTACTCGAAACAGTTTAAGATCATCAGCAAATAAGAGGGTGCTACTAACAATGGACTCAACAATGTCATTTATAAAAACTGAAAACAACAATGGTGAAACGTTACTGTCCTGTGGAGCGCCGCTAGTAGCTACGAAGTGAAATGAATGATAGCCTCGGATATCAACATATTGAATACGGTTATGAAGATATGACCGAAGGAATGATATCAAATCATCGTGGAACCTCATACTAGCCAGTTTACGTGCTAGAATAGAATGATCAATAAGATCAAATGGCCTCGTGAAGTCTGTGTAGATAACGTCTACCTGCTGACGATCTTCAAGGTTGCGCAAAGGAAGCCAAATTGCTGACCGTGCTGCAGTTGCCAAAAAAACCACGTTGAGCCTGCGTCAAACGTCCCTTAATTTGCTTAAACAATGAGTTATATATTGCCATTTCGAAAACTTTAGCCAATGGTGATAGTGTTGACACAGGTTTGTAGTTGGAAATGATGCTAGTATCGCCCTTCTTGAATACTGGTGTAATTCTTGTCGTTTTCCTAATTTCAGGAAAAGTGTTAGATTTCAAGAATAAGTTATAGATGAAAGACAAGGCCTCAACAAGGGTCCAGCACAATTCTTGATAATAAAACAAGGGACCTTATCGGGGCCTTGAGTGAATTTATTCTTTGACTTCGCCAGAGCAGCCAAGATCACATCATCAGTGAGGCAGGGAAGAGAGACAAGAGGAGTCAAATCGGCACTTTCCTGGAGATAATTATGCTCTGTTGGTGTAGGGGCACAACAATACATGTCACAAAAAAAGTGTGCAAAAGAATCCGCAATCGTTTTCAGATCCGTATAAGAGCACTGGAGGTTATTATCCGTGAAAGACTCCGGCAGGGAGGTCGTCGATTTTTTAAGTTTGATAAATGACCAGAAAGATCGAGGGTCCTCACGTATGGAAGCCTCAGCCCTCCTCAAATAATTATTGTAAGCAAGATAGATTCTCTTTTTGATTTCCCTTCTCAGTTCATTGTATTCGTTATGGTGCCAATTCGAGTTAGATCTATTCAACCTTCTAAACACTCTGTTTACGTTTCATCAACTTAATTATATCTGAAGTAAACCACATCGAAAATATTCTATTACGCAGCAAGGATCTCGGTACTTACTCATCAAATATTTTATATATAGTGCATGCATCTGCATACAATGGTACATCGATATTATTAACTTTGTAATGGGTTCCTATTTTCATTGCTTTAGTTTTGCTGGCATTTAATTTAAGCTTATTAATGGAAAAAATTGTCCAATTTCTCCAAGCAACCGATTCATCTCTAAACCAGATCTCTCAAGTAAACAAATTGATGAACTCCAAACCCTCAATATAATTAATATCATTTAAATATATTACAAACAATACGCTACCCTGTGGAACACCATACTCGTTCTCAATATTTGTAGAGAAGCTTCTGCCAACTTTAACATATTGCGTTCTATCTGATAGATAATTTTTAAACCAGCTTAAGGCTTTATTTTTGATATAACATTCCATTTTTTTCAGTAGTATCCTTCTATTAATTGTTTCGAATGTTCTTTTTAAATCTAAAAGCTATTACATATTGATTCTTATCAATTAGATCTTTCCATTTAGTAACTGTAAGTTGAATTGCAGTCTCACTCACATGGATGCTCTTTACGAAATCCGGACTGACTGCCCAGGAAAAGCGTATTTATTTAAATTAACAGAAATATGTATATATATATATATATATATATATATATATATATATATATATATATATATATATATATATATATATATATTTTAAAATATTCAATTAATCGTTCATAGGTAGCCTTCTCTAAACCTTTTTCTATGCACGGTAGTGAGTTCATTGGCCTAAAGTTAACGACATTATTACTACTACTCAGTATATATCACCACTACACCAAACACTTTATTTTTGCACTCGATGCGCGTTTCGCTAACCATGTTAGCTTCATCAGGAGCGATGATTGACTCCAGTCAATCATCGCTCCAGTCAATCATCGCTCCTGATGAAGCTAACATGGTTAGCGAAAACGCGCGTCGAGTGCAAAAATAAAGTGTTTGGTGTAGTGGTGATATATACTGAGTAGTATCATTGTGCCAAAGATTCCACATTCCCAACTTAGACATTATTACTACTTTGAACTTTTTCAATAGGTGCTACACAACTGCTTTTCAGATTCTTTGGAAAATTCCCACTTTGGTGAGGAGTTCATAAAATTTAAAACTGTATATCCGATCGTTGTAAAAGTCTCCTTTAAAAATTTTGAGTTTAAAACATTATGAGCATCGTTACAACACTTTAGAGAAAAAACTATTTATTTTAACTGGTCTATAGATATGGACTTGAATTCATCATGCCTGCTATTTATCACAGGTAAAAGTTCAGAAGACCACTCCTATGGAACAATAATACTGTTTGCTATGTCCTTAACACTATTAATAAAAAATTCATTAAACATACAGGCAGCCTGACTCTTTTATTTAATCCAGTTATCCTTGTCTCCCTGTATAGGTGACAGCACTGATTCGTATCCACAGCCGGTTTTACTAGCAGAACACACGCCATCGTTCATGTTTTTGGGGGCGCAGTACGGTCGCGGGCGGGATATGGTAATTTCTTTTTCGAAAGACGGGCTTAGAATTCTGCCCAGTGTTGTCTACTTGTCCTTACCACAATCACTGAAGTTCGTTATGGGTCATTAACTTGAGGGAAACGACGTTATGAATTATATATTCTGTTTATTGTAACTGGGGTCTTTGCCTATTATTTGAATAATTATCAGTAGTATTGTTTTGCCAAAGCCTTATGGGTCATACGCAATACCCAGTTTCATAGAGACCTCCAGAAGCCCACAATCCTGGAATTCGCGAGCAACAGTCAAGTCAAACTCCTGGACAAAGCCACATACCATCCTAATCCCACAGACGCTTACTGCCTCCCCCAACGCCAAACTTGCAGCAGTCTTCTCAGGCCTAGCGACCCACTACTTCTGGATTAGCTTAAGTCAGTCTTAATTAACAATAAGTTCAATTTTAAGTTTTATATTCATGAAATATATATATTTTTTTTATGGATCTAGTACACGTGCTGCAGGGAAGTCCCTAAAGCGCTAAAGGAGCGACACGTGTGCGGAAAAAGCGAGTCACGTTGTTCTTGAATCGCTGTAAATTGTACTCGGTGGGAAACACAGTAGTGAGCAAATTATTTCAAAGGGATGATGTTCTCCATATAAGACTGCTTGAAACGCGTTGCACGAGGACTAACAAGTTGAACTTCATACGGATGTGAAGTATTAGCGTGACATGTATTTCTAACACGCACCGCTCTGTGAGGAATTAAGCGGGCTACATCCTTCGAATACTTTCCATGAAAATACTTGTAGAGTAGGCTCAAGTCGGCTCAAGTCGCCAACCGTTCCCAAACATGGGAACAGTATTCCATAGTTGGTCGAATTTGAGCTTTGTAAAGAATTAACAGTTGTTATGGAATGTAAAGCTTTCTGGTTCGAAATAATATTCCAAACTTTTGAGAAGCTCTCCTTGCCATGCCAGGACATATTTATTTCTATATTAACGCTCAACAATCAACGAATTCCAAGTCCTTTTGATCAGTCGCTAAGCCAGTTAGTCAAAATTTCACCAAATCCACCGTACCACCACTATCACGGCCCAGATACTTGTTGGCTGAACTCTGCTTCACATTCTACTGTCGATTTCCAAGGAAAAGCACCACCTACTATTCCCATAGTGCAGTCGAGAATGCCCGATATTGTCTTCACATACCATATCATTAAAACGTATTTTTAATGAAGCTAGACACCAAAAAAGCTTCTGGCGCTGAGGGAATACCTGTCATAGTTCTCAAAAACTGTCCGAGGGAACTAACACCAGTTTTCTGTTGACTTTTCAACCTATCCTATAGAAAGGGAATATTTCCTTCCTGCTGGAAATGTACCACAGTTCAGCCGATACCTAAAAAAGGCAAGAACACCTTGCCAAATAACTACCGACCAGTCGCACTGCTTTCAATAATATTGAAAGTCATAGAAAAGGCTATCAATCAGCATCTTCTAAAATATCTTGAAGGATTCAACATTATTAGCGATCACCAATATGGCTTTCGTAAACATAGATCAACAGGAGATCTTTTGACACATGTTTGGAACAACGCAATTGAACACCTTTGAGAATCTCAAGCGGTTGCTATTGACATATCCAAGGCATTCGACCATGTTTGGCACGATAGACTGTTGGCTAAGCTACGCTCTTATGGTATGTCTGAAAAGTTCTGTTTGTGGCTCTCATGTTTCCTCAGAGAGCGTTCTTTACAGGTGGCAGTCGACGGATTTCTTTCTAACATCTTCACTATCAACGCCGGTGTGCCCTAAGGCTCCATACTACCACCTACTCTCTTTTTCATTTACATTAACGATCTGCTGGAAAAGACCGGAAACACAATCGAAGAAATATATTGAGTTCTCTCAACACATTTATATAAATTTCTTATCTAGGTTAAGTTAGTTATGTCCCGGACATGTATATATCTTAAGTCCAATTTGTATACACGTTTTTCTTTAGTCAATCGCTGTAAAATAGTTATCAGTAGTATATAAATATTTAACAATTAATTTGTTAAGGGAAGGATTAGTTAAAATAGTAACATCTTTCTTTAGTCTTTATTCCAACTTTAAAATCAATTGCACACCTTTAAAAATAAAACCAGATGTACACAGTACATAATAAAATTATTACATAGTTAAAAATATAAAAAATAAAAAAAAGTTAAAATATGGCAGTGGATATTTTCTTAAGATAGCAGAAAAGTCTTTCTTTAGGCTAATACATAATAGCATAATAACGTTAAAAGAGATTCTAAGTCATAAATTCATTGAACACACTGAACTCTATTCACTATAGATGTTAGTAGTATTTTTCAGGAGATCACAAATTTATTATTTTTATGGGCAAAATATCACAAGACAATGCAGTTCTTCAGAAGCAAATTAAAGTATTATGTCGATCTGATGACCTTGCCACCAATAATAAATATTTAAAAGAAACATTTTAAATTCAGTCCTCTGCTTCGAAGGTAAATAAATTGGCTAAATATACGTAATCCCCAACACTAATAAAAAATATAAAATTAATAATAATTACCTAAATTTGATCCACTAAATAAGTGATGTAAGTCTTGAATAAAATTTGATTTAAAACCTAAGTTCTAAAATATTAGGTTCATAGCATATATTATTATCAGGCTTAAAAAATTATCAGCTTATCTTGAATCACCAGTAGATTATTCTTTAATATAATTTCTTAAGAATATTAAGTCTGGCAATTCTGTTTCTTAAAATTAATTTTCAATAAACTTAAATTAAAAAACCCAATAGCAAGACGGAATACCCATACCCTAAGTGAATCGTTTCAACTTTTTACAATTAAAATTTACAATCTTGCACATCCAACATATATAATTTCCACTAAAACAGAAATGTGTCCTAAATTTTCATCTCTTTCAAAAATATTTACATAGAGAATACATTATAAGAAAAATTGATCTTTAACAGGTCAAAAGAATCTAGTGAAAAGGACATTATAAACAGTAACGTTTACTGCCTTTGAGAGAATAATTGTTTAAGTTAAAAAATACAGATTACTGACATAGCGGATGATTCTTACAAGTTCATGAAGCTTTAATCGCTAAATGCCCGAATCGTGTTAATGAAAACTATTTAATAAAATATCAAAAGTGTTCATATTGTCCAGTTATGATTCAGCTACCACATTGTACCGCAGCAATCAAAAGTTAGTCATCTCCAAACTGTTGTAGTAATCAAGAAACTTTCACTTAAAAAAATATTGAGAATACCAAAAAATGTTTTCTATTCACAGCTTTTTTCCTTTCATCGGACAATTAAAGCAATAAAGGGAACTTTTATCAAGTCCTTAAACACTACGAATTTTTAAATATACGTCAATAAAATATGATCGCAGAACATATACAATTTACTTTTTAAATGTAAAAAAACCTCCGCTTTATCTGTCATACAACCCAGTTGCATAATTTATTATTATTATTTTTCAGACTATGAAAAAATTTACACGTGAAAAATGTTTATCTCGGTACGCTAAGTATTTTGATAATTTGAAGCCGTTTGATAACTATAGCTTGGACATTAAAAGCAACAAAAATGAAATCAGTCCGCATTATTAACATCGCGACTAAAGCATAACTTGAATTTATGAGGACTTTTGATGCTTTATTAAATATGCCTTAATGAGTAAATGAGTAAAGCTTAATATTTCTTAATTCTTCAAGTATCAGAAATGTTTCATTTCAGAGTTAGGGAGCGTAAATACAAAAGAACTGTGTTCTGACAACTACGACAAGGAGGCTCAAAGTTAAAATATACATCAGCAGGAATTTTTAAACACTTTGAATAACTAGAGCCATACCATTGGCCCAACTAAAAATGAAAAAGAAAACATTTCCGGTTTTTCCCTCCTTTTTCTCGTACTTGGTTTACATTTAAATTTATACCCTTCTCTACAGCAAGAACTAAAAGAGAGGAAAATAAATTTTAAGTTGCTTAATCTTAAAAGAAAATTAACACAAGACTAAAAATGTTTGTTGTTGAAATATGGCCAAAAAACACAATTACTACTATTGTACTGTTAGTTAGCAGATAATATGCATTTTTTCAGTGTTTAGTGACTTCCTAGGTGCGTGTTTGGAATTTTTAATAGGGATTATGCCTAAAAAACCCTTAGAAAACAAATGTGATGGGGTTTCCAAGTCTCCCTAGTCTCTCTTAATGACAATATTTAAAAAATTTAATCGTTTTAAAAACAATATCCATTAATGCATGTTTGAAAAACATAAGTGGTATGTTTTTTTAAACACTGCTATTCCCCGTTGTTAATTTTTTTGTTAAGGGGCGCTACCAGTGTGATAATTTAAAAAAAATCGATTTTTTTTACATATTTTGATGCTTTTATATGTATAGAATAGGAGGTCGAAGTATCAAAGTAGTCGGCCTATGTTTATTTTTGAAAATACATCTGTCGCCAGGCACAGTTGCTCGGGGGGCCATAAACTCGTTCTTAGAAGCGTAACGCGGACCGGAGCAGGTATTAAAATTCCAATGCCATGACGTCATCACGTAAGTGAAAGTTAAACATCTAATACTTCAGTGAACTCAAAATAGTCACAAAGGTAGGTACGTGGCAAGAGATCATTATTTATGTGTTACACGTGGGTGTAATTTAGTCATTTTATAGTCACTGTACAGAGTACATCGCAGCATTGTATAATACAAAAATGTGTGAAATAGTCATTTGGAGCATATACTTTCATTTGAGTTCCACCGACAATAATCTGCAACATGACAACTGCCCAACTGGCGTGGATAGCTGGTGCAAGTATCGCTGCGCACAAGCTGAAGGATTCAATATGACCAAATTTAAACACGACTATTTTCCTCTAGATCAAAAATTCAAGAAGATTTAAAACTAATTTATACAGATTTAAGCAAACGTGACCTATTAGAAAGGTGTAAGGAAGGTAATACACAGAACGAGAACGAAAGTTATAACGGCTTGGTGTGGCACTTTGCTCTCAAGCACCTTCACAGTGATCTCAAAACAATTAAACTAGCCAATTTCTTTGCTACTTGTATTTTTAACGATGGATTTAAGTCAATTTTAAGAATGTTTCAAATAATGGGAGTCACTATTGGGTCCTTTGCAAAAGATTATGCTGACAGCAGAGATATGGAACGTATAAAACAGGTCGAGATTCGACACCAAGATCAAAAGATTGTCGGACGGCTCGTAAAAAAGCTTTAGTGCGTCTCAACAAACGTTTTTTGAAGAAGAGGCAGGTG
This sequence comes from Pachyrhynchus sulphureomaculatus, assembly GCA_019049505.1. Classification (NCBI taxonomy): domain Eukaryota; kingdom Metazoa; phylum Arthropoda; class Insecta; order Coleoptera; family Curculionidae; genus Pachyrhynchus; species Pachyrhynchus sulphureomaculatus. The sequence continues at coordinate 183,579,741 of CM032456.1, read as the reverse complement.
AAATGTATGGGCCTGGAATAGCAGAATAACTGTAAGTATGAAAATTTAATTTTATTACTAAAAAATCACTAGTTAAACGCGTTTTTCTCAAGTTTTGTCCATTAAAAATAATTGGACCAAAAATGGCAATTTGGCACACAAAAAATTGACATTTTTTGATAAAAATGTTATATTTTTTTTCTAAACGCCATCATTTTTATAATTTTCAATATTTTTTTTAAAATCCATGGTTGGTGGTACAGAAAATTATATCTATTTTAATAATCATTTTGTTTTTTTAATCCAGGCAATGTGGAAGTGCCAATCACGGCAGCAGTGGAGCTACTTTTTTTTTTGACCTGTTCCGTTACTGGGGCATAAGTCCCGTAAATTTTAATATTTTGGTCGGAAAAAATATGTGTGTATTTGTAAAAAGATAATAAATATGTATCCAACATTTTAAAATATTTGATGCAGTAGTTTTCTTTAAAAAATTTCAGAAAAATATCCTTACTTTTAAGTAGTTACACTGATATATCCCCTTAAGATTCAGATGATTTACTCAAATTTCTGTAAGTTAGGTTTTCACTATATTTTTCAGTTCTTGCTCTAGATAGCGGTTTAAAAATAAATTAAAACTCTGTACAGTAATACCCCGCTTAGCGCGACCCCGTTACGCGCGGTTTCACTATAACGCGAATTTCAAATTTCGCGCTCATGTAGTCATTAACTTCTCTATGGTCCCGGGGGGATCCCCGCTTTCTCTGAATATTCTCTTTGAAGAATTGGGAATTCCCTGTCCTTCGACTTTGTTCTATGGGGATTTCCTCGTTCGTTTCGTGTGTTCATTTGTTCCGTAATGTTAGTTCGGTCGGCTGGCAGTTTTGTTTTAATATTTATTGGAGATACATACATACATAATTTAACCCTACGTTAAAAATGCCGCCTGTAAAGAAAAAAGAGCGTAAAAGCGTCACTTTGGAATTGAAGATGAAAGTGTTAAGAAGAATGGAAAATGGAGGCAAAGCAACAATTGTTGGGAGAGATTTTGGACTCTCAGAATCGACTGTGAGAACGATTTTATAAAAATCGGGAAAAAATTAAAATCTCCAGCGAAGGTTCAACACCTATAAGTGCAACAAAACTTTCTCGTTCGAGATCATCTATCTTAGAAAGAATGGAGAAATTACTGTCAGTCTGGATCGAAGATTTGAATAAGAAGAACACACCACTAAGTCAAGATCTCATATGCACAAAAGCAAAATCTTTGTATGAGATGCTGAAAACAAAAGAAGGAGAAGGGAGTGCCACTCCGACTTTTGCTGCCAGCAGAGGCTGGTTCCATCGGTTCAAGCAGCGTTCTAATCTTCACAATATCCACATAACAGGCGAGGCGGCCAGCGCGGACATTCAAGCTGCAGCTGAGTTTCCAGACAAGTTTCAAGACTTCGTTAGACGAGAGAAAATTCCTGCTTGTCTCATCTTCAATGTTGATGAGACCGCACTTTACTGGAAAAAAATGCCATCTCGAACATTCATTTCTAAGGAAGAACGTCAAGCCAGTGGTTTCAAAGCTGCGAAAGATCGACTAACACTTCTGCTGGGTGGTAATGCCACTGGTGATTTCAAACTGAAACCTTTACTAGTGTACCATTCAGAAACACCCCGTGCAATGCGAGGCACAGACAAGACAAGTCTACCAGTTGTGTGGCGATCAAACAGAAAGGCGTGGGTTACACGGGAAATTTTTCAAGAATGGTATTCTAATAGTTTTTGCCCATCAGTCAAATCATACTGTGACAGAAATGGGCTTGAACCTAAAGTTATATTACTCTTAGACAATGCCCCAGGACATCCAACCTCACTTGATACGCCCAGAGACTTAAAAGTGTACGTAAAGTTCCTTCCACCAAACACTACGTCAATATTACAACCTATGGACCAGGGAGCAATAGCAAACTTCAAAGCTTATTACCATCGCCGCACTTTTAGCCAACTAATTCATGAAACTGACGGGGAAGGAAGACAGTCTATGCGAGAGTGGTGGAAGTCATACAACATTATGAAGTCTATTCACAACATAGAAGAGGCTTGGAAGGAAGTTAAAATGAGTTGTATGAATGGGGTGTGGCGTAATCTTTGGCCAGATGTAGTGGAAGCACCTAGAAGAATTGTCCAGATGCAGAGACAAGTGCTTGAAGACATTGCTGCAATGATTGAGGGGTCTGAACTTGAAGATGTCACGGTAGAAGATCTCGTAGAACTTGTAGCAACGCACGACGATCCTATTAGCAATGAAGATCTGATCGAGTTACAGAATAATCCTATCTACGATGAGGAAGAACAAGTAGAAGAGAAAGTTTTATCTTCAGGGGAAATACAAAATGCACTTTCAAAAATTTATTCAGGTTTGGACATATTGCAGAGTATAGACAATAATGATGACCGTGTCTTGACCGTGTGTCAAACAATTAAAAACAGTGTTGGGTGTTATGAACGTATTTTACAAGAACGTAAACAAACGTTACCCAAAAGACAATAGATGTATTTTTCCGTAAAAAATAAGAGTATGTATTGCATAAAGTGTTCTTAGAATTAAAGTGATTGATTAAAATGATTTGTATTTTTTTGTATTAAATTTTGACTATGTTTAATCATAAACCTCGATATACGCGAATTTCAGTTAACGCGATTTTTTTTTCGGAACGTATCCCTCGCGTAAAGCGGGGTATTACTGTACTTGCCGACTGAAATTTTGTAATGATAAATAACATACAAAAATTTTGTAAACATTCTAAAACCCAGTTCTAGTTTTTCTTTTACTAGGTGTTGATGCGAACATGTGGGAATAATTGTTACTCAAGTCACTAGCTTCTTGAGTATGGTATCCTGCGTCTGTCATATCATTTCTGAATAATTTATGCCTATTTTGTATGCCGGTATCGTTTTGAATTTGCAACAGATTCTCGTTATGTTCCTGTTCTTCGGATTTAAAACTCTCGCTGAGTCTTTTCCGTTGACCTGAAAGAGTGATAAAAAATTGTGCTGAATTGCGTCCTTCAAAATTTTAAATTTCTTATCCTCAACTATTTTAAATTGTTATTCTCACAAAACTCCATATGGGCTTCTGGCAAATCAAAACAGAAACTCTTATAGGAAAGCAAGCAAGTGGGGGTGAAGCAAGGCCAATGGGGAGAGAGATCAATAATGGCCTTTGACTTCCGAAAAAATAAACTAACATTGTCAATTTGTGCTAGTCGGACTTGGGCAATTAGTGTTCCGTACATTGAAATTTTTGTTATGGAGGCATAAAATGATCAATGCCTTTACAAAACACATCCTAAATGAGTTTTCAACAAAGTTTATGATCTTCACTGAAAACTGATGAAATTTTTGTTTTTTTTTACATACCGGATATATTATTAAAGGTAATGTACTCGTGATAATTTTCGTTCAATCTACACCCTGTGGAGAATATTTCAGAATTTTTTCAAAATTTTTTGAACAGTACTTTTCGAGATACAGGGAGGGGACAGCGATTTTTCGCACTTTTTAAAAAATAATATAAAGAGAAGTGTGCGCCAGTATTACATTATATATATTTTTTAAGCCGTGTTTTTACAAGCTTTCATTTGACACCCCCCTCGTTGACCTGGTAAATTTTTTTTTTCACTTCCGATTTCAACATCCAAAACTAACCCCTTAAGTCAAAATTTAACTTTCAAAATTACACGGCTCTGATAAGGCTATCAAGTCCTATATTAGTGCCAAATTTTAATTTTCTATGTCAAATAGTTTCGGAGAAAATCGGGTGTGACAGACAGACACCGAAGTGATCTTATAAGTGTTTCGTATGGAAATAAAAAGAACTTAAAAAAGTTTCTAAAAACAGGGTAGTTATTTTTAATCTAACGTCTACCTGTTAATTTGATATGGGCCCCAAGACATCAGAGGTAGTGAAATAATGAAACGGCGGACAAACTCGCCAGACTCGGGCCTATGACGCCTTTCCAGACACCTAAACCAGCTTAGGTCCATCCAAAGCAGCCCTCAAAGAATCGCTGCTCAAGAGAAGTGACCTAAATCCTCTTGTGGGAACTCTTACAGCACTCTTTAGAGAGAGAAGGCATGTAACACAGTGAGGTGTGGAGGACGATCCAGTATGTTCGGGCGGTCTGGAGGATGATGAGACATAGCTCGTCTCTCTATCTGCGTCTACGGGAATCTTTTTGGTCTGTTTGCAAGGTGCTGAGCCTTTCCTGGTTATTATATGAACATTAATCAATTTGTACTGATACTCACCTTTACCTGTAAATATTTTTGAGTGAGGAGTGTTGGAATTAGACACATCCATTTTGTCAGAATCTAAACTGGACGTAGGCGAGCCTAATGAAACCTGTTTGTACTCCATACTCCAATTTACTGTAGTTTCGTGTGTAGAAATCTCAACTGGTCTTACAGGTGATAAACTTAGATCTAAAAAAAAATATTTAATGATTTAGATAAGAATAACTTATATATAAAATCAATTTCTCCCTTTATACTAGGTCACAACTCAAAAAAATCATATCCTTGAGACAAGATACGTAAACAACTGAAAAAAAACTAATATTTTTCTCAATTCATGGTAATGTATTGGTCACTTTGTATCGTTACATAATATCAGTAGATGTGAAGGAACATGATTGGTATTTCTTAAAGCGCTAGATTAAGTTTCTATTCTTCATATATACACTCAGTAAATCCGTATGATATCTAATAAATTAAATAATCACATATATATTCAATACCATTACTTCAAAAATAATAACGTCGACTTGAATATAACTACAATCTTTAAAGCCTAAGTATTTATTTGTGAGTTGTGACCTTTCAGTCTAAAGAAAGTATACTATTTTAATCATCATCATAATCAATTAAAAAACTATCATCATCCATTAGCTTATTCTATCCATAGTCGGATGTAAGCCTCCCCAAGTTGTCTCCAACGAGCTTTGTTGTTTCCTTTTTGCATCCAATCGTGTGGGGCTAATCTTTTTATGTCGTCCGTCCATCTTGTCTGTGGTCTACCTCTGCATCTTTTTGGTTCTCTAGGCCTCCATTCAAGTATACGGCGTGTCCATCTGTTATCATTCGTCTTTGCTATATGCCCGCCCAATTCCACTTTAACATACATTACATCTGATACTCTTGATCTTCGAATTTCGATATTAGGAATACGATCTTGGAGCACAATATTTAGCATTCTCCTCTCCATTGCTCTTTGGGTTAGCTGGAGTTTATTTATTATATTTTTATTTAAAGCCCACGTTTCAGTGCCATATGTTAATACCGGCAGTACATATTGATGGAATACTCTGGCTTTTATTGTATTTGGGATGTCCAATTTAAATGTAGATTGCAACTTTCCAAACCAAGCTAACTCTTCTATCCAAGTCAGCCCTTAAATTATTTTTTGATATTTCCATTTTTTGCCTTAAATATATGAATGTTTGTACCTTTCCTATTTTTTCTCTTTCTATTAATAGTTCCTGGCTGTTATCTTCATTTTCGTGGTTCAAATATTTGGTTTTGGTGAAATTTATTTTTAGACCTATTTCTCGAGACTTGTTATTTGATTCCAACAGCATTTCTTGTAATTTCTATTTTGTGTTGGCGATCAGAGTGACATCATCTGCGAACCTTCAGTGATTTAATCGTTTACAGTCCATTACTATTCCTTTATTTTCCCACTTTAACGATTTGAACATGTCTTCTAGAGTCAATGTGAACAGCTTTTGGGATACCGAGTTTCCTTGTCTAATTCCTCTTATAATTTTGATTTTATTTGCTTTTTCTTCAAGCATTATTTGTGAAGTGGCATTTTTATGTATGTAATCAAGAAGAGTTGTGTATCTTTCATCGACTCTGCTATTACTTAAGGCGTTAAAGATTGCCCATATCTCTACCGAATCAAATGCTTTTTCGTAATCAACCATTACTATCCACAAGGTGACCTTATATTCATTTGCTTTTTCCCTAGTAATCTAATTGTTTAAAGATGGTCCAAAGTGCTGTATCCTCGTCTAAATCCCGCTTGTTCACGTGGTTGATAACTGTCTAATTTGTTCATTAATCTATACGTTATAATTCTAGTGAGTATTTTGTATAGTACCGATAACAGACTGATGTGTCTGTAATTCTCCAATTTAAATTTGTTTCCCTTTTTAAATATAAGTACAATCAAGGCGTTTAGCCAAGGTATGGGCACCTGTTAAATAGAGCTTGAAGAGATTGTATTATCGATGCCTCTCCATACTTTATCATTTCTAACACATGGGCTGAAAAGTCCCGGGCCTAACAAAGAAAACACGGTTTTTTTGGTTCAAAATTAGCTTTATTCATCAACGTAATCTCCATCAAGAGCAACGCAATCATTCCAGCGCCGCTCTAACATTTCAATACCACTTTTGTAGAACGATTTATCTTTTGCCTCAAAATAGGCCTCAGTTTCAGCGATAACCTCTTCATTCGTGCGAAATTTCTTACCGGCGAGCAGTTTTTTTTTCAGGTCTACGGTGGATGTGGGAGCAATTCGAAGTTCAATTCATGTAGTTTTGCCATTGTTTTTGATTGACTTGTGACACGGTGCGTTGTCTTGATGAAACAAAATTTTTTTCTTTGCCATATGCGGTCGCTTCTTTGCAATTTCGGCCTTCAAAAACGCTCCAGTAACGCTATATAATATTCACTGTTGATGGTATTTCCTTTCTCAAGATAGTCGATGAATATTACACCACGCACATCCCAAAATACCGAGGCCATAACCTTTCCAGCCGATTGTTGTGCTTTCGGGCGCTTTGGACGAGGTTCACCAGTTGCTGTCCACTCAGATGACGATCGTTTTGATTCCGGAGTGAAGTGATGGATCCATGTTTCATCCATTGTCACATATCGACGCAAAAATTCCGGTTTGTTACGTTTAAACATGGCCAAACACTGCTCAGAATCATCAACACGTTCTTGTTTTTGATCAACAGTGAGCAAACGCGGCACCCACTTTGAACAGAACTTTCTCATAGTCAAATGCTCATGCAATATAAAGCCAACACGTTCTTTTGATATCTTTACGATGTCAGCTAACTCACGCAACTTCACTTTTCGATCATTCAAAACGATTTTATGGATTTTTTTTTTGATGTTTTCTGGTGTTACCGCCTCATTTGGACGTCCACTGCGTTCTGCATCATCGGTGTCTCTACGACCACGTTTGAAGTCAGCAAACCAACGTTTTATTGTTGTTTCTGATGGAGCGGAGTCCCCATAACACTTTTCAAGCCATTGCTTCGCTTGAACGGTATTTTTTCCCATCAAGAAGCAGTGTAAAATTAAAACACGAAATTGTTTTTGATCCATTGTTTTGAAAATAACAAAAGTAGCGTCACTCTTAGCACAATAAACTCACAAACTAATGAATAGAATATCATGAAATTTTAACAGCTGTCTTTTGAAGGTTAGTATTAACTGAAAAAAAGGTGACTGCAATAAAACTAGCGCCATCTATGTGTTAGGCCCGGGACTTTTCAGCCCATGTGTTATAGTTATTTCATCGTCCCCTGGTTCTTTTGTTGTTGTGCATATGTTGTAGGGCGTTCATTATTATTATTATTTCATCCGTTGTTACATCTGGAATTTCTTCAGATCCCACACTTCTTACTATAACTCTATTTCCTTCTTCTTTCCCGGGGGGTGGCAATATTTTCGTGTCATATGGTGTTTGATAATATTTCCTTGTAGCTTCCTTTATCTCTTTGATTTGTGTGAGCCCTTGGTTACCGTTATTTACGAATTTTATTATTTGATGTCTCCCTTCATTTATTTGTTTGTTTAGGTGTTTCAAACTTTTTTCTTCTTTCGGAGTTTCTTGTATTTTCAAGTTTCTGTATTGTCTGACGTCTTCTCTGATCCTTTTCTTTATTATATATATTTCTGCCAATTCTAATCTGTCATTTGTAGGATCATTTGTTAATAGTCTTCTGTTTCATGAGATTTTGTGCCTCTTTACTTCATTTTTGTGTTTTGTCTTTTCTCGATGTTGCTATTTGTTTTGTAGTTATGAGTAGACTGTTGGTTATTTGTGCGTTTAGTTCAACAAGTTCTGTTTGGTGTTTATGTGCTTTATATGATTTTCCAGTGCTTGTCGATATTCGTCTGTGTCTTGCTTTATTATTTCTGTTGGTGTCTTTATCTTTGTATGTGTTATCAATCTACGTCTCACCTGCTTAAGACTTATTCTTATTGTTGTTCTGAGCATCCGATGGTCACTGCTTATACTTATCGTGTTCAGGACTGTCGTGTCGGTTACAATGTTCTTGTCATTTAATAAAACATAATCATTTTCGTTTTGTTATACCATCTGGGCTTTACCATGTCCATCGTTTATGTTCTGGCATTTGGAAAAATGTGTTCATAACGTACAAGTTATTTTCGTTAACAAAATTTAATAACACTATTTTAATACAGAGTTTAAAATAAAAATATAGCACGGTAGTGGCAAGTATAGGGGTGTCAAAGTTCAAACACATTTGGCTTATTATGTAAACGCAACGGACGGGAGGGGAAGATGAGGACATAGAACGTAAGCCCGGTCCTTAGAAATTTAGTAGAACAGAGTGTCTCTTTTGTGAGGGAGAGTTCTGTGACTTTGGCGCGGCGGCAATTTCGCATTTAACATCATTTGCACATCGTAAATGAAATCGCAGTGTTGAACTGAAAAAAAATGGGTGCAAAAAATGATGCTAACGTGGTGCGGGTTCGCCCGGTCAATCTCAAATGATATACGTGCGCAGGTGTTTGTCACAAAGCATTCCTCACAACGATTTATGTTTGTACTCCTACAACATACAGCTACCAACCTTATTCTCCGATGAGGCCCATTTTCACCCTAATGACTACGTCAAACTTGACGACGACAAATTCAAAACTAAAACATCAAAGGCCTGTTCGATTTATTAAATTGACGCCTTGCGCCGCACTGTTAACACGTAGAATAATTGATCTCCAACTTTAAAAGATTCTAACTAGGGAATCTGGTGTCAACAGGATGGGGCTACATCGCACACATCATTGCCAGTCACTTGATAATTTTTCCACAAGGGTGTTATAAATTGACCTACCCTGCAGCCATGATTTGATGTTAATAATTTTTTCTTGCGCAATTTTCTCAAAACTAAAGTTTACAGTAACACTCTTGCTCCACGGACCAATTAAAAGAAAATAACCCGCAAGAAATGGCAGCGATCAGGGAATCGACTTACAGTCTTACTCAACTTTTTCTATCGTTTGTCAACCAGTACAAAGAGCATCTTTGACATCGAAATTTCCAGAACGAAAGCGACTGAATCATCTTTGGCTATTGCTTTTGGTAACGTGTCTTGACAGCACAAATTTCTTCATAGGCCTGCTCAATATTTGTACCTTTATCAAAATAAACAGGCTCAATACTTTTTCAACAACCCAAAAACAATTTTAAACGTTTTGTAATATTATAAAATGGGAATTTTCAAACATGTCTTTCTCACTAGGCACTAAGCTCAAATCATTATAGGGTAGCTAGTAGGCTTGAAGTTTGTAACACAAAAATTATATCATTTTATATATTTTAATTAAAGAAAAAGAACGTACCATTTCCTTCATAACTTTTACTAGATATTGGATTATTATCCATATCAGGTACAACCATACTGACATCTATACTCATCCTCTCTGAAAAATTCAGTCTACATACTGACGACGACAATCTAGCTTTTACTGGAGAAGTCTTTGAAATCGGCGATAAGTTGCATTCTTTTAATTCTGGCATCTCAAATGGGCTGCCTATGTTTTTTGAACATGGAGAAAACTGGATAGGAGAAAGGCCTAAGAAAGAAATAAAGATTTTAATTAGTTTAGGATAGTTCCTTTCTGGAAAATAATAGCAAACATCAAGTAATATGTTTGGTCATTACATCCAAATAAATAAATAAATAAATAAATATATATATAAATATATATATATATATATATATATATATATATATATATATATATATATATATATATATATATACATATATATACTTTTTTTAATATATATTAATGACTTGCCAGATATCAACAATGCAGCTAAGTACACGCTCTTTGCTGACGATACCAAAGTGGCAGTCGCCGTTAATACAATTAAGGAATCCCTTGAAGGTTCCTTGGCGGCACGAGAGAGGGCCAAACATTGATGATGATGTAAATAGATTGGCTTTGAATAGCGACAAAACCAAACGGGTTGTTTTTTCATTGAGAGAGGTGTATGACTTGAATGCGGAAGTGGGTGAGGTGAGAGATTTTTGGGTGTATATTTGGATCCCAAGCTGCACTGGGGTACACACATAGGTAAGATGTGTAAAAAATTAACCAAACACCTTTTTGTACTCTGGAAACTTGCACATTGTGTAACTTAACAAAGACCTGGAAGAAATTCTATCTTGGGGTGACAGTAACCAAGTGGATTTTAATACTACAAAAACCCAGGCCGCAGTTTTTTTAAAAAAAGTTAACGTTGCTGAACCCGACATAGTTATGTCGGGACACTCAATTCCTCTAGCATCGTCGCTCAATTTGTTGGCCGTTAATTTCGGAGCAAATATGTCCTGGCATGAACATGTTGCAGGCATAGCAAGGAGAGCTTCTCAAAAGTTGGGAATATTATTTCGAACCAGAAAGCTTTACACTCCACAACAACTGTTAATTCTTTACAAAGCTCAAATTCGACCAACTACGGAATACTGCTCCCATGTTTGGGGCTCCCTCGGAAAACGAGTCAAAATACGGAATTTACATTTTTGTCAGTTATATTTCGTTCGGCTTCTGAGCAACATGTATTGAGATTTAAACAATATAATAATTATCAAGTAGCGTCGATTGATTTTTCTTTTTTTTTTTATCAGAATCATTACGCACTGTTTTTGAAATTATCTAGTTCATCATATTTTGAACTTTTAAAAATATTTGTCAAATAATCAATTAATTTTTTGATTGAAATGAAGATATTTTATCAACACAAATTCCCAATTTTTTATAGATCGACATTTGGTACGTTTTTTCTTTATTTATTGCGTGTTCGCGAGAATTGCATACGAATTCATCAATATATGAGGTGAATTTGTAATTCCATTTTTCAGTAACGAGTTTCAGACAAGTTTTTATACACACTTTTGTGTTTTGTTTTATTCATTGGATTGCAGCAAAGTTTGACTGCACCACAGCGCGGCATTATGGTGTTTTCAAAATGAATACCAACTGCTATAATCGCTATAACCACAATTAAGAAAATAATCTCAGTACATGTTGTAAATTCCGCATTTTGGTTCCTAATCAAACCTTTTGTCCATAATTGGTTAAGAACCTCATTAAATTCCAGTTTGTTTATAACAAAGTGATTTTTTTGTTATTAAAAAAAATTTTTCAGTGTGCAATATTTTTTTTTTGGAAATACATGTTTCTGCCCATTTTTGTTTCAACTAGAATTTTCATAAAAAAATAGTTTCCGAGT
>CM032456.1:183500699-183563199 GCA_019049505.1 Pachyrhynchus sulphureomaculatus | reverse complement strand
TATAATTACCTTCACATGTCTGCTTATTAAATTGTTTAGGTGGAGATTCTTCCATACTATTACAGTCTGTTATTAAATTAACATCATGGATCTTAACATTTAATGGACTAGGAACTATTTCCTTCTCACTAAAAAAAGTTTCAATTCTTTGCTGGACCAGCGATTCTATTTGAGGATCGTCTGTTGTACAAACGTGCTGACTTACTGTGGTCTCATCTATGTCAGCCGGTTTCAATGAAGAAATATCTTCAATTGTCCACTTAAACGTTTGTTCAGTCTTGGGAGTTGAGTTTTGAACAAAAACATTAGGACTAAAAAAAAATTCTCAGTTTCATTACATTTTTATTTTTTACTGAAGAATACTTACCTAAATGTCGGCAAATGCAGTCTTTCAATTAAATGAGGTTCAAATGGGTTAACAATTTTAGCAAAACGTGAGGGTGGAGTTGAAAAACTAGGTAAACTTCTATATGGACTATCACAACTGACTTCTTGAGATATTCTCGTACCAAAAATACTAACTTGTGACTTTGGAGTCATGTGTTTATCATTAATATGTTTAAAATCCATTTTATTTTTTGTTGCGTTTTTTCAAGATATAAATACTTAATACTATTGAGCACCAACATATAAACGAATAATAGTATTTTAAAGATTATAAAGACATTTTTAAACTATCCATCCTTTATAAGCACCAAAAAAGAAAAATTAACTTTAACTTGACCGTTACAGCCCTAAAATATCCTAGTTTTTAAATTTTGACCGTTTGCCAATTCAATTTCCCAAAAAAGTTACTACCAACATCTGGAACATAAAAAGTCAATAATAACAAGTTTCGGATGTCGGAAACTTATCTAAAACAATAATTCCGGTCACTTAACGAAATATTATGATAGTGAAGATTATGTTTAACAGAATAATAAAATTGTTTTTGCAGTGATTTAAAAGTTATTAGAATAATGTGATTGGCGCTAACCAATCAGCAATTTGGTTTCCTTCTATTTAATTAATTGTAACTTGTTTGACTATAGGAACAGGTCTAATGTATTTAGCCCTAGTTTCTCAATGTGTATTTACCGTTAATTCAAAGACCATGGCAACACTAATCGGCCACTACTTTTTTCATATTAAGCCAGTTCAGCAGAATGTGTGATAGTTTAAATGACGAATTTCTGTCTTTTATGAATAGATTAACTGGTTTTTCGTTATTTATTAAGATCAGGTGTAATTAGGACTATATTTCAAATTGCTACTTACATTCTTTTGAGTCAATTATCGGTGAGCAAAGTGATAGACGTGAATTACATTTGTTCCAAGTCTATTTTAAATGATCGACGAAAGTTATAGTCTCAAGATAATTCAGTGACTGTCAACAAAGTCGAAATAATGACTGAGCTGTATGTAACTTGAGGTTGATAACAACTCACTTCAATTTCATAAGTATAATAAAATAGTACGAATAAAATTTAATATTTAATACCCATAGCTAGCGTGATTGGTGAAATTTAAAGAGTATCATGGAAACTACAACTCTCTTCTTAAACAATTAAGATATCTTATAACTGCACAGATTATTAAGTTCATGTGACAATTTTATTAGCTGAAATTAATTTATACGTTAATTGAATTAGGTTGCAGGGAATTCCTTAGATGACCGTACGTATTTCCAGACATCGGAAATCTTATGATGAATTAAAACTGTGTTTATCTGAAACTTGAGACAGCGCCTAATTTTAAATCTCTGATGTTGGCAATATTAAAACGTCATGCCACTTGTCAAAAAATAACCATAACCTCAATTTCTGTTTGGAAAAATTGTGAATTGTTTGGTATTTTAGTGATAAAATCTTTAAAAAAATGGACGGGGCTCCAAAGAGAGGCAGAGGTAGAGGCCGTGGAGGAAGAGGACGAGGTCGTGGTCGCGGTAGAGGTCGCGGAAGAGGAAAAAAGGCAATAAAAGTAATTGAAAGTGACGAAGAAGTTGAAAACACTGCACCGCCTCAAGAACCGGCTGAAGAGCCCCAACCAGAGCCCGAGGTCGCCCAGGAGACTGGCCCTCCCCCAAGTAAGCTTTTTTAAATAAAAAAATATTTTATCTAAGTAACTCTATTAATGGTATATAACTTTTTTAGTTGATTTAGAAGCAGATATCTCCCAACTCGAAGCGCCCACTTTTACTACGATTAATAGAGGACCACCAGAGCCAATGTTAAGATTAAATTGGGATCATAAAGTAAATTTAATTGGCGAAAAAGTGTTGAATCCAATGATACATTGTTGTGATAAGTGTTTAAAACCTATTTTAATATATGGAAGGATGGTAAGAGAAAATATTTATAGTACAAATGCATAATGCAATGATTTTTGTAGATAATTTGTGTGTATTAAATTTAGTGAAAATTATGTTGTTTACTTAATTTGCTTATGAAGATACGAGGGGTTTAGGTCTTTATTTTAATTTGCAAAAAATTTCTTTGTCAAATATGGCTATACTATACATACCTATATAAAAGTAAAAATAAAATAGTTAAAAAGCTGCCCTAAAATTGTAGCTTGTCCCCATAGAAATTGTTAAAAAATATTAAGCTATTTAGATCTGGGTAACAGGATGTCTGTGGAACAAAAAGAATTTGTATTGGAAAGATAATTGTAATTAAAGATTTAAAGAAAAAGTACTTATCAGTATCAAATAAATAATCTAATAAAGTGGGGGCCACATTGAGGTTTTGTAGGTCTGAAATTAGAAACTTAAAAAGCCCTAGAGGTCATCTCTCCTTTGTCATTCAACTTGTGTATAATAGAAGATATTTGCTAAAATTAATTAATTTATTGGTAAATATAAACTATCAAATAAATGTCCCAATTGAGAGAATTCTGTATATAAATTTAAAAATATGTGAAAGTAAGGAAGAAAACAGCATTCAAGTATCGTATGGAACCTACAGATGCCCATGAAATTTTGATCTGTTATTGTCTGTGTTTGTCAAGCTGAGTATTTTTATCATTGCATTAAACTTGTTAGTGTACACAGTGGCCAAAAATACAATCCGAAGTTTAACTTGTAAGACAGGAACATTTTAATTTTTATGTATTATGAAGAAAATATATTGTGTAGGAAGCTGGCAGAGAAGTTGTTTAATAATATATATGTAGTATTTTTTGTATTACAGTGTGACCTGGAAATATGTAGAATAACAGCCAAATTTTTAAAATACAATTATTAATTTATTTATTTTAATTTCAACATCAATTTTGAAGTTCTAGAAAGGATTTAAACATATTTTAAAACATAGTTTAAAATATTATAATTTATACGTACATATTTTTATTACCAGGTGTTCAAAGAATATTTTTTGGGTGTATTATCTTAGGTTAACTAAAATGAAATATTAAACTGTTAATTTTTTGCTTACTTTGTCTACTGGCAAGTTTGGCAGAATGGTAATAAAAGCTCATGCTGCTTTATTCCAGGAGATGGCATTTTTTAGGATACTCTTACATTTATGGTCAATTTAGATTTTTGCTCCAACTTTGTAAAACATGCTAAAATTTTTACTTTTTCCATTCTTTTGAAATTTAACCCTAGCAAACTAGGTCCATAAACATGAATAATTATTTATATTGTTCCTCTAAAAAAGTTATCAATAATTTTGTCATAAAAAATAGGATTAGCAAAAGGGATATATCTGGTCTTTTTTGCTTAATTATAAGCCTCCTCAATCATACTACTAGGTTAACTTTCATACCCTGTAAAAATACACACACACACATAGCCAATAAATACCCTAAACATTAATGACAAATTTATATAACCAGAAAATTTATAAACAAATATTTTTTATAGATACCCTGCAAACATGTTTTTTGCTTATCCTGTGGTAAAAAAGAAAATAAACAATGCCCAAGGTGTTTAGAAAAAGTTTCTCGTGTTGAACAAACTGGACTTGGGACTGTTTTTATGTGTACACATGGGGGTTCTCGTTATGGAACCTCTGGATGCAGAAGGACCTATTTATCACAAAGAGATTTACAAGCACATATCAATCATAGACATGTATCAAGTAGTATGCAAGTTCAACAACAAGTGGCACCTGTTCCTCAACCAACGGAGGTAAAGTATACTAAAAAAGTCAATTACGTGGGTAAATCAAATATAAACGGTAATTTTGCTATTCTTCTTAGAATGCAGTTCTTAGCTAGATGATGTTGTGTGGAGTAGATGTTTGGTTTGTGAGGAGTGGGGGAACTGGATGGGTGCGCTCGCCAACTCATCTTTGTCGTCAGTACAGCCATGACCGAGCAAGAGGTACCTTCGTCTGTTGCGCAACATATTATCATCAAGTTTTTAACCAATGAAGGCGTTAAACCGTCAGAAATTTTAACCCGTTTGAAGGCACAGTTTGGGGACAGTACACTGTCTCAGAATCGTGTGTATACGTGGGCGAGAGAATTTAAGGGCGGACGAGAACGGGTTGAAAACGAAAGTCATGATCGACGCCCTAGGTCAAGCCTTACAGATGACAACATCCGTGACATTAGACACCTTATCGAAGGTGATCGCCGATTAACCGTTGAAGAAATTTCCTCAGAAGTGGGTATCAGCTATGGAAGTGTTCAATCCATAATTACTGATCGACTCGGTTTCAGAAAAATTACTGCTCGATGGGTTCCAAGGTTGTTGACTGGAAACCAAAAACAGGTCAGGTCGGAGATCGCTGAAAGGCTTCTGAATCGATTTCAGCAAGAAGGGGAGGCCTTTTTAAAGCGCATAGTGACATGTGATGAGACGTAGGTACATCACTACACTCCCGAGTCCAAAATGGCAAGTAAGAAGTGGCAAAGAAAGAATGAAGGTTCCCCAGTGAAGGCCAAAACTCGTCTCTCTGCTGGAAAAGTCCTTGCAACGATTTTTTTTGACTCTAGGGGAATTTTACTGATCGATTTCCTGCACGATCAACGTACGGTGAATGCGGCTTACTACTGCCAGTTGTTACGGTTGCCAAAAGCCGCCTATCGAAAGAAAAGACGGGACATGCCCATCAGAGATGTCATTCTCCTCCAGGACAACGCCAAGCCTCACACTGCGGCTTTGACAAGGGATACACTGGAAGAAATGGGCTGGGAAACCCTCGAGCACCGTCCTTATAGCCCTGACTTATCCTCCTGTGACTATTTTTTGTTTGCGCCTATGAAAGAATCACTGGGAGGACGGCGATTTGGAAGCAATGAAGAAGTCGAGGAACACGTGCGCAATTGGCTTACAACCCGCCCTCAAACCTTTTATGACGAGGGAATACAGAAACTTCCAAATCAGTGGGTAAAGGTGTGTAGATCACGCAGGAGACTATATTGAAAAATGTTAAATCAATGATTTGTGTATAAGGTTATTCAATAAACGTATATAAAAAAGATTACCGTTTACATTTGATTTACCCACGTATATTTGGATCTGCTTGTTAAAATCAAAAAATCAGTATAGGGTGTCTATAGGTTTATGTATATATATATATATATATATATATATATATATATATATATATATATATATATATATATATATATATATATATATATATATATAAACAAACTTGAGTGGTAATGTAAATTTAATATTAATATCTAATATTTATAAACAAAGCTATATTGGATGGTAAATTTCCATCTCTCCTCAAATTGAACGATTTTAAAAGGTGGTGCAGAGTTTAGAGTGGAAGACTAGTATCTATCCTAAGTGCCTTTTTTCAAAAATTTTTGAAAGTGCTCCTTATGAAAGCATGTTAAATTGATTTAATTTGAACCAGTTTGGATTCAGAAAATTTTTGTCCATACAGCAGCTTACCAACTTCTAGACAATATTCATGGCCAAATTGAGAAGAATTACTTTGTTGTCTGCCTTTTCTTTGACCTCTCGCGTGCCTTCAACTCGATTTCAACTTTGTTCAAGAAAAAGGAGATAGAATAGGAATATGAAGTGCTGTATTGTCATTTTTGATGAATAGAAGGATATAAGTGAACAATATTCAAAAAACTCTAATTTTCAGACCGTACTTCTACAGGGCTCTATATTGGCCCCATTAATTTTTTTGTTGTTTGTAATGTCCTTAATTTGCTAGGACTAACTATAACCAACCCAAGTTCGCTGATGCCACATTAGCAGCAATTTCATGTAGAAATGGGAAAGAAGGAATAGTAAAGATTAAGAAACTTTGTCAGGACATGAATACTTGGTTTTCCCATAATAGGTTAATCTTGAATGAGTGGAAAACAGTTATGCTGCACTTCTTTAATGCAAAGCTGAAACTAACAGTGGTAGAGAGAAAATAAAATTTCAGGCACCTTTCTGGGCAACCAACTGCACTGAGAGGTAGAGCTGGACCATATCTGTCACAAAGCGAATAAGACCTATTTTGTGTTATTGAAACTTTACCAATATAGTAAACCAAGAAACTTTTCTGTTGTATTATGCATTAGCATATCCTCATATGGCTTATAATATTATTCTATGGGGTCCAACAGTAAACACTAGCAGAGTGTTATGCTGCAAGTGCATAATTAGACTCCGTATACAGACTTAAGCCACAAGAAACATACAGGAGTATCTTCCAGAAAAACAATTTACTAATTTTGACATCAATGTATATTTTAAAATGAGGATTATGTAGATATAAGAATACAGTTACAGTTGCTATATTGGTACAATACAGCACAAACTTAGAATAATTTTAAACCCTTTAGATATGCTGTAGGATTTTTTCTTTATATCACCTGCACTGGGCTTTGCAAGGTAGCGTCATTGATCAATGTTTTAGGGCAGCTGCCCTTCATGCCCTTATGTAAATTAAGCCCAAAGTTTACAATAGTTAATAATTTGTATTTGTGGCAGGGTATATGTGAGAACGACTATTTATTAAATAAGTTGCATATGTCAGTTTTTTTGGTTGTATTACTATCTACCAGTTGATATTCAGTCAGTAGAGTCATAAATTATATATATATATATATATATATATATATATATATATATATATATATATATATATATATATATATATATATATATATATATATATATATATATATATATATATATATATATATATATATATATATATATATATATATATATATATATATATATATATATATACGGTCAACACTGTTTATAGTGAAACTCTATATAGTGAAAAACTCTTTATAGTGCAATTTTTTCAAGACTTAGAATATTTTAATGAAATTTCATGTAAAAAGCCCTGCATATAGTGAATCTGTAAAATAGTAACACTCTATATAATAAAATTTTTACCGGAATTTTATGTATAAATTTTTATGCATTTATTGAGATCTTCGCCATTTCGGGTTTCCCATTTTTATCTAACATTAGCACGAATTCCATTTTTATGACGCATTCTTTTGAAAAGGTTCTTAACGCGTTTATAACGCCTAATGGTTAGCAATAAATCAGGTAGATTTCTGTGAGAAACCCGGGGAATAACCCATTTTATAGAAACCCCGGGAAAAACCCATTTTACAGTCGAGGCCTAGTAATTCGCAAATTCAGGTTCAGTTTCTTTTTGTTTATGAATCAAGTAAGATGTCCAAGCGAGTGTGTTTAAGTTTAGCTGAGGAAATTAAAGTTTTGGAGGAAGTTAATAAAGGCTGCAAAAAAATTGATGTTGCTGCAAAATTTGGTGTTTCTCCAAGTTGCGTCTCTCTGATAATAAAAAGTCGCGACATTATCATCAAGAAACCTAGTGTTCCAAGCAGTCGAAAACGAGTACGGTTGAGTACTTACGAGGATGTAAATGAAGTAGTTTTACGATGGTTTCAAGTGGCCCGTACGCATCAAAACGTACCAATATCGGGAAATTTAATAAAGCAAAAGGCTCTACAATTTGCTAAAGAATTTAACTGCGTTAATTTTCAAGCTAGTGAAGGGTGGTTGAGTGCCTGGAAGACTCGAAATTCAATTGTTTTCAAGACGGTGTCTGGCGAGAGTGCAAGCGTTAGTCAGGAGGACTGTGACATTTGGACTGAAACTGTTTTAAAAAGCGCATTGAAAAAGTACGAGCCAAAAAAACGTTTTCAATTGTGATGAAACCGGTTTGTTTTTAAATGTTTGCCAAATAAAACTTTTGCTTTTAAAAGTGATAAATGTTTTGGTGTTAAAACAAGTAAAGAAAGGGTGACACTTATGGTTGGAGCAAACATGGATGGCTCAGAAAAACTGAAATTACTGCTCATAGGTAAAAGCAAAAATCCCCGTTGTTTAAAAGGAGTTAAATCTCTGGAGTTAGATTACGCCAATAATAAAAAGGCATGGATGACTTCTGAGATTTTCGAAAGATGGATCAAAGAACTGGACACGAAAATGAAAAGCCAAAAGCGAAAGATTGTGATGTTTATAGGCAATTGTCCTGCACATACAGTTACTGTAAGTAAAAAATTAAGGAATATTGAATTGATCTTTTTTCCACCAAACATGACCTTCAAATTGCAACCTATGGACCAGGGTATTATAAAAAACATAAAACATCATTACCGAAACAGAATTGTTCACAAAATTGTCAATGCGATTGATAACAATCTTCCAGTCCAAAAATTGATTACCCTTAAAGAGTGTATAACCAAAGTCGCTAAAGTATGGAGTGAAAATGTTTCTCAGAAAACTATCAAAAACTGCTTTTTTAAAGCAGGTTTTACTGAAAAAATTGACGAATGGGAAGAAGAAGATGAAATGGATCTCGCTACCTTAAAAAGGCAATGGGGTATTCTACAAAAAACTGCTACCGTCGACGCAGATTTTTTACTTGAAGATTTCTTAGAAATCAACAATGATGTTGGCACGACAGATCTCCCAACTGACCAAGACATAATTGACGATATAAAAAGTATAGAAGATCATGAAGAAGAAACTGAGACCGGGGAATGTCCTGCTAAATTTAGTGAAAATGAAATAAGGAATGCATTTGACATTGTGCGAACTGCTCTCAGGGGCCAGGAAAGTGTACCTGATCAAATCTTTATGCATTTGAATAAATGCGAGAATTTTGTTGAGCAACAATTATTTTTCAAAGGTAATGTTCAAAAGAAAATAACTGATTATTTTTCCTAGTACGTATGTACGTAGTATGTACATATGTATTAACAGATTTTGTATTATTCTTTTATTTCGTATGTAGAACATACATACATAAAGTCCGTACGTTATATCTTTACACGTGCGTCATAGTTTTCAGGCAATATCCCAGACGATTATTATATTTTTTGTCTCTTTTTACCAATACCTACGATTTATTGGTGAAAAGAGACAAATAATATAATAGTCGTTTGTTATATGGCCTGAAAACTATGACGCACGGGTAAAGATATAACGTACGGACTTTATGTATGTATTTAGCCCTGTAAATGCTATGTACTATTTAAACTTTCAAATGTTTAATAAAATCTTTTCTAATAATTCAATTTTTTTTGTTGCTTGTACCTTATACAAAAATACATACAAGTAATGCAACTACCAATATAAAATACATACATAGCAATATATATATATATTCGGTATATATATATATATATATATATATATATATTAACTGTATATATATATATATATATATATATATATATATATATATATATATATATATATATATATATATATATATATATATATATATATATATATCTTAAATTTCTAAAGCCCTCAATTTTTACCGATCCTCTTTTTGAGCACTTTTAGAAGGATCACTTTTATATGTAATATGTTGGAATTAAGATTTTTTTCTAATGCAAACAATAAAATTTAACGTAAAAATAGCTCAATGGAATGCCAATGGCGCGAAAACTAAAATAGGTGAACTCGTCTATCTTCTCTGTTCACATAGAATTGACATCTTCATTTCATCAGTAACTAAACCAAATCCAAACAAAACAATTATTTTCAGAAATTTTCATTTCCATAGACAGATACAAATTGGACTAATTTACTTATACTCAGTAACACTAAAAAATAAAACCCAGAAATTCCACACCTCGCTGGATGTAAAGCTGCCGAAAACACCCTAAGGGCCTTCGACCTAAAGCGGCAAGGTGTGATGCTTCTGTGGACATGTAAAGGTAAACAATCAAAACTTAGACCATGAGACACAAGGAGAAACAATACAATTAAAACAAATATTCAGTCAGACATAATCAGAATTAGTTAATAATAACATATTGTCAAGTGTAAAAGTGCTAAAAATAGAGCGCAGTGAAGTGTGATGTATGAAAAAATGTATAAAAAAATTACATATAACATAATTGTAAAAATAGTATTAGATATCTATAAATAAACCTATATATACATCCTACATGATAAAACTGTAAATAAACAAACAATGTAAAGAAAGGGAATGAGGTTATATATAGGCGAGAGAGAGAAGTATGAAAGGGTGGACGTATGAAAGAGAGATAGTGAATGTGACAACAATCATAACTAAGATAAACTATTAAGAATAATAAGTTATATATTAAACCTTGTTTAAGCTACTATGTATCTGTTCAAATTCAGTTGGATTTTTTGAATAAGTTTTCCCAACAAAATTATACTTAAAAATCGTACCTAAAGTAAATAAACACCTACATAAAAACAAATTTACAAAAGTCATGTAAGACTCCGTCAGAAATGACTGGACGACATAGAAGGTTTAATACCAAGGTAGACCAATAGTCAGCCCTAGGGCTCAATTATAAATGCGTATATTGTTTAGAGTATAATGTATTCATACTAACCAAAAAAGTAAGACAATCTTGTAGATAATAGTTGCACAATAAAGAGATGTTGAATCTGTCCTAGATTTACTCATTCACCTAACAGACACAGATCAACTGCCAGTAATCTGAATGAGCTCCAAAAATGATTTATGTGTGAATAAGGCAACTGGAAAACTATGAGGTGACAAAAAATTGTTACATAAGTGTTTTCAGAGCAACCTTAGAACAGAGACAAAGTAGAAGATGCTCTAAATTTTGCTAAGTCTCCCAATATTACAAATTTTGAACCCTACACATAAACAAATTTTCAAAAAAATATACCATTTTTAGGTAATTGTAGGGGAAACAGAGAGAGCAACCATGCGACCGAAACCAAATCTTGTGAATGATCCTCGATCAAATCCTGTCCAGTCTACTGGACGTAGACCTACACAAATCCAGTCAGCTGGAGTTAGAACCAATTTGATCACAGTTCCTATACAGGAAACAGCACCTGTTGTTCATGAGACCATTGCTGCTTCTCAAAATTATTACAATCAGTATTCACAAGGTAAACTTTTTTTATTTATATTTGTGTGTGTTTCAAAGTAAATAGTTTTGAGCTTTCAAACTATTCAAGATTTTGGAAAATTTACTCAAAATGAGATTAAATTTTTATTTGATATGTTGTACTGTATTAGCTTCACTAATATGTCGGTAATAATATTAATTAAAATGGTTTAATTTATATCACAGCACTGTTTTGTCTGGTATTATATAGTTAGTCAGTGCTAATTTAACCAATACTGTTTTGCCCTACTCCATTTTTTCATGTAGTTGTTTTGTCTGTTGTTTTGTCCATATGTTCTTACATAAATTCATTGTGATGAGACTAGACTAAACTATGTCATTTCGTGGCATTACCAACATAATTCAATATGGGGTTTGTAGTTTAAAACATTGAGTGTCACACGATAATGATGTTTTGGAAACCTCTCTGTAAAAAAAGGCTTTCTTAAAAATATAATGTAAACATTTTAAAAACTTTTTGAAACAACTCCTATATTTCCAAAAATCTGTAAAAATTTGATTGACGGACAAAATATACTTAAATTTTACTTAAATTTTGCGACCAGTAAAAAGTCGCAAATTTATTTTTGTTATCTTACCAAGAATGAATTGAAGATTGTTGTAAATAATTTAAAAATGCATCAAATTGACTACACTGACATAGTGGATGCAATAAGCAAGATGTAAAAATCTCGTAAAGTTATATGAAAATATTCATGCATAATTTGGTTTGGATGCAGCCTAAGTACAAATTTTTACTAATAATACGTTATCCCTTTATAAGATATCACGCCCTGGAGACCCCTTAAAAGCAAAGTGACCCAAGGATGTACACAGGGAGGAGTGTTATTACTATTTCTCAGGAATTTAGTGGCTTCTGACTCAGCTAAACTTGCAGGTCTTTTACACCTAGGGATATGCTGATGATATGGGTATATTCATCCAAGGGAAACATACCATCACTGTGGTAGAGTTCATGCAAAGAGCACTGAACAGTGTACAGCGCTAGTGTGAGAGAGTAAACCTGCAACTCAATGCTGCAAGGACTGCTGTTATACTTTCCACAAAAAGAAGAATCCAAGACAATTACAACAATATGAGAGTCTTCGGAGAACAGATAAAAACCGTTAGTGAGTACAAAAGTCTGGACTTGGTATTAGACATGAAATTGACGTAGAACAAACAAATTACAAAAAAACCTCAATAAAGTAAAAATGTGTCTCATGAGACACAGAAACTTATTTGGGCCTTAAATCAAACGTGGTGGTGGCGTTGGCTATACATTACGGCCATTAGATCCATGGTTACTTACTGAGCTGCAGTATGGGGGACGATAATTGAGCAGTGAACGATAACAATGAAGCTAAATCAGCAGCAGAGAGACGCCCACCACAGCTATGTAAATTATTTTAGGACTAATACTCTTAGATATATACATAAAAAGTGAGGCTATCAATAGCCTTTATCAACTCAGGACAAATGGTGAATGGAAACAAAAACCTGTACAACCACACAACGATTGTGGATCTAATTAACGATACACTGTTAAACATGCAATCTGACTATATGACATCATATAATTTCAAAAAGAATTGAGTGCAATCCAAATCTATGAATGAAGGTAGAGACTCCGATAAAGGCAAGGGGTCTGGTCTATTACGAGGCTGGTTTGAAAAGTCCGTGCAAAAATAAAAACTACTTATGTGTTTGGGGTAAACCTTTTTTATTTTTCGACATAGTCTCCTTTTAGGCTTATACACTTCGTCCAACGATGTTCTAGTTTGTTGATCCCTTCCGAATAATAGGATTTGTCCAAGTCTGCAAAATTTCCATTAGTGTCTGCAATCACCTCCTCGTTTGAATAAAATCTTTGTCCCGCCAGCCATTTCTTCAAATTGGGGAACAAATAGTAGTCCGAGGGAGCCAAGTCTGGAGAATAGGGGGGATGTGAAACGAGTTGGAATCCTATTTCCATTAATTTTGCGACCACAACTGCTGAGGTGTGTGCTGGTGCGTTTGTGATGGAAAAGGACTTTCTTGTGGGCCAATCGCGGGCGTTTTTCTTGCAGCTCGGTTTTCAAACGGTCCAATAACGATGAATAATACTCACCTGTAATAGTTTTACCCTTTTCCAGCTAGTCGATGAGGATTATCCTTTGCGAATCCCAAAAGACAGTCGCCATAACCTTTCCGGCCGAAGGAACGGTCTTCGCCTTTTTTGGTGCAGATTCCCCCTTGGTACCCATTGTTTAGATTGTTGTTTGGTCTCAGGAGTATAGTAATGTATCCATGTTTCATCCACAGTGACAAAACGACGCTTAAAGTCCTCCGGATTCTTCTGGAACCTCTGCAAACCATCCTTGCAACAGTTCACACGATTCCGTTTTTGGTCAAGCGTGAGCAATCGCGGCACCCATCTTGCGGATAGCTTTCTCATGTCCAAATGTTTATGCAAAATATTATGTACTCGTTTCGTCGAGATGCCCACAGCACTAGCAATCTCACGCACCTTAACTCTTCTGTCATCCATCACCATATCATGGATTTGATCAATGATTTCTGGAGTCGTAACCGCCACAGGCCGTCCAGAACGTTCAGCGTCACTTGTGCCCATATGGCCAGTCCGAAAAGTTTGAAACCACTTATAAACTGTTCTAATCGAAGGTGCAGAGTCACCATAATGTTTATCAAGCTTCTCTTTAGTCTCCTGAGGCGTTTTGCCTTTCATAAAGTAATGTTTAATCACCACACGAAATTCTTTTTCGTCCATTTCTTGAAAATCACTCGACTTCCTTGATTCACACGAATGCCAAACACAAAGAATTAGACCAATATGGCTGAAACTTGGTGTGCGTTCATTCAAGAGATGCTACTAACTAAACATGACCTCGATACGCGCCGGTGGTGCCATCTCTCGGACTTTGCACGGACTTTTCAAACCAGCCTCGTACACAGAAGAATTAAAAACTTTGATTTGAGCGGAGTAGGCGTTAGCATATATGCAGAAAAGTTCAAGTGGAGCTTTAGCATTCAACCATGTATTCACGAGACTTTTAGACGAGACTACCGCAACTAAGAAATATATATTCTCTAAAGGCTTTAGAGGTTTATCAAGCCAACCTGAAGATCATTATGGATTGTAAACGCGACCTGTTAGAACTATCCTCCAGGAATCACAGGGTGA
Organism: Pachyrhynchus sulphureomaculatus; assembly: GCA_019049505.1. Lineage (NCBI taxonomy): Eukaryota > Metazoa > Arthropoda > Insecta > Coleoptera > Curculionidae > Pachyrhynchus > Pachyrhynchus sulphureomaculatus. The sequence continues at coordinate 183,548,717 of CM032456.1, read as the reverse complement.
ACTACTGTGGGTTCAAGGACATTCGCGGATACAAAGAGTGAAAAAGCAGACGAATTAGAAAGATTCGGAATTATACAGGGGTTCAGAACCAGCCTTTGGTATACCAAAACAGGTTATCGTTTTCTGTTATGTACAAAAGGATCACATACACTGATGATTTTAAAAATCTTGCCATTGTCATTTATAAAATAAACAAGGACTTCAATATAGATGGGAGGGTTGGAGGAAAGGCCAGAGGAAACCTATAATGATCAAGACGATAAACTTTCATTTCTTACCGTGCGTTGCTCTGAGGGTCACTAATGAATTTGTTTTGTTAAAATACATACATTGAACATTGTGATGTGTGCCTCAAATATCTGTAAATCAGTGTACAAGACTTTATAACTTGGCATTTTCCGAAGTAATGACCTTTTGGAACCTCGGCAGCCGAAAGTCAAACGCCTCAGGCTACATGGTCAAAGTGGCTAGCATAAAATTTCCCATCCCTAGCAAAAGTTGTTTGAATGCTTACCCCGATGCACCGTGAATGTCCCTTGGCAAGAAATAACAATTAGATGAGCTGTTTGTCCTGGTCCAAAATTAAAACTCATTCAAATTTAATTTTTAGAGGGATATGGCAAAGTAACAGAACCTATTGGAACTAGGCTAATACTCCAGGGATGCGATTACTGCTTTTTTTGAGTGAGCGTTTCCCACGCTCTTCATCATTAACAAGTATATGAAAAATCTTTGGCTCTCTGCTACCCTTCTTGATTTAATCAAAGCAGAAATTTTGAGAGATTTGAAAGAGTTTTGGAGATAAAAGTCACATCTGCTGAAGAATTTCTTATAATTGCTGTTGCCTTACCTCAATTTAAACTGCACTTTCTTCGCTCGGTGAACAACGCCAGTGAAGTGGAGAAAATCCATCTGCATGTGAGAAAGCGAAAGATAAAATGTTTTAAATTAGAATAATGATGCGTCCTTTGCGTCCACATATCAAGAGCAAAAGGTATTGAAGATCTCGTAGATACTGAGCTAACAACAAAGAATTATATAACGATTTTGCATTCCGGGTCGGTTACGGCTTCTACAATAAATGGAATGCCACAAGACAGAAAGGACTGAGGGTCCTAGAAAACTGGCTATAGTGACGAGTATCTTTATAAAATACAATGTGACTGTACCTTCGTTGGATCTGGTTGAGCGACATTTCGGTAGTGGAGGTCAAACTCTTGTCCCACGAAGATCGAGGCTCAGCATCAAGTATTTTCAAATGCAACGGTTGTTAAAATCAGATAAATATGTTTGTTAAAATTAATCATTTTGTTCGGTCAGCCTGCAACAGTAAGTCTTTCAGTTAAGTATATATTAGGGCTCTTAAAAGTGTTCAGGTCCTATATAACAGATAACCGCACATATAAACGCGGCGCAGTTTTGAAGTATTTAAAGAATCAAGGTATGTTCGAATCTGTGATTATGGGGAGATCAGAAACCAGTTTTTAAGTATCTGTTCAAGAATACGAGATATTTTCCAGTGTATTTTATCTTTATCCAGATTTTTTTGCTCACCAGTATCCATTATTTGTATCTAGATACATTTTACATAAGTATCTGGTATCTGTATCTACATAAAAGTTTTTGGTATCTGGTCTAATCCTGCCCATATCCAACTCGTTGCGTAAATGCTGTCTTTTTGGCATATTTACATATCTAACTAGTATATTAATGTATTTCATGTATTTATTTAGCAAGTAATCTACAACCAACGAATTATAGTCAACCACTGCCGCCAATGCACATACCTCCACCACAACCGCAGCCACAGTACTATACGACTCCTCCTGCATATAGTCCAGCAGCACAGACCTATCCTGCCTATACAGGAACAAATGCAGCCGGAACTCAACCACAGTATGTCACAGCACCAGTTGCAGCACCACCGAGAGTGGCTCAACAATATGATTATAATGCTGCTACGACACAATGGACTAATAATCAACAATATTATAGATAGTGTTTCAATTTCTTTCCATGACGTTAATAAAAGCTATGATACATATGTTGCACTATTTATTAGCCGAGTTCATGTTGGTACCTTTTTCACTTTTTGCTCTAAATTTTGACAAAAACGTGATCTCTTTATTTAAATACTATTTTCAGAGGATTAGTCTTATCATAATTTAGGGCAAGAAGAATGAAAAAAAAAAAATTTTTTTTAGTCTACATGTACTTCTGAACAAATATAAGACTCATGAATATGATTACTTCTGTATACAATACACTTTTAAATTAGATTGAGTAATAGTAAATTAAGAACATTTTAATACTTGAAGTTATGCAGCCATTTGCAATACTATTTTAAGGGTTCTAGACTGCTACTTTTATGTATATCTTTTATGTATATTTTCCTACAAAAAATTCAGTGATTTAACCTGCCTGCAGAAAATAGCACAAAATAACATTCTTTAAAGTTTACAAAATATACTTCTGTAATTGTTTTTTGTTCTTTAATTCTCTTGTGGTTCTGTCTTCATCTTCAAATATTTTGCTGAAATATTTTGTTAGTTTATTTCAAATGTTGACATGATTGAATTGAATATTGTAAACGTCAGGAACCCTATTTTTCGTTGATAATTTAACCTTATTCCTCAAGATTAAGCGCTTGCGTGTGTGTTAATATAGAAATGTCAGTGTTATGATCTGTATATATATATATATATATATATATATATATATATATATATATATATATATATATATATATATATATATATATATATATATATATACATATACATATACATACAATGAACATTATCTAAAACTAGTTTAGGGTTTAAATTTTTCTAGAATAATTTCCACAATTTCACTTGTTCACTTTATTGATAGAAGCATAATTGAAGGCAGTATTGTAAGATACCTCAGAGAGAGGGGAGAGAGACTTCTCTCTGTTCACTCAGTTTCTTAAATCCTTTTTTGAACGGAATTAGAATTTAAATTAGAGTAAAAAGTTTCTCCTTCTGTTATCAGTCTACAAATTTGCGTTGTTCATCCTTCAGATGGTATTTTTAATTTATTAATTCCCAATAAGCCACATAAGTTATAGGGAATACAAACCAAAACATAAAATGTTCGAATAAAAAATATAATAAAGTTTAATGCTAAATTAATTATCAAAAATACTTATGTATGTAATCATAAGAAATAATAATATTTTCAAATTAAATTTTTCTCAAGAGATATTTTGTAAATAAATATTTGAGTTTTGTCTTTTTATATACTATATATTTAAATATCTGAGATACTATTATGCCCCGAAATTCCATCCTGAAGAAGTATATTTGAAACTAAAATTACTTATAGTCGGAGCAGTTTGAAAAGTTTTGTATGTCCTTGTATTGTATTCCTGTGTGTGTTAGTATAATATTCCAAGTTTATAGAATGTCTTAAAATGCTCATTTTGAATTTTTGATTTATATAAATCTATAGATAGTTCTAATAAAGGTAATCGATATATACATTTTATAGCTTTGTTTTGTATTTTTTCTTAGTTTAAGAATAGGCCGATCTCCAGATTAAAATCAGATTTTATTTTCAACATATTAAAGAAAAATAATTATTTTTTAAATGTTTAAAGGGATATAATTTCCCTTTTTGTATAAAATGCCAGTTGATGAAGATAGGTAACCTCTTTAATGTTCAATTTGATTTTTTAATTTTAATTTTCAGCTACAAATATATAAAACAATATTCAAAAATTTTATTTTACTTAAATATTTAATAATTTATAATTTTTTTAATATCAATGGTGTCTGTCCATCTGTCACACCCGATTTACTTCGAAACTATTTGGCATAGAAAGTTGGAATTTGGCACTAATACAGGAATTGATGGCTTCATCAGAGCCGTGTTTTTTTAAAGTTAAATTTTGTCTTAAGAGGTTAGTTTTGGAGAGTGAAATCGGAAGTGAAGAGTGGGGTGTCCAATGAAAACTTGTAAAAACACGAGTTCAAGAATATATATATAATATATATAATATATATATATATATATATATATATATATATATATATATATATATATATATATATATATATATATATATATAGTGAAATACTTGCGCACACTTTTCTTTGTATTTTTTTTTTTAAATTGCTAAAAATCGCTGTCTCAAAAAATTTTGAAATATTCTCCACATGGTGTAGATTGAACGAAAATCATTACGAGTGCATTACCTTTAATAATTTATCTGGTATATAGAAAAAACAAAAAAAAATTTCAAGGTCATCAGTTTTCGGTAAAGATCGGAAACAAACTTTGTTAAAAACTCATTTGGGTAGTGTTTTGTGAAGTCACTGATCATTTTATACCTCCGTAACAACATTTTTTATTTTAAAAGCAATCAACGTACTAATTCCGCAAGTCCTACTTGCACTTGGCCGGTTTTTTTTATAGTCCACCTCCTCGCCACTGTAGGGATTTTTACACTTTTTCTGACTATATATCTAATAAGATATATTGATAGGGATGTTATAATCTCCATCAACGTTGCCCAGATGCCGAAACATACACATTTCTATTTCACGGCACTTTTAAGACAACGCGGTAGTGTTACCACGGGCGTTATTGTATTTCTGCATGAACTACTACCTTAAAACACATACACACACACCTAGCTGATTGCCAGAATCGAACCAGCGACCGTCGGTTTCGTATGCAGGCTCTTAACCCACTAGGCTACCGAGGCCGACTTATTATCATAAACAATACTTAAATGTTTAGAGTTAGTTAAAGAGAGCTTGAAGCCAATTAATTACCGAATTAAAATTATATATATCAATACCGCATATGAGAATAAAAGAATTAAAATCTAATGATGTACGCTATAATTTCCGCAAAGCGGACTATTTGTCTTTGTATCATGTGTTACATGCCACGGATTGGACATTTCTTGAATCTTATGATAATGTTAATCTAGCCCTCAACGTTTTATATGAGAAACTATATGACATATTTAATAAGTGTAGACCTAAAACTAATAATAAATTAAAAAATTATCCTACTTCGTTTAACATAGAAATAATAAATAAACTCAAGTATAAAGCAAAATTGAGAAAAAAAATATAAAAGGACCAATGATTTACTGGTATTATTAGAATTTAAAAAAATACGAGCCCAACTGAAAAAGAATATAAGAAGTGTTCAATGTGCATACTTAATAACAGTACAAAACAATATTGGAATAAGCCCTCGTTTATTTTGGTCCTTTATAAATAACAAAAAAGGGTCATTGCACATACCAAATAAAATGTTTTTCAATATAGAGGAGTTTAATGGAGGGGATGAAATATTTAATGCATTTGCTAATTACTTTGAAAGCGTCTACTCTAATGATTTAGGTAGCAGCAATGATAGTGTTGAAAGTGTCAATCATCACGGTGTTCTAATTGACAAAATTGGTATAGTTAATGTTGTGGAGACATTGAGGGAGTTGAAGGACGATAGAGCAACAGGCCCAGACGGCATTCCTCCATGCATATTTAAGGGCTTTGAGGATATATTATGTTATCCGCTACTGTTTTTGTTTAATTTGAGTCTTAAAATAAAAATGTTTCCCCACCTGTGGAAAAGAACAAGAATATGTCCAGTTTTTAAAAAGGGTAACAAAAATGATGTAAAGAGCTATAGACCAATTGCAATACTCTCAACGGCAGCTTAAGTTTTTGAAAAGATTATTTATAACAATATATCAACGTCGATTCGTCACAGTATAAGTACTTATCAGCACGGCTTTATGGAAGGTAGATCTGTCGTTAGTAATTTATTAGCGATAACGCAGGCAGCGTCAGATGTCATAAACCGGCGCGGCCAAATGGACATTGTATATACAGACTTTGAAAAGGCATTCGATAAGGTCTCATTTGCGATATTGTTGAATCAGCTGGAGGATTTTGGATTCCACGTAAATTTAATTGAGTTTTTAAAATCGTAGTAAAGATAAAGGGGTATGAGTCCAAACCTTTCACACCTACATCCGGGATTCCGCAGGGGTCCAGCCTGCTCTTTTTACTCTATATCAACGGCATCACTAGTGTAGTTAAAAATGCATCCTGCCTGTTATTTGCTGACGACTTAGAAATTTATTATGAAATCAGATCGCCTGCTGACTGCCGGATTTTGCAGAATGATATAGACAACATCGCAAAATGGGCAATTGACAATAAGATTTACTTTAGTGTAAGTAAGTGTACTGTTGTTTCTTATACTAGAGAACTGAAGCCGATAAAGTTTACATATAGTATTGACAATGTACCACTTTTGTATGAGGATAAGATAAAGGACTTAGGGGTGATTTTTGATTCCAAATTGACGTTTAACTATCATGTAAGTTATACTGCAAGCAAAGCGAACAAAATGTATGGCTTAATTGTCAGAAGTACAAAAGATTTTAAAAGTGCAAATTGCATAAAACAGCTCTACATATCCTATGTTAGAAGTATATTAGAATATGCCAGTATAGTATGGTCACCCTTTTATAATTGTCACAAGCGAACACTTCAATTGATACAGAATAAAATGATGCGTTACGTGCATTATAAACAAACCGGTTCATATAACTCTATGATCTCCTCTACACTGTTGCACGAACGCTATGGGATGGTAACCTTAGAGAAACGTAGAAAACAATATTGCATGCTCTACTTGTACAAAGTAGTGAATGGTCTCATTGATGACCTGACATTTCTATTCAACTTATATTTTAGTGTGCCAACTTACACCACAAGAATTCATAGCACTTTCTATACATCAGATGTAGCCCATAATAACCATCACCTGGGATCTCCATTGTATAATGCTTGCATGCTATACAATGGAATCCAGAATAGTGTAGATATATTTAATGATAAGTGCAGTTTTTTCAAAACTAAACTGCATGAGTTGTTTTAAGTGTATGTAAATTATTATGTAATATTATTTAAATTAAGTTCTGGTACTTTGTAATTGAAAAGATCTCTGTCATCAATCTGTAAAGTGCAGTAAATAAATAAATAATAAAATCAGTAAAACTTATAATTGTTGTATCATTAGTAAAAAAAAACGGTTTAAGTTCCCTTTTAAATTCAAATTTGAAATAGAATTTATTATAATATAATATAAATTACAAATAAAATAGGATTTAAACTAGATCCTTGTATATAACGACTCACCTGAAAAGTTTTAGTGAGTATAAGAATTTTGTTCTAGTTAATTCAATAAAATGTAAATGTCTAGAAAAACATTCAAATTTAAAAAAAAAAGGAAAAATTGAGATATATATATATATATATATATATATATATATATATATATATATATATATATATATATATATATATATATATATATATATATATATATATATATATATAGTCCCTATATATATAAATTATTAGACGCACTGTATTTTTTTAGTAATTTTGTTTCTTAAGAGTTTTTATGCAATAATGGTATATTTAAACTACAATATTATTGATTTTTATTTAAAAGAATTGTTGTAGACTATATATTTGTATTTATTTTTAACATATGGCAACACTGTGTTGACAAAGTGATACATGAACGTAAAGAAGTACAAACCTGTATCAGTCGCGATCGGAATCGAGTCAGGTACGGACAGTTTTTTAACAGTTTTATACTACTCAGTTATTAGTTTATGCAGTGTTTTAAAAAAGTAATTGGACTATTTTCATTATGGGTAGAAAAGGCGATCTTTCACCACGTAAAAAAGCTGAAGTGAAGGCCCTTGTGATTGCGAAAACATTTACAAACCGAGAAATATCACGAAGATTGGAGGTTTCTGAAGCTAGTGTACGACGCATAAAAAAGAAAATTGAGTCAGGGAAGGAATTAAGCCCGAAAAGAAAGAAAAGATGCGGTAGAAAACCAATTTTCACTCCACGGTCAGAGAGATGTTTGAAGAAAATTTGTGTAGAAAACAGATTTGCTACCACAAAGGTAATAAAATCACAACTCCAGGATGCTAGCGTAAATGCTTCTGAGCGCACTGTTCGAAGAAAATTGAAAGAATTAGATTTGAAGGCCTGTCGCCCCGCCAGGAAGCCCAAGTTAACAGCTGCAATGAAAGCAAAGCGCCTGAAGTGGGCCAAACAATGGCAAGACAAAGATGTGGACTTCTGGAGATCGGTAAGATACAGCAATTTAATCAATAATTGATACATTATTATCAATTTTAGTTAAATAAAGCAAATAAACATGGAAGTTTATATATTTTTCCTATTTTTGACAGGTCTGCTTCAGTGACGAAAGCACATTCGAAATTTTGCAGAATAAAGCTCAGTATGTGCGTCGTCGTCATGGAGAAAAGTTTCATCCTGATTGTGTCGTCCCGACGGTTAAACATCCCACCAAAGTGATGATTTGGTCAGTCATCAGCGGCAAGGGCACTGGGCGTCTGTACGTCGTCAAAGGAATAATGAAGCAAGATCAGTACAAAGAAGTATTACAAAATCGGTTGATTCCGCAGCTCAGAGAATGGTTTCCAAATGGGGAACCATTCACTTTCATGCAAGATGGAGCTCCCTGCCACACTGCTCGGTCTGTTAAAGCTTTTTTGGCAGAAAAAAATATCCCTCTGTTGGATTGGCCGGGTATGAACCCCATTGAAAATGTGTGGGAGCTGATGAAAAGAGAAGTGGCTAAAGATGTGATTACCAACAAAACCCAGCTCCTAGAAAAGATTATTCATGTGTGGAATCATCATCCTCAAATGCAGGAGACAGTACAATCTTGCATTGATAGCATGCCGCGCAGAATTAAAACTTTGATAGCGGCTAAAGATGGCTCAACTAAATATTGACTTTTACTAACATTAATTTCACTTTTCTTTAAAACTTAATAAACTTATGCTTTTCTAAATTAATGCTGTTTTATTTATGTCAAATAAATAGGTAATTGATTGGATAGTATAAAAATAAAAAACAAATCAATTTAAAATAATAAAACGGTACAATATCACTCGGTAATTAATATTTTACATGAAATCTTGCAGTGCGTCTAATAATTTGGCCAGGGACTGTACATACAACGATGGCACGATAATATAAAGAGGACTGCGGGATTGAACTGGTATCAAGCTGTACAGAACAGAGACAAGTGGACGCAATTGAGAGAGGCCTATATCGACAAGATAGAGAACGGCTATAATATATATATATATATATATATATATATATATATATATATATATATATATATATATATTGGGAATCGACTTTGTTCTATATATATATATATATATATATATATATATTTAATATATAAAGAATATATATATATATATATATATATATATATATATATATATATATATAGATAAATATATATATATATATATATATATTATATAAATATATATATATATATATATATATATATATATATATATATATATATATATATACATACTATAGAAAAAAATTGTATATTAAAGTTTAAAAAATTGGAAAAATTATTTTTAACCGTGTGCCTATACTTTTCTTTACCGTGTGTATGGAATTTAGTAAGATATTCTTGGTATAACTATTAGTTAGCAAAATTATTTTATTGGTGTTTATTACTACTGCAACTTAAACAAACCAAGAAACCAAATTCTAGTTAGGCTAGATTTTGGGAAAAGTTGAATTGTAAATGTATCGCTAAACAACCGGGACAACTAAAAAGTTGCTAATACTCTCCTTCCATCTTTATTTTGTTTCAATAGATTCCAAAGTTCAGATATACATTTAGGAAACTGTTTATTTTCTTTAACTAGTGGTCCAAATGATGTTTTAGTTTAATTTCAACTACTCCTTATTAAATTGGTGGAAAAGGTCATTTCCACGATTTTTTAGAAATTTTATTAGAATTATGAAAAAAATACAGTTTTTTCATTTTTGAATTAAATTTAATTTTATATTAAGTACATTTATATTAAAAATTCACATTTGAAATTCTTCCACAAATGTACTTGATTTTAAAATGTTTTATCTTGGTTATCGGAGAGGTATTTACTCTGGGATCTCCGTAGAGATTTTTCTGTGCCTTCAGCTGTCAAATGTTTATCCAGTTGCTGTCAAAAACAGCTGATGTTTACAGCTGATTGTCAAAAAAATCATTTTTAATTTCTTTAAGATATAAACATTTTTGGGAATTGAAAAAGCGATTATATGGTCATAAAAAAATATTAAATTTCTGTAATAAAACTCTCCTTAGTTTAAATATTTTAGTTTGGATTTGTAGAGTTTCTATTCCCTACAATGGCACATGTTCAGTACATGGAGGAACTTATCCGCGAGTATTTAGTATTTAGAGGATTTTCTTCAACCTTAAAAGCTTTTGATGTTGAATTAAAATCTGACAAGGAAAGAAGCTTTAGAGTGGATAAAATTATAGAACAGTTAATGCAACTGATTTCGATATATGATTTAAATGGCATCAGAGAGTTGTGGACGCACTTTGATAATCACATATTTACAAAATTAGAAAGTCATTTTACTCCAAGTAAGCATTTATCTAATGTCATACTTAATTTGATTATAAACCCTATAAAAGTTATATACCTTGCATATATATTAAATACTTTCATTTTGTATTTTATTTTAAGGTGTAAAAAAACTTGAAAATGCAGTACTGAAATTATACTTAATAAATTCCGTTTCCAATAATAAACCAGATAAAGTTATAGACTTCTTTTTAAAGATGACACCAGAGCTACAAAATCAAAGTGAATGGAAGGACTGGTTTGGTAAATATCTGCTTAACTTTTTTATTTTAAGCTCCTTTGAAACAGAGCAAAGAAGCAAATTTCAATCTAATATCTCGATTACCATACTTTGGATGTATATTGAAATGAGAGGCATTACTACTAGCAAAATATTCTATTATGCCATTACTATAGTAGCAGAATATTCCCGATGGCAGCAGAAGGGCAACCCAAACCTGTGAAATAGTTGGTGGTTTCTATTATTCACGTTTATAATTACCCCTTAACTATGGGAGTAACTATTTTACAACACTGTGAATAAAAGACCACAGAGATCTTTATAGCAACAAGAATTAATTTGGAGCGATTGATGACTTTTTAAGTGGCCAGGCTGACATTCAGTCTTAAAAAGGAAGAATTCTCAAAGAAGTTACTTCAGAGGGCAGTCAAAATGGTGCTGTTTATGCTTCCACTACACAGTAGTCATTATATTTATTGATGGACATCATTGCGCAGGGTAGTAATGGGCTTTAATAGAGGTTTTAAGTTTGCTAATAGAATTAAAGTGGTTTTAAATGATACATTTAATTAATCATCCTAGTGTTTAGTTCAATAGAGGAATACTTTTTTCAGCACAAAATTTATTTACTGACACTCTAAAGATATGTATCAAGTTTTAGTACTGCTTCACCCTTTGGTTGATAGATTTTATGGCATTCTTAAACATTTTTAATTACAATATTTCTGTGACTGAGATTATAGGGAAAAATGAATTACTAGAATTAATCAAATGTGGCAGAGATTTAAGCTGTTATTTCTACATGTTTACCCTGCTTCCAGAATCCAGTCAGTATGCTTATTTATTTAAATGTATTTGGCTAGCCCTCATACCACGTCATGCTGGTACCCCGAAAATATTGGTTATCTCTCGAAAGACAAGATCACTATAAAATGGTATGTTATTGGTAGAAGGCCACTCAGATTGGAAAAACAGACAATGAAGGCAGCATTTTTTCCACTTTGCACATACCTGAAGTAAAAGTAATGAATGAGAGCCAACCTCGATGGCAACTGACTGATATTTGACTGGGTGGATTGAGGCTGTAACTAACAAAAACATAGCTCACTGCATTGCGAGTCGTAGCAAGTGAGATGCTTAGAACAAGGCCGTAAAGCAGTGGGCTAAGAGAACCATCTGCTGATCATGTGGTTCAGCTCACATTAAACTGTCTCATTTGGCTGACATTACTCTGACACCAAATAGGAATCATTACTAGAACTGTCTGACTTACAAAATGATTCTACAACATAGCTGAATTGAATTTTCAAAAGTCAATCTTATGCAGGAGAGTATTAAAGCTCTGGTGGATGAACAAAGAATAATTAACCAGTGAACTAAAGGGTGCAATAGTTAAACCGCACAGTATTAACAGAACCAATATTAGTTAACCATCAGTAAATGGAAAAATCTCAACAAGACACTGTACATTAAAGCATTATAGCTTAAGATTTATATTTTTATCTGTAATTACTATATCAAATTTAATTAAATTGTTAACAAAGATGAAAACGGAATTACATGAAAAGGATTTAGGCTGCACCAAACTTCAATTTTTGTTGCAAATCTTAAAACATTTTGATTTCTGTCTTTGTAATACCCCTAGTCATAGTTTGTCATCAGTGAATGTCAATAAACTTACACTGTATTAGCATAACAATCTACAAATTGCCAAAATTAAAAAATTTTACTGTTTTGTTGCAACTGAAAAATTATATTTTGAAAAACAAACCTTTATTTTTAGTGTTACCCTACATTAAAAATCCAGAAGAGAACCCAACATTTGCACTCCATTTTACAAAACAATGGCAAGATACCTTATTGGTATCTTTACATAACTTTTTGGCCTCGGTGTTTCAGGTAATTTATTGTATACATTGTAAAATAAATAAAATTAGTAAAAGGTAAACAATAATTATCAATATCTATTTTATAGTACATGCCTACACCAGCTTTAATACATTTTGAAGAAGATGCAAATAAAATCTTGAAATTAGAACAAAGAAATGAATCTCTGAAAAACAGACTAGCTTTACTTATTGACAGGGGGCCAGAGGCTAACGTAATACCAGGCCAAGCTGATCCACCAGCTCATTTGCTGGATGATTTTTACATTATAGCACAAGAAAATAACATTATTGATAGTCAGGGTAAAAGTTTAAAAAATCTGATTCGAAATATGAGTACTGGCTCAAGTCCAGTTCTGGGTAGAAAGGAAAGTGCACCAGTTAAGAAGAGAACAGTGTCTGTTAGTAGAGGTGGTAAAGGTACCCATTTTCATGATTCCTAGTTTGTACTTATTTATCTTTCCATTCCAATTACTTCATTATAAAGGAAAAAACTTTTATAGGATTTGTTATATATTACTACTTTGTTGTGCATTATAATTACATATACATTGTACATGTGAACTAAGTAGAGACAATAACAATTGATATACCAAATAATTAATTGGGCTGTTACCTAGTAGCATTTAAACAAAGCAACAAGTTGTCAAATAATTAGCTTAAGGGAGAGCCAGGTAAAAGTGCGCCTTTAAGGGAAATCGTGAATGTTGTTAAGACTAAAACAGATATTTCTAGAAGGGCATATTGTTGATTTAAATTTTTATTTTTGTCTTGGCCTAATGAAATCGCGCTTTATATTAAAAAATATCAAAATCCAATAAAAATCAAATTTCCACTTTTAGTTAGGGTTTTCTGTTAGACAAGTCCTGGACATAGTCCTTATTACGGTCTCATTACTGGGGGATATTTCTTCTTCTAAATCCTCAAATTATCCTTGTTTTAAGAGTGCCGAGGATCCAGCACCTAGACAAAATGGAGAAATATAGTCAAAATGTTGGTTCAGGTTAGTCTATACCCCTCCTACTACTACTACATAACTAACTGGAAAAAAATATGTATCTTTAACTGTATACTAGATTTCATTAAAATCAGTGACGATCAGTTCTCCCGGTTATTACACTACTACTACTAGTAATTTAGTTCCAAGGAAAAACACCACCAACTATTCCCATAGTGCCCATTGTTTACCTGATTGGGGACCCAAAAGTGACGAACAACCTTGATTCCTTGGAGTATCTAAGAACGAGGGACAAGTATTTTCGTGGAAAGTGCTCGATGGATGAAGCTCGCTTAACTTCTCCCAAAGCGGTACATGCTAGAAAGACAGGTCGCACTAACAATTCACATCCGTATTTGAAGCAGTCTTTTATATGGAGAACATCATCCCTTTGGAATGATTTAGCTAGGACTATGTTTCTCACTGAGTATAATTTACAGCGATTCAAGAACAACTTGAATCGCTTTTTCCGCACACGCGCCGCTCTTGTAGCGCTTTAGGGATTTCCCTGCATCATGTGTGCTATGTCCATAGAAAAAAAACGTTAGTTGGTGGGTTTTTAATATGAGTTGGGTATTATGGCTAATGTACAAATGCTGTAAGTATATTTTATAGATAAAATTTAAAATCCATGATTGAGGTATACATCATTAAAAAATTAAACCTAGTAATTTCAACCGTCAGTTAGATAACTAACACATTGAAATCAAATGTTGTACTTACAACTGATTTTATAGCAGAAACAACAGATTTGGTTGTTACACACATGTTCATAAAATTATATTTTTGCATATATTTCTTAAACATGTACCTTTATGAATGTAGCGAATTCTCCATTTGTAGTTTAATGCGTATATTTCTTTTTGCAAAATTACTTATATATAAAATATTGGAATTTAAGTTAAAATTAATTTCAAAAGTTTTGTGATATATTTTCATAATTAAGTTATATTATTTTTATCTAAATTGTATCTTTTAAGAAGTGTGTTTAATAAAAATATAGTATCTACATGTTAATTGACGCATTCTTATTTGCTTTGATTATCCCTTTAATAGGTCCAAAGTAACCTAGATGTGTGTGGTAGAAATGATTCTTCTTCAAAGCACTATCAGTAATTTGGATCAATTTTGACCTGTCACGAATGATGAGCATTTTACTAATGTCAGCAAGTGAGGTGCTAATCCGTCCTTTATAATTTCAGATAAGGTCCAATGGAAGCAAGGTTTGGTCTCCTAGTGAGAGGTTAAGTTGAGCTCATTTCTTATTCTTCGACAGTCGGTTGTTCATCAAATTTTCATTCCCTACACCGCACAGTGCGGCAACCAATGGACCAAATTTAAAAAATATTTTTTTATATTGAGTTTTTCGTTAATAAAAACTGTTTGCTAATAATCCAAGATGCTCGATGAACTATTGAAGTATATGCGATACGTGCAAAATTACCTAAACGACGTCGAATATATAGTCTAAGCAAGAAGTATTTTTAGTAGAGGCATTTTAGTGATTCAACAAAAAAATCGGTAGAGGGAACCTTTGTCTACGACGCATTTTAGTAAAAGTATCCGTCGATTCCGAACTTTCATCGAAATCACGTAAAATCCAAAATGAGTCACTTGTTTGCGCGTTGATTGGAGGCAGTCTTTTTTTTGTTCTCATCTAAAGGGTTCTAAAATTATACATTCCGTTGGCGTTAAATATATTAAAAAGTCTGTATCGTTTGTGAAGAAGTGGTTAAATCGTTTTAACGAGACGAAAAACGTCGACGACTTGCCTAAACATGGCTCGGTAAGCAAAGTCACTACTAAAGTCGAAAAATGAATCGTGTCTTTATTTTCACGGGATCCAAAAAGGGCCGGTAAAATTAAGAAAATCGGGTTTGAATGTCTTCCATGAGACCATTCGACATCTTCGTGTTCATGATGTCAAATTCCGAAGTACATTGAAGAAACCTTTGTTGGACGAAAATCACGTCGCAAAGCGGCTCGCTCGGGCCCACGATAAGATACTAGAGTGGCACTCCCAATTGCTGGACGCCAACTCTATTGAAAACGTTTGGTCCTTTGTAAAGAGAAAGCTCAGAGGAAAGACTCTGAGGGCTTTGGCTCGGTTGTCTTGCGAGATTCGAAAAATTTGGAGATCATTGTCGCGCGAGTATGCAGAAAATCTCAACAGCATGCCTCGAAGATGCCAGGCTAGTATTGATGCAGGAGGTGATTGGACAACTTACTGAAGTAATTATGCCGTTGTTAGCACATCAAAGAATATATTGAAGGCAAAAATGTTCTCGAAACACA
This sequence comes from Pachyrhynchus sulphureomaculatus, assembly GCA_019049505.1. Classification (NCBI taxonomy): domain Eukaryota; kingdom Metazoa; phylum Arthropoda; class Insecta; order Coleoptera; family Curculionidae; genus Pachyrhynchus; species Pachyrhynchus sulphureomaculatus. The sequence continues at coordinate 183,532,794 of CM032456.1, read as the reverse complement.
TTTTTTTCAAGAATATAAGCGGTCACGTTTTTACTAGACAGACTGTATATTTTTAGGGTATTTCCTATGCAAAAGAAAAATTCAAAATATGCTCTTCATAAATTTGTGGGGCTTATAATCTAATAAGGTTAAAATAACATATTTTTTTCGTTAAAAACTCGATTTAGTACCGTTTCGTCGATTCCCGTTTTGTCGACTTTAAAAGAATTCCCGTTTTATCGACTGGCCTTTTAACCTATACATCGGTGTCATTAACAATTCCCCTTTTGTCGATTCACTAAACCTCTTTATCTGTTATGGAAATCTATATTAAGGGTAAATATTAATTATTTTTTAAAAAATCGATAGAGCAAAATTATTTCTTTCCTTCACACTTTCTACAGACTTAGAACTGTCAAACCTGAACGCCTGCGATAATCTAACCGGCCGCACCCTTATATTATATGAAGATAAATACCTAGGTAAAACTACCTGTAGATGGTTGAAGGCTACTTACAGCTTTACTTGGTAGCTTTAATTCGGAGAGTCGACAAAAAGGGAACGGTTTCAAATGGTCAACGGTCAAACGGTCTCAGTCAACGAAAGGGTAACAAAACAGGTAAGAATGCCCAGTCGACGAAACGGTCAATCGACAAAATAGGATTTTTTTTTGGGTCTAGCACACGTGCTGCAGGGAAGTCCCTAAAGCGCTACAGGAGCAACACGTGTTCGGAAGAGCGACACGTGTGCGGAATTTACCAAATTATCAATAAAAAATGGGTCCAAAGAAAGTATAAAAAATTCCCGTTGAGTCTCTTTCAATTATCAACGAAAAATTGTGATCTATAGTTTTAACTTCAGTGTATAAGCCCCATAAATTGATGAGACCCAAATTTGGAATTTTCCTTTTTCTTAGGAGATATTCTAAAAAATATAATTTCTATATCCATCCTCAGGAGATGGAAGCTGTAAGAACTTGAATTAAATAGAAAGTTATGAATTTGTTTTCTTAGATTTGTGGTAATTAATAGTTAATCTTTCTGAGAGACATTGATTTTATAATGTTATTTTGAGACTCCCGTATCAGTATTTTATTAATTAAGAAAAAAAAAGGATCTAGCTTAAATAGGAAATAGGTTTTTTCACGATCATTATAGAATACAGAACATTGATCGTCAAAAGTCCTGACAAAGGGTCTAGGCGGTTAAGATGGTGAAAAATGCCCCCAGCGCTTTTGAAAAACAAAAAATATCCTCATGTAGAAGATAAAAAATATGACTTTCCTGAAATTTTCAGTCCTCTAGACCTTCCCATAACCTCAAAAATCTATAAAACGAGATTTTCGGTTTTTTGCCGATATCTCCGGTTCTATTCATCGTAGAAACCTCTTTTTTTTTTCAAATTGTAGGATTTTTTATTGCCTACAACATGCTATTTTTTTTAAAAAAAATTTTGGCGTGAAATTAAAATTGTTTTGAGCTTTTTAAATTTTTAAAATTGAATTAAAAAAAAACTAGAACTTACTCAGGCCCCAAAAAAAAATATATATTGTGTATTTTATGTCAAACTATGCCTGTGAATTTTTTCGGATTTTTAAAGGTGGGGGAAAATGGTTACAAACGCGAAAAACCGCTTTTTTCGTCGTTTTTCCGCATTTTTACTTATTTTTGGGGCACAGAATTCCGTTGTAGATCCTCAGTTGTTGCTTCAAATATATATATATATATATATATGTATATATATATATATCGAAATATATATATATATATATATATATATATATATATATATATATAATATATCATATTCATATATTAATTTTATAGAAATTAAAAAGTAAAAAAAATATTTATATTATAAAGTAAAAATCACACTTACATGTGTATTTAATTTGTCGAATATGGATTTTTACCAAGTTAACGCTAATTCAATTAAATATAGAAAATCTTTTTTCTATATGATGTTTTTATAAACAGAAATGTTTTAATTTCTATAAAATTATATATTTGGATGAATTATGAAGTATGACTAATTACTCGAAACAAAAAAAATAACTTAAAAATGTATTAATCTTGCCTTAATCTTGTCTTAATCGTGATTTTAAAGGGAAAAATGGCGCAATATGGTCTTTATAGTACATAAAATGATTCAATAGTATTTCGATATATATATATATATATATATATATATATATATATATATATATATATATATATATATATATATATATATATATATATAATTTTGAAGCAACTGAGGATCTACAACAAAATTCTGTGCCCCAAAAGTAAGTAAAAATGCGAAAAAAAAAAAAAAACGACGAAAAAAAGCGGTTTTTTCGCGTTTGTAACCATTTAACCCCACCTCTAAAAATCTGAAAAAAATTCACAGGCATAGTTTGACATAAAATACACAATATATATTTTTTTTGGGCCTGAGTAAGTCCTAGTTTTTTTTAAATTCAATTTTAAAAATTTAAAATGCTCAAAATAATTTGAATTTCGCGCCAAAATTTTTTAAAAATAGCATGTTATAGGCAATAAAAAATCCTACAATTTGAAAAAAAAAAAAGGTTTCTACGATGATAGAACCGGAGATATCGCCAAAAAGCCGAAAATCACGTTTTATAGATTTTTGAGGTTATGGGGAGGTCTAGAGGGCTGAAAATTTCAGGAAAGTCATTTTTTTTATGTTCTACATGAGGATATTTTTTGTTTTTCAAAAGCGCTGGGGGCATTTTTCACCATCTTAACCGCCTAGAGCCTTTCGTCAAAAGACCTGCTTTGATCGTTGTAGAATGCGGAGAATGCCAGAACGGGTACAACCTTTGTTCCTTTGGCAAATTTGAGCAAACCTTGCTCTCCTCTTTGCAAACTACTTCTTGAACCAACAAGATTTAAAATTAATATCAAATTAGCTCTTAGGCTACTTCGACTAACTGATGAGACCCAAAAGGTCGAAAGCTGCAAACTCCCACCTTTTAACATAACGGTTGAGGTGAAACTTTGAGAAGGGTAATCTCCAAGGAAAGCAAAGCACTAATAACCAAACCCGTACTGGCATTCTCCGCATTCTACAATAATCAAACCAGGTGTTTTGTCCTTTGACGAAATTTGTCGGGACTGTTGACGATCAGATCAACTTCTCAGAAAATGAAAATTCCAACTTGTCTCAGGGTTTTACATCCCTGACGGAAGAGACGAACCGAAGTCGAAACAAGCTAACAAAAACAACAGGTTTTTAGAGAATCTGGCTTCCCTTGGTAAGCGCACAAGTTCCCGAAACGCGGCTGAAACGCAGAAATTTTGCGAATTCTCAGCTTGCAAATTTTGGTTATTAGTGCTTTCTCAAGGTTTCACCTCAACCGTTATGTTAAAAGGTGCGAGTTTACAGCTTTCGACCTTTTGGGTCTCATCAGTTAGGCGAAGTAGCCTAAGAGCTAATTTGATTTTACAATTATAGAATAATCGGCCAAGTGCAAGTTGGATTTGCGTAATTAGTGTTCCGTAAGTTGATTCCGTTTAAAATAAAAATTTGTGTTACGGATGTATAAAATGATCAATGATTTCACAAAACACCTCAAATAAGTTTTCAACAAAGTTTTTTTCCGATCTTCACTGAAAACTGATGACGCTGAAATTTTAGTTTTGTTTTTATATACCAGATAAATTATTAAAGGTCGTGATAATTTTCGTTCAAACTACATCCTGTGGAGAATAATCTGTAATTTTTTCAAAATTTTTTGATCAGTACTTTTCGAGATAAGAGGAGGGCAGCGATTTTTCGCAATTTTTTAAAATATAATATGAAGAAAAGTGTGCGCAAGTATTACATTACATATATTTTTGAACTTGTGTTTTTACAAGCTTTTATTTGACACCCCCTCGACGACTTGGTAAATTTTTTTTTTCACTTCAGATTTCATACCCCAAAACTAAGCCCTTAGTCAAAATTTAACTTTCAAAACTACTCTGATGAGGCTATCAATTCCTAAATTAGTGCCAAATTTCAACTGTCAAATAGTTTCGGAGAAACTCGAGTGTGACAGATAGATGGACGGACAGACACCGAAGTGATCTTATAAGTGTTCCATACGGAACACTAAAAATTGGAATAGTAGAGGAAATGCGGAGCAGTTTGCAAGTCCGAATCCTGTTTTTACGTAAAGTCACTATAAATAATAAACTCACTCTTCCCAGGTGTAAAAAAAATAATAGTTTATTTAAAATAAATATTCTATTGAAAACTAAAATAGATGAACTACAGTTTGTACATTATTGCCTTAAATATTGAACAGTCGTCCATATCACAAAATTATTTCACAACATGTTTGCATTAGATATTACAAAAGATACTCTCAAAAAATGCACAGACATTTCCATTAGTAGGATTAAGTTTAATATCCACTTTATTTTAGGAAATAGAAAAAATATTTACAGACCGTAAGTTGCATAAGCTGGTCGGCTGACTATAGCTAGTGCCAAAACATACGCCCACATATATAACTATTTTTATTATACAGGGTGTACTAGAGATTTGAAAAATACAACTTTCACTGGGTGTAATTCTAAATTTTAGAATTTCATGGCTGCTTACAGTCGGTCAAGCAAGAACGTATCCGCGATAATTCATTTATGGTAGATGCGATTCAACAAAAAGTCGGTAGAGGGAACTTTTAACTACGAAGCATTTTAGTAAAAGTATTAGTCGCTTCCGGAGTGTTTCTTTGTACCATCCAAAGGGGCCTAAAATGACACATTCCGCGGCCGCTAAATATATTAAAAAGTCGGTATGGTTTGTGAAAAAGTGTAAGTGTAAGTGTAAATCGTTTTAACGAGAAGAAAAATGTCGACGACTTGCCAAAACGTGGCTCGGTAGGCAAAGTTACACCGAGAGTCGAAAACACAATCGTGTCTTTGTTTTCACAGGACCCGAAATTGAGGATACGTCAAGGAGCGGCTAAATTAAGAAAATCGGGTTTGAATGCGTCCCATGAGACCATTTTACAACATCTTAGTGCTCATGATGTCAAATTCCGAAACATGTTGAAGAAACCTCTGCTGGGCGAAAATCACGTCACGAAGCGGCTCGCTTGGGGGCCACGATAATATACTAGAGTGGCTCTCACAATCGCCGGACGCCAATTCCATTGAAAACGTTTGGTCCCTTGTAAAGAGAAACCTCAGAGGAAAGAAAGATTATTGATGATTGGACAACTTACTAAGGTAATTGCGCCGTTGTTAGCACCCCAAAGAATGTTCTCGAAACACATTTTTTTCAAGAATATGAGGGGTCACGTTCTTACTTGACAGACTGTATAATATATTTGATGGAAAATGCCCTACATCTAGATTAAGTAGATTTTGGCGTCTCAACGTGACATCTTTGACACAGTAGCATCTAATTGGTATATTTTAGAGCATAACGGCTTGCGTGTTCCCAGTTTAGCTTTTATTATGTCTCTAAAAATACTAATGTCTGGTTTAACCGGAACAATTCGAGCCTTTGTCATTTTCAGAGGGAATACTGAAATTATCGGCTAACTAGAGAGTGGCATTTTTTAATAGAGAATTTAAGACATATTACTTTTTAAAAGCTGCTAAACTTAAAAGTATCACTTTCGCACACTGGTATCTTCAAAACTATTTAATTAAGTATTAGGTATACAACATGAAATACTACACATTAGTTATTACCATTACACGAGATACTTTATTTTTGCTTTCGACGGGCGTTTAGCTAACCATGTTAGCAAAGAGAGGATCAGTGATTTCCGATAAGTCAATCATCGCTACCCCCCCCCCCCCCCCCCCCCCCCCCCCTGATAATGGTTAGGCTTATGGGTGGCGAGGGTAAAAATAAAATACTTGGTGTAGTAATAACTGTTGTGTAGTGCCTTGTGTCAGATTTCAAATATAGCTAAGTTTGTTTTGTTACAAATTTTTAGTATACAATATAATGTATATAAACGTACATCTCTTGTGCCTGGTAAAACTTTTCATTAGTTATTTTTTCTATTACTTATAATGAAGCGGATTAACTTTATAGCACTAATGGACTACTCGGCATATAATGGAATTATAAGACCTTTTTATATGGTAACGGTTATAGTTACAAACAATGAATTTAATATGATTTTTCAAGTCTGAGTGTTTGATAAGTTACACTAAATGCATTATTCTATTAACAATAACGGTAACTGGTTCCATATGAAAACATCTATTGTAAAAAAAGGAACTAAATCCATTTTTGGTTATTTTGTGATGGAATTTTTAGATTTCATATTTTATATTGATAAATTTTAAATTTAGCTGAAATTATTTCATACGCGAATATTAGCTCTTTGATCAAATTTTTCCAATATTCACTTGAAATATTTATTTACCAAAAAAAAAACCAAGAAATATTCTACTAAAAAACTAGTACGATTTTAACAGAACTATTGAGTTATGTTGTAGTTTAATTTTATTTGTATTAACGATGTCTTAGCAACGGTAAAAAACACAAGTTCAAAGATTTCTCAGCGCGAAAAATGATGTCATAGTTGATAAATATACATGTGGGCCAGTGCAGGACCGCGCCGACCTGTTTGCACACATCGCACACTGGGGCGGCGCGGCCCTGATCTAGTGTAGGTTTATAAATCAGTAGACACGTGACCAACTCTAATTCGGTCATCTATAACCAAAAATGGAGTTAGTTTCTTTTAATATTAATTTATTCAGTTATTAATAAATTAGATTTTTTAAATATACGAATATATTATTTTATATTTCTATACGTTTGGTCTACATCTTATTATCTTTAAGGGGTAACACTACTTAGGACGTACAAAAAATCGCTGATTTTTGATAATTGAAAAAACTGTACTTCAGAATGAAAATTGTTATGAAAGTATTTGTTACATCAACATTTGACATTAAGAATACAATTTTTATTAAAAAAAAGAAACAAAATGAACGTAGAACAATTTTTTTTTGCAAGAAAACTATACACGATCAATAAAAAATATTAATATTTGTAAGGACGGAAATCTTGCAAAAAATGGATACGATTTTTCGTAAAAAAAAATTGGACTTTATACACTGTCTAAAAATAAAAATAGAGATTATGTATTTCTCTAGAGAAAAGTGTTGAGAACATGTGGTTAAAATTTAGAACCGATTCCACGAAAATTGTTAAAGTTATACTGCAAGCCAACTTTAAAAATATGGTTTCGAGACAAACGCATTTATAGTTTTAAGTTACGATTTTTTATGTTTCAAGTTCAAAAATTTGAACTTTACCTCTAATCAACTATTCCTGCACCATAAAGATGTCCTAAATTGAGTTTATATTAATCTTTCTGGTGGCGAGTTCATTCGTGCTTCTTTAGCTGCTAGTGTCAAACTGCGGTCAGACAGAGCAACTCTGGCGTGGCCCCGCTCTCATTAGAGCCGTTTTAAAGCCTAGGTACACCCCTTACAAAATTTTACTGAAAAGTATGTTTATAGATTTTTGGCGTAAAACTATTTTTAGACTATTCTATATGGTTCAAAGTATTGTTTAAGATAAAAAAAACATTTTTTGAAAGTTCCTAAGTAGTGTTAACCCTTAAAAGTTAAATATATAAATCTGATTTATTTACAAAATAATAAAAAAAAAATAATAAAATTTTGACGACGTTTCATCAAAAATTTATTATTACTGACCCTAAAAAGTTAACCACAGAGTTGTAAGTTTTGTCTTGAATTAGGCTGTGCTAATTCAGATTTTCTATGCCAGCCTTTGTCTATTAAATGACCTGCAAACAAATAAAGCAGACTTTCAAGAGTTGAAGCAGCAGGTAACATATTCTGAGAGATTGGGGCATCATATGACAATAACACAATTTTGGTGTAGTCTAGAACTAGCATACTTTTTACGGTGGATTACTTATCTTTGGTAAAATTACGGCACGCGGGCTTTTCAAGACAGGGAGTTTTTTTTTTAAATAGGCGTAAAATGACCTAATTTTGAAAAATTTACAAGAGAAAAAAATCGGGGGAAGGCCGGTTAACCTGAACTAAATAATCAGTAATTACAAAATAAGTTAAATAAAGAAAAAAAAAGTCCTAACTTAATGTGATAAAATTATGTACGAGCTATATTAGTGACTGGAGATCATAGTTCAGGTTAGCAAAAACGGCCTTCCCCGATTTTTTCTGGTAATCTTTCTAAATTCAATTTAGGCCTATTCCAAAAAAAACTCCTTTTTTTCTAAAAAGCCTGCATAACGAATTTTAACCTTATCTTTTTATCACGTGAGTTTTCCTAAACAAATCACATAACCTGAACTAGGATTTTCGGCCGATAGTTCAAAGCACGAGAACGTGTTTTCTCGATGTTCCACAACCTGCCTACTAGGGGATCTAATCGCGGTAGGGTACTAAACGCTGTGAGGGAAGATTTCTATTACATCGGTTTGAGGTTATGTACTTTGAGCAGATACATGAACACGTACGGCTGTGATTTTTGTGAGAATTGCTTAATCGGACTGGAGGTTTGATAGAAAATGGTTATACGCAAAATCCGTAATAGTGCAGTAAAAAAGGTTAAAATAATGATGAGATAGGCATAGTTTAGAAACAGCAATATTATTTTTTTTTCAAAAAAAAAAACTCGTTTTTTGAGCTCAAAATGTGAATAACTCCGGCTATATCAGTCGGATAGAGACAAACAAAAAACTAAGCTCTTCGTAATGAAATTTCCAACAAATCCTCGTTGGTTTTAAATCATTTAAATTTGTACATAACCTACAAAATTGAAAAAACAGGCAAAAATCGGCTTTTTTTTTATTTTAATGTACAGGTCGACTAAGTGAACTGATCGGCTGGAAACTTTTAGAAAATATTTCTTTTGTTATAGCAAAAATACCCTGAAATTTTGGTACAAAAATATTGGATCCAGTGGACACAATTGAATTTGTTATTTAAAATTTGAATTGCCCGCCATTTTATGCCATTTAATTCAAAATGGATTTAAAAAAAAAAAAAATTTAGGTCTCGACATCAGCTTTCCGATGCCAATAAAAAAAATTTTTTTTTGAGTCATCTTAATAGTTTTTTCTTTCATCTGTTTATTAATCAAATAACAATTGACAAAAAAAAAAAAAAAATTGTTAACGAAAATGATTTTTTTTTAAATGAAGGTCTCGCGATTCTCTACCAGATGTGTTCAAAAAAATTTCAATTTTTTTTTCAAAATGACCGAAATTTGTTTTTATTTGATTAATAAACAAATGTAAAAAAACTGGTTAAAATGACTCAATTTTTTTTAATGGCATTGGAAAGCTGGCGTCAAGACCTAAATTTTGAGAAAAAAAAGATCCAACAGTGAGAAATTGTTTACACAGGGCAGGCTACAAGGGGTGTGTAGTCTGGAAGAAGCCGTTTATTTTAGAAGCCTATTGCAAAAAGAGGTTAGCTTTCGCTAGGGAATACATTACTAAACCTCCTGAATTTTGGGAATCCGTAATCTTTAGTGATGAAACTAAAATTAACCTTTTTGGGTTTGATGGCAGAATAAAGTTTGAAGAATGAAGAATAAAGAATATCGCATTCGATATTAAAAACATTTGTTCCACGGTGAGACAAGGGGGTGGCAGTGTTCTGCTTTGGGGATGCATGTCCACTGGAGGGGTTGGAAATTTACATTTTATTAATGGTACCATGGATCAGCATGTTTATCTGAACATTTTGAGAGACAATTTAAGAGGAAGTGTCCAAAAATGAACACTCGAAAAAAGATATATTTTCCAACAGGACAATGATCCGAAACAAACTTGGTGCGAGAATGGATGATCCAGAATGTGCGACAGCAACTTCATACCCCTCTGTAATCACACGATGTTAACCCCAACGAGCATTTATGCGAACGCAAATATAATGTTTCAAACAGAGATTGATCAAAAAACAGAAAATTGAACGAATGGGAGAACATGCTGGTTGCAAGCATGACAAAAAGGTTTCAGGAGATTACCAAGGTCAACGATTGCTCCACTAAATATTCGTTTAAACGAAGTTGTTATTTTCCGTTAAACTCCGTCAAACTATTATTGGTAATTGTTAAGTGTATGGAGACTTTTTTGGCGTTAATTTTTGTTTACATTTTTATAACAATGATGTAACTTTTAAATAAAATGTCCCGTAGTTGTTTTTAATACTAATCCTCGTTGGTTAAGTTTCAAATATTAATTGAAACATGGTTTCTCATAGTTCCAAATAATTAGTTAAACATAACAGAAAAATAGTATAGAAAGCAGGTGGTGTATGGGGACTTTTTGGAGTGACTGTATATAACCGGAGTTATTTGCATTTTAAGCTTAAAAAACACGTTTTGAAAACTTCAATTGTTTATAAACAAAAGAGCACAAGTTTTTCGAGTTCCAACACACAGGACAATACTACTGGTGATACCCCAAAGAGAATAAAATTATAATATTGCTGTATCTAAACTGTGCGATTTCAAATGCTTTTTTTACTGCACTATAACAGTTTCCTTAGGAGATGCTTTAATAGTAAACAGAAAAACGCCCAAGAGACTTGAGGGGAGCACAGGTTTGACTATTCAGTCTCTCAACAGTATAATACTCAAACTGGAGGACGTGTAAAACATCTCTAATGGGATGCCAGGGCATTGCATAAGCGGGACAGGGGTATTCTTTGGTAAATGCAGTGGGTAGTTTCTAACCAAAAGCAGCAGTAACATGACCTGAAATTGGAGGTAATTGATAAATTAATGTTATTTTATACTCATTAATTTATATACTAACTAATAGTAAAGATGTAATATACCAAAACTATAAACATTTTTGTTAAGAATTTAAAAAGGATATAGACATTGGTGACATCTTTAATCTATACAACTATTAAAATACCTTATATTTTCAACAGTTTATTAACCAATGATGACTGAGGTCTGAATTTTCACTGAAAATGTAGGTACGTCGCCAATAAAAGTTTCTTAATAACTTACACTGCTGTGGTTAATTCGCATGTGTATATAATATATTGCTAAAATAAAAGGAACAAATATTTCATTTTATACGAAACTACTTTAGGGGCATAAACCTAGGAATATTTTTACATGTAAAATTAGTACAAAGTTTTGAACTTTTTAGCAGGTTTCCTAAAACATTTAATCGGATAATCGTTAAATAACGTTACACGGTGTACCTAAAACAGGTTTTAACGACTTTGGCGACTACTCCAAATTTTCCGACTTTAATCGATTAGTGTAGTAAAGCCGGGTTTCCACCAAACGGACATAGCACGAAACCCAAACAAAAACTGTTTTTCTCAACAAAAAAAGCCATGTTTTGTAAAAAATGAACAGTTTTCGAAAACATATTTGTCGGAGAACAGTGTTCTCATCTCGAGTCGGTACATCAAAAGAAAATAAATTTGTTCGTGTTTTTTAGTCGGTTTGGTTGGAACACCTGAATGTTTTAGATTTGTTCTCTGCGACATTTGTACTCCACTCTTTCACCTAGTTATCAAGTTTTTATCAAGAGTATGCGATTTATGGAGAGTTTGTCAACACTTACAGTAAGTACCATTTTTTATATTTTATTTTGTTAAACTTTTTATTCAATTTTATATATACATATATACATATATACATATATATATATATATATATATATATATATATATATATATATATATATATATATGAATTCCAAAAAGCAGTGGACTAAAAATCCGTGCAGCAATCTAATTGAAATGTACCGTCAACATACTAACTTGTGGGACTCAAAAAGTATAGATTATAAGAATAAAAAACAAGATTCACTCAAGAAAATTGGTAATCATTTTGAAATTAGCAGTGATGAAATCGATCGAAAAATCAATAACTTGCTCAGTCAGTACAACAGGGAACGAAGGAAGTATAAAAGCATGAAAAAGTCTGGGGCTGGACACCCGTTTGTTTCAAAATGGTTTGGATATGATACTTTGATTTTTTTGTATGACAAGAATAAACCGAGGAAAGGAAGGCTTACCTTGATATAATGTTGAAGAGCGTCATACAGGGCCTCACTTACATCCGCTATGATTCGTGATACAGAAGAATTTGAAAGTTTGAATAAATATTTTAATGATTGAAAACTGTCCCCAGTGGCTAAGTACTGCCAGGCGATCCTTCACCGAAATTGCGTCCCGGTAATTTGTATTTTTCTTGGCGATTTTAGGTCCTAACAAATTAATTAACAATTCAAAATTGGTAATTGACATTTTGGTAAAATTGTGGCAGGAAAATCTCAATTCTCCATTTAACCGAACATTGTCACTGCTTAAATCAGCCAATAATTCTGCGCCGTAATTAACTCTCCTTCTAAATAGAGAATGTGCATGTGATAGATATATGATAGATTTTAGTTTGAGTGAGGTCAATAATGTTATTAGTTGAATTTAAGTTGGCTAGGTATAAAGTTGGAGAAAATAACATAACACAAGTTGTCAATTTCTTTGGATTAGTATATTAATTTTTGTTATTTGTAGTTGTCCTTCAAATAACAAAATTCGTAGATAACTGAACTACGAATGAATATAGAGATATTCTACAAGGCGCTTTATGTGAGTAAAGTTGAACCAATACCTTGGTTTTTTCTGTTTTGGCCATTAACTAAAAACTCATCACAGCTAATTATAAAAAAAAAAATCGTCATCGGAGAAGGACATTCTTGCAGAACTAAACAAAATGGGGAAAAAGAGAACAAACACTAGCAACAAAACTTTTGGAACAGTCTACAGGAACTGTTTAAAAAACAAAACATGTTTTGTTTATGAAAACAGAACTGTTTTTTTAAACCGTCCCTTTGGTGGAAACCCGGCTTAATACAGAGCATGTATGAACAATTTTAAAATTTTTTACCGAGCTGTTTTGAAAAAAGTGCATTTAAAAATTATATTGGTATTATTGCAACTATCTATAATAGTATACGTGAAAATCATTAGTTTGAGACGTGGTAGAAGTCTATTGGTGCTCTGGAACCAAAATTATTGTAATTTTAAGATTTAAAATTCCAGGTCAAAAATTAAAGTTAATTTTCCCGACATTGTATAAATGTGCATGTGATAGATATATGATAGATTTTAGTTTGAGTGAGGTCAATAATGTTATTAGTTGAATTTAAGTTGGCTAGGTATACAGTCCCTGGCCAAATTATTAGACCCACTGTATTTTTTTTAGTAATTTTATGTTTCTTAAGAGTTTTTATGCAATAATGGTATCTTTAAACTACAATATTATTGATTTTTATTTAAAAGAATTGTTGTAGACTACATATTTGTATTTATTTTTAACATATCGCAACACTGTGTTGACAAAGTGATACATGAACGTAAATAAGTACAAACCTGTATCAGTCGCGATCGGAATCGAGTCAGGTACGGACGTGTTTCTGTGGCTTTATGGACTGTAACTGTTTGTTTAACAGTTTTATACTACTCAGTTATTAGTTTATTTTGTATGCAGTGTTTTAAAACAGTAATTGGACTATTTTCATTAAGGGTAGAAAAGGCGATCTTTCACCACGTAAAAAAGCTGAAGTGAAGGCCCTTGTGATTGCGAAAACATTTACAAACCGAGAAATATCACGAAGATTGGAGGTTTCTGAAGATAGTGTACGACGCGTAAAAAAAAAAATTGAGTCAGGGAAGGAATTAAGCCCGAAAAGAAAGAAAAGATGCGGTAGAAAACCAATTTTCACTCCACGGTCAGAGAGATGTTTGAAGAAAATTTGTGTAGAAAACAGATTTGCTACCACAAAGGTAATAAAATCACAACTCCAGGATGCTAGCGTAAATGCTTCTGAGCGCACTGTTCGAAGAAAATTGAAAGAATTAGATTTTATGGCCTGTCGCCCCGCCAGGAAGCCCAAGTTAACAGCTGCAATGAAAGCAAAATTCCTGAAGTGGGCCAAACAATGGCAAGACAAAGATGTGGACTTCTGGAGATCGGTAAGATACAGCAATTTAATCAATAATTCATACATTATTATCATTTTCAGTTAAATAAAGCAAATAAACATGGAAGTTTATATATTTTTCCTATTTTTGACAGGTCTGCTTCAGTGACGAAACCACATTCGAAATTTTGCAGAATAAAGCTCAGTATGTGCGTCGTCGTCATGGAGAAAAGTTTCATCCTGATTGTGTCGTCCCGACGGTTAAACATCCCACCAAAGTGATGATTTGGTCAGTCATCAGCGGCAAGGGCACTGGACGTCTGTACGTCGTCAAAGGAATAATGAGGCAAGATCAGTACAAAGAAGTATTACAAAATCGGTTGATTCCGCAGCTCAGAGAATGGTTTCCAAATGGGGAACCATTCACTTTCATGCAAGATGGAGCTCCCTGCCACACTGCTCGGTCTGTTAAAGCTTTTTTTGGCAGAAAAAATATCCCTCTGTTGGATTGGCCCTGATATGAACCCCATTGAAAATGTGTGGGAGCTGATGAAAAGAGAAGTGGCTAAAGATGTGATTACCAACAAAAACCCAGCTCCTAGAAAAGATTATTCATGTGTGGAATCATCATCCTCAAATGCAGGAGACAGTACAATCTTGCATTGATAGCATGCCGCGCAGAATTAAAGCTTTGATAGCGGCTAAAGGTGGCTCAACTAAATATTGACTTTTACTAACATTAATTTCACTTTTCTTTAAAACTTAATTAACTTATGCTTTTCTAAATTATGTCAAATAAATAGGTAATTGATTGGATAATATAAAAATAAAAAACAAATCAATTTAAAATAATAAAACGGTACAATATCACTCGGTAATTAATATTTTACATGAAATCTTGCAGTGCGTCTAATAATTTGGCCAGGGACTGTAAAGTTGGAGAAAATAACATAACACAAGTAGTCAATTTCTTTGCATTAGTATATTATTTTTTGTTATTTGTAGTTGTCCTTCAAATAACAAAATTAGTAGATAACTGAACTACGAATGAATATCGAGATATTCTACAAGGCTCTTTATGAGAGTAAAGTTGAACCACTACCAGACAAAAGCGAGTCAGTTCGAATGCGAGTAATGAATGAAGGATCCGAAGATATTCCCAACATCAACAAATACGAAATACAAAATTCTTTAAATAAAATGGCAAGAGGAAGAGCAGCAGGTGAAGACGGCGTACTTGTCAAATGTTGCAACAGGGCGGAGAGCCAATATTACGAATGCTAGTTATATTGTATAATAAGTGTCGATAAGTGCGATGTACCTCGAGACTGGGATAATGCTGTGATGGTTTTGCTCTTCAAAAAAGGACATAAGTCTAAATTAATCAACTATAGAGCATTCAGCCTACTATCCGTAATGTATAAGTTATTTATGAAAATAATAACGGCGAGACTCACAAAGAAATTAGATGCTTACCAACCTAGAGAACAAGCCGGATTTACAAAAGGTTTTATTACACTGGACCATCTTCAAGTATTAAGAACCCTAATAGAACAGTCAAACGTGTATAATTTTAAGATTTGAGTGGCCTCTGTGGATTACAAGAAAGCGTTTGACTCCTGAAATCTGGGCAACATTAAATAGTCTATGTAACTGTAGAATTGACAGCATATCCTCGCAGATTATTAAAAATATATATAAAAATGCAACATTTCAGATAGCATTGAAAGAAAACACCAATAAAATAGAAACGAAAAGAGGGGTAGGTCAAGGGAGATCATCTCGTCGAAATTGTTTACGTTGGCGCTAGAAGATCTTTTCAAACAACTTCCATGGACAAGTAAGAGTATAAATATAGGAGGAGAGTCTACATTTGCGATTCGCGGATGATATTGTGCTTATATCTAACAAGAAAGAAGAATTGGAAGAAATGCCGAACGAAGTTAAAACAAGTCCAGAGAGATTGGTCTGAACATAAACATCGCCAAAACCATGTTCATGACAAATGACGACTGTGATAAAGAAGTAAAACTGAACGTTGAAAACGCGAAAATCTCAAGAACAGATTCATACGTATATCTTGGACAAAAAAATAGTAATATCCTAGGAAAACTTGAAAGCGGATCTATCACGGAGAATATCATTGGCTTGGTCGGCATTTGGCACATTTTGGAACATCTTCCTTTCCAATATCCCAAATACACTAAAAGCGAACACATTTGATCGATGCGTGTTGACAATATTAACATACGGAACAGAAACGTGGGCTTTGAATCAAGATATTATAAATCGCCTACAAGTAGTTCAACGAGCGATGAAAAGAAGGATGTTGGGAATATCGTAAGATAACTGATGTAACTGAGAGCGTAGGCAGGTTGAAGTGGAGATGGGCGGGTTATCGCAAGACTCTCTAACAATCGATGGACCCATAAGGTAATCAACTAGAGGTCCTAGAATGAGAAAAGAAGTAGAGAACGCCCGCAAACCCGATGGTCTCACGACTTCAAAAGACTAGTCGGATACAACTGGATAAACAAGGCCCAAAACTGAAGAAGATGGACATACCTAGGGGAGGCTTATGTCCGAAGATGGACTGCATAGCTGATGATGAGTATATTATTATTTAATTCAACAAAATGTTTAAAAAACAAAACTTATGACGAAAATCAAGAAAAATTATGTTTATTATGTTTGAAAAAAAAAATGATTCGACGAACAGAATTGCTGTATCTTTAAAAAATAAGTCATAAATTTCGACTCAGACGATAAACGTCTTCCCACAGTAATTTGCACTTCTTGTAAAATCTTAGTTTATGAGGCTGTTAAAAAAAATTTAAACAATTAAATCCACTGAGTTACCTGATTATTCAACATTTAAATTATTGCACAGAAATACGAGGTCTCAAGAAAAAAAATTATGTGAATGCAATTTGTGTGATTTAACGAGAAAACCAGGACATATTAATTTTTTAAATAGTGAATCTCGAGTGGAAACAAAAGAAATTGTTGCAAGACATGGTCCAAAATGTACTATGGAACTGACATGCGGAAAGCCTCATTTTTGCTGACACTTAAATAATTTCGAAAATTTAAAAAAATATGTGATACTCTGCTTCCGAAAGAAAAAGAACATTCAGTTTATGATTTATTAAAAAACGTTAAGAAAGAAAAATTTGTTGACAAAAAACCATCTGAAATAGCTATTTCTTCATCAAGAAAGAAGCCATTAAATGTTGTACTAAAGATAAATCATATTATAATTTTGACGTAATTAGCAAAATTATACCTTGATGAGGAACCAGGTTCGTATTAGATTATGAAACTAGAAGTTCAATATCATTTTTTAAATAAATTTCTAGATGTCTAGGAATTTTAAAAAACAAGAAAAAAATGAGTAAAATATGTTTTCACAGATTGTTAACCTGGAATTTTAAAAAATCTTAAAATTATCATCATTTTGGTTCCAGAGCACCAGGAGACTTCTACCACATCTCAAATTAATGATTTTCACGTATACTATTACAGATTGTTGCAATAATATCACATAAATATGACATAAATATCTTTTAAATTAATTCAGTGAGCATTATTAATGTAGAAAATTATGTTTATTTCGAAATTCGTTCACACATGCTCTGTATTTCTACATTAATCCATTACCGTCGGAAAATTTGGAGTGGACGCCGAAATCATTAAAACCTGTTTCAGGCACACTGTGGTTGTTTTAGGTTGATGTTAAATAGGTTGTGGCAATATTTTTTGTCAGGGTTTTGTTATTTAATCCTTAATTTAAATGCCTTAAGAAACTCGGTGATAGGGGTGCAAAACTGTGTTGTTTAAAAATGGGAAGCTCCAAATCATTTTGTTATTTGAGACAGATGTAATTCACTACCTTAAAATATGTAAAACTGAATGCACTGTATTGAGCTCCTTGAATAGATAAAATGCAAAAACCGGCCAAGTGTAAGTCGGACTTGCGCAATTAGTGTTCCGTACGTTGATTGCTTTTAAAATAAAAATCAATGACTTCAAAAAATGAGTTTTCAACAAAGTTTTTTTCCCGATGTTGACTGAAAACTGACCTTGAATTTTTTTTTTTTATATATCAGATAAATAATTAAAGATAAAGCACTCGTGACAATCTTCGTTCAATTTACACCCTGTGGAGAATATTCCAGAATTTTTTCAAAATTTTTTGATCAGTACTTTTCGAGGTAAAGGGGGGACAGCGACTTTTCGCAATTTTTTTAAAATAATACAAAGAAAAGTGTGCGCAAGTCTTACATATATATATATATATATATATATATATATATATATATATATAATATATATAATATATATAATATATATATATATATATATATATATATATATATATATATATATATATATATATATATATATATATATATATATATATATATATATATATATTTATATATATACTTATATATATACATATATATAATATATATATATATATATATATATATATATATATATATATATATATATATATATATTTATATATATATATTTATATATATATTTATATATATATATATATATATATATATATATATATATATATATATATATATATATATATATATATATATATATATATATATATATATATATATATATATATATATATATATTATTATATATATATATATATACATATATATATATATATATATATATATATATATATATATATATATATATATATATATATATATATATATATATATATATATATATAAATGATATATAATAAATGTAGATTTATCGACCGTATTTTGATAGCAAAAAGGGTTTTTTTTTTTTTATTTATCGGGTTTGCGGTCTGTGACAATTAACACTCGATTGCTGTTAAACTCTCTATATTTCGTTGTACTTCACAACTTCATCGGGAGAAACTATAATTTTTTAAAAAAAAACAGTGTCAGGAAATTTATTTGTAAATAAATAGTTATTTTAAAAAACTTACCAACTAAGAGATGGTTACAACATTTATAAAAAATAAAAGAACATCGACTACATTAGACACATAACAGAAACAAGAAAATACTTATTCACAGTGACAAATAACAGTTAACAATGAAATAATCCAGGCTATAAATCCGAAATCGGACCAAAAACGAAAAAACTATTATCAAATACAGTGGTTTAGTTATTCATAAGGTGGTTCAGTTATTGACTTGTAAAATTTAGAAGTTTAAAATATTACAATACATTACACTTAATTTACTGGTAACTGCCCTATAATTAACACAGTCCTTATGTTTGTTTATGTGACACATTTCAAGAAAAACCCGATCCTTGTAATTATTTACTCTCTCCAAAACTGTTATTTGTCACTGTGCATAAGTATTTTCTTGTTTCTGTTATGTGTCTAATGTAGTCGATGTTCTTTTATATTTTATAAATGTTGTGACCATCTCTTAGTTGGTAAGTTTTTTAAAATAACTATTTATTTACAAATAAATTTCCTGACACTGTTTTTTTTTAAAAAATTATAGTTTCTCCAGATGAAGTTGTGAAGTACAACGAAATATAGAGAGTTTAACAGCAATCGAGTGTTAATTGTTACAGACCGCAAACCCGATAAATAAAATTTAAAAAAAAAACCCTTTTTGTTATATATATATTTTTAAATATAAATATATATATATATATATATATATATATATATATATATATATATATATATATATATATATATATATATATATACATACATATATATATATATATATATATATATATATATATATATATATATATATATATATATATATATATATATATATATATTTGAACTCGTGTTTTTACAAGCTTTCATTTGACGCCCTACTCGATGACCTGGTAAATTTTTTTTGCATTTCCGATTTCACCCCCCAGAACTAACCTCTTAAGTCAAAATTTAACTTTGAAAACTAAATGACTCTGATGAGGCCTTCAATTTCTATATTAGCGCAAAATTTTAACGTCGTATGGCAAAAAGTTTCGGAGAAAAATTGGGTGTGACAGATAGAAGGACAGACAGACAAACACCGAAGTGATCTTATAAGTGTTCCGTACGGAACACCAAAAACTTTAAGAGGCGCAATCAGATGAGAATACTGGGTTTTCAGGTTGTGACATTTTTAAAGTCACTTCTAAAAAAATAAATGAAAAATTTAGCGCATTTTAGACATATGAAAGGCACAGAAGAAAAAAAAATGGTAATGTCTACTATACAACAGTTCACTACTACACCAAATTCTTTATTTTTGCATTTAACGCGCGTTTCGCTAACCATGTTAGCATCATGAGGAGCAACGATTGATCGAGTCAATCATCGCTCTTGATGATGCTAACGTGGTTAGCGAAATGCGCGTCGAGTGCAAAAATAAAGGGTTTGGTGTAGTGGGGATAACTATTATATAGTGTCATTGTGCCAAAGATTCGAAAGTCCCAACGTAGTTAACGTCTATTATATAATTTTGCAGAAATTTTTCAACTATAGTGTATTTTTCTTTTCTTGGTCTTCTTTTTACTTAAGGTATTTCTTACGAGAACATAGAGGAGCATTATGTTAGAAAAAGACGCGAAATAATTTGGTTTTCGAGGTATAATGAATGTGGCAACGTAGCTTCTCGCTTGCTTCCCGCCGCACGTAATCACGTGTTATTTAATTTTATTTAGTATCGATGTATATTAATTAATTAAAACGATTCTTAAGATTATTTATTAAAAATGTATCAATTATTAAGTACTGATAACTGTATAAATGTGCGTGCCAGGCACGCGTTGTTTCTAGTATCTTTTAAAAGAAAGTCCGACTTCATAAAATACATTAAAAAGCAATATTTATCAAATATTTTTGCAACAACTAGGAGGTAAACTGCCATTATATTTTAACAAAGGAAAGCCAAGTAATTTTTTTTATGTACACTACCGTCAGAAAGTATTTGTCCACCTAGAAATTTCAATGTAACAAGCGTCCATCATAAAATTGTTTAGATAAGCCTCTTTGGTGAAATCACAAATTAAAAACCAATTAGAACAAATTTCCAAGTTTTGCATGATAATCGTTTTGAGACAATTTCTCAGAATTCCAGTTGAAGTAAGAACTCATTTCAAGGTTCTAAGGATTATGGAAATTTCTAGTGACATTTTATGATAAAAACTATGCTATAAATACCATTGTCCTTTTTGAAATTAACCATTCGCAAACAGTACTTTGTCATTGATACAGGCTCAATCGTTTTGTGAAAATGCCAAAAACGAAAGAAGTTTCCGTTGAAAATCGGGCTCTGATAATTGCGAGACATCAAAATGGTCACTCGAGTCGACAAATCGCGAGTGATATGCGGATGCCAAGTAGAACGTCCACCGTTACATCGTAAAAAAAAATTTCTGCGGAACATGGAGTTCTCACCCAAAAACGTTCAGGAAGGCCTCGAAAAACGACTCCCGCTGAAGACAGAACTATAACAATGTCCAGCAGACGTAATTGCCGCCTAACCGCACCAGAAATCAGGGCTCAAGTACACTTGGAGCGGCCCATCCTCATCAGCGTAACAAACGTGAAGAACAGGTTAGCAGAAGGTGGACTATACGGGAAAGTTGCAGTGAGGAAACCACTTCTTAGGCAAGTGATTAAACGTAAACGATTATGATGGGCCCGAGAACATGAAAATTGGACATCAGAACAATGGAATTCCATTCTTTGGAGCGACGAATCTAAATTCGAAATTTTCGGTTCAAATCGACGAGTTTACGTGTGGCGGTTAGCTGGAGAGAGGATGTTGGAACGCTGTCAGGTGCCTACAGTAAAACATGGTGGAGGTTCAGTAATGGTTTGGGGTTGTTTTGGCAACGGTAAAATTGGAAAAATCTTTAGAATAGAAGGAATCATGCGGAAAGGACAGTATCAAAAAATTTTGCTAACTCAAATGCTACCTTCTGGAAGAGATATTTTTCAGGGGAAATTTATTTTTCAACATGACAACGACCCTAAACATTCTGCTAAACAAATTAAAGAACTTTTGGACCAATTTAAATCCGATGACGTCCTGGAAGTGATGACTTGGCCTCCACAATCACCCGACTTGAACCCCATCGAATTGCTGTGGGACCATTTGGACAGGTGTGTTCGTAAACTCAATCCAACATCAGATAATTACTTGTGGGAACTTTTACAAGCAGAATGGGCTAAAATAACCGAAGAAACTATTGGACAATATGCCGAAACTCTGTAAAGCAGTAATTAAAAACAAAAGTCACATAGATGAGCAAAAACCTGGAAAATCATGAATATATTTCTGATTTTCTAGACTGTAAATAATGTGAAAATAAATAATAATTCAATAAAATTAAAAATAAATATATATATATATATTATCTGGGTTTTTGTTGTCTTGGGACTGAAATAACTAGGTGGGCAAATACTTTCTGACTGTAGTGTATATATATATATATATATATATATATATATATATATATATATATATATATATATATATATATATATTTGTGACTCTTTACTTTTTAATGTACAAATGACAACAAAAATTGTAAAAAAAAAAATCAAAGAAAAAGTATGGATTCCTATCTTTTACGTGTTAAATACCTGAAACTTTTTCAATTAGTTATGGTAATACGGCGTGGTAAACGATTTTTATATTGAAGCAGTGAATGTATGATGCTAAAATCTATTATTTCTCAAAATTTCAAACAAAACTACTTTTAACAATTACTCGTAAAAAATACCTTAAAAGAACTTATAATAAAATAAGTCAAAATTTATTAAAGTAGCTTCGACCAAAGCTTTAATTCTTGTCGAGCACAAGAAATTAAAGTAATAAAAATTAAATACGTAGGCATAAAACGTGGGGTGCCTATATTATAGGAGTTTGGCCTAAATTACTCATCTTGAGGTAATACCCTGCATTTTAAAATTTTATCTCCGCTGTAGGGCCAGCCTACAACGTTTCTCAAAGTAAGCAGATAATTATTACAATATTTCAGGCTTGGCACAGTGGCTTTACTTATATATATATATATATATATATATTATATATATATATATATTATATTATATATATAGTATATATATATATATTATTTAGATAGTAAATACTTATCTACCCATTCTTATTTACCATTTTACAAACGGCAACCGACTTATCACCTTTTTTTCTATTAAAGAGAGAAAACGATAAGCTGCATAAATGCTATAAATAGATTAAACAACAAAAAGGTCAAATTCAAAGGTACTGCAATCTTGACTTTTTGAGCAGTTCTTTAGGTTCTAAGAAACTGAATCTATCATGAACTTATAAATTATTATTTTAGTAATGTTTTGAACAACTAACGATATTGATGAATCATGGTTCTTGGGTTAAGACTGTATCGAACTCCAAACAATTACACCAAAGATATTCAAGGTTACAATACGGAATTAAGTGTCAATCCAATTTAACACGATCTAATTCAAAGAATCATGATTTCTCATCTCAGTAAAGCCGTTAAAGCTTCTGTTCCATGTTAATTAGTAAAATTTGACGTTTAAAAATAAATTAAAGCTTTTTTGGTTGGTACGAAAATTAAATTAAATCTTTGAAAGAAAGTATCCCTGAGCTAAAATCTTACCAACTACTGCCACCAACAAATATTAACACTTTAGACTAATGTAATTTTTCTTTTCAAAATAAAAGCATTTTAAGGAGCAGCGTTACATTGTTTTGGTTCGTATCGTCTTCGCGAAATAACACTATTTTCCTTAAAAAAAAAATCAAAATACGAAATCTTGGAGAGAGATCTATACAGAATTTTTTAAATAATTAGTCCGAAGTATAATCACATCGACCCACTGCTAATGAAATAAGTGCCTCTAGCAAAAAAATGGGCATGAATAATATATTGCTATTTTAAATCAAATATCTCTAATAGTAAAGGTTCCACTTGAGCTGGGTTGACGTTCAATAAAACATTAATAAGTTCCTCGTTTACTTTACGCAGTTCCGTGATTTTTTGTATAAGTTTCAAGAATGTGGACTTTGCCTCACAACCAACGTAAATGCTTTCTAGATATCTCCTAAGGAGGTAATAGTAGGAATTCTAAAACAAAAATTAATGTTAAAATCTAGTTAGTAGCTGAGAGGTAAAACTTTTTTATCAAAAATTACTAATAAAATCGGTAAAGCGATTTATTCAATACTACTCTTGCAAACATATAGTTAGGAAAACCAAGATTTACCAAGGGCATCGAGAAAGTTGGCAACCATTGCTTTATTATGTATACTAGGGTGGTCACAAGGTATAGGGGGAAAAATTATTTTCATCGTAATGCCGGCGGGACCCCCCTTAAATTTGCCATTTGTCTGAAAAATAAGATTTGCACAATTTTAGCAGAAGTAGATAATGTTAACCTGTGCCACATCGAGGTTAAAGCTGTAAAAGTTCGATTTTTTGCAAAAAAGTCGTGGTTTTTCCCTCATAAAATTAAAACAATTTGCCCTAGAAACCTGACCCTTGTTTCATTTCAAAAGAAATGTTGTGGTCTTAAAGTTTTACTCCTACCACTTCATCCAAGAAGGGACATGATTCGGATCCTCAAATTCGACCTTCGGCCTGTTTAGAAAACGTAACTGAAAAATGGCAACAAAGATACCTAACTTAAATACTCTAGACCATTTTTTGTTTCCTTTGTATTATAAATAATTATACAAATACATTATTATACAATATAAGATAAAGAATAAAATTTTCATTTTTTTAAACTGATATCGAGTTCTATTCTTTAAAAGGTTTGTTTTTGTTACAAAAAAGCTATTGCTAACGACCCTTTTATCAGATAATTCTACCTGGAGTATCATAAAACACACCTCTTCTTTTTTGTTCCCTGTTTGTGATGCCCGGGGAGAAGTCAAAGAGTTTTAGTTTACGTTTGCCTTTCAAGCAGTCAACATTTCAACAACGTTCATTTAGTGACTTTTCTGTGAGATTTGCGGGACAATGTCTCGGCATCAACGAGCCATGCTTGTTCTGATTCGAGTTCGAGATTAAGGCAGAAAGAAATGGTGTATCTAATCGGCCATTTGTCTCATCAAATCAGTAGCAGTAAATTACCATCTAATTGTCAAGTTTTACGTAGTTTATTTGATAATATACGGCAAGTGAAACTAAATACCAGAGAAGTTGCAAGACTTAGAATACAGAAAGTTTTAATTTTTTGGGAGAAAGCTAAGATACCAACCAGGTACCTGAAAGATTGTGTTGCAAAATTAGAAAAACTGTACGAAGAGTGGAGAAAACTGCAAAAAAACGCTAAAAACATCTAAAAGCCCAGCGCAAAAGTAGAAGCTTTCAAGTCATTCAAGTCACAGTCATTTGTTTATTTAAAATCAATATTTATGTAAAAGCGTGGTCCAACCCCCCCAAACCCACTTTGGCCCCCAACCAAGACCTACAATTGTTAAAATTTTTTGTGAAGTACTGACGAATTGATCAAGAACTGTCTAAAATGATAATTCATTTGTGGTATCTCAATTCGGCGCTAGTCACATTTTCATTTTTTGATGAAACTGCAGAAAAAAAATGTCAAAACAAGCATGGCTGCAAAATGTCTAAAATTAATTTCCGTTAAAGAAAAAAGTTACGATGACAGGGATGTAAAAGCAAGGCTCAATCTCGAACAAGTGGATGATTTATTGGACAAAAGATTGATTATTTTGAATGTAATGAAAGACTTGTTTTTTGTCAAATTTCCACTTTATTTAGTTTCACAGAAACTGTTTGACGCGTTTCGCTATAGTTTCGTCTGATACAAAAATGATATTTAAATATTAGTGTTGTTACATTTATACAAATACCCTAAGGTAGATAGGTAATAAAATTAATACTATATGCTAATGAATATTGCTGGGAAATCCATTCTGAATATTAATTGTATAAATTGAGTAAAATTGAGATACCATGGGCCAGAAAGGTATCTTTTTGTTCGTCTGAATTTTTAATTTTATTTATTCCTAAATTTTCTAATAGGTTTAATTTTACGCCTTTGTTTTGTATGTGTAGAATTTTAAATTTATCGTCAAAAAGATAATTTGATTCTGTTAAATGATTGCTATACGCTGAGTCTGTTTTGTTTTTTAAATAGCTTCTTTTATGTTCTGAAATCCGAGTTTCGAAAGAGCGACCTGTCTGACCTATGTAACTTTTATGACAAGAACCACAATTCAACTGTTACACTCCAGATATTTTTGATCTATTTTGTTTTCCCTTTGCGTTTTTAATGAATTTTCCTAACGAGTTGTTTGTTCTAGAAGAGAAGAAGATATTATATTTGTTTAAGTGGTTTTTAATTTTCTCTGACGTGTTACCAAAATAGGTTAAAACATTATATTTTTTCCCTGTTTTCTTTCTTGGGGTATACTAAAGAAATAGCTTTACTTTTTAATTTTTTGTTTAGAATTGAGTCTATGGTGTCAGGAGAATATCCGTTGTTAACAGCAATTTGTTTTATTAGATTTAATTCTTTATTAAAATCATCTACAGATAAGGGGACACTTATAAGTCTATGCAACATACTGTGGTAAGCTGCCAATTTGTGTTGTAGGGGGTGAGCTGATTTTATGTTTATTGTAGTATCTGTATGTGAGGGTTTGTGAAAAATAGAGAATTTGTGTTTGTTGTAATGTCTGGTTATCGTTAAGTCAAGAAAATTAATTTTATTGTCGACTTCTAGTTCCATAGTGAATTTAATATTTTTATGTATTGAGTGTATATAATTAAAAACATTGTCAAGTTGACGCTCTGTACCATTAAAACAAGCAAAGATGTCGTCTACATATCGGTACCAATACAAAAATGATTTGCTAAATTCTTGTTGATGTATTTGTTTTTCTAGGTTATCCATGAATATTTCATACAAAGGCGTAAAATTAAACCTATTAGAAAATTTAGAAATAAATAGAATTAAAAATTCAGACATCATCTTAAACGAACAAAAAGATACCTGTCTGGCCCACGGTAATTCACCTTTACTCAATTTATATAAGTAATATTCAGAATGGATTTCCCAGCAATATTCATTAGCATATAGTATTAATTTTATTACCTATCTACCTTAGGGTATTTGTATAAATGTAACAACACTAATATTCAAATATCATTTTGTATCAGACGAAGCTATAGTATAGCGAAACAGTTTCTGTGAAACTAAATAAAGTGGAAATTTGACAAAAACAAGTCTTTCATTACATTCGTTATGAATTTCCATCAAGTAACAGGCACAACAATTCAAAGTTGATTATTTTGTTTCTCATCGAACTCTAAATTTTTTCAAGGGATTTGAAATTGGTACAAACTTTTTAAATATTGATCCCGATAAATGTTGTGACAATTCACACTATTTAAAAGCTAACAAAACAGTAAACAGTTTTAAGGTTGTCAATGACACAGCTGAAAGAGTTGTAAAATTAATTTAATTCCTGTTGGACGAAAGATGGAGAACAACGTCAGTTTCTGTTACAAGTTGTATCTGAATGTAGGAAAATTTTTCCCGACTCTTCAATGGCCACCTTATCTAAGCCATTACCACCTTGATCTGATAATAAATTGTAAATGTAAATAATAATAACTTCTTTCCTTTATATTGCTTCCTTTTTTATAACTAAACTTTAAATAATAAAATGCATTTTTATACCATCTTGCTTTTCTTTTTTCCTAAATCCTCCATTTTCAATTTGGATGTTGCTCTATTTACTTTTGAAAACAGTTTAACTAAACTTTTTTTTATTATCGAAAAGATAAATAAGGTAAAATCTAGAGAGCCAGTGTAATTGAATCTTGTACTGTTTTTAGACATTTTCATAAAAAGTAAAAACTTCAACCTTGATGAGGCACAGGTTAATGTTATCCAATTGAGCTGAAATGTTACCAATCTCATTTCTTAGCCAATTGGCAACTTTTAGGAGGGTCCCCCCGAAAAAAATTCGAACACTGATTTTTTTGTGACCACCCTAACGTATACATACTGTTGGAATATGGAAAACAGTACTTTTATATTTTATTGCAGATCTACACTATCTTTTTATAGTAAAAAACATAAGATTTGAATAATGAAAATTCAGATTACATGACACCGATTATGTTACCTAACGCTTACCGACTAACCGCTTACCTGTTCCAATTTTATAACATCCTGATGTATAACTCGGGGCCTATCAGGTGTAAACAGAACAATGGCACACAATATCAGAATAATATTTTCGTCGCTTCTCCATTTTGGATCAAACGTCCTCACAAATCTCTCAAGTTCATGATAGGCGTTTCCTCTTGCTAATTTTAAAACGTTAACGTTGACATTTAAGCTTTCCTGTACTGAAGGTATCTAAAAAATAAGACTATTCTAATAATTTTAATTGTATTTTATCAGGGCTTTATTGTTTAAAGCTCTAGCTTTCATAATTCAGAAATGCTGTTTCAAATGACAGACTGAAGCGACGTCAATGACTGAGCGTACCTCTCTGGGAAAAATCAACCTGGGCTACACCCATCTCTCTAAAAACATATTTCAAATTCGATTTATAAAGACATTTTTGTATAACTAGTTTTATTGCATTTTTGTTTAAAAATTTGCCATATAAAACAGCTCCACAACCTGAACTCTTTGCACAATTTTATTTTTGAAACTAAAAGTGCAACATTTGGAAAAAGTGTACAATGCAGGGTTATTAATTATAAATAGACTCTCTGTCTATCTTTTTTATTTCTAGTCAAAATTTTTAAATACCGAGGTTGTAGCGTTTTTTACAAAGGCAAAATCAGAGAAAATTACGTTACTGATCTGTGATACAACCTTTATAGTTTTTAAATAGAATACTCTAAATATTATTTTTGAGTTTACGGAAATCTCAATCCTAGAAAGGTCAATATATATTTTTATGGTGTTATTGTGAAAGATAAGGAAGAAAAAACTTTTTTCTATCTTAGCCGTATGCATGTTTGACAATAACGCAAATTGACAAAGGCATTTTAATTAGGTTAAAACTAAGTGTCATTACAAAAATAGTTTTTCTGAAGATAAAAAATGGGGTATAAACGAGATATTTATTAAAAACGATTATAACAAAAGGGGGTATACTAGACCTTATTAAACATAAAGAAAAATCTCTGGTTTCAATACATGTTTAAGAATATATAACCACATCATAATTAAAACGACGTCTACAAAATACGAAAAATAAACAACTGGAAATTGTTATGCATTTTCAAGGAAATAAGCAAAATATGAAAAAGATGTTAGAGTATTCAAAATAATTTACAGCAATATGGTAATTTAGCTTAAAACAGCAAATAATTACTTTTATGCTTTTAACAGGAGATAATGCTATATGTGGAACAAGATGCGCAACTGTTTAATAAAGTTGTTGGGACGGATGATTCAGTTTTTTCAACAGCAAAAGTTGAAACGGACGTCAATCTCTTTGGGTTTGGTGCGGTATATTTAACAATACAGTAATATCACCAATATTTTATTAGAAATTTAAATAGGCAACATACTTGGAAATAATATTGAAAATTGTTGAAAATTTATAATACAATAGTAAGGAAATAATCTGGTAGCAGGACGATGGTTCATTCTCATAGTAACGGTTTCGTTTTTGATAAAACTCCCTTTATGGACTGATAGTTTTAGAAGAGCAAAATGGTCATTAAATAGCCCAGATTTAACTCCTTGGGCTATGTAAAAGATAAATTAAAATATAAATGAAAATTGACACTGAATCGTGTGAGAAAATTGCACAGAAGGTCGCAATTTTAAGTTATAAGGATAGCAATACGAAGGCAAAAATGAATATTAGTTTATTTATAATAGTAATGGTTCCATATTTTGGATCCAACTGTAACAGTAATGGTACCATATTTAATATCTAATGAACAAAATTATTTTTAATATATTTTGTTCACCCGTAGTTTTCATCTCTTTGTGTCATTATTTTATTTTGTTTAAATGTTGTTTCACTTAGGATGTAGTTATAGATATTTTTTCTTTGTCTTTGATAAGTAATTATATATTCCTGTAGTGCTTGGTTTTTTTATAACCATGTTTATTGTTTGGTACGGAACACTTATGGGATCACTTCGGTGTCGCTATGTCCGTCTTTCACAATCGATTTTCTCTGAAACTAATTGACATAGAAAATTGAATTTTGGTATAATTATTGGAATTGATGGTCCAATCAGAGCAGTGTAGTTCTAAAAGTTAAATTTTGACTTAAGGGGTTAGTTTTGAGGGGTTAAATCGGAACTGAAAAAAAATTACCGGATCATTGAGTGGGATGTCAAATGAAATCTTGTGAAAACACGAGTTCAAAAATATATATGATGTAATACTTGCGCACACTTTTCTTTGAATTATTTTTAAAAAATGGTCAAAAATCGCTGTCTTTTCACCGTATCTCGAAAAGTACTGATCAAAAATTTTTAAAAAAATTCTGGAACAGTCTTCATAAAATGTAGATCTAGCGAAAATTATGAGGGTATTATGTTTGATAATTTATCTGGCATAAAAAAAATCTATGTGCTTTAACAGTATGGTGAAGGTTTTTTAATATACTTTTCAGTACACACACTGGTGGCCAACGGTTAGGCACCGAGAGAAAATAATTTTATTTTATTTATTTATAATTAAACAAATATTTACGTAGTAAATACAGTGCGACCTCGATAATCCGGACTAATTAAAACTGTGGTGATCCGAATTAGTAAATAATTCGAATTACTGAAGCAGGACATTAATTATATTAAAAAACGAATCATTTAATACGAAACAACTAAAAAATAGTACATACATAGAATAATATTTAAAATAGAAGCATATCTCATCATTCTTCACAGTGTTCTTAACAGTCTGGTTTGTATTAGTATTTAACTCTGAACCTTCATTATCACTCTCGGGTTGTTCATCTGTATCATCTATGTCTTCCAGTGGTAACAAATCTTCATCATTTTCAAGTCAATTACATATTTTCACGTTAGTGAGATTCTGCTCAGTGAGAACATTCAGCATATCTGAAACATCTGTTAAATATTTACGAATTAACCAAAAAAATACTAAAAGAAAAATTTCAGGCTTTAACTTTCATTTCTTCATTCATGGAAAGCAAATTGTGCAGCAATTCACTCAGAGGAATCAGATCTTCAGCATATATTCAGTGTCTGGGTTGGTATCTGCTACATAAGCCATAATTTTGTGCCAGCACTTTTTCAAGACTTCAGGAGAGACTTTCTCCCATGAATTGCATAGTAGATATACAGCATCTTATAGGTTAATGCTTTTTAATAACCTAATAAGGTTCTCTTCATTTTTTTGATAAAATATGGACTAAAAGATAAAATAATTTTGTCAGTCTGATTGCATTCTGGTCCATAGGCTGCAAAAGTGCAGTACAATTTGGTGGAAAAAATAATGTTGTAAACTGTTCATTCTCACTAGTCAGCTCTTCTATAGTTCCATGGCTCAAAGCGTTATCAACGCGAGCAGGGCTCTTTCAGGAAAGTTGAGACTTCTTAAATGACTTTTGACTTGACGAATAAAAAAGAAAGATGAAACCAGCCTAAGAAAATTGCTGTAGTCATCCATGTATTGGCAGATGATTTGTACTCAACAGGTATGTTCACATTTTTAAAAGCCCTCGGATTTTTTGCCATTCCTATCACTAACAATTTTAATTTTTGTGATCCACCAGCATTGCAACATGCTAGAAAGGTAACGGGTTCTTTGTTTATTTTTCGACCTGGTGCGTTTTTTCAGGCAACATTTTCCAATACAGAGCTGATTCATCTGCATTGTATATTTGAGTATGTCCAAGGTTTAATTCTTTTATCTTATCTGCGAATAAAGTTAGGAAAGGATCGACGGCACTTTCATCATTGGATAGTTTTTCGCCGCAAACTTTTAAAGCACGCAGACCATGTCTTTTTCTGAAGATAGAAATCCAGCCACTGCTAGCTCTAAAATTATCATTCCCGTAGGTTTCAGTGTAAAACTGTTTTACTTTGCCTGATAAAATTTCGTAGGAAATGGGATGTGCCTTGATCGTTGCGTATAAAACCATGTATACAAACGAGTTTCCATTTCTGGATATTCGGCTTTTCGTAAGGTTTTTCTGACGCCAG
>CM032456.1:183072055-183500599 GCA_019049505.1 Pachyrhynchus sulphureomaculatus | reverse complement strand
TTTAGAAAACCCTTCAACTTTTATTAAGTATATCATATACCTATTTTTCTAATAGTTTTTTCGATTTATTTTGAATTTTTCAATGTTTACCCTTGTTTTTAATACACTTGCGCTATAACATCACAGTTGCCAAGACAAAACAAAAATGTAGGCATTGTCAAATTTTGACATGTCTTTTAAGCAAGTAAAAATAGTTTAATTTGTTGTAGTAAGTGACGTATGAAGGTAACAGTTATGGATTTTCCTAAAAATGAATTAATTGATATGTAGTTATTGTAAAGCAACTGAAAATAGACAGAAGTCCATATTTCAGCTGTTTACTAGCTGTTCTCTTGTTCGTCAAATCAATCCTCAGACGCGTTTCGCCGTATCACAGCTCGTCAGTCAGGTTAGGATTGACAAACAAGAGAACGGAATCTACTGGTACTTATCCCAGAATACAATGGTAGGATACAACGAATTGTATTAAGTACGCATACCTATTACTCCATCGAAAGCTGACAGAGTAGCTTTCGAGCCGACAGAGTGGTTGACGCGGTCAACGCTTAAAAGCTTTTCGAGGGATCCTCCTCAGGCATATATAGTTATTGTAAAGCAACTGAAAATAGACAGAAGTCCATATTTCAGTAGTGTGTCAGCTTTCGATGGAGTAATAGGTATGCGTACTTAATACAATTCGTTGTATCCTACCATCGTATTAATTGATATGGTTTATATAGACGTATACCATCTAGAAAATCTTTTCAGTGCTTAATGGAACGGTTTGATGGTAGTGGTAGCGTTGAGTATACGGAAAGTAGTAAATCAGAATGCTACCAATGAGGAAAAAGAAATGAAGATTTTATCTCATTTTGAAGATAATCATCAGATCAGCAGCCGTCAACTAACTGACTTATCTGACACGTCCAATCGACGGCTAATCGCACCACGAGAAAATACAAGTATCATCCCTTTCATATGGAACTACACCAAGAATTTCAAGACCGTGATTTTGAACGACGAGTAAACTTTTGTACCACCGTGAATGGAGGCCGATCCAAATTTCTATCCAAAATAATGTTTTCTGATGAAGCTACTTTTCGCAGTAATGGAGCAGTTAACAACCATTACATGCATTATTATTCAACAGTTAATCCATTTGGGTCCGGGAAGTTCAAAACCAAAACCATTGGTCGCTTAATGTATGGTGTGGAATATTAAATTTTCGAATTATAATTCTATAATTATTGGTCCATATTTTTTCCGCGAACCGCTTAACGGGCCTAGATATCTAATTTTTTTGCAAAACGAATTACCCCAGCTTCCTGAAGAAGTTGATAACTTTGAAAGGGGACAAATGTGGATTCAACAAGACGGAGCTCCTGCTCATTACTACCGGAAGTTTGGGAATTTTTAAAAACGATCGTTACCCACAAAAAATGGATCGGTAGGGATGGATTCATTCAGTGCCCCCCCTCGATCATGTGACTTAACACCTTTAGATTTCTTTTTGTGGGGCTACATTAGAGATCGTGTTTATGTGAATCCCCTTACAACCAGTAGATATGGAAAATAGGATACAGGATGCGTGCAGGACAATAACGCCCTTTATGCTAAGGAAAGTAATAGTAAAACGACTAAACATGTGTATTCAAGTAGACGGGCATATTTTTGAACATGTATTACATCATAATAATTAATCATTAGATAGATTAAACTATATTAAAATTATTATTAACTATTTGTTTATGTCTTCACAATAGCGTAATTGTATTAAAAACAAGGGTAAAAATTGAAAAATTCAAAATAAATCGAAAACTATTAGAAATACACAGGGTGTGCCATCTAAAAAAATTTGAGATTTTTCAATTTAAAATAGTCGAAATGTATAAATTTATTTTGAACACGCTGTAGCATCTAACTCAAATTTCTTTATATATCTTTTTTTCATCTCTATAGAACGCTCGTACCAATTATGAGTATTCCACCTTCAGAAATGTGACGCTACTGGCAATTTTTTACAAAACTGAGAAACTAACATTTTAAAAAAAAATTGAAATATTAGAAAAACTACTATTTTTAGGTATATAACATTATTAATAAAAAAGTTATAAAATTTTACGCAGAATTTAAAAAATAACTTATAAAATAGGATGTTCGATTTAAAAAAAACATGTTATATCGGCCACACTTTTTTGAAGTACAATGTATACTCAAAAATAATTTTAAACTGTGCACCTTAACATTCCCTAAAACTATTCTACTTAACATTTTTTCAAAATGCGATAATGAACTTAACTCTATCGTTGACTCACCCTGTACAATAGTTGCGTCAAAAAAAAGTATATATATTTTTTATGCATATTTTTTGAGCGCCAAGGTGGCGTAACCCCTTAATGTAATTCGATGCAATTTAGTTGCAGAAACGTATTGTCGTAACTAGCTTCTTGAGATTTTTAAACTTTTCGCTACCGTTACAACATTGAATTAAATAACTAAAACTGCAAATGTGATACGCTGCTTGCGAGAAGTTTCATATAATTAAGTAATATTTACTGTGTGGATTTTTTAGTGTGAAAATAAAAAAGTGCAAAATTACAGAAATTGGTTTATCCAAGTAATCACATTGAACTGCGTTAACTTTTATTTCCTTGCGGAATAACTCTTCAACTGGCCCTTACCTTAACACCACCTTTGAATTCATTTCCAATCAGATTTAATTCTTCATCCACAGGTGTAAGAAGGGCTTTATTTGCTAGTATAAGTTCATTAAGTTTTGCACGTTCAGCGTCATTTAATTCTCTAGATTGTGGGCTGGTTTGAGCAATAGAAGAATAAGCTTCATATTCTAATTTTATTGCTTCAGCTAATATAGATTCTATGGGGTTTGTAGTTTGATTGGAGTTTTGAGGGTTAAACCTAAAATAAATAGATCAATATTATTTTATTAAGGGGCTATACCAGTGTGATAATTTCAAAAAAAATCGATTTTTTTTTTACCTATTTCGATGCTTTTATGTGTACAGGGTGGTCCAAATTGGACACTTTTATCTAAAGGAGATAGACAAAAACTGATGTCGATGTCTGAGGCTCAATTTTTATGATAAACTCAATGGTGAAAACCGCATAGCGATATCTAGTACCGTTTCAGATATATAGGCTGTTTTTCAAAAATATGCATTTTGGAAAAAGTTTCTAATTCTTTTCCTATTGAAAATTTTTGATTTCTGTAAAAATATTTATAAAACACTTTTTCACGTGGATTTCAACAGGGTAAGTTACATTTTTTTAAAACTAATATTTTAATAGTTATTAACGCAAAAATATATGTTTTAAATGGGATCCCTGTATATTTTTCCTTATCCGAATAGAGCTTTAAATTATCATACTAAAAATATAGCACACTTTATATTTTGCTTAAATCTACTTCAAAATATAAAGGTTTTCAGTTTTTACGCGAGTTTTAAATGCACATTTTGTGAAGTAGGCCTTGGACGGAGCGGCAATATCAATTGTTTACTGATAGCAGTCAAATTGTAAAAAAAAATCCCAGAAGTAACTCTAAGAGTCATAACTACAATGAAATTTACTAAATGCTATAGTACTTTGAACTATGTAGAAAATAAAACAAAAGAACAATAAAACAATTTATTCTGAGTAGAGCAAACTAAAACAAAACAATTTTCTATAAGAGATGTTCGAAATGTCGACCAGTTTCATTTACGCAAAGGCGGCACCTTTTCTGGACACTTCTTACCGAGTTGATTAGTTCAAGAGGAGTGAGAGCTGCAAAATTTTGTATCACTGCGACTTCTAACCCTTGTCTGGTGTTTGTCGGCAATTTAAAAATTAGGTTTTTAATCTGCCCCAGAGATAGAAGTCCATGGATGTTAAATCCGGTGACCTTGCCGGCCAACGGTTCGGACCTTGGTTGGTTATTCAGTTATTGGCCGATAAAAAATTACTGATAACTGCAGCATTATGAGGGGGTGCCCCGTCGTGTTGAACAAATATATTTCTAAGGTCCATTAACGGCAGTTCATCAACAAGAGGTTCTATTTGCTGCCTTAAAATTTCCAAATATCTCTGAGAGGTGAGTGTTCCTTCGTAAATAAATGGACCTATAACCCTGCCTCTAAAAATTCCTGCTGCCCACACATTAAATCCAAATCTGCCTTGATTTCTTTGCTCCACAACTAAATGAGGATTTTCTTGTGCCCACGTATAAGAATTGTAACGGTTAAAAATAGCTGCATTGCTTACATAAGCTTCGTCTGTCCAAATGCAATTTAATGAAAAATTCGGAAAATGGTTACAATTCTCCAGAAACCATTGGCAAATATTCATACGCCGTTGAAAATCTCCGTCTCTAAGGTGATGAACTTTTCTTGTCCTAAATTTGTGCTGTGCTTCTTCAAAGTACGACTTACGTTAGTTCTTGGTAGTCCAGTGGATTCTATTAACTGTCGGGTTGAAGTGTTAGGATTATTTCCGATAGTTCCTAAAACTACTATTTCTTCTAACTCGCAATCGAGCGAATATATCCTTGAAGGGTTGACGCCTCTCTGGATACCGTTCGTGGTACAAATTACTTGCCGCTTCCGAATTTTCTCCGGTTTGTATGAAACACACTACCATACCCCATTTTTCGTAATTGTCAAACTTCATTGCAATTTATTTGACAATTTAATAACTGATCCTAAAGTAAAATTTGACAACTACGAATAAACAATTGAATTAAAGCATATGGCCGCTCCGTCCAAAGCCTACTTCAGAAAATGTGCATTTAAAACTCGCGTAAAAACTGAAAATCTTTATATTTTGAAGTAGATTTAAGCAAAATATAAAGTGTGCTATATTTTTAGAATGGTAATTTAAAGCTCTATTCGGATAAGGAAAAATATACAGGGTATTCCATTTAAAAAACATATTTTTGCGTTAATAACTAATAAAATATTAGTTGTAAAAAAATGTAACTTACACTGTTGAAATCCACGTGAAAAAGTGCTTTGAGAATATTTTTACAAAAATCAAAAATTTTCAATAAGAAATGTTTGTATTTTTCCAGAATGCAGATTTTTGAATAACAACCTGTATATCTGAGACGATACTAGATATCGATATGCGGTTTCCACCATTGAGTTTATCATAAAAATTGAGCCTCAGACGCCGACATCAGTTTTCGTCTATCTCCTTTAGATAAAGGGGTTTACCTTTAAAAGTGTCCAATTTGGACCACCCTGTACAGAATAAGAAGTCAAAGTATCAAAGTCGGCCTATGTTAATTTTTGAAAATACAGCTGTCGCCAAGCACAGTTATTCGGAGGGCCATAACCTCGTTTTTGGAAGTGTAACTCACCGGAGCAGGTATTAAAATTCCAGTGCCGTGACGTCATCACGTAAGTTAAAGTTAAACATCTAATACTTCAGTGAACTTAAAATAGTCACAAAGGAGGTATGTTGCGAGAGATCATTATTTGTGTTTTTCTTAAAACTGCATTTTTAAAATTTGCTGCAGCTGTAACTCGAAAACAATTTATTGTATCGACTTAAATTTTTGCATGTTAAAGACATGTTTTGTCGTACCATAAACCTTGGATTTTTTGATTAGACCAAAAATGTCAATTTGGCATGCAAAAAAGGAACACTTTTTTATAATTTTTAATATTTTTTAAAATCCATGGTTGATGATACGGAAAATTATATCTATTTTAATGACCATTGTTTTTTTTATTCAAGGCAATGTGGAGGGGCCAATTACGGCAGCAGTAGAGCTACTTTTTTTTCATTTGTTCCGTTACGGGGGCATAAGTCCCGTAAATTTCAATATTTTTGTAGGAAAAAAAATGGGTGTATTTGCAGACAAATAATAAATATGTACCCGACATTGTAAAACATTGGATGTAGTAGTTTTCTTTAAAAAAAATTCTAGAAAAATATCCTTATTTTTAAGTAGTTACACTGGTATAGCCCCTTAAATTTAAAATAATCTGTATTATCTTTCTTTATATTCTATGGATGGTGAGGTCTAAAGCAAATGTAAGATTTGTATTAGTGGTCATATTACATGATTGTTGTCACCATTACACAACACTGTATGCGTGTTTCGCTAACCATTATAGAATTAACTGAGTCATTATGATGACGCTAACATGATTAGCAAAACGCACGTCTAGTTCAAAAGCGCTGGTGTAGTGATGATAACTATTGGATAGGTTAGTCACTAAACTATATGTTGGGCTTAGAACTATTTTTGAATATAAATAAAAAATATAATACTTTAATGTAAGGGTCAGTCAAATGAACACCTTAAAAAAACAATAAACTTTATATTGTAACAATTAAGAAAAGACTAAAACACGTAGGCTGAAAAGTTTTTGGTTTGACACATAGATGTTGCCCTTTTCAAGAAATTCATATAATTTTTAGGAAGTACCAACCTTCAAACGATACGTGTCAAAATTTCATAACATTTCGACGATTAGTTTACAAGTTACAGTGGTGTTTAGTGACGTTACTTTTGATATTTTCAAAACAATGGAAAGAATCGAATTTCGTGTGTTCATTAAACACTGTTTTTTGATGGGAAAAAATATCGTTCAAGCAAAGCAATGGCTTGATAAGTGTTACGGGGACTCTGCCCCTGGAAAATCATTCATCATTTACTGGTATGCTGAATTTAAGCGCGGTCGTACACTTACAAATAATGCTGAACGTTCTGGACGCCCAAATGAGGTGGTTACATCGGAAAACATCAAGAAAATCCACAAAATTGTTTTGGATGACCATAAAGTGAAATTGCGTGAGATAGCTGACACCTTAAAGATATCAAAAGAACATGTTGGTCATATTCTGCATGAACATTTGGGCATGAAAAAGCTCTGTTCAAAATGATTACTGCGTTTGCTCACAGTGGACCAAAAATAAAAACGTGTTGATGGTTCTGAGCGTTTTTTGGATCTGTTTAGGCGCAATAAAAAGGATTTTTTCATGGGATATGTGACAGTGGATGAAACATGGATCCACCACTACACACCGGACTCAATTGGCAGTCAGCTGAGTGGACAGCCTCCGGTAAAAGCCGCCCGAAGTTACCAAAGACACAATAGTCGGCTGGGAAGGTTTTGGCCTCTGTATTTATGGGATGCGCATGGAATAATTTTCATCGACTATGGTAAAGTTATTGGTGCGTTTGAAGGCAGAAAACACAAAGAAACGGCTCCAAATGAACAAGAAAAAAGTGCTTTTTCACCAAGGCAACGCATTGTGTCACACGTCAATGGTTATGATGGCAAAATTGTATGAATTGAAGTTCGAATTGCTCCAGATTGAGCCTCTAGCGACTATTATCTATTCGCTGACCTTAAAAAAATGCTCGCGGGAAAGAAATTTCGCTCCAATGAAGAAGTTATCGCCTGATAATTTTGAGAGCAAAGACAAATCCTTCTACAAGACACATACACACAACATACAGTCCCTGGCCAAATTATTAGACGCACTGTATTTTTTTTAGTAATTTTATGTTTCTTAAGAGTTTTTATACAATAATGGTATATTTAAACTACAATATTATTGATTTTTATTTAAAAGAATTGTTGTAGACTACATATTTGTATTTATTTTTAACATATGGTAACACTGTGTTGACAAAGTGATACATGAACGTAAATAAGTACAAACCTGTATCAGTCGCGATCGGAATCGAGTCAGGTACGGACGTGTTTCTGTGGCTTTATGGACTGTGATTGTTTGTTTAACAGTTTTATACTACTCAGTTATTAGTTTATTTTGTATGCAGTGTTTTAAAAAAGTAATTGGACTATTTTCATTATGGGTAGAAAAGGCGATCTTTCACCACGTAAAAAAGCTGAAGTGAAGGCCCTTGTGATTGCGAAAACATTTACAAAACCGAGAAATATCACGAAGATTGGAGGTTTCTGAAGCTAGTGTACGACGCATAAAAAAGAAAATTGAGTCAGGGAAGGAATTAAGCCCGAAAAGAAAGAAAAGATGCGGTAGAAAACCAATTTTCACTCCACGGTCAGAGAGATATTTGAAGAAAACAGATTTGCTACCACAAAGGTAATAAAATCACAACTCCAGGATGCTAGCGTAAATGCTTCTGAGCGCACTGTTCAAAGAAAATTGAAAGAATTAGATTTTAAGGCCTGTCGCCCCGCCAGGAAGCTCAAGTTAACAGCTGCAATGAAAGCAAAGCGCCTGAAGTGGGCCATACAATGGCCGTGACAAAGATGTGGACTTCTGGAGATCGGTAAGAAACAGCAATTTAATCAATAATTGATACATTATTATCATTTTCAGTTAAATAAAGCAAATAAACATGGAAGTTTATATTTTTCCTATTTTCGACAGCTCTGCTTCAGTGACGAAAGCACATTCGAAATTTTGCAGAATAAAGCTCAGTATGTGCGTCGTCGTAATGGAGAAAAGTTTCATCCTGATTGTGTCGTCCCGACGGTTAAACATCCCACCAAAGTGATGATTTGGTCAGTCATCAGCGGCAAGGGCACTGGACGTCAGTGTCAGTACGTCGTCAAAGGAATAATGAGGCAAGATCAGTACAAAGAAGTATTACAAAATCGGTTGATTCCGCAGCTCAGAGAATGGTTTCCAAATGGGGAACCATTCACTTTCATGCAAGATGGAGCTCCCTGCCACACTGCTCGGTCTGTTAAAGCTTTTTTGGCAGAAAAAAAAAAAATATCCCTCTGTTGGATTGGCCCTGATATGAACCCCACTGAAAATGTGTGGGAGCTGATGAAAAGAGAAGTGGCTAAAGATGTGATTACCAACAAAACCCAGCTCCTAGAAAAGATTATTCATGTGTGGAATCATCATCCTCAAATGCAGGAGACAGTACAATCTTGCACTGATAGCATGCCGCGCAGAATTAAAGCTTTGATAGCGGCTAAAGGTGGCTCAACTAAATATTGACTTTTACTAACATTAATTTCACTTTACTTTAAAACTAATAAACTTATGCATTTCTAAATTAATGCTGTTTTATTTATGTCAAATAAATAGGTAATTGATTGGATAATATAAAAATAAAAAACAAATCAATTTAAAATAATAAAATGGTACAATATCACTCGGTAATTAATATTTTACATGAAATCTTGCAGTGCGTCTAATAATTTGGCCAGGGACTGTAGATATGTTAGAAATGCGTTGGACTGATTGTATTACTCTTGAAGAAAACTATACTGATGAA
This sequence comes from Pachyrhynchus sulphureomaculatus, assembly GCA_019049505.1. Taxonomy (NCBI): domain Eukaryota; kingdom Metazoa; phylum Arthropoda; class Insecta; order Coleoptera; family Curculionidae; genus Pachyrhynchus; species Pachyrhynchus sulphureomaculatus. The sequence goes on along the minus strand of CM032456.1, from coordinate 183,491,385 downwards.
TAAAGTCGAATTTTGCAAAAAAAATATGTGTTTTAAGTAGCTAGATCAAAAACTTTTCAGTCTACATGCTATGCTTAAATCTATAAGTATTAAACTGTTGTTTTAGGTTAGTAATAAACATTACATTTCTAAGTAATTAAAGTGTTGCATAAATTCACACCTACACTGATAACATTTCAAATACAACATCAGAATACTTGCTGGCCATTTTAATAAGATAATAATGTCACTTTTTTTACACATATAACTGGTCACAATTTTTTACTACAAAACTATTTAAATTTGTTATCTGATCAAACTGTTCCCTTACATACACCTATGTAAAGCTTTTAATTTTATTTACTTAGATAAAGTAATAATGTAAAATCCCGGAAAATTATAAAAATTATATATTGACATCTTTGGCCTTCATTACTTTATGTCTTACCTGATTATTTTTTTTGCTTTTTTGTTTCATATTTCTATAAGCTTATGATGCAATATCTTTCTATAAGATTATGTTACAATAACAGGTATACACAGTGGGCCAAATTAGTAGCTCCTTTAATTAAAGTTTACTCACTCTTGTTAACAGACCAATTAAAGTTATATAAAAATATTTTACTTATTACCAAAAGTAGCTGCACTTCTCAAAAATAAATGTAAATGTACTTTTTCAGTAAATATCATTTTTTGAACCTTAACCTGCTAATAAAAATTAATGGCATAGACAGAAATAAAAAAGAAGTTATTAGTATTGGAAAGAAAAAAAAATTGTTTTATTCACGGTGTATATTGATTGATATAAATTCTAACAATAAGTAAATTTGTACAAAATTAATTGGAGATAAGAATGATAAAATAATACTCAGTAAAATATTGTTTTAAAAGGTTTTTGGAATTTGCACACTCTGATATCATACCTATTCATTATTCCAAGGAATCAATGCATATAGAGCAAACATCAAGAAAAATTAGATAAAGGCTAACTCGTGAAGGTTAGTCAGACCAGCATAAATATTACCATTTGTCTATTCTTCCTGTATATTTACCATCTCTACCACTCTGCCTTCAAAGTTTAAAAAACGGGTTTTTTATTTATCTCTTCATTACTTATGATCCTAATGACTATACATCTATATATATATATATCTGTATTTTTGGCTTTTCCCTAAATCTATTATCAAGACAAATTCATAAAATGGAAAAAAAGGTGGTGAGAAAATGTGTTCATGACTTGGAAAGTTATATTTATTTTCGGATAAATTCTAGGACATAAAAATTAGAATCAAAGCTTTACATATATTTAAAGATATAAAATTAAATTGAGATTCAAGAAGTTGTATCTTCTGTTGTGCAATGAAATAAAATTATTTTAGATAAAAACACTTCATATTGTTGCATCAAATAACATTAATTAAAATAATAGACAAACTTAACACTTATCATGACTGTCACAGAGAAGACCTTGTTTCAAACTGTTAGAAAACATCAATATGGCTCCATAAAGGTATTACCAACAATGTCACTGTCAGTAATATAAACCTTATTTAAAAAAACTGTGTATTTTTAGAAACATAATTCTAAAATTAATGTAAAAGTTGCCACATGGACTGTCCTACTGCATAATATATAAAGGACAATCTGGCAATGTATAGACACATGTAGATTAGCGTGACTACAACACTTAGATTAGGAAAAACTTAGTTTCTGGTGGTCCCCATCACTGAAGCGGTGCAATAATATGCTGCTCAATTTACTTCCTTAATCAAACACTTACACCCCATAATGAATATAAGTTGAAAATTAAGGCCTTTCACTAATAGAGAAGAAAGTAAATAATATGATGTTTATAATTAACAGTTGAATATTTTATAAATTCATATTTATAAGTTATTAATAACCAAGTTAAGTTAGGTTATATATAACCATGTATAACCAGCTATTAAAATTAATAAATATAAGTGGCTACACCACCATGGAAACAGCTGGTTATCAACCATTCCAGTTTTCTTTGCTGTGTTGCATGGACACAGTAGACACATAGGGTTGTTGGCTTGTAGGGAGGGCTGTAAGTTTGTCAGGATACAGGGTTGATTGCAGGTAGGATTTGTGAATATAAGTATGTCACCTCTGCCATCTTTATATGTTTTGGTATGCCTGTTGTATATCAGACAAAAATGAAAGTAGACTTAAGATTCATGAAGATGTCTACAGTTTTTCTAGTACTTGTGATAGTAGGATCAATAAAACTGTTTAGAGTATTGCAAGCTGAGGTAAAGTCTGTCAATTCGGTTTTTAAAACAAGTTAAAAAAAAAATAGTAATTTTATTGAATTTTACTTTGTTATAATTCTTATATAACTTTTGAATTATATTTGTTAACAAATACACCATATGGCTTATTTAATATGAATAAAGTATTGAGTCAGTTAGTTAACGAGCAAGAGAATGCCAATATATTGTTTTGGGCGTTTATATAATAATATCAATTGAAGTTAAGGTTGAGAAAATCCTCTTTTACTTAGTCTGACCTATATTATTAAGTAAAGACCTGAATATCTTTTTTTTTTTTAATTTATACAAAGAAATTTTAATGTATACTTTCTTTATTCCCAGTATTATTATTACTATTATTTATGTTTTAAAATTATAGATAGGAGAATACATCACAATGGAGACTAAGAAGCAGAAGGTGACCATGTCTGTTATAAACCCCACCAAATAATAAAATTAAAATACAATGTGAATAAGGTACAAATTATTTCCTTGAGATCCACCATTCGATTACAGTTCTTTTACTATATTAACAAATTAAAAATTAAAATTAATAATTGCCAATACAAACCTGCGAACATCACTAACTACATCTTTTGTAATGTCTACTATTCTCTTTTCAAGTTGTTGATGTTCAAATTTAATACGAGTGGATGAATCATTTCTTGGCATATTGTCATTACCTATCATTGTATTGTTATTCATTAAATTAGTTAATAGGGCATTATCTATTTGGCTTTGAATAGTACTCCCAGCATTATAAACTTGTTGACTACTTAAAATAGTTTGAAAAGAAGGAGAATCATCGGTTGAGGAGACAAGTCGATCATTAGTAGATGATATACTATCATCATTTATTACATTTCCTGATTCTGTATTTATGTAATTTATAACACTAACAATATTAGGGTTATTTGGTTGGTATCCTTCTGAAAAACTAGTATCTTTTGAATCAGAATCAGTGTTATTGGAGCTGTAATATAATTCGCTGTCCTGTGAATCTGCTTCAACAGTTTCATTTTTTAACCTCTTATTGTTAGACTTACAGGTATCCATGGATCTCTTTTTAGCCCTATTTTCTTCTATTTTTTGTCTTTTTTGAGCTTTATCCTCTTCGGACATAATAAAGTCTCTACACATACCTATTGCAAAACATTTGTCAAGTCTACATTTTTGACAAAACCTGCGGGTTACTGTTGTTATTTTACACTGGTTCGTAAATGGACATTTAAATTCTTTTTCTACTAATGCATTTCTTCTAAAAAAAGCTTTACAACTCTCACATGTTACTGCATTAAAATTATAACCAAGCGCTTTATCACCACAAACTCCACAAATTTTAAGGTCAACTTTAGTTTTCATTTTTATAATTTTGCGAGTTGTCATTTAATTATGTTAACAGAAAATGACGATTTACAGTTTTGATAAAATTTAAGCATACTTAAAAATGACTGTTTCACTCTTATTTGCGATAACAAATTTATAAATTGTTGATTAATTATTTGTTTATTTTTTTATCAACAAAGGCAAAAGTCCTTGAATCTATCGTCGATAAAACGTCAGTTTATTGTCAATGTACTCTTCATTTCTATTGATATGGCCTTAGTTACTAGATTAGTTGGGCATTGCGATGATTGGATTTTATAAGCCTCTGTAGCCATTAAGTCGGGTATACATCAGAACGAGGAAGCGTATTTACTGGGGTCAGGCGAGGCGCGGCAGAACGCATGCCTCCTATGTGCAGTTGTATCAACCGCTGTTCACTGAGGCACCGAACAATGCAGGTATCTTTGTTGAATTTAGCTCCGAACTATACAATACAACTAGTAAAGAAGTATAAACAAGCGAGGTCGACGCGCACGACTGAACGACACGGCCACATCCAATACGATTCAACCCCGAATTCTTTTTGAAGTACCGACATGGGGTGGATGGTGTTTGATTCGCCTCGGGCTGTTCAACGAATGGCCCGCGTCAATTTGCCGCGCCTCAACAACTGGTCCACATTGAAATGCTCGCCTCGCCTCACCCCCGAATGTACGCCAATTCGTTTTGATGTGTAACCGGCTTTAAATACATGAACGTATTCTTTTATTTAGTGATAAATCCAACCAGGCCTTCAATGAAATTTTCTCGTTTCTAAAATAAGTGAATCATCCAACATATTATTAAATTTATAGACATAGAGGATGGACTGAGCATTAATTTCATAAAAATGACCATTCTCTAGAAAGAGACAAAACGATTGTGCGGCCAATATATGTCTCTTTTCTGTAGGCCTGTAATAAACAAGGCGCTGTACCCCGAGACGGAATTCAAGGCGAGAAAAGCCCCATGCCCGATTTTAGTTCAAATAGAACACTTAGAAATATTATTTTTAAGAGCGCCGTAGCTTAGCGGCGTTCTAAAAAGAGACAGCTACTGACCACCCATTCGCTTTGTCTCTCTCACACTTTTGCGTCCATATTTACTTCACAGCGGAATACGGAACACTCAGTCCATTCTCTGTCTATGATTAAATTGACTGAGGTGACCAAATATAACCTTAAATTAGAAATTTTTTATAGAAGAAATGATCACTAATTATTGTAATCTTATTTTATATTTTAATATAAACTTTAATAGAATTAATTCTTATTAACAAATTATTACGTTACTTAACTAGCTATATATGTCTCGACTTTAAGTATATCATCTCAAGATGTAGGTCATTTTATAACAAATTCTACTAACATATTCGAAACCTATGTACTCGGTAGTAATGAGGACATTATTTGAGTATCCGAATGAACTTACCTGGTAGTAGCAATTTTCGAACGTCTCGATCGCGTATAAACATCGAGCGTGAGAGATTTTGTTATATACCATTAATGTAGGAATATCCCGTATATTTCGTTTTCTCTTTCTGAAATTAGTTAACAGATTGAACTTAGTCATAACTATTGTACTTAACTGAACTTTGAACGCTTGGACATCGGCTGCTCAGGCGAGCGAGAAGTTGTTCAACTTAACAAAGACCTAAAAGAAATTCTATCTTGGGGTGACAGTAACCAAGTGGAATTTAACGCTACAAAAACCCAGGCGGCAGTTTTTTCTAAAAAAGTTAACGTTGCTGAACCCGACATAGTTATGGCGGGGCACTTCATTCCTCTAACATCGTCATTCAATTTGTTGGGCGTTAATTTGGAAGCAAATATGTCCTGGCATGAGCATGTTGCAGGCATAGCAAGGAGAGCTTCTCAAAAGTTGGGAATATTATTTCGAACCAGAAAGCTTTACACTCCACAACAACTTTTAATTCTTTACAAAGCTCAAATTCGACCAACTATGGAATACTGCTCCCATGTTTGGGGCTCCGTTCGCAAACATACACTGTATTTGTTGGATTCTATTCAGAGAAGAGCTGTTCGTCTGATTGGAGACCCGGATCTGACCGGCGGCCTTGACATCGAAGAACGGTTGGCGACTTGGGCCTATTCTACAAGTATTTTCATGGAAAGTGTTCGGAGGATGTGGCCCGTTTAATTCCTCCCAGAGCGGTGCATGTTAGAAATACACGTCGCGCTGATACTTCACATCCGTATGAGGTTCAGCTTGTAACTCCTCGTACAACGCTTTTCAAGCAGTCTTTTTTATGGAGAACATCATCTCTTTGGAATAATTTGCCCAGGACTATGTTTCCCACAGAGTACAATTTACAGCGATTTAAGAACAACGTGAATCGTTTTTTCCGCACACGTGTCGCTCCTGTAGCGCTTTAGGGACCTCCCTGCAGCACGTGTGCTAGACCCATAAAAAAAAATATATAATTGTAGGAAATTGGTTATTTAATGAAGCTATTACGATAGTTTAAGTTATAAATAAAGGCGAACAGCCTCTTGAAAGTTATTAATGTTATTTTAAAAGGTTATATCGATAACCTAGTAGAAAAGGAATATAAACTTTAGAGAATAATATAATGTTATTTACGTTTCTCGAAGTTATTCAGTTTTTAGTTTTAAGAATAAATGAGTTACCGAAGAAATAGATACAGTGTTTCTTTAAAAAACAAGAGATCAAACATACCAAAGAACACAACAATTTTATATATTATGATTTAAGTGATCAAAACTTTCAAATTCATAACATAATGCTACTATTGGCTTTCGAGACACAGGTTTTTAATTTTGGAGTCTTAGGCTTTTAATATTTTAGGTATATATTATTTTGGTTTTCTTCACGGGTTAATATTTAATGAAACGGACCTCGTATGGAAAGTGGAGGCGGCAAATTGTCTGAAACTTGGTATACTAAGGTAACTTTTTGAATAAAAAGTTCTATTACTATAAAGGGATCTGTGGGGTCGTTTTGTCTCAGACCGTCAAATTATCTTAAATTTTGAGATCCTGCTGAATAAAACACCCCGGCAAATTGGGCTATCCAATGGTAACGTTTATTCATATGGGTAAGAAGGCCCAATAATTTTGGTAGTCTTAAAGAGGGTTGACACCTTTTTATTTAAGAAAAATTGATCTCCTCCAAGAAAAATTTTCTAAATGTACATTTTTTATGAACCGTTAAATTCTATTAGGGCAAAGCAGGCACAAAAGTTGCGTTTCACGTGTAAGCTGTAATTTGTGGGAACACAGTCCTTGGTAGTTTATTTTAAAAATGGTTTTTCATTTTAACCTGGTCTAAACAAAAGTATTTTTAATTTGAATTATACTTACGTGCTCTCACATCAAGACAAAATTTATTTCAATTGTTTGTTAAGTTGTATAACGTCTTGTCGTCTGCGAATATTTGCATAGGTAGCTGGTTTTCAAGCGTTCGAGGTAAATGAAGAAACAAGCGAGATGTCATCAGCAAAGTTATGGATTCGGTTTTTGATTATTTTCAGCAGGTTATCAATGTAAAGAGGAAAAAGGGTAGGAGATAGTATGAAGCCTAGAGGAACGACTATGTTAATAGTGAAGGTGTCATAAATATACTCCATCATCTGCCACTTGCAAAGGATGATCTCTCAGAAAACTCGAGAGCCAAAAAGTAAGTCACCAATATACTATAAGACCTTTCATAATTGCGTAGTTTCTGTTGATTTATATTAAAACAATTCATTTGTGTGGTATGTAATCTATTAAAGCCATTTCTTGGTGATAAACCCCATCTAGTCTTTTTTTTTCTTAAGTAAATGCCTTATAAACAGATCCGTTATTGGGATCTTACCTATTCAATACGATATCTCGCGGCTTTTTCAGGAATTAAACTTGAGGTGAATTTTTAAATCTGTTATATGCGTCTGTCTAAATTAAGCTTACAATTTTTTTTAAAAATGAACACCAAAAATTTACTTACTTCAAGAAACATTAAAAAAAGACTTAAGCTGTGTTTCCAATTGTAAAAGTACCAAAGTGTAGTTTTTCATGCATGTAAAGTTGATAGACTGAAAGTGTGGAAAAAAGATATCCGAACTGAAATAAAAATCCCAATTGATGCTAAAGTTTGTTCTAAACTTTTTTTAAAAAAAAGATTTCATTCTTCCAGTTAAGTAAAATTATTTATTCTTGAACAGTCATTTGTTTTTTTTTTGTAATTTGTGTACGTGTGTCAAAGAAAAAATCCTTATTAGATAACATTTTTCAGATTTTATTTTGATAAAATACTGTCTCAATTATTTTGTATTCATTCAAAATCATAAAAAGTTCGAATGTTTCCAATACCTCTTCACTTTTCATTTTTCAAGTACATTTGATATCAGTGCAGGTTAAAACACTCGTTCGTTACTACAATCATTGTAAAAAATTAATTTTCATACAAAAATCGAAATGTGAATATTAGACATTTATAGGTTAGAATCTTGCCGGTAACAATACAAAAGAGTTGCGAGGATGTGTTTGCATTTTTCACTTTCACTGGCTTTACAAGAGCATTTCATACATAATTTTCCCTCGTTCTATTGTTGAATGTACTCAATCACTACTGTTTGTAATTCGGCCGTGGATACACATGCTGCTTGAATTTTCGTTATGTTGGGAGCGACAGTTTTGTCATCGATTATTCCACACCCAAGGAAAAGATTTGATTTCAAAAGTCTTTCACCGAGTGTGAAACTCCTTTGGGTAGGATTTGTACCGGTCTACTTGCAAATATTGTCAATTGTTAATAACCCAGGCCAACAAAAAAAATATTTGTAAAAACTTTTTAAACCAATACATCTAAGTTTTATGCATTTTTGGGTGCTGAAACCGTATCTCGTATCAGTTTTATTTATCACCCACAGTTCTCTTACAATATGACATCGATTAAATTTCAAAATAGGGAAAATTTGATATATAAAAAATAAAAACTTAAACCATACTTTTGTTTGATTAGGCTATAATTTCGATCTGTTGTTCTATAATGATAAATAGATGTTCCAGATTCTAATAAATGTTTTTCTTTCAGCCTAGAACCAAGCAATTCTGCTTTTTCCTTAGTCAAGCCCAAATCTCTCACTAAATCATTTCATTCAGCTTGTGTAAACAACTGTGGTTTTAAATTTTCTAGAGAACATTGAAACTCATCATCATCCGGTCGACTTTCATTAAATTCGGGACTGGACTGTAAAACGTCATCAATAGACTAAGGTGGCTCAGGGACAGAAAGTCCCGGTCCATGTCCTACCGGCCGATTAGCTGAAGTAAAGTTAGGATAGACAATTACTTTCTTATTTTTGGAGTTATATCCAGAAACATCAACGCTGCAAAAATAACAATCATTTGAATGATTTTCTTGCTCTCTTCATACCATGGGTAATGCAAATTTAAAAGCTTTCTTTTCTTCCTTATACCATTTCCTAAGATCCTCGACACAAACATACTTTGTGAGGAGCCCAACATTTTTCTTGATTACCGATTTCTACACCAAAATATACAAAGTATACTTTTTTTTACAAAGTCAGTAATGTTTCTTGGATCTTTTTAAATTACAAACTCACCATATATATTGTAACATTCATTTTTTCCTAGATTTTAAGATCATGTTATGTTACTGTTTTCTCCTCATAATTTACATTTTTTTTTTCCATTTTTATATCAGGCAGTGTTTACTAACTTTTAAGCAGTGTAGTTCACTCGGATTTCTAAGCCGTTTATATTACAGTGTGCATTGCGGATTTTCTACCGGATTTATTTAATTCGTTTCTAATACGTCGATTGGCTGTACATTTTTATCCGGGAAGTAGCCATCTTGAAGACGTGGTTTATGCGGAAGGGAGAGAAATATTTAAGGGTCCGGATGACACGGAACAAGGCTTTTTTCCATCATAGAGCCAAGTCGAGTACGAGGCTTTTTCGACATGAAGCCGTAGTAGGCTTTTTTTCAACATGTAGCCGTAGTGGGCTTTTTTCCATCACGTAGCCGTACTGATAGATTAGTGATGGAGTAGTGTGAAAACGGTTTTAGTGCTCAATTCAAGGCCTCTTTCTTTGAAATATCCTGTTTATTCCCAGACCTTTAGGGGCCAAAGAAAAGTTTAGTAGCCTAAAGGGAACTGAAGTAACCAAGGGGGAGTCATCAGTGTTTTGAACATCTCACCGAGAAGCTCGTAGGAAAACCGTAAGTCACCAGAATATTCATCCGTAGACCTATTTTCCCGCAGATAAGTGTGTTTCACATAGTACTGAACTGATAACTCGTGAAGTGAACCTCACGAACTTTCAACACCATGTGTAGCAAAGTTTTAATTAAAAAACCCTGATTTAAGGACTTTATTTAGCAATAACTCCTATTAGGCTAAGTTTCTTTGTAATACAGGGTAATAACAGAACCACAAAGTTAGAACTTTTAGTTAAGTCATTAATAAACCCTTTTATCTTATTTAAGGCTAGTGTTTCACTGTACCACCTATTTTACTTTTCAGGACAAAAGGGTTGTACCATATAAATATTTTTCCTTAACAACTACATAACCCTTGAGTGTGTTTTCATTTTTTTAGCTGAAGTTAGATCCTTTTTATTTTAAAATGAATTGTGCCCAAAATTTGTACAACCAAAAATTTTAAACAACTAGAGAGACTATTTCCAAAAGACGTACAAAAATTATCTCTTACCCATATTGCTCTACCAAGAAAAACTGAGCTAGTGTATGTTTAATTTCTTTAGTTCTTTTAATATTAATACCCACTCAATCCATTCTCAGAAATTACGAAAGGGGAACGCCACAAGTAGCGCCTCAATGTGCGGGCGAAGTTAACACGCCACAATATAAAAAAAGGTGTTGGAAGAGTTTTTACAACCACGATTAGCCATTCTTTGAGTGTGAATTAAAGCACATGGGTTAAACACTGCAATGCGAGGTTATATTAACTGGAAGAAAGCAAACAGCTGTGACGTTTATCGGAACTGTGAACCTAATAACATTTGATTTTACTGCCAACCTTATAAAATTCTAATTTTATTGCCAATCTAATAACATTCGAATGATAAAAAATAAACTTTTCATATTTTGAATATTAAAATGTGAAAAATTGATGGGTGATACGACTTTTTTATTATTATTTTCGGACTCAGCACACCAAAAAACATAGGAATCAGATAAAATTATTAAAAAAGTTTTTTCATTGTTGGCCTGTGTAATATTTTTGAAAAATACTGTCACACTCCCTGTACTTCACACGTTACAAATTTAAATCTGTACCCATATTTCGGCCATCTTAATAAGAATCATAGTAGACTCCGCCCACAGGTAAGATCCCAATATTATATTTTCGATGTTTGAAATATTTAGTTATTTTTTTTTTCACCGGCACTGTAAAGAAAATTACACCATGACAATTAGGATTCTTTTTTGTTTGGGATTTTTACGATTCCTGAAACAAAAACATCAATAACTAAATAGCTTTAATCAACCTTTGTTTATTTTCTTTTCCAGATTTAAGAGTTTGTTTGTTCAAGAACTTAGTTACTTAATGTAAAATTTTCAATTTGTTAAACAATATTTATTTTTATAAAGGGTAAGTGCTTAAAAGCCTAAAAAATTAGGGAATTTTTTTTTTTTACATTTACAATCTACTCAATTTAAATTACAGAGTATTTAGTAAATAGTATAGTCAGTAGTGGCGTAGCTAGTCCTAAATGGGCCCTGTATCAAAATTTATTTGGGCCCTTCTCACCAGACAGCTTACACATGTCGGGGCCCCTGTAGCTCAGGGGCCCCGTATCACTGATACGGCTGATACGGCGGTAGCTACGCCCCTGATGGTCAGGCTGGTAAGTGGCTTTAGAAGGGCTCCATCCATCGATGGGACTCCCACATCTACTCAATTAGGTCTTCTGGCCATCGTCTTCGAAGTTGTCTGTTAACAAGAGGTGGTTGTATAGGTTAGCAATTAATTGATTGCGGTGGTTTCGGTTTCGATCTCTACTTCTGCTGGTTTTGTTATTACTTCATTGACGTATGGGATTTTGAGATCATTGTGTAGTGTGTCATTATTGACAAACTATGGAGCGCTTGTGAGCAGTGTCAATGTTTTTGATTGGAAGGCTTGGAGAATTTTGGTATTTCATGGTTTGCCACATCCCCCAAAACTCCGTATGTCCATACAGTTTTTAGTATCGTTTTGTATAGTAGTAGTTTGTTTTCAACAAAAAGTTGAGAGCTTTTGCCAATCAGCCAGTAGTATTTCTTGATTTTCAAGTTTAAGGATTTGCTTTGTTATTTGTCACTTATTTTTTATTTATCTGCTACTGCAGTTTCGTAGGTTTTCTACATTGTCAAGCGAAAACCTACGAAACTGCAGTATCAAATAATTAAAAAAATAAATAACAAAGTAATTCGTTTCATTTCATTTAGAAATTTAAAATGTACTGTCACAATGTAACGGACACCTCAATTATACAATTTAAGGATTTGCGTTTTGCTTTTATATGAGCTTGCCAAGTGAGTCTCTGGTCTAGATGTAATCCTAAATATTTTACTTCGGTTTTTATTGGGAACGGTATATTGTATATTATAGTTTGAGGACAGATGGTGTGTTTAGTACTAAAAGTGATATGAGTAGACTTTGCACTGTTAACCTTACTTCTCCATTGATTCAGCCAGACTTAATTAGCGAAATATCATCTGAAATTATTTAAACTACCCTGAATAAATTTACATTGTTTGTTATAAAAAGTTTATTTTACAAGTTACAATATTTAGATTATGCTATGGTCTTATGTAAAGCGTAGTATTAACGCGAACGAATTGGCCAGGTTAGGTTAGTATTCATCTTCTATAAAATTAAGGGATTTTTTTTTTTCATTCTTTTCATGGTTAGGTACATCGGTTATTAGTATTTGATGTGCCAACACAAGTTTCTAAATTAAAGTTGAGTCTAGCATGTTTGAGAAGGGCTCCATCCATTGATGGGACTCCAACATCTACTCAATTAGGTTTTCTGGCCATCGTCTTCGAAGTCGTCTATTAGCAAGAGGTAGTTGTATAGGTTAGCAATTAATTGATTGCCGTGGTTTCGGTTTCGATCTCTACTTTTTCTGGCTGCTTCTGTTATTACTTCATTGACGTATGGGATTCCGAAATAATTGTGTAGTGTGTCATTATTGACAAACTATGGAGCGCTTGTGAGCAGTGTCAATGTTCTTGATTGGAAGGCTTGGAGAATTTTGGTATTTGATGGTTTGCTACATCCCCAAAACTCTATACCGTATGTCCATACAGGTTTTAGTATCGTTTTGTATAGTAGTAGTTTGTCTTCAATAGAAAGTTGAGAGCCTTTGCCAATCAGCCAGTAGTATTTCTTGATTTTCAAGTTTAAGGATTTGCGTTTTGCTTTTATGCAAGCTTGCAAAGTCAGTCTCTGATCTAGATGTAATCCTAGATATTTTACTTCGGTTTTTATTGGGATCAGTGTATTGTATATTGTAGTTTGAGGACAGATGGTGTGTTTAGTAGTAAAAGTGATATGAGTAGACTTTGCACTGTTAACCTTAATTCTCCATTGATTCAGCCAGACTTAATTAGCGAAATATCATCTGAAATTATTTAAACTACCCTGAATAAATTTACATTGTTTGTTATAAAAAGTTTATTTTACAAGTAACCGACAACAATATTTTGATTATGGTCTTATATAAAGCGTAGTATTAACGCGAAGGAATTGGCAAGGTTAGGTTAGTATTCATCTTTTAGAAAACTACCGGTTATTAGTATTTGATGTGTCAACACAAGTTTCTAAATTAAAGTTGGGTCTAGAATGGCCGGAATAATGATAGATAAAAAAATATAAGCCCCTGTATTACGGGAGAATTCGAGATTATGGTAGATAAGGCAAAATAATTGGAGATAATGCGGAAAAATGACAGAAAAAGCAATATATAAGCCTTTATAATATGGGAAAGTTGGAGATCCTGGGAGATAAGGAGAAATATTTGGAGAATGGCCGGAATAATGATAGATAAAGAGATATAAGCATCTGTATTACGGGAGAATTCGAGATTATGGTAGATAAGGCGAAATAATTGGAGATAATGCGGAATAATGGTAGATAAAGCAATTTAAGCGTTTATAATATGGGAAAGTTGGAGGTTCTGGGAGATAAGGCGAAATATTTGGAGAATAGGCGGAATAATGGTAGATAAAGAGATATAAGCATCTGTATTACGGGAGAATTCGAGATTATGGTAGATAAGGCGAAATAATTGGAGATAATGCGGAAAAATGACAGAAAAAGCAATATATAAGACTTTATAATATGGGAAAGTTGGAGATCCTGGGAGATAAGGAGAAATATTTGGAGAATGGCCAGAATAATGATAGATAAAGAGAATCACTTTCTTCAATATTTCCAAGGTAATACAAATGTGCGATAAATAAAATTTCATTTGAAATTAGCACTACCAACGCTGTATTGCCATTGTGCCAAAGATTGCAAAATTTCAATATAATCTGAACACTAATTAACTGTTGTCAGTGTTATTTGCAATAAAAGATTATCATTTTAATTTTACTGTATTTTCTTAGTGGTTTGTATAACTAAGTAGGAAATAACCGGTCAAGTGCAAGTTGAACTTGCGCAAATAGTGTTCAGTACGTTGATTGCTTTTAAAATAAAAAATGTTGTAACGGAAATATAAAATGATCAGTGACACACCCCAAATGAGTTTTCAACAAAGTTTATTTCCAATCTTTACTGAAAATTGATGACCTAGAAATTTCTGTTTTTTTTATATACCAGATAAATTATTACAGGTAATGCACTCGTGATAATTTTCGTTCAATCTACACTCCGTGGAGAATAGTCCAGAGTTTTTTCAAAATTTTTTGATAAGTACTTTTCGAGATAAGGCGGGTGACAGCGATTTTTCGCGATTTTTTTAAAATAATACAAAGAAAAGTGCACGCAAGTATTACATTATATATATATATTTTTACTCGTGTTTTCACAAGCTTTCATTTGACACCACAATTTTTTTTTCACTTCCGATTTCACCCCCCAAAACTAACCCCTTAAGTCAAAATTTAACTTTCAAAACTACATGGCTCTGATGAGGGCAGCAATTCTTATATTATTACCAAATTTCAACTTTCTATAACAAATAGTTTCGGAGAAAATCGGGTGTGACTGACGGACAGACAGACACCGAAGTGATCTTATAAGTGTTCCGTACGGAACACTAAAAAAAGGCCCTACCATAATAGCGATAAGAATAACGAACTTCAAATAACCTCTCTTATAAGTTAAATAAAAGAAATCGTTATCCTTAATAAAGGTTCCTCTTATTTTGTTTCAATACTGCGCAAGTTCCAAATGGTGAGCGCATGTTTCAAATAACGATAACTAGTGATGGGATAATTCGAATTAAAAATAATCGGTAATCCGATTATTGAAATAATCGGCATCATCCGATTATGAAAACCTAAGAATCGAATTGTATATAATCGGAATTCGCTTCATCATAAAATCTAAAATCACTAAAATCGTAAAGAAAAGTCAAAGCTATAAAATCAAACATCCAAATTCGGATTCCCCGCAGCGCAATGTTGCAATTAATAGGAAAATTTACCTAGATTTTGTTTTTTAAAAAAGTAAGTCTGCAATATTTTGTACTATTTTTAACGGATTGGACATATTAGTGAATAGCGCACGACCTCAATATAGACTTTCAAAAATACACTCTTTGATCACAACAGAATTGTATCCACATCGTTGGCTTTGTTACTATCAATTTCCAAATCAGGCACCGGATAACCAAATAATTATCCTAAATGACATTAAAAACGATTTCACTCCCCAGCCAGCAGCCACTACAAAAATTCAAAATAAGATTTGAATTTGTTACTTGGGGTTTTATGTTTTATTTACTTTAATTGGTTGCATTTTACATATATACTCCTAGTGCTGTCGGATATCCATATATCTGTTGATATGACAACATTCTCTACTTTATGCAACATATTTTGTAACTCTGACGCTGCCTTTTCGTATCGTTTAGGTAAAATATCGTATGTTAGTTTTTTTCTGCTCGCAGGAGTATAGCGTGGTTCCAATTCCACAATGTATTTCAAAAACCCCTCATCTTCTACAAGGGATAATGGTTGGTAGTCTTTAACGATCATTTTCAGTAGAGCAGAATCAATTCTCGCTAGTTTCGATTCAAGAAGTATATTTGTTTCCTTCATTCCAAAAAGTTTTAATTGTTTCGGTGGTCTAACATTTTTTTTGTTAAATTAGAACTAATAAAAGTACCTATTTTTATATTGGTATTATTGGTAGTAGTATTCAATATTTCTACTTCTGATGTAGCACTTGAAGGTCCGGCATTTAAAGAACTTAGCATAATAGTTTCGGATTCGGATGACGGCGTTTGTGTATTTTCTGAGGAACAACCTGGTTTTTCTATTGTCTTTTCATTTGCTTCATTTATAGATTGTTCTGTTTCAGTGTCTTTTAGAGAAATTTCTAGTTTTATAGTGGGATGTATTCTTAATAAATGTTGCTTCAAATTTGTTGTTCCGCCAAAATATTTTATTATTTTATCGCATATCTTGCAAGCAGCTTGTTTACAGTCAATTTTTTTAACCAGTTCCACACCAGCGAATGTTTGTTACACCCAGGCCTCATTTTCTGTTTTCTTTATAAATTTTACTTTTAACTTTAATTATTCAACATTCAAGTAGTCAACATTCAACACTAATACTCACGGAACGACGATTCATCCATACTACTAAAAATAAAAATAATAGAATTAATCGGCTGCTTGGAGTTCGAGTTTCGTAGCGACGCACGCAACATCAAAGGTAGTAGGGGATGGGATGATTTTTAATTCGAATTATAATCCGATTATCAAAATCATTCATAACCTGAGAATCCGATTATTGCAATAATGCGATTATGCCCACCACTAACGATAACGGCTGAGTCTTTTGAATTTAATTTCTTCCCTTTATTACTGCACAAGCTCTAAACGTTGGGCGCATGCTTCAAATAAAGATAAAGATAGTGGTCGACCAAAATAAGTGTTGTAAAATCATTCTATTGTTTCAATTTTAGCTATGTAGAGAATTAAAACAGTTGAATAAACACAAAAAACACCTTCTGTGTTACCTTTCCACGCTGTCTTGATTTAACGTAGGTAAATAAATAGACCTTGCTTTTTTCTGTTTCTTAAATCTACGTAAATTGGTGCTATGACGTAATTGTAGATGGCTCTAAAATCTGGTTACTCCCATCGATAATATGTTGTTAAGAGTATTGGAATTTGGTTGTTAAGTATATTTTCATACCATCATATATGGATGAAACCATCAGGCCGACTTTAGACGAAATGGCGCCAAGGGTGAATATGAAAGAAGCATCCTTTATATACCACATACCATGTAGGCTGAAAAGTTTTTGTTCTGGTTACTTAAAACATGTTTTTTTGCAAAATTCGACTTTATTCACCAATATAGTCTGCTTCAAGAGCGATACAATTAGTCCAACGCTTTTCTAACATTTCTATACCTTTCTTGTAGAAGGATTTGTGCTTGCCTTCAAAATAGGCCTCAGTTTCGGCGATAACTTCTTCACTGGAACCAAATCTCTTTCCTGCGAGCATTTTCTTGAGGTCACCGAATAGATAATAGTCGCTGGGGGTCAAATCTGGAGAATATGGCGGATGAGGAAGCAATTCGAACTTCAATTCAGGCAATGTTACCATCGTAACCATTGACTTGTAACATGATGCAGTGTCTTGATGAAAGAACACTTTTTTCTTGTTCATTTGGGGCCGTTTCTTTGCAATTTCTGCCTTCAAACGCACCAATGACTATATAATATTCGCTATTGATGATTTTTCCCTTCTCAGCATAATCGATGAAAAAGATTCCATGCGCATCCCAAAATACAGAGGCCAAAATTTTTCCAGCCGACTGTTGTGTCTGTGTGGTAGTTTCGGTCGGCTTTAACTGGCTGCTGTCCACTCAGCTGAATACCGATTTGATTCTGTGTGTAGTGGTGGATCCATGTTTAATCCATTGTCACACATCGCATGAAAAAATCCTTTTTATTGCGCTTCAACAGGGCCAAACAGCGCCACCAAAAACAACAACAAACACGTTGTTGTTTTTGGTCCACTCTGAGCAAACGCGGTTCCTATTTCGAACAGAGCTTTCTCATGTCCAAATGTTCATGCAAAATAGGACCATCACGTTCTTTTGATATTATTAGGGTATTCGCTATTTCACGAAATTTCACTTTACGGTTATCCAAAACAATATTTTGGATTTTTTTATGTGTTCCGGTGTAACCACCTCATTTGAGCGTTCAGAGCATTCAGCATCATTTGTATCTGTACGACAGCGTTTAAAATCAGCATACCAGTAAATAATGAGTGATTTTCCAGGCGCAGAGTCCCTGCTATTGCTTTGCTTGAACGGTATTTTTTCCCATCAAAAAACACTGTTTAATCAACACACGGAATTCGATTTTTTCCATTATTTTGAAAATATCAAAAGTAGCGTCACTAAAACCACTGCAACTTGTAAACTAATCGTTGAAATGTCATGAAATTTTGACACGTATCGTTTGAAGGTTGGTACTTCCTAAAAATCATATGAATTTTTTTAAAAGGGCGACATCTATGTGTCAGACCAAAAACTTTTCAGTCTACGTGTTATATATAGTAAAATTTTATTCTATATCTTTATCATTCTTTACATCATAATCATGGTTAACAGTGGCCAAAACTTATAAATTAAATTAAATGCAATTAAACACAATTTTTTCCTGACGAATACCATTTCTAAACTTCTAGAAAAGTTCTACAATTAGTATACTATTATTATAAAGCACACTTTATTTTGAAATATAAGTCAAATTATTTAAATTTTATTACATAAAAATTCACTTTGCCCGCTTTAGCCTGAGCTTATTGCTTGATTGGTCCGACTAGCGATTTCGTTTTTAATTAACAACAATGCAAAGGAATTAAGTTTTTCTTGAGACATAATGGACCTTAAATAGGTCTTAATAAGCTTCAGTTTAGAAAAACTCCGTTCTCTATTGGCAACAGTCACTGGCAAAGTCATCAAAATTCGCAGAGGAACCCAAAAATTTAGCACACCTAAAAATGTGGCGCCTAGGGCGACGGCCCCGCTCGCCCCGCCCTAAAGCCGGCCCTGGAAACCATGATGTTTACTGCAATGAAATGATATGTCCAAATGTGGGCAACAATTGCAATGACTTTTGATACTTATGATTCTTCCTGACTGACTTCCCTATTATGCCTATTTTCAGAATTTTTTAAAAACAACATAACGTGGATTCTTTTGCGAATATTAATTGTATTTTAGTTGTTTAATATTTTAAGCTTAGGCAGGCCAAATAGCTAATGAACTACAAAAATATGGTGGACACTCTCTGGTTAAGCAACTCCAGATACTTACACAACTACTTTACTATCCAAATGCCGAAATTGCCATCCTGGGCGACTTTAATGCCCACAACATCAACTGGCTTAAATATTCAAATACTATCGACGAATAAGGTCGTGAAGCTGAATCAGTCTCAATCAGTTGTGACTTAACTCAGCTTATTGATGAGCCAACACGGATCCCTGATCGAGACGGGGAGTTCGCCAGTCTTCTTGATCTGTTTTTAACCATCAATTCGGAGATTCACGCGGTCACCGTAAATCCGCCGTTAGGTTCTTCCGACCATAAACTGATTTCGACATCGAGTATCCTATCAGTCAGTGACAGAGAGACGTCTAAACCGCGCAAGATTTGGCAGTACAGACCTGCTAAATGGGAGGATCTCATAGGATAATTTCGAACTTTCCCTTGGTTAGACGTTTGTTTTCCATCTGACGACCTATCTGACTGTACCAGGGAGGTTTCCGATGTTATTTTGGCTTGTATGGAAGCTTTCATTCCTTTTTCGAAAAAATGCCCTTCCAACTGCAAGCCTTGGTTTGACCGAACATGCAAAGAAGCTGTTGCTTCTAAAAATCTTGCCTACCGATAATGGCCTGTAAATCCTAACACCATAAATCGTAACACCTTTGTTTGTGCCCGGAACAGATGCAAATAAATTATCGACCAGACCAAGGAGGCACACAATCAACGAATTAGAAACAAACTTCTCGCTTGTCCCGACAATTCCAGGTCCTTTTGGTCACTCGCTAAGGTAGTTAGTCAAAATTTCACCAAATCCACCATACCACCACTCACACGGCCAGATTGCAACGACACCTGTTGAAAAAGCGAACTTGTTGACTGAACTCTTTGTTTCACATTCTACTGTCGATTTCCAAGGAAAAACATCACCTACTATTCGCATAGTGCAGTCAAGGATGCCCGATATTATCTTCAGGCAGCGTATCATTAAACGTATTTTAATGAAGCTAGACACCAAAAACGCTTCTGGCGCTGACGGAATACCTGCCATAGTTCTTAAACACTGTGCCAGGGGACTAACACCAGTTTTCTGTAGACTTTCAAGCCATCCTACAGAAAGGGAATATTTCCTTCCTGCTGGAAATGTGCTACAGTTTAGCCGATACCTAACAAAGGCAAGAAGACCTTGCCAAATAACTACCGACCAGTCGAACTGCTTTCAATAATATCGAAAGTCATGGGAAAGGCTATCAATCAGCATCTTATAAAATATTTTGAAGGATTCAACATTATTAGCGATCACCAATATGGCTTTCGTAAACATAGATCAACAGGAGATCTTCTGACTTATGTAACACATGTTTGAAACAATGCAATTGAACACTTTGGAGAATCTCGAATGGTTGCTCTTGACATATCCAAGGCATTTGACCGTGTTTGGCACGATGGGCTGTTGGCTAAGCTACGTTCTGTTTGTGGCTCTCATGTTTCCTCAGAGAGCGTTCTTTACGAGTGGCACTCGACGGATTTCTTTCTAACACCTTCACTATCAACGCCGGTGTGCCCCAAGGCTCTATACTATCTCCTACTCTCTTTCTCATTTACATTAACGATCTTTTGGAAAAGACCGGAAACCCAATCTACAGTTTTGCAGATGACAGTACGCTTATCTCTTCATTCACTTTAAATGCTCGGACATTAGCTACTCAGACGAATATCCGCAGACAGCGGGAAGTCGTTCAACTTAACAAAGACCAGGAAGAAATTCTATCTTCGGGTGACAGTAACCAATCCTACAAAAACCCAGGCGGCAGTTTTTTCTAAAAAAGTTAACGTTGCTGAACTCGACATAGGTATGGCATCGTCACTCAACTTGTTGGGCGTTAATTTGGGAGCAAATATGTCCTGGCATGAACATGTCGCAGGCATAGCAAGGAGAGCTTCTCAAAAGTTGGAAATATTATTTCGAACCAGAAAGCTTTACACTCCACAACAACTGTTAATTCCTTAGAAAGCTCAAATTCGACCAACTATGGAATACTGCTCCCATGTTTGGGGCTCCGCTCCAAAACATACATTGCATTTGTTGGATTCTATTCAGAGATGAGCTGTTCGTCTGATTGGAGATCCAGAATTAACCGGAGGCCTTGATTCGCTGGAACATCGAAGAACGGTTGGCGACTGGAGCCTATTCTACAAGTATTTTTATGGAAAGTGTTCGAAGGATGTGTCCGCTTAATTCCTCCCAGAGCGGTGCATGTTAGAAATACACGTCGAGCTAATACTTCACATCCGTATGAGGTTCAGGTTGTTACTCTTCGTACAACGCTTTTCAAGCAGTCTTTTATATGGAGAACATCATCACTTTGGAATAATTTGCCCAGGACTGTGTTTCCCACCGAGTACAATTTACAGCGATTCAAGAACAACGTGAATCGCTTTTTTCCGCACACGTGTCGCTCCTGTAGTGCTTTCGGGACTTCCCTGCAGCACGTGTGCTAGACCCATAAAAAAAGAGGATTGACTAGAATCCCAGATGAATGGAGAACAGCGACAGTTATACTAATGCACAAGAGGGGAGAAAAAGCAGCTCCAAATAACTATAGGGGCATAAATCTACTAAACTGTACCTGAAACAACAAAGATTATTACAACAAAAATAAGCTCGAGAGTACAATTGGAAGAAGAACAGCAAGGATTCAGAAGTGGGCGTTCATGCACCGATGCTGTATTCAGTGTGAGACAGCTAAAAGAAAAATCCATAGAATTCCAGCATACTTGTGCTTGATAGATTTAAAAAAAGCTTTCGATAATGTGCAAATGGAAGACGTTATTCATCTATTATATAACAGGAACATCTCATTAGACCTAATTGAAACTATCGAAAATATATATAGAGACACTAAAGTAGTCGCAAGATTAGCAGAAGGAATGACAGAACCGGTCAACTATGAATCTGGAATCAGGCAGGGAGACTCTTTAAGTCCTCTTCTATTTAATATTGTCATGGATGATATTATAAAGAATGTCAAAAGAAAGAAGGGATATAGAATGGGGAACAGAGAACTTAAAATTATATGTCATGCAGATGACGCGATAATAATGGCTGAGACCGAGAACGATCTGCAAAGGCTGCTATACGAATTCTACATAGCAGCAAAACAATATAATATGTTAATCTCAACTGAAAAAACCAAGACAATAGTAACAGCAAAAGGGCCGATTAGGTGTAAGCTGTGGTGGAAGATAAACCAATAGAACAGGTGATGGAGGTCGATTACCTGAACATCAAAATATCTAGCATCGGAAAAATCGAGGAAGAAATAAAACATCAAGTCAACAAGACTAACAGGATAGCGGGATGTCTCAATGATACCTTATTTAGAAATAAATTCCTCTCCATGGAGACCAAAACAAGAATATACAAGAGCGTAATACGACCAGTAATAACTTACACATCTGAAACAAGACCCGATGCAAGTGTAACACAGAGGATGCTGGAATTAACTGAAATGAGAATACTTAGGGAATGTACAGGGAGAGTCAACGACAGAGTAAAGTTCATTATCTCATTTGTTTCGGGAATGACGAAAAAATGTTAAATACAATAGTTTTAGGGAATGTTAAGGTGCATAGTTTAAAATTATTTTTGAGTATACAGGGTACTTCAAAACAGTGTGGCCGATAGAACATACGTTTTTTTAAATAGAACATTCTGTTTTCTAATTTATTTTTAAATTCTGCGTAAAATTTTATAACTTTTTTATTGACAATGTTATATACATAAACCTAGTAGTTTTTCTAATATTTTCATTTAAAAAAAAAATACGAGTTTTTAGTTTTGTAAACAATTGCCAGTAGCGCCATTGTTTCTGAAGGTAAAATACTTATAATTGGTAGGAGTATTCTATAGAGAAGAAAAAAAGATATATGTAAACAGATTTGAGTTAGATGCTACATTTATGCAATTCGACTATTTTAAATTGAAAAATCTCAAATTAAATAGCACACCCTGTATATTATTATTTTTTCTGATAGATTTTACAAAACCCTTCAACTTTTATTAAGTATGTCATATACCTATTTCTAATAGTTTTCGATTTATTTTGAATTTTTCAATTTTTACCCTTGTTTTTAATACACTTAACGTTATAACATCATAGTTGCCTAGACAAAACAAAAATGTAGGAATTGTCTAATTTTGACATGTCTATTAAGCAAGTAAAAATAGTTTAATTGGTTGTAGTAAGGGACGTATAAAGGTGATAGTTATTGATTTTTGGAAATGAATTAACTGATATGGTTGATATACTGGGCGAGGCGGGAAAAAATTATCTTTTGGCAGTAAAGCTTTACGGAGCGAAGTACCCTAATAGACGTATACCATCTAGAAAATCTTTTCAGTGCTTAATGGAATAGTTTGATGGTAGTGGTAGCGTTGAGTATACGAACCGTAAAGTAGTAAACCAGAATGCTATCAATGAGGAAAAAGAAATGGAGATTTTACTTCATGTTGAAGTTAATCCCCACATCAGCAGCCGTCAATTAGTTGACTTATCTGACAGTTCTCAATCTACGGCTAATCGCAACACGAGAAAGTACAAATATCATCCCTTTCATATGGAACTACACCAAGAACTTCAAGACCGTGATTTTGAAAGGAGTAAACTCTCGTACCACCATGAATGGAGCAATAGAAACCGATCCAAATTTTTTAACCAAAATAATGTTTTCTGATGAAGTTACTTTTCGCAGTAATGGAGCAGTTAACAGCCATAACATGCATTATTATTCAACAGTTAATCCGTTTTGGATCAGGGAAGCTCAAAACCAAAACCATTGGTCGCTTAATGTATGGTGTGGAATATTAAATTTTCGAATTATTGGTTCAAATTTTTTCTGCGAACCGCTTAACGGGTCTAGCTTCTTGAAGAAGTTGATAACTTTGAAAGGGAACAAATGTGGTTTCAATAAGAAGGAGCTCTTGCTCATTACCACCGGGAAGTTCGGGAATTTTTAAACGATCGTTACCAACAAAAATGAATCGGTAGGGATGGATTCATTTAGTGGCCAATTCATGTGACTTAACACCGTTAGACTTTTTTGTGGGGCTACAGTAAAGATCGTGTTTATGTTAATTCTCCTACAATACTAATAGATATGGAAAATAGGATACGAGATGCGTGCAGGATAATAACGCCCTTTATGCTAAGGAAAGTAAAGGAAAATATAGTAAAACAATTAAACATGTGTATTCAAGTAGATGGGCATAGTTTTGAACATTAATTACGTCATAATAATTAGTCATTAGATAAGTTAGACTATATTAAAATTATTATTAACTATTTGTTTATGTTTTCGCAATAGCGTAAGTGTATTAAAAACAAGGGTAAAATCTCCATTTTTTTTTCCTCATTGGTAGCATTCTGGTTTACTACTTTCCGGTTCGTATACTCAACGCTACCACTACCATCAAACCATTCCTTTTGACTGTGTTTCTTCAGAGATCCTTCTCTCGAAACTGTCATACTACAACTTTGATCCTTGTAGCATAGACCTTGTTAGGTCATATCTTTCTAATCGCTCTCAATATGTGAGCTTTAACATGGAGGTCTCTGGCAGACAGATTATCAAACACGGGGTTCCCCAGGGGTCAGTCTTGGGACCATTACTGTTTTTAATTTATATAAATGATTTGCCAAATTACACTGATGACCCAAATTTAATCCTATTTGCAGATGATACCACCAGTCTGCAGCACTATCATCCTGGAGATCCAATACAGCAGACTGTTTCCGACATGCAGCATAACATAGGGGGTTGGTTCTTGGCAAATAGGCTCACCCTAAACCGTGATAAAACACTGAGTCTGAGGTTTACCCTAAGAAATTCTCCATCAGATCTATCTACAAATGACTTTGTTAAATTTCTGGGTGTGTTCCTAGACCCTGGGCTCACATGGGAGAAGCATGTCTCTGAACTGGCGTCTAAACTTTCCAGAATGATTTTCCTTATTCGAAGTTTGGCTAGAAATGTATCTCGAGAGGTTCTCTTAATCGCTTATCATGCATATTTTGCATCTAACATGTCTTATGCTCTTGTGAACTGGGGACACTCATCGCATGGGCAAAGAATTTTTTTCTCACTTCAGCGACGTTGTATTCGCGTCATTGTGGGACTGGGATATCGCGACTGTTGTCGTCGCTATTTCTCTGAATTGGGGATATTGACCTTCCCCTGTGTATACATATTCCAGTGCTTAACATGCATTAAACAAAATGTGTGGCAATTCACTACCCATGAAAATCTCTCTATTAGGGTACTTTGCCCCAAAAAGCTTTACTGCCAAAAGATAATTTTTTCCCGCCTCGCCCAGTATATCAACCATATTAGTTAATTCAATTTTAGGAAAATCCATAACTATTACCTTTATACGTCACTTACTACAACAAATTAAACTATTTTTACTTTCTTAATAGACATGTCAAAATTTGACAATGCCTACATTTTTGTTTTGTCTAGGCAACTATGATGTTATAACGTTAACTGTATTAAAAACATGGGTAAGGGTAAATTGAACAATTCAAAATAAACCGAAAACTATTAGAAATAGGTATATGGCATACTTAAAAAAAGTTGGAGGGTTTTGTAAAATTTATCAGAAAAAATAATAAATAGAGGGTGTGCTAATTAAAAAATTCGAGATTTTTCAATAGTCGAAATGTATAAATTTATTTTGAACACCCTGTAGCATTTAACTCAAATTTCTTTACATATATCTTTTTCTCATCCCTATAGAAAGCTCGTACCAATTATGAGTATTCCACCTTCAGAAACAATGACGCTACTGGCAATTTTTTACAAAACCGAAAACTAGTATTTTTTTAAAAAAATTGAAATATTAGAAAAACTACTAGGTTTAGGTATATAACATTATTAATAAAAAAGTTATAAAATTTTACGCAGAATTTAAAAATAAATTAGAAAATAGGATGTTCCATTCAAAAAAACCTATGTTATATCGGCAAGACCCTGAGGGATAGAGAAAGAAGTGAAGACATAGGACGTACATGTAATGTAGAAAATATCAACCAGTGGATAAGAGGAAAAAAAGTGGAATGGGATCAACACATAGGAAGAATGGTAAACAACAGGATAGTATGGATAGCAAGAGACAAGTCACCGAATGGAACAAGATCAATGGGACGTCTAAAAAGAGATGGAGCGACGATCTATAATGCAGGGAATAATGAACACAGGCCTAGCTATAAGTCGAAAGAAGAAGAAGAAGCTTAGGCAGAAGAATAAATATTACAATGTGATTTAATAAAAAAAAACAGTTTATTTTTTACAAAGAATTCATCTAAACATGTCAGATATTCACATATACTTACTTATCTAACTTAAAATCTAATACATCTTTTAATAATTATATTAATAAAATTATAATAGTATTGATCGAAAAAATAAAATCTACAATGCTTATTTACAAAAGACAAAAAATTAACTTAAATGATATTCTATGACAATATTTTTATGAAAACCAAACTAAAAATTAAACTTACAAAGTTAACATGCATCAAGCTTTTCAATCCGCTGGTAGCTGTACCATTTTTTGTTCGATTCATTTGAGCCATCTGCATCTGGGCAGTATGTTCAGGAGTGTGATGAGCTGATCTTCTGACTCTTTTCAGTTTTGTAGATCCAGAAGGGGGAGGTAATGGAGTGTCAAGATTTCTACTTAAGACACCAGGGTGAGTGTTAGAGTACTGGGATTTTACGTTAAAAAGAACATTTGCGTTTAGAGGTGGTAGGTCTCCTCGAAAAGGGACAGACTGAGGCTGAGCCTTAATTAATTCTGTCGCTTTCGAACCGCGTTGTTCTAAAATAGTCGATTTTTCAAATGGTTTAGCTGTAAGACTTGCACCAGATACTTTCTTACCATCGTAAGTTACCACTGTATCTGGAGCTACATCCGAAGAAGGTCCAACAGCTTTTGGTTGAGTGTGTACGGGAGTGTCAAAATCTATTTCTGAAGGTTGCTTAGCCGTAGATATTCTTGCTAGGTCTGGCTCTCCAGGTGGTGGTAAATAAAACGAATCGACTCTTTCAGCAGCTGCCATCTCTAGGTCAATATCAGAGTCTATAAGACTTCTGGGGTGAACAATAATCTTAAGTACATCTCTTTTTATTGGTTCTCTGTGGATTTTCTTATACTTTTGTTTTGACACTTTATTAGATGGTGCTGTAACAAAAGATGACATTAATTTTTTATCATGGCTACTTTTCTCAAACTTCTCTCCATTTACCTTTATAACCCCGATCTGTCCTTCTGAATCTATTTCTGGCATAATATGATCTACTCTGTCCTCATTATTCTTGTTTTTGATTGGTTTAAAACCCCCTTCAATTATTACACTCCCCGGGTTAAATCCATGATTAACTGGTGTCTTAAAATTAAAATTTTCATTTGCTGATGGGTGAATTGAAATTAAAGAACTTGCTGTTTGAATTTCTGGTTCTCTTTCAGTGGAGGCTTGTTGTGGAGAAATCTCTATATTTTTTACCTCCGACACTGGTAGAGTTTTGATAAACTGTGGTGCCAATGAGGCTGAGGTCTGAATTGTGTTAGTGAGTAGTTGTGGTTTATTTTGTGATATTTTAAAGTTTGGATTAAATTTAAATTGAGGTTGAATGCTATATAATACTGACGTATGCGTTTTCTGTGGAACTGGTATGAAAAATGGTTTCTTATGCCCATTAAGTGTAGCAGGGTATTGTAATTGTTGATTTTTAATTTGTGTATGTTTCAATGGCATATACAAAACTTGTAAAGGCTGTTTGGTTGGTTGAACCATTTTTAAAGGTTTATTTACAGTAGTAGGTATGTTCAATGGTAAAGCAATGTAAGGAAATATTTCTACTGGTATTACTAATTGTCTGGAAACTCGAGGTACTTTGTTCTGGTAAAAATTTCGTCAACGGAATTTCTGTAGTTGTCATTCTTTTAACCACGGATTGTCTATATACGTTCTTAACTGGAAAGTCGTCTTCAGTGGTGTCAATTATTGGACTAGGTTTAAAGCTTGATGCGTCTTTGTTATAGTTAACATAATGCCCTGAATTATGATATGGTAATGTGAAGCTGTTCACCTGACTAAATGGATCAATAAGATGGTTCTGGTGTGATTGAAACAAAAATGACGTGTTCGGTATCTTGTCTGGATTATGCTGGCTGGTGGGTGTTGGTGGGTCTAGTGTGGTTAAGATTTCTGAAATTGTAGGTTGAGATTGTTTATTATCGGATGAGTTTTCTTCAATTAGGTTATTTGGTATTACCCTTGTTTCCTGTTGAATTGATGCACTTGCTTCCAGTTCAACGTTGGAGTTGTCGGAAAAGAGATCCAAATTGCTTTTGGGAGCTTCAACAACTGATGGTTTCGGTTCGCTAGCGGCACCTTGGGAGTCACATGAGTCATGTACATTTATTTTCCAACCAAGGTATCGATGAGTGAAGCACTAAAAATATTTTAGAGATAATTATTGTAAACTATAAAAGATAACTGACCAAAGTAACGTAATAACTTTGAAATATTGATATTTTTAAACTAAGAAGCAATTTCATGTTTTAAAAAGTAAAAGATGTACAGGGTGTCCCAGTATTCCGTGTACATAGACTTACTATGTATTTCTGGGATGAAAATATGACCATTTAACCCAACTGACCTTAGTCCAAAAATTCGTAATTTTTGAGATACAGGGTGTCAAAGTTACATTTTTATTTTAGTATTTCTTAAGTAGCCTCCTTATTAATTGTACTATTTGTATAACATTTGGTGCCAAGGGGTTTTCTGAGATGAGAAATCGAAATCAGCTCACAGTTTTGTTGTAAATTGTAGGGGGCGCTTTATTGCACGGTGTATACTTTTAAATTGTCATAACTTTTTTATACCACTCTGTATGATATTTTTAATTAAATATTCGTATTCTCCGCCTTTTTCTGTCTAAAAAAGCTCTCTTGGTAAATGTTGCTCCCAGCAACAGTTTCTGAGATAATGGGATGTTTGTTTCCATTTTTTAATTCCTTTGTCAAATTTGCAATTGCGTTCCTTCACACCTCATCCAGGCTTAGGACAAGCCCAAAAGAATTTGAAATTTGGAGCATGCTTAAAGGCAAACAGGCTAACAACAATAATAAATATAAAGATCAACGGGCCAACAACAGTAAGAATGTAAAAACCAACTGGTTAAGGGCGTAAAAGATTACCCACAAATTGATAAATTCGAAAAAAAGTTTAATCGCTCAACTGAGAAGGTATTGGTTTCACAATAAATCTTCAATATGGCCGCCCCCTTCGTTAATGCATGGCTCAATGTTGTTGATTTGAACTTGATAAACTTTCGATTTCAATGCACCCCAAAGAAAACAATTGCATGGATTTAAGACTGGGGAACGAGGTGGCCAATGAATAAGAGCATCTTCACTTCTTCCGACCCATTTATCTGGGTAACTTTGGTTTAAAAAAATTTTCACATTACGCGCAAAATAGGGTGGTAGACCATCGTGCATGAAAAACATGTCGCGATAAAAATTAAAGGGCAAGTTTTCCAATAATTCAGAAATAGTTTCACAGATGAGATTCAAGTAAATGTCACCATGAAGTCGATCTGGTAATCTAAACGGCCCGATCAAATAGTTCGCGACAAATCCCATCCAGACACTAAAACTGAATTCGCGTTGAAACTGTTTTTGTTGCACAGCATGTGGATTTTCTTCAGCGTCAACATAATTATTATGCATATTTGTTATACCACGTCGAGTGAAGCGTGCTTCGTCTGTAAAAAGGATTTTAGTGTGAAAAGTGGGAATAGTCGCTATGCGTGCTCGAATAATTTGTGAAAAATGCAAAGGGGATTCAAGATCTGGAGGTACGAGTTCCTGGACGGACTGTATGAATGGGGTGAATATTTTGTTGTCTAATGATCCGGTTAGTTGTACTTTTTGATATTCCCGTTTGACGTTCAATTAAACGAGTGCTGATTCCAGGATTATCGTGTACAATTTCAAGGATTTTCTCTTCAACATCGGGTGCTCTAGCTGGTGAAGGCCGCTCAGCATTTTTCCTGATCGGTTTAAATTGTCCAATCTCTCGAAGCCGCCTCTCAATATTGGCAAAAGATTGATGGTTAGGAGTCCGATGATGCGGAAATCTTTGGTGATATACGCGAGCACTTTTGCGACCGTTGACGTGACAAAAACCAAACACTAAAATCATATCGGTTTGCTCACCAAAAGTGTGCTCCATAATAATCTAGATTTAAAACATTGTCGAGCTTGAGAAGGGATTAATTCTCGTTAATACTCGTAAAACTTGTTTGATATCTGTCAAAAATTACTTTTTGTCAGTATTACTACAAGCCAACAAAACTCGTTTGATATCTGTCAAAAAATTACTTTTTGTCAGTATTACTACAAGCCAATTAAGTCATAGAACATATGATAACTTACATCATTGCCAGAGTGATTTTTGAGCATTGCCAAGTAACTATACAATGTGAAGAAAGGTGTAAAGGAACGCATTTGCGAATTTGACAATGGAATTGAAATTGAAAAATAGAAACAAACATTCCATTGTCTCAGAAACTGTTGCTCGGAGCAACATTTACTAAGAGAGCTTTTTTAGACAAGAGAAGGTGGAGAAGACGAATATTTAATTAAAAATATCATATAGAGTGGTATAAAAAAGTTATGACAATTTAAAAGTATACACAGTGCCTTTTACAATTTACAACAAAACTGTGAGCTGAATTCGATTTCTCATCTCAGAAAACCCCTTAACATCCGACCTAATAGAATTATTAAGAAAGCTACTTAAGAAAAACTAAGGTAAGTTGGGTTAAATGGTCATATTTTTATCGTAGAAATCCACAGTAACTCTATGTACACGGAATACTTAGACATCCTGTATAGGACTGTTTTAATGAGTTATAGTAGGCTAATGATAACAGAAAAAAACATGTATAAGGGTTGTATGATAAGTACCTGGTCTTGGCCAGAGATGGCGCTACTACTATTTAAAAAATTGTATTTTTCGTAAACATAACCTTTCACAAGAATCCTGCCAAATTTTCAAGTTGCTTCGTGATTTAGTTTGTGAGTGGCAGCGGTTTAAATAGAACAACTTTTGTGATTTTACAACAATGGTCGCTGAATCTCTTTTCAGGGTCATTTTGATCATATCTCCCCTTTTGAGGGGTGAAAATGGAGGTTAGAGGGGAAGAAATTATGATATTCACCTTAATTAGAGTTTTGCGTTCAAAATCGGTTCTTCGGGAGTTTCTGTGGTTACTGAATCTATTTTCAGGGTCATTTTGATCATATGAACCCTTTTTCTTTGGGGGGGGGTGTGAAGATGGGGGTTGGAGGGGAAGAAATGACGAAATTCTCCTAAAGTAGAATTTCGCGTTCAAAACTGGTTCTTCGGGGGTTTCTGGGTCGCTGAATCTATTTTCCAACCCCCATTTTTACCCCTCAAAAGGGTGCATATCATCAAAATGACCCCGAAAATAGAGCTCGAGGGCTAAAAGGCGATTATGTTGAAAAATAAAATAATTTTTACGCATAAAAATGTTCTTTTTTTGTCAAGGCCATGTACTTATCATAGAACCCTATTAATATGATATTTTGTTACCGCTGATCAAACTCAACCAAAGCGGACATTCAGATTCAGTAAATAATTAATATACATGACGAAAAAGTGATCGCCAATCACACATCCCTTGTCATAATTAGTTCGGGGGTTGTTTTTTACCCCTGCCACTATAGCTACAATCCAATTTTTAAAAGTGTGATACACTATAATTTTTCTAGTAGATAGAACTTATTCAACGAAGGTTTTATAGGTTTATCTTTAATGGTTTTCTCAAAATTTTGTGCCTAATGCTTTGATGGCAGAAATTCATTTATTAAATTCTGTTCTTCGTATGCCTGTTTCACTTTCTCATGTTTGTGTTATATTACAGACTTTAAAAACACTTAAATGTATTTTTTCAACATACAGTCAGTCCAAAAAGTCTCCATACACCACCTGCTTTCTATACTATTTTTCTGTTATGTTTAACTAATTAATTGGAATATAATATTTTAAACTTTACCAACGAGAATTGGTATTAAAAACATATACGGAACATTTTATTTAGAAGTTACATCACTGTCATAAAAATGAGAACAAAATTAATGTCAAAAAAGTCTCCATACACTCAAGAACTGCATTGAAAAACACACGTTATAATCAGCCGCATTTTATCAAGCTATCTATTGCTTGCTAAACTGAAATCAAATAAATAATTTTCGGCCATACTTTATAATCTGTCACTTGTTGCAGGTAATTTTGCAGTGAGTTTTCAAAGTAGTATTAAAAATGAGCGAGAGAAATTGTGAAATTCCATTTCAAGTTTGAAAGATCATAATTGATTTGTGGAAAGAAGGAAAATCGAACAGAAATACAGAAAAAATCGTTAAAAAGTCGCATGCTACTGTTCAGTACATTGTAAACCAGTATAAATCAACGGGTTCCTAAAAAAGTCGCATGCTACTCTTTAGTACATTGTAAACCAGTATAAATTAACGGGTTCCTATAAAATTCGCCCACGCTCCGGTCGTCCTAAGAAACTGACTCCACGTAAAGAGGCCAGTATTAGACAAATAATTATAGATCCCCAGAAAAGCGTACCAAAATTAAAAGAAGAAGTACGGGAACTATTTTCGAAAAATGTTTATTCACCAACGGTGAGAAATTGTTTACACAGGGCAGACTATAAGGGGGTGTGCAGCCAGAAAGAAGCCGTTAATTTCAAAAGCTAATTGCAAAAAGCGGTTAGCTTTTGCTAGGGAATACGTTACTAAACCTCCTGAATTTTGGGAATCCGTAATCTTTAGTGATGAAACTAAAATTAACCTTGTTGGGTCTGATGGTAGAACTAAAGTTTGGAGAAAGAAGATTACCGCATTCAATATTAAAAATATTTGTTCCACGGTAAGACAAAGGGGTGGCAGTGTTCTGCTTTGGGGATGCATGTCCGCTGGAAGGGTTGGAAATTAACATTTTATTAATGGTACCATGGATCAGCATGTTTATCTGAACATTTTGAGAGACAATTTATGAGAAAGTGTCCAAAAATTAGCACTCCAAAAAAGGTATATTTTCCAACAGAACAATGATCTGAAACATACCGCAAACTTAGTGCGAGAATAAATGAGGAATTTAAACGGCACGTTCGCAAACATAATATTTTAAATAGAGAAGAATCAAAAAACAGAATATTGAACGAATGGGAGAACATGCCAGCAGAAGTTACTAGAATTTGGTTGCAAGCATGACAAAAAGGTTACAGGAGATTATCAAGGCCAACGGCGGTCCCACTAAATGTTAGTTAAACTCCGTTAAACTATTATTGGTAATTGTTACTCGTAAGTGTATGGAGACTTACTTGACATTAATTTTGTTTGCATTTTTATAACAATGATGTAACTTCTAAATAAAATGTTCCGTAGTTGTTTTTAATACCAATCCTCGTTGGTTAAGTTTTAAATATTAATTTAAACATGTTTTCTCATAGTTCCAATTAATTAGTAAAACACAAAAATAGTATTGAAAGCAGGTGGTGTATGGAGACTTTTTGGACTGACTGTATATGTATGAAAAAATGTTATTTTTACAAAAGAAGTTTTTCTTAACTAATCTCTCCGTAGTTTTTTTAATGTCTAAGGTACCTGGTAGTATACTGTATCAGGAGTATCTTTATTAGGAGTCCATTGAATAAAACCAGGTTCACCAGCGTCACATTTAAGTGTCAATGTTCTTTGGTATGCACCGAAGGAGTCAAAGTCATCAGCTTCCAGATCACCAGTTTGGGTCCAGTGACATAACCTCCCAGTGCCAGTTGGTTGAACGGAACCATCTTTTGCTTGTTCAGCTCCGGCAAATATACGGACTTGCTGAAATGTAAAGAGGGTATAATAAATTTTATATAATTTTATTCCGAAACTTTCCTAGCTCTTATTAGTTAGTCTCTTTGCGTACCGGTATGATACCTTGAGACTAGAAAATGGACGTAACGTAAGTTTGAGTCAAATTTCAATTATGTCTCTCGCGGCTGTGATGGGGAGTATTATAAACAGTTACAAACCATGTCCAGCTAGCATTCAAGTATAAATTATCCAATTAAATTTAGTACTTTAGCTTAGCTTTTTATTATACATCGATGTCTTATATTTTACAGTATGTTTATCAATAATCTAGAAAAGTGTAAAAATTCTGAAATATTTAGACGAATGCTAGAAATTATTTTTATGTGGCTATGGGAATTTAGGATGGTGTGCTCTTAATAATTTCACATTAAAAGTTTAAAAAAATTAATCATTTACGTAAGATTTAAGTCGCTTACTGTATACAAATTTTGTTCTACAGTCTGTCAAGTAAGAACGTGACCGCTGGTATTCTTGAAAATATGTGTTTCGAGAACATTTTTTGCCATCAATGCATTATTTGGTGTGTTAACAACGGCGCAATCACCTTGGTAAACTGTCCAATCGCCTCGCGCATCAATAATCGCCTGGCATCTTCGAGGTATGTTCTCGACGACATTTTCTGCATACTCTGCAAATGTTTTGAATCTCGTGAGGTTTCTCTTTACAAGAGACCAAACCTTTTCAATAGGGTTGGCGGCTGGCGATTGTGAAGGGTACTGTAATATCTTATCGTGGGCCCAAGCGAGACGTTTGGCGAGGTGATTTTCGCCCAGCAAAGGCTTGTCGAATGGTCTTATGCGACATATTCAAACCCGATTTTCCTAATTTTGTTGCAGTTTTGGGTCCCGTGAAAACAAAGACACGATTCGTTTTTCGACTTTCGGAGTGACTTTTCCCACCGAGCCACGTTTTGGCAAGTCGTCGACATTTTTCGCCTCGTTAAAATGATTTATCCACTTCTTCACAAACGACACTGACTTTTTAATATATTTAGCGGCCCCGGTATGTGTCATTTTAGGCCCCTTTGGATGAGAACAAAGAAAGACTGCCTCGAACCGACGTGCAAACAAGTGACTCATTTTGGATTTTACGTGATTTCGCTGAAGTTGGAAATCGACTGATACTTTTACTAAATAGCGCCGTAGGCAAAGGTTCCCTCTACCGACTTTTTGTTGAATCGCTAGAATCGCATCTGCCAAAAATAAATTATCGTGGACACGTTCTTATTTTACAGACTGTAGTTCTGTTTAGAAATAATTACAAGAGATATCTTCTTTCAAACTGATGTAGACGAAATTTTTGTTCTTCTCGCGTGATACTACATTTTGTTTACAAATCAAAAATAATAAACTATTCTATTCAGCACAATTAATTTTTTAGTGTTCCGTACGGAACACTTATGGGATTACGTCGGTGTATGTCTGTTCGTCAGTCACAGCCGATTTCCTCCGAAACTATTATAGATATTATAGATATTGATGACCCAATCAAAGCCGTGTAGTTTTGAAAGTGAAGTTTTCACTTAAGGATAACCCCTTTTTTGGGGGATAAACCGGAATTGAAAAAAAATTGATCAGGTCATCGAGTGGGATGTCAAATGAGAGCTTGTAAAAACAAAGGTTCAAATTATTTTAAAAAATTTGCCAAATATGGCTCTCCCCCCTTTATCTCGAAAAGTACTGATTCAAAAAATTTTGAAAAATTCTGAAATATTCTCCATAAAGTGTAGATTGAGCGAAAATTATCACAAGTGCATTGCGATTGATAGCTGATCTGGTACAAAAAAAAAAATAAATATGGAAACTATGTTATTTGATGTATGTGAAGGTTTTGTAATATTTAAGTGTACATTACTGTAACCGAGTGGCGAGTCGCTTTTGCCCGAGATATAATTTTATTTTATTAGTTTATAATTAAACAAATAAATATTGGTTTTACAATCTTACAAATTACTAGATTCTAGATTGACCTACATTGATTTATTGGCTATTAAGTAGTTAAGATGCTATAACTATTATATACTATTGACTAACAAATAACCGGTCAAGTGCAAGTTGAACTTGCGCAATTAGTGTTCCGTACGTTGATTGCTTTTAAAATAAAAAATGTTGTAACGGAAGTATAAAATGATCAGTGACTTCACAAAACACACGCCAAATGAGTTTTTCAACAAAGTTTATTTCCAATATTTACTGAAAATTGATGACCTTGAAATTTCTGTTTTTTTATATGCCAGGTAAATTATTACAGGTAATGCACTCGTGATAATTTTCGTCTAATCTACACCCCGTGGAGAATATTCCAGAATTTTTTCAAAATTTTTGGATAAGTACTTTTCGAGATAAGGCGGGTGGACAGCGATTTTTCGCGATTTTTTAAAAATAATACAAAGAAAAGTGCGCGCAAGTATTACATTATATATATATTTTTACTTGTGTTTTCACAAGCATTCATTTGACACCACACTCGATTACCTAGTAAAAAAAATTTTTTTTCACTTCCGATTTCACCCTCCAAAACTAACGCCTTAAGTAAAAATTTAACTTTCAAAACTACATGGCTCTGATAAGGCCACCAATTCCTATATTATTACCAAATTTCAACTTTCTATGACAAATAGTTTCGGAGAAAATCGGGTGTGACAGACGGACAGACGGACAGACAGACGGACAGACACCGAAGTGATCTTATAAGTGTTCCGTACGGAACACTAAAAACGTGAAAATAAATTTTGGATCTTAAAATGTGAGGGACCTAATTAACTTAGCCTAGGTAAGGAATTTAAAGGGTGATTTATTAGTACTGAGACGAATTTTTGTCGTCTAGGCAAATGCTGAACAATTGACAGATAGTAATGTTGTTTACGCTGAAAGTGTAACGGTACCTCTACTCTGATTTCAGAATCTGCGCATTTGATTATTCGCATTGGAAATGTCATACAAGCTGGATTTACGAAAGTGCGTTGCTTCCTTATTTGGACAACTGTCTGCGAAGCAAATTCTCGAAGCGGTAAGCTACCTGTTCTTAGTAGAAGAACAACTAAAAATCTTCTGTCAAGTGCTACTACTAGGACTAAGCGTTTCAAAATGTATGTAGTTGTAGTACGAAATTGCGATAACGCACTTGTAAATCTTTAAAAAAAATATATTTAGTGTTAGTTAACGAAGTAATTCAGTAATTTTATTGTTAAAGAGAATATAGCAGACTACACACACAAATACACAGCTAACAGCTAAAGATAGGTGGAATGGTGAAAGATGTAAAGAGATAGAGGGGTTGCAGAGAAAGTATGCTAGCTTTACCAGGTGTACAAGTATGAAATGCGGATTTTTTTTCTAAAAAAACATATTAAATTCGGAAGAATGGTAAAAAGTGCTTTTATTGAAAGTATGCTCCATCGCTTGTTATACATTTTTCCTATTTTTCGGGCAATTTGTGAATACCACGCCAGTAAAAATCTTCCCCTTTTGCTGCGAACCACTCATCGAGCCATTTTTTCACATCTTCGTACGAACCAAAGCGCTGCTCAGCAAGTGCGTGACCCATCGATGCAAGTCTGGTGAGTAAGCCGCATGGGGTAGAACTTCTTAGCTGAGTGCTTCCAACATGTCGCGAACTGGTTTTGTCGTATGTGATGGAGCATTGTCATGAAGAAAAATGACTTTGTGTTGCCTCTTTCGGTATTCTGGCTTTTTTTCAAGCAGCGAACGGTTCAAATTGGTCAATTGTTGTTGGTAACATTTAGTATTAACCGTTTCCCCAGGTTTTAACAGCTCATAATATACCACGCCCCTCTGGTCCCACCAAACACGGAGCATCGTCTTTCTGCCAAACGATTCGGTCTTGCGGTCGATGTGGATGGTGCGCCTGGGTCTACCCATGATTTTTTGCGCTTGGGATTCTCAAAATAAATCCACTGTTCATCCCCTGTAACTATACCATGCAAAAACGACTTCCTTTTGTAGCCAAATGTCACACGTGTTTTTGCGCTTTTCCATTTGCCTGTCGTTCAACTCATGTGGTACCCATCTACCGGTCTTCTGAATCTTTCTCATCCCCCTTAGCCGATTGGAAACAGCTTGTTGACTAACGCCCAATTGCTCGGCAAGTTGTTTTTGTGTTTGCGAATCATCTTCGTCCAACAATGCTTGCAATTCCACACCTTCGTATTTTTATGGCGGTTTAACTCGTTCCTTGTCGGCAACATCGAAGTCACCACTTTTGAAATGCCGAAACCATCATTCACACGTATCTTGCGATGGAGCATGTTCACCATAAGCTTCTCGAAGTAATCGGTATGATTCAACAGCAGTTTTTTTCAAATGAAAACAAAAAATTAATGCTGTCCGCGAATGTTCTTTGTTCGGTATAAATTTCGACATATTGAACCCAACACCATGCACATACTTTTCCTATTTATCACTCGTGCGCGTCTGACACTTGTTGATGATACAACAAAATGGCGCAGTGTCAAATCTTTATAGCACAAATTGCATTGGTGCACCATCTGTTGTCTAAAATCCGCATTTCATACTTGTACACCTAGGAATATCTATCGAAAAATCACAGACTTAACTGGTGAACGGAAAAGGAAATTAAATGGACGTTTAATAGATCATCATGGAAACGTTGTTATCGATAGGGAAGAGAAACTGAAGATATGGAAAAAACAATATTAGAGAGCTATTTTCTGGTGCAGATCAGCCACAATGCTCAATGGACTCGTTTGGGCCCTTTATTACCACAGATGAAGTGCGCATTTTAATAAATCAACTAAAAAATGGAAAAGCCACCAGTCTCGATGAATCCCATGGGTAGTTTCTTAAGCTCTTAGATAGGGATGAGATTAAGTGACTTACCGTGATCTACATTAAAATCTACGATTTAGGCAGAACACTAGAAACCTGGTTAAAGTCTGAGTTTATAACGAACCCAAAAAATGTAGGCGCTAAAAAATCTGGAGAATATCGAACAATTAGCCGCATAAGCCATCTTTTAAAAACATTTCTGAAAATCATTCACAGAAGAATGTGTGAAGAAAACATGTCAGCTACACAATTCGGTTTTCGTGATGCCATGGGAACCAGAGAGGCTTTGTTTTCTATGCGGGTTTTGATTTAGCGATGTAGAGACGTCAATTGTGACGTATATTTGTGCCTGATCGACTACCAAAAGGCCTTTGATAGAGTTCAACATCACAAAATGGTCGAAATTCTGAAAGACCTTGGGCTAGATGGAAAGGATCTGCGGATTATTGGCAACCTCTACTGGAACCGGATGGCATTTATTAAAGCAGAAGGGGAGCACTCAGAAGCAATATCGATTGAGCGTGGAGTAAGGCAGGGTCGTGTTTTGTCTTCACTATTGTTTAATATATACTCTGAGCAAATCTTCAGAGAGGCACTTGAAGAAGCTGATGAAGGAATACTGCTTAATGGGAAGCGAATAAATAACATTCGTTATGATGACGATACGGTGGTTATTGCTGATAATAATATTCATATCTAGGTACCATCATAAACGAACAATGGGATCATTCGCAGGAAATTCGTTGCCGTATCGAAAAAGCTAGAGCAGTGTTCTTCAAAATTACATGACTTTTCACAAGCTCAGCAATAAAATTGAGCACGAAAATGAGACTGCTAAGATGCCATGTCTTCAGTGTCCTTTTTGACGGTGTGGAATTTTAGACGCTAACTAAAGCCGCTTCTAAGAAATTTGACGCATTTAAATTATGACTATATCGCCGAATTTTGAAAATTCCTTATACTGACCATATTACCAACGAGGATATCTTACGTCGCATGAACAAGAAACTGGAAATTATGGAAACTACTAAAGTGGGAAAATTGGAGTATTTAGGACCCATAATGAGAAATCCCCACAGATATGGATTGCTACAGCAGATACTCCAAGGAAAGGTATTTGGAAAAAGGGGACCAGCATGCAGACGTATTTCCTGGCTAAACATTCTGCGAAATTGGTTCTCACCAAATACTACCAGTCCTTTCAGAGCTGCAGTCAATAAAGTAATAATAGCCAGAATGATTGCCAAGATTCGAACCGAATAGGCACTTTAAGAAGAAGAAGATTGTTAAAAATGTACTGTCACAAAGTAAGGGACCAATCAATCAACTATTTATAAGTTGAATTTGTTAAACTAGTTTTCAGAGACAGAGACGTATTTTAAAATGGAAATTCCAAATAAAATGTGAACTTAAGGCTCAGTTCAGCATAGCTCATACTCAATTCAACTCATTTTTTTTTCAATAAAGCTGTAGTATAGTGAAGATAATTTTTGGTTTTTCATTCGTAAAATATAAACTTAAATTAAAAACACGGAATTTTTTTAATTTTAAAAGACCAACAACTTAATTTGCAAATTAAATGGTAATGTCGAAATTAGGCAGATAAGTTAAGAAGTTAAGCAAAGAGTTTCTTAATGGGTAAATTAAAGAGAAAATTGGGTAAAAAAATTAAAACAATTTCAAATTAAGCGCTGTGATAAAGTCGATTAAATAATATTTATTCAAATGTTTATTTTTTGATGAAAAAAAAAGAGTTTTCTTATAAAACTGTTACTCTAGAATGTGAAATTTTTTCTTAGTAGTTAATAGAAAGTAGAACAATTAGGATAATGCTTCAAAACAATGCGAACGTTAAAATCAAAAGACGTTTCTTTTTCATCTCCCTCCTTGGTACACGCAAGATTGCATGTTTCTGCTGGTTCACCTATCTTAAATGGGAAATGTTATCGCTTCAAAGTTTTCGGAATCTACTCATACTTCTTCTTTTCATTGGTAATATATATATATATATATATATATATATATATATATATATATATATATATATATATATATATATATATATATATATATATATATATATATATAAAACACATGGGCTGAAAAGTCCCGGGCCTAACAAAGAAAACACGGTTTTTTTGGTTCAAAATTAGCTTCATTCATCAACGTAATCTCCATCAAGAGCAACGCAATCATTCCAGCGCCGCTCTAACATTTCAATACCACTTTTGTAGAACGATTTATCTTTTGCCTCAAAATAGGCCTCAGTTTCAGCGATAACCTCTTCATTCGTGCGAAATTTCTTACCGGCGAGCATTTTTTTCAGGTCTGCGAACAGCCAGTAGTCGCTGGGAGCCAAATCTGGCGAATACGGTGGATGTGGGAGCAATTCGAAGTTCAATTCATGTAGTTTTGCCATTGTTTTGATTGACTTGTGACACGGTGCGTTGTCTTGATGAAACAAAATTTTTTTCTTTGCCATATGCGGTCGTTTCTTTGCAATTTCGGCCTTCAAACGCTCCAATAATGCTATATAATATTCACTGTTGATGGTATTTCCTTTCTCAAGATAGTCGATGAATATTACACCACGCACATCCCAAAATACCGAGGCCATAACCTTTCCAGCCGATTGTTGTGCTTTCGGGCGCTTTGGACGAGATTCACCAGTTGCTGTCCACTCAGATGGCGATCGTTTTGATTCCGGAGTGAAGTGATGGATCCATGTTTCATCCATTGTCACATATCGACGCAAAAATTCCGGTTTGTTACGTTTAAACATGGCCAAACACTGCTCAGAATCATCAACACGTTCTTGTTTTTGATCAACAGTGAGCAAACGCGGCACCCACTTTGAACAGAGCTTTCTCATAGTCAAATGCTCATGCAATATAAAGCCAACACGTTCTTTTGATATCTTTACGATGTCAGCTAACTCACGCAACTTCACTTTTCGATCATTCAAAACGATTTTATTTTGATGTTTTCTGGTGTTACCGCCTCATTTGGACGTCCACTGCGTTCTGCATCATCGGTGTCTCTACGACCACGTTTGAAGTCAGCAAACCAACGTTTTATTGTTGTTTCTGATGGAGCGGAGTCCCCATTACACTTTTCAAGCCATTGCTTCGCTTGAACGGTATTTTTTCCCATCAAGAAGCAGTGTAAAATTAAAACACGAAATTGTTTTTGATCCATTGTTTTGAAAATAACAAAAGTAGCGTCACTCTTAGCACAATAACTCACAAACTAATGAATAGAATATCATGAAATTTTAACAGCTGTCTTTTGAAGGTTAGTATTAACTGAAAAAAAGGTGACTGCAATAAAACTAGCGCCATCTATGTGTTAGGCCCGGGACTTTTCAGCCCATGTGTTATATATATATATATATATATATATATATATATATATATATATACATATATATATATATATATATATATATATATATATATATATATATATATACATATATATATATATATATATATATATATATATATATATATATATATATATATATATATATATATATATATATATATATGAGTGTTATGGAAATCACTGCATATATTGGAACTGGCACCTCTTTGTAGCAAGACCGACTGCAGAAAATTTACCTTAAAGAGCGGATCTGAATAATAAAGTAAAAAATCGAACTTAAAGAAATGACAAAATGAAAATGTTGTTTTCGTTCCGCTACTGGTAAACAAAACAACTAAACAATATGGCCGATTGTTAACAAGAACGTGATATTTACAGCGAGATTTAACTCAGCGCAGGCGCATTGTACGAACAGCAACAATGCTCCTGCGCCTGAGTTAGTTCGTACAATAGCGGTCTTTCAGGTGTGGATTGGTTTGGCGGTAAAATCCAGTTTATTCCTTTTCGAAAATTTTCAAATTTGAAAAAAAGTTGTGAATATGCTTCTTTATGATCCCACGAGTCACTAGTTTCAATATATCTTTAATTATAAACAAATAAAATAAAATTATTTTGTCTGGGTCCAGCGACGCGGTAGCAGTAATGTACTGAAAAAAAAATCCACCATATTGTCAAGCCACATAGTTTTCTTATACTAGATAATTTATCAAATCTAATGCATTCTTGATTGATTGACTTTATAAAGATTATTTCAGAACTTTTTCAAAATTTTTTGATCAGTACTTTTCGAGATAGGGTGAAGGGTCAGCGATTCTTAGCCATTTTTTAAAAATAATATAAAGAAAAGTGTGGGCAAGTATTACTTCATATATCTTTTTGAACCCGTGTTTTCACAATCTTTCATTTGACTCTCTACTTGATGATCTGATAAAAAACTTTTTTTCACTTCTGATTTCACCCCCAAAACTAACCCTCGGCTCTGATTGGGCCATCAATTGTATTGCTGCCAAATTTCAACTTTATATGTCAAATATGAGGTTCAGCTTGTTACTCCTCGTACAACGCTTTTCAAGCAGTCTTTTATATGGAGAACATCATCCCTTTGGAATAATTTGCCCAGGACTGTGTTTCCCACCGAGTACAATTTACAGCGATTCAAGAACAAAGTGAATCGCTTATTCCGCACACGTGTGGCTCCTGTATCGCTTTAGGGACTTCCCATAGGGACCCATAAAAAAAAAATAGTTTCAGGGAAAATCTGGTTTGACAGACAGACAGACACCGAAGTAATCCCATAAGTGCTCCGTACGGAATGCTAAAAAGATGTTTATAGCATCGAGAATTTCACTGGATCAACAATACCGAAAAAGCATATTTCAATTTTTGGTTGCTACGAGTATTAACATTTCCTCAAATTTTTGCTTAAATTGCTGGAAAATGGTGTTTCCCTTAATTACAAAGGGGATTTAATTAAGTCGATGTTTAGATTTGGACAGAAAAGTAGCAAAAACGATGAGACCTACTGCTAACGTAAATTAAATTTAATATCGGATAAGATTCTTTTACAAATTAGCTGATACTAACCTTCTGTTCTTCAGGAGTTTTGTAAGCAAAACCTCCAATTGGATCATCGGTAATGTAGAATGGATGATACTTGGCTGAAACTTCAGGATCTGTACCTCCTTCTACGACGAAAGTATAGGTTTTACCTCTTACTACGTTTATTTCGGGTATAAGGAGACCATTAATGAACCAGGAGATTCCCCAGCCAACATGACCTGAAATTGTAAGAAGAACATGTTTTACTCGAGTCAGTTTACCTTGACAATAACAATAAACGCAATTAACATAATTTCTAATAATAAGAACAACTTACTTTAATTTATATTATCTGCGATATTATTAGATTAAATTAAAGTGGATGTCGATGCTGTAATAAAATATTCTAAAATTATTTAATTATGTATTCAGATTGCTAGAGTATATATTTCTTATTATTTTTAGTGATAAGTAAGTCCTGAGAAGGCACATTTAGGATTTTTTTTATAAATTTTAACATTTATGGGGCTTGATTCCTTAATTATGATTCCCTAATGTCTAGTGGAACATAACATTATTTTGAGTTGTTGTGCTTTAAATACCAAAAAGAGGATTTTTATAAGAGTTGCTTGAGACTCTTATAGGGGCACTTTTGCAAGAGTTGAAAAATCTTTAAAAGATATAAATTATTAACATATACGTGCAATTGCACCGATTTTACAAGTTAGACTTGGTTATTCGATAATCGCGGGCTTGTCTGATAATTGAAACTAACCGTTAACTAGCTTTTCAGATAATCTTTAGTATTAGTTATAATTTTTCGTTAAGAGGGGTTTCTATTAGCTACTTAGGAATATCCTACATTTCCTTTCGATCAAATTATTTGTAAGTATAAATACGTCAGAGGATCGGGGATGTGTATATAAGTTACTGTGAGTTTTGAGTTCAACTCTGGGTCTTCTTCAACCTTCAAAAATCTGATTAGAATCGCAACATTATTAGAAGAATATACCAATAATTTTTACAATAATATCCACACCACGGACGCTATCCATCATGAGACTATACTAAAACTGTAATGAATTTTGTGTAAATTATTTTA
The DNA here is from genome assembly GCA_019049505.1 of Pachyrhynchus sulphureomaculatus. NCBI lineage: Eukaryota > Metazoa > Arthropoda > Insecta > Coleoptera > Curculionidae > Pachyrhynchus > Pachyrhynchus sulphureomaculatus. The sequence continues at coordinate 183,446,427 of CM032456.1, read as the reverse complement.
TTCTATTATTTAAATTCCAAATGGATGGATTTATGTGTCTATTGCTATCGTAAATTCAGGTATTATACTGTTTTAGCACTTAAATTTATTTACTTAAATGATCTCCATACTCAATACATTTATTCATGTGGTTACACAGAGTGTTACAGTCAAAGAAGTCGAAATATAAAAAGTAAAATGAAGAAATAATAAAAAAAAAATTTGATCAGTTCTAATATATATATATATATATATATATATATATACAGTAATACCCCGCTTTACGCGAGGGATACGTTCCGAAAAAAATCGCGTTAACTGAAATTCGCGTATATCGAGGTTTATGATTAAACATAGTCAAAATTTAATACAAAAAAATACAAATCATTTTAATCAATCACTTTAATTCTAAGAACACTTTATGCAATACATACTCTTATTTTTTACGGAAAAATACATCTATTGTCTTTTGGGTAACGTTCATAACACCCAACACTGTTTTTAATTGTTTGACACACGGTCAAGACACGGTCATCATTATTGTCTATACTCTGCAATATGTCCAAACCTGAATAAATTTTTGAAAGTGCATTTCGTATTTCCCCTGAAGATAAAACTTTCTCTTCTACTTGTTCTTCCTCATCGTAGATAGGATTATTCTGTAACTCGATCAGATCTTCATTGCTAATAGGATCGTCGTGCGTTGCTACAAGTTCTACGAGATCTTCTACCGTGACATCTTCAAGTTCAGACCCCTCAATCATTGCAGCAATGTCTTCAAGCACTTGTCTCTGCATCTGGACAATTCTTCTAGGTGCTTCCACTACATCTGGCCAAAGATTACGCCACACCCCATTCATACAACTCATTTTAACTTCCTTCCAAGCCTCTTCTATGTTGTGAATAGACTTCATAATGTTGTATGACTTCCACCACTCTCGCATAGACTGTCTTCCTTCCCCGTCAGTTTCATGAATTAGTTGGCTAAAAGTGCGGCGATGGTAATAAGCTTTGAAGTTTGCTATTGCTCCCTGGTCCATAGGTTGTAATATTGACGTAGTGTTTGGTGGAAGGAACTTTACGTACACTTTTAAGTCTCTGGGCGTATCAAGTGAGGTTGGATGTCCTGGGGCATTGTCTAAGAGTAATATAACTTTAGGTTCAAGCCCATTTCTGTCACAGTATGATTTGACTGATGGGCAAAAACTATTAGAATACCATTCTTGAAAAATTTCCCCGTGTAACCCACGCCTTTCTGTTTGATCGCCACACAAACTGGTAGACTTGTCTTGTCTGTGCCTCGCATTGCACGGGGTGTTTCTGAATGGTACACTAGTAAAGGTTTCAGTTTGAAATCACCAGTGGCATTACCACCCAGCAGAAGTGTTAGTCGATCTTTCGCAGCTTTGAAACCACTGGCTTGACGTTCTTCCTTAGAAATGAATGTTCGAGATGGCATTTTTTTCCAGTAAAGTGCGGTCTCATCAACATTGAAGATGAGACAAGCAGGAATTTTCTCTCGTCTAACGAAGTCTTGAAACTTGTCTGGAAACTCAGCTGCAGCTTGAATGTCCGCGCTGGCCGCCTCGCCTGTTATGTGGATATTGTGAAGATTAGAACGCTGCTTGAACCGATGGAACCAGCCTCTGCTGGCAGCAAAAGTCGGAGTGGCACTCCCTTCTCCTTCTTTTGTTTTCAGCATCTCATACAAAGATTTTGCTTTTGTGCATATGAGATCTTGACTTAGTGGTGTGTTCTTCTTATTCAAATCTTCGATCCAGACTGACAGTAATTTCTCCATTCTTTCTAAGATAGATGATCTCGAACGAGAAAGTTTTGTTGCACTTATAGGTGTTGAACCTTCGCTGGAGATTTTAATTTTTTCCCGATTTTTATAAATCGTTCTCACAGTCGATTCTGAGAGTCCAAAATCTCTCCCAACAATTGTTGCTTTGCCTCCATTTTCCATTCTTCTTAACACTTTCATCTTCAATTCCAAAGTGACGCTTTTACGCTCTTTTTTCTTTACAGGCGGCATTTTTAACGTAGGGTTAAATTATGTATGTATGTATCTCCAATAAATATTAAAACAAAACTGCCAGCCGACCGAACTAACATTACGGAACAAATGAACACACGAAACGAACGAGGAAATCCCCATAGAACAAAGTCGAAGGACAGGGAATTCCCAATTCTTCAAAGAGAATATTCAGAGAAAGCGGGGATCCCCCCGCGACCATAGAGAAGTTAATGACTACATGAGCGCGAAATTTGAAATTCGCGTTATAGTGAAACCGCGCGTAACGGGGTCGCGCTAAGCGGGGTATTACTGTATATATATATATATATATATATATATATATATATATATATATATATATATATATATATATATATATATATATATATATTATTTTTTAAATTACTCTCCTGAAAATTTTTAAGTTAAGTTTTACGGGTTTTTAGTTTCAAGTCTAGGTCTGTAAGAATTTTTTATAATATTTATACCATAATTAAGTAGAATTAAGTAGAAATTTATATTTTCTTAAGTTCTTCTTCGATATTTAAAAAATAAATCTATTTAAGGTTAGTGTTCGAGCCATAGATGTCGCTCAAATTCAATAAAAATTTGGACCAGTTGTTATTCACAAAAAATAAAAATTTTTTAGGGGAGGTAACTTTAAAAAAAAAAAGTTCGGCCCACTCTTATATATAAAATATGTATATATATATATATATATATATATATATATATATATATACATATATATACATATATATATATATATATATATATATATATATATATATATATATATATAGGGTGTTATGGAAATTACTGCTTGTAGCAAGACCGATTGCTGAAAATTTACCTTAAATAGCGGATCTCAATAATAAAGTAAAAAATCGACCCTAAAGAAATGATAAAGTGAATGAAATGAAGATATTGTTTTTGCTTCGCTACTGGTAAACAAAACAATTAAACAATATGGCCGATTGTTAAAAAGAATGTGATATTTACAGTGTTGGTGAGATTCAACTCCGCGCAGGTACACTAGACGAACAGCAACAATGTACCTCAGCTAATTCATACAATGGCGGCCTTTCAGGTGCTGGTTGATTTAGTGGTAAAATCCAGTTTTACTTTTTTTTTTAGTTTTTCAAAAAATTTCGAATTTGAAAAAAAAATATTGAATTTGCTTCTACATGACCGCACGTTTCCATATTCGCAGTGATTTTCATAACACCATATATATATATATATATATATATATATATATATATATATATATATATATATATAATATGTAATGTAATATTGGCATTTAATTTAAAATGGATTCAATAATGTTTTAAATAGATGGAACTAAAGAAATAATTCTATAATTATTGGGGTATAAATGGGAGTTAATTTTGATATTTTATGTCGGGAAACTTACTGAAGTGAATAACCCAATTAACTAATCTTTGTTAAGGGTAAACGCTTATTTCTCGTTTACATCTAGAATTATGTAAAATTGTTATTCGGAAATGTTTTTATAAAAAGAAGTGAAATATGATATTTAAAAAATTTCTTGGGCGTTATTGCTTCTAACAATCTCAACTTGGTTTGCGAACAAGTTACAAAAAAAAGTAAAAAAATCCATCAAAATTCAAAGATATATATATATATATATATATATATATATATATATATATGTATATATATATATATATATATATATATATATATATATATATATATATATATATATATATATATATATATGTATATATATATATATATATATATATATATATATATATATATATATATATATATATATATATATATCATATATTTTACATAACTGTGATTAAAGAATAATAAAAGTAATAATATAGATCATAAATAATCAAAATAAAATCCAATATACCTGTAATCGCTGGATATCCCCTCTTTCCTCCAGTTGGACCCATTTGGGCGTAGAAAACACCATCCTCCGGTTCATAACATTGAATAGGTGGAATATACCAAGCGTCACGATTTTTTACCGGCGTTGGTGGTGGCGGTGTTCGTGTTTGCGTACCTCTTTGATTAATTCTATTTGAACTTCGAGTTTTAGTTGGTTCTCTGAGTGAAGCTTGTCCTAACAGAGGGAAATATAAAAAGCTAGGCAAACTTTTAAAGTTATGGAAGGATCTTACCATTGATGTTTTAATAAAAGAACAGACTAACGTTACACCATGCCTATATGTATGAAAATGTAATAAATACATATGTAATAGTATCTATAAACAACTGGCAAAGATGAATTAGAGTAAAAAATATTTTGTAGCATTCATACAACTTATTAAACATTTATATAAATATTTACATGTTCAACATTACATTTGGAATCTTAAATACGTGATATAAACGTTTTTATTTAGGTGAACTTATGGAAGATACTATACAAATATTAGGAATGCATCTAAAAAGCACAATAAATACTAATGTATCAGGTAAAAAGGTGATATAATTTTTATTAAGAGTTTAGATGAGGTGGGTTGTATTATACATTACACAAATAAATAAACATTACATGTAACTCTAAATCTACTGTCTTTGTGCATTAATGTTAAAACTTGTTTAAGTTTTGCATGTTCTTGATAGAGTAAGTAGTTAATTAATGGGATTAATTACAAAAATTATGGAAGGATGTGAATGAAATGAAATTATAGGAAAGTCGAAAATAATATAACAATCATAATTCCCTTTTATCAATATTACCAAAACTAAACTACTTTTTTCCACTAAAAAAAGGTATGATCCTACATCCATAGGTATATTTACATGTAGGTTTTAACTGTTAATGATACTCGTATTTTTACTAGAACATGCTGTATTTAAAATAATGGTTATAAAAATTATAAGAAAATATGTTTCAGTAATACTTAAAACACCTGCGGAAGGGGTTAAGGTGAAGGTGATCAAAACTACTTGTGTGAAAACAAAGATGACTTTATTGATCAAGAATGTCAAAACTGTTAGTTCAATGATATGTACAATAGTGGGTGTGCATTGCAATACATAATATTTATTTACAAAATTTTATAGTGTTATTCATAATCGTAATTACCTTCCTCAGCTTCATCGGCGTAAGTAACTGGTTGTGTGGTAGTAACTCGGTTACCACCACCTCTCCTTCTGTTTCCTCCCCTTGGGGCCGAAGTAGTAGATATTTCTACTGGTTCCACTGGTGTGATTGGTTGAGCTGATTCAGCAGCTTCTTGACTTGATATTAATTGTTGTCTGTTTTGAACTACTGTTGGTTTACGCGCAGATTCACCTTCAGGGGCGGGACAGTTCCACTTTGCGGGTCGAGCAAAGTCAATGAAGGTATCATCTACACAAAATAATTAGGAAAAAAATTAGTTAATTATTTGAAAAATAAATTTTAATTACATTTTTAGTCTTTTTAAATCACAAAAAAATTGTTCAAACAAAAAATTCAAGGGATACCATTCATACATTGGAAGGTCATTACAACACGTCATCTCATTGCAAGTTTATTTGTTGTGTTTGTGTTGTTTAAATTACTTTTTTTTTTTTTTTTTTTATTGGTCTAGCACACGTGCTGCAGGGAAGTCCCTAAAACGCTCCAGGAGCGGCACGAGTGCGGAAAAAGCGATTCACGTTGTTCTTGAATCGCTGTAAATTGTACTCGGTGGGAAACACAGCGCTGGGCAAATTATTCCAAAGGGATGATGTTCTCTATATAAAAGATTGCTTGAAAAGCGTCGTACGCGGAGTAACAAGCTGAACCTCATACGGATGCGAAGCACCAGCGCGACGTGTATTTCTAACATGTACCGCTTTGAGAGGAATTAAGCGGGCTACATCCTTCGAACACTTTCCATGAAAATACTTGTAGAACAGACTCAAGTCGCCAACCGTTCTTCGATGTTCCAGCGAATCAAGGCCGCCGGTCAATTCTGGGTCCCCAATCAGACGGACCGCTCTTCTCTGAACAGAATCCAACAAATGCAGTGTATGTTTGGGAGCGAAGCCCCAAACGTGGGAGCAGTATTCCATAGTTGGTCGAATTTGGGCTTTGTAAAGAATTAACAGTTGCTGTGGGGTGTAAAGCTTTCTGGTTCTAAATAATATTCCCAATTTTTGAGAAGCTCTCCTTGCTATGCCTGCAACATGTTCATGCCAAGACATATTTGCTCCCAAACTAACGCCCAACAAATTGAGCGACCATGCTAGGGGAATGGAGTGCCCCGACATAACTATGTCGGGTTCAGCAACGTTAACTTTTTAGAAAAAACTGCCGCTTGGGTTTTTGTAGCGTTAAATTCCACTTGGTTACTGTCACCCCAAGATAGAATTTCTTCCAGGTCTTTGTTAAGTTGAACGACCTCCTGCTGTCTGCGGATATTCGCCTGAGCAGCCGATGTCCGAGCGTTCAAGGTGAATGAAGAGACAAGCGTACTGTCATCTGCAAAGCTATAGATTTGATTCCCGGTCTTTTCCAGCAGATCGTTAATGTAAATGAGAAAGAGAGTAGGAGACAGTATGGAGCCCTGGGGCACACCGGCGTTGATAGTGAGGGTGTTAGAAAGAAATCCGTCGACCGCCACTCGTAAAGAACGCTCTCTGAGGAAACATGAGAGCCACAAACAGAACCTTTCAGACATACCATAAGAGCGCAACTTAGCCAACAGTCCATCGTGCCAAACACGGTCGAATGCCTTGGATATGTCAAGAGCAACCGCTCGAGATTCTCCAAAGTGTTCAATTGCGTTGTTCCAAACATGTGTTACATAAGTCAGAAGATCTCCTGTTGATCTATATTTACGAAAACCATATTGGTGATCGCTAATAATATTGAATCGTTCAAGATATTTTAGAAGATGCTCATTGATAACCTTTTCCATGACTTTCGATATTATTGAAAGCAGTGCAACTGGTCGGTAGTTATTTGGCAAGGACTTCTTACCTTTTTTAGGTATCGGCTGAACCGTGGCACATTTCCAGCAGGACGGAAATATTCCCTTTCTGTAGGATAGGTTAAAAAGTCTATAGAAAACTGGTGTTAGTTCCCTTGCACAGTTTTTGAGAACTATGGCAGGTATTCCGTCAGCGCCAGAAGCCTTCTTGGTGTCTAGCTTCATTAAAATACGCTTTATGATGCGCTGTCTGAAGACAACATCGGGCATCCTTGACTGCAATATGGGAATAGTAGGTGGTGTTTTTCCTTGGAAATCGACAGTAGAATGTGAAGCAAAGAGTTCAGCCAACAAGTTCGCTCTCTCAACAGGTGTGGTTGCAATGGAATTATCTGGCCGTGTGAGTGGTGGTATCGTGGATTTGGTAAAGTTTTGACTAACTGCCTTAGCGACTGCCCAAAAGGACCTGGAATTGTTGGGACAAGCGAGAAGTTTGTTTCTAATTCGTTGATTGTGTGCCTCCTTGGTTTCGTCGATAATTCCCTTGCATCTGTTCCGGGCATGGACTATTCATTAAATGTTGTTTATTCTATTCATTTGTAATTTTCATAAATTGTATTTTAAAATAATCATAGTGTTTTAATTTATTTTTGTTACTTTTATATTTTCCTTTCTTTTTAATCCTTTTAACTGGTTACTATTAAAATTATGTCATTATCATTATTAATTTAAGATATTAATTTGACGTTTTTAAATTTTACAAGTTATAGTAGTACTAGTAGCTTGGATTTCCATCTTTTAAAGCTGGCACATTTTAACGTTTCGCATCAATATCTCGTCAGTTTGTATTATTAATATGACGTTTTTTGTTGTTATTACTTCTAATGTGAGGATAACAATCACAGAGTTCTCTTTGAGGGATAAGTACGCTCCTATGGTATGTCTGAAAAGTTCTGTTTGTGGCTCTCATGTTTCCTCAGAGAGCGTTCTTTACGAGTGGCAGTTGACGGATTTCTTTCTGACACCTTCACTATCAACGCCGGTGTGCCCCAAGGTTCCATACTGTCTTCTACTCTCTTTCTCATTTACATTAACGATCTGCTGGAAAAGACCGGGAATCCAATCTACACCTTTGCAGATGATAGTACGCTTATCTCTTCATTCACTTTGAACGCTCGGACATGGGCTACTCAGGCGAATATTCGCAGAGGAGGTCGTTCAACTTAACAAAGATCTGGAAGAAATTCTAACTTGGGGTGACAGTAACCAAGTGGAATTTAACGCTACAAAAACACAGGCGGCAGTTTTTTCTAAAAAAGTTAACGTTGCTGAACCCGACGTAGTCATGTCGGGGCACTCCATTCCCCTAACATCGTCATTCAATTTGTTGGGCGTTAATTTGGGAGCAAATATGTCCTGGCATGAACATGTTGCAGGCATAGCAAGGAGAGCTTCTCAAAAGTTAGGAATATTATTTCGAATCAGTAAAGCTCCACAACAACTGTTAATTCTTTACAAAGCTCAAATTCGACCAACTCTGGAATACTGCTCCCATGTTTGGGGCTCGGCCCCCAAACACACACTGCATTTGTTGGATTCTGTTCAGAGAAGAGCTTTTCGTCTGATTGGAGACCCGGAACTGACCGGCGGCCTAGATTTGCTGGAATATCGAAGAACGGTTGGCGACTTGACTCTGTTCTACAAGTATTTTCATAGAAAGTGTATGAAAGATGTAGCCCGCTTAATTCCTCCCAGAGCGGTGCATGTCAGAAATACACGTCTCGCTAATCCTTCACATCCGAATGATGTTCAGCTTGTTACTCCGCGTACAACGCTTTTCAAGCAGTCTTTTATATCGAGAACATCGTCCCTTTGGAATAATTTGCCTAGGGCTGTGTTTCCCATCGAGTACAATTTACAGCGATTCAAGAACAACGTGAATCGCTTTTTTTCCGTACACATGCCGCTCCTGGAGCGCTTTAGGGACTTCCCTGTAGCACGTGTGCTAGACCCATAAAAAAAAGGTACTCAGGGTCGCCACTTAATTAATGTTTTTTTTATGGAAAGAGTGCCAAATTTTAATTTTACTTTCTGCAGTTTCTGTGTTTTGAAGTTTTACTCTTTTCTAATATATATATATATATATATATATATATATATATATATATATATATATATAAATCCGCCGTTCTGCGACGCCCTACGGTTCCCAGTTGCCATTCTCGTCTATCGTTCCAGTCTCCTGGCTACAGGTTTCTTTTAGACATGGCCCTCTCTATTCTTTGATTCCAGGTACACTTAGGTCGGCCCCGTTTTCGTCGGTCCCCAGGTGTCCAATGCATTACTTGCTTCGGTATTCTCTCGTCGGCCATACGTTGTACGTGGCCATACCAACGTAGTTATTTTTCTTGAATTTCCTGAATGATGGTGTTATTTGCTTTCATCTTGTCTCTTATTCTCTCGTTTCTAATTTTGTCTAAGCGAGAGATTCGGGCCGATCTTCGCCAGAAGTCCATTTCTGTTGACAAGAGTCTCTTTTTTTGCCTTTCACTCAGTTGCCACACCTCTGAACCGTATAGCATTATGCCTTTAAGGATAGTGTTATATAGTACCCTTTTCCTGTTATCCAGTATATCCTTCACTTGTTATTTTTACCCCTAAGTACGTATATTCCTCACGCCCTTCAATTTTGATGTTATTTTCAACTTTCAACTTTTCCGGCTCTCCTCCCACGCACATGTATTTCGTTTTGATTTTGTTTTTCTCAAGTCCCCATTTTCCATATTCTTCGATTAACTTTCGGGTCATGTATTCTAGGTCTTCCTTGTCCTGAGCTATTACTATCTGGTCGTCTGCGAAGTGTAATGTGTATAGTGTAAGATTGTCATTGATAGGCATTCCCATTTTTGAACACTTTCTTCGCCAGTTTCTCAGTACATGTGCTGTCATATTGTTCGGAGAGTGTCTGGCCAACTTTAATTTTTGAGGAACATTCGTTGTACAATTGTTGTACGGCTTTTATCAAAGTTATATCTATTGGAATTTTCTCAAGCACTTTCCACATTTTTTTAATTGGTACTGTGTCAGAGGTCTCCGTAAGATCCACAAATAAAAGATAAATCCGACTGTTGTGTATCGCCGTCTTTTTCTCGATGATTTGAGATATTGGAAATATGTTATCGATGCATGAGCGACCTGCTCTAAATCCGGTGTCATATTGTACGGATATTACTCAACCAAGAATATCTGTACATTGGCAAAACAGTGAGGGCATACTTGTGTTCAAGAAAGGCGATCACGAAAACCTTGAGAATTATCGCCCCATCAGCTTGTTATCGCATTTATACAAGCTTCTTACTAAAATTGTCACAAACCGTCTAACAAATAAGTTCGATAACTACGAACCAGTCGAATAGGCGGGCTTTCGCAAGGAATTTGAAACAACAGAACATATCCAGATGCTCCGCATTTTAATAGAAAAAGCGATCGAATATAATATTAAGCTGCACCTAGCTTTCATCCATTATAAGAAAGCTTTTGACTCCCTGGAGCATTGGGCAATTATGTAGTCCTTAGCTCATGCCAGAATAGACTCAAGATATACCGAACTCCTAAAATTTATATATGAAAATGCGACGTTAACGGTTAAATTAGATGAAGATCGAAAAAAAAACCCATAAAGATCATGAAAGGTGTTAGGCAGGGCGACATAATTTCACCAAAATTGTTTACCCTCGCCTTTGAGGATATTTTTAAAAGTCTTGAGTGGGAGAATTAAAATCGATAGCATATATTTACATCACTTGCGATATATAGTAATAATTAGCGAAGATCTAAAAGAACTCAAAATCATGATAGAACAACTTAATCAACCTTCACAGAAAGTTGGACTCGAAATGAACATCAAGAAAATAAAACTTTTAAGCCCTCGAAATACAAAAATTAAGATCGCCACCAAAGAGATCGAGAGAGTGGAAGAGTATATATACTTGAGATGTAAGATTAGATTGGATAAAGACAATCAAACAGCGAAAATACTAACGATAATTGGTCGGAGCTGGACTGCATTTCAAAGACTGAGATTCACTCTAAAATATAGACATGTCCTCAAGACCTTAAAAAGAAAAGTATACTTCCAGTAAGTATGTATGGGCTGGAAACCATTATTCTTACAAAAAATAGTCTATGTCGACTCCAACGTACTCAGCGGGCAATGGAAAGGCAGATGTTAGGTGTTAGTTTACGAGAACATATTAAAAGCGAGGATATCAGACGAACTACAAGAATTACAGATATCAGAGAAAGAGTGGTAAAATGAAAGTGGCAATGATGGTAGATGGATAACAAAATTACTTAAATGGAGACCTTGGGAGAGCAGACGAAGTGTCGGAAGAACAATGAAAAGATGGACTGATGATTGCAGGCAGTAGATGGCTCCATCTTGCGCAGGATAGAGACAATTGGAAGAAACTTGGAGAGGTCTATCTCCTACAGTGGCGAAGTAGTGGCTTATAAAGAAGAAGAAAGACGATGTCATATTGTGAATTAAATAAATAAATCAACTTTGTAATCTAGTAGTTCAAATTAAGAGGCTTAATATTATCGATAATATAATATATAAATTTATTAACACATATTTTAATATTAGAGCTACACGTATGGTTTTAAAGCCTGATAAAACAATATATTATTTTAGAAATTTGTAAAATGTATGTTGTAGAGGTTAAACACATTAATATGAAAGACCATACTTACGTTTAAGGTAGCTACTATGGAATGAAACTTCATCTCTTTGATTTAATGGTCCAATAGCCCAAATAATAGCTTGTGAATGATTTGTAGAAATTGGCAAGTCAAATTGGTCTGAGGCTTTTAATGGTCTTTGGTATGTTACGATGGAATATCCATTAACCATTGCAGCATTGAGAAGACGAACGTTGTTTGTATGTTCCTATAAGAATATATTATTTTAAACTATTTTTTTTTTCAATTGTCTAGATACAATATTAACAAATCTATAGCCTGTCCCAAAATATAAGATCCTGATTTTTGCAGTTTTAAGTGGGCAATATAAAAATTCTGACCTTTTGTTTATGATAGGTGGTTTTATTCATTAATGCAAATAAATAAAGTGTTTTTGGAGATGTTTATTTATAGATGCATGTAAAAACAAATGGATAAGAAGTACAAATATACAGTTTGAATGAATGGGGTTTACAAGAGGAGACATACCTTATAAATAAAAATATATTTTAACTTAAGCCTAATTCGGTTTCACTATCACTGTCATCAGCTGAGGTAATTATCAGTGGTTTTATATTATTTACATAAATATATGAATCTTCAACTTTAATAACGCGCTGAACTGAATGATTTAACTTGATGCCAAATATGTTCAATTGGATGAAACACACAATAATATGTAGGAAGCCGCAAAACAGTGTGTTCCATTTTCTCAGCCATACTATCACAAACATATTTCTTTTTCAATTTATAGTCTTTCAAAACTTTCAAAAGATCACTTTTTTATAATTAAAGTCAAAATAAATGTCATTTTCTAACATATATTCCTGTATTTCCGATTTGGTGTTGGCTGCATTAGGAACCTTATTTAGTAGGCGACTATGGTAACTTGCAGTGTCCATAACTATAACACTCTGTTCGGGAACATTTGGCAAAAGGGAATTTTGAAACTAATTTTCAAAAAGTTCTGCGGTCGTGATAGTCCAAATTAGAATCTTTTACGTTTTTTACAGATAATAGTAGACAATTTGAAACCCAGCCCTTTTCAGATCCAGCATGGAAAATGGTTCTTTGTTTACCTTTATTTGAAGGTGCGTTAATCTGACATTTTGTACTTGTGTCAACCCACCCTTTTTGCATAGTGTCATGGGTACCGAACCATGTTTCGTCAAGGTAAATTATTGGCAAATTCTCTGATCGATACTTTTTAATTTCTTGCAAATAAGTCTGTCGCAAGATTCGTAATCTTTGTGACTCCATCACTACTTGCCTTTTGTTGATTTTTCGGAACATGAATCCCATTTTTAAGAGAATTCTGTGAAGAGTTGATCGGCCACAATATATATTGGTCCCGTCCTGCACCACTCTTAATTTTATTTTGTCTAGTGTCGGCACCTACTTCTCTTCATACATAGAATATATTTTTCTCCTGGCGACGTCTTTTTCACAATCGTTTACATGATGCATTTGAAAATCTTTCCGTTTTTTCCTGTTCCTGAGTGATGGTTTTCCTACAATAACCTTAATCGTAGAAATTGGGGTTTTAGTTAGTTCACTGGTTTCTTGCAAAGCACTTTGTTTATTCAAATTTCTTTTTATCAAACTGTCGTAAACATTTTTCACTCCTTATTTAGCGTCAAGTGATAAATGTTTTCTCTTGCAATTTTCCCACGGACGCCACATAATTAAAATAGAACCGTTACGTTGTAAGTTGTAAGTAAAACTAAAAATAAAAACCGGTCAAGTACAAGTTGAACTTGCGCAATTAGTGTTCCGTACGTTGATTGCTTTTAAAATAAAAAAATGTTGTAACGGAGGTATAAAATGATCAGTGACTTCACAAAACACACCCCAAATGAGTTTTCAACAAAGTTTGTTTCCAAACTTTACTGAAAATTGATGACCTTGAAATTTTTGTTTTTTTTTATATATCAGATAAATTATTGAAGGTAATGCACTCGTGATAATTTTCGTTCAATCTACACCCTGTGGAGAATATTCCAGAATTTTTTCAAAATTTTTGGATAAGTACTTTTCGAGATAAGGCGGGTGGACACCGATTTTTCGCGATTTTTAAAAAATAATACAAAGAAAAGTGCGCGTAAGTATTACATTATACATATATTTTTTACTCGTGTTTTCACAAGGTTTCATTTGACACCACACTCGATTACCTAGTAAAAAATTTTTTTTTTTTCACTTCCGATTTCACCCCCCAAAACGAACCCCTTAAGTCAAAATTTAACTTTCAAAACTACATGGCTCTGATGAGGCCATCAATTCCTATATTATTACCAAATTTCAACTTTATACGACAAATAGTTTCGGAGAAAATCGGGTGTGACAGACAGACGGACGGACAGACAGACGGACAGACATACACCGAAGTCATCTTATAAGTGTTCCGTACGGAACACTAAAAATAATAAAAAGTATTTTTCGAATCTTAATAGGGACCTGTCGTCATTAGGCCTATATTATCAAATACTTAAAGGGCTCCAAACCGGGTTGCCAGGTAGTCAATATATAGGTAAAAATACATCCAATATGATTGCAGGTGCAAGTGAGATCGGTATACAAAGCAGGGAAAATAAAAATACATTTATCGTAATACCTGGCAACAATGCACAAAACCTTAATAGCTCGTTTATTGCCCCATTGAAAAAGCAAAAAAGTCAGGATCTTATATCTTGGGATTTACTATACCTTAAAACGTGTTTGTATTCTATAAATGAGCTTAATAATATCATGATTGTTTTAGAAATCTGCTTGTGTTATCTGTAGTTAATTATTTGGGTAGGAACACCTATATGTGTCTATTCATACTACCATACCAGAGCTAGTACTAAAGAAATTATATTAAAATTACTTTAAACTCGTGTTTTGTGCCAAAAATATTTTGTTTATTTTACACCTTAAATATTGTATATAATTTGCTTATTAACTGGCAACGCCTAATTTAATGTAGAAATTACAATCCATGTTACTTAAAACTGGCACAGCCTATAATCTAGTAGTTAAATTATGATTGAAATTTTACGGTTATAACCGTTGTATATACAGTTCTTTGTACATTTTGTTGCTAGTGTAATGATTAATTTGTATGTTTATGATTACCGTTTGGAGACAAAAAATAAATAAAAATATGGAATATTGGGTAACTTCTTCTTGTGCAGGCTTGAGTACATAATGTACAGGGTGGTCTAAATTGGGGTAAACCCCTTTATCTAAAGGAGATAGGCTAAAACTGATGTCGGTGTCCGAAACTCAATTTTTATGATACACTCAATGGTGAAAACCGCATATCTATATCTAGTATCGTTTCAGATATACAGGGTGTTTTTCAAAAATCTGCATTTTGGAAAAATGTTTGTAATTCTTTTCCTATTGAAAATTTTTATTTCTGTAAAAACATTTTCAAAGCACCTTTTCACGTGGATTTCAACAGTGTAAGTTACATTTTTTTTAAAACGTTAAGTTATTAATGCAAAAATATATTTTTAGTGTTCCGTACGGAACACTTATAAGATCACTTCGGTGTCTGTCTGTCTGTCTGTCTGTCTGTCACACCCGATTTTCTCCGAAACTATTTGACGTAGGAAGGTGGAATTTGGTAATAATTTAGAAATTGATGGCCTCATCAGAGCCATGTAGTTTCGAGAATTAAATTTTGACTTAAGGGGTTAGTTTTGGGGGGTAAAGTCGGAAGTGTAAAAAAAATTTTTTTACTAGGTCATCGAGTGTGGTGTCAAATGAAAGCTTGTGAAAACACGAGTAAAAAATATATATATAATATTATACTCGCGCGCACTTTTCTTTGTATTATTTTTAAAAAAATTCGCGAAAAATCGCTGTCCCGGGCCTTATCTCGAAAAGTACTTATCAAAAAAATTTCGAAATAATTCTGGAATATTCTCCACGGGGTGTAGATTGAACGAAAATTATCACGAGTGCATTACCTTTAATAATTTATACGGTATATAAAAAAAAACAAAAATTTCAAGGTCATCAGATTTCAGTAAAGATTGGAAACAAACTTTGTTGAAAACTCATTTGGGGTGTGTTTTGTGAAGTCACTGATCATTTTATACCACCGTAATATAAATTTTGACTTAAGGGGTTAGTTGTGAGGGGTGAAATCGGAATTGAAAAAAAAATTTTTTTTTACTAGGTCATCGAGTGTGGTGTCAAATGAAAGCTTGTGAAAACACGAGTAAAAAATATATATATATAATGTAATACTTGCGCACACTTTTCTTCGTATTACTTTTAAAAAATCGCTGTCCCCTACCTTATCTCGAAAAGTACTGATCAAAAAATTTTGAAAAAACTCTGGAATATTCTCCACGGGGTATAGATTGAACGAAAATTACCTTTAATAATTTATTTGGTATAGAAAAAAAAAAAAAGGATCAAAATTTCAAGGTCACCAGTTTTCAGTAAAGATTGGAAACAAACTTTGTTGAAAACTCATTTGGGGTGTGTCTTGTGAAGTCACTGATCATTTTATACCACCCTACCAAAAATTTTTATTTTAAAAACAATCAACGTACGGAACACTAATTGTGCAAGTTCAACTTGCACTTGACCGGTTTTTTTTTTAAATGGGATACCTTATATATTTTTCCTTATCCGAATAGAGCTTTAAATTACCATTCTAAAAATATAGCATACTTTATATTTTGCTTAAATCTACTTCAAAATATAAAGGTGTTTCAGTTTTTACGCGAGTTTTAAATGCACATTTTGTGAAGTAGGCTTTGGACGGAGCGGCCATATGGTTTAATTCAATTGTTTACTCGTAGTTGTCAAATTTGACTTCAGGATCAGTTATTGAATTGTCAAATAAATCGCAATGAAGTTTGAAAATTTCGAAAAATGGGATATGATAGTGTGTTTCATACAAACCGGAGAAAATTCGGAAGCGGCAAGTAATTTGTACCACGAACGGTATCCAGAGAGGCGTCAATCCTTCAATGATATATTCGCTCGATTGCGACATAACCAGTTTGAAATGAAACGACCCAAAAATTATGCATCAAACAGGGATAAGAAGTTAGAAGAAATAGTAGTTTTAGGAACTATCGGATGATCCCAACACTTCAACCCGACAGTTAAAAGAATCCACTGGACTACCAAGAACTAACGTAAGTCGTACTTCGAAGAAGCACAAATTCAGGCCATATAGGACAAGAAAAGTTCATCATCTGAGAGACGGAGATTTTCAACGGCGTATGGGTTTTTGACCAATGGTTTCTGGAGAATTGTAACCATGTTCCGAATTTTTCATTAAATTGCATTTGGACAGACGAAGCTTATGTAAGTAATGCAGGTATCTTTAACCGTTACAATTCTTATCCGTGGGCACAAGAAAATCCTCATTTAGTTGTGGAGCAAAGAAATCAAGGCAGATTTGGATTTAATGTGTGGGTAGGAATTTTTTGAGGCAGGGTTATAGGTCCATTTATTTACGAAGGAACACTCACCTCTGAGAGATATTTAGAAATTTTAAGGCAGCAAATAGAACGTCTTGTTGATGAACTGCCGTTAATGGACTTTAGGAATATATTTTTTCAACACGACGGGGTACCCGTCATAACGCTGCAGTTATCAGTAATTTTTTATCGGCCAATTTCGACAATAACTGGATAGCCAACCAAGGTCTGAACCGTTGGCCGGCAAGGTCACCGGATTTAACACTCATCGACTTCTATCTCTGGGGAAGATTGAAAGACCTAATTTTTAAATTGCCGATAAACACCAGGCAAGAGTTAGAAGTCGCAGTGATACAAAGTTTTGCAGCTCTCACTCCTTAAACTAATCAACTCGGTAAGAAGTGTCCAGAAAAGGTGCCGCCTATGTGTAAATGAAACTAGTCGACATTTCGAACATCTCTTATAGAACATTGTTTTGTTTTAGTTTGCTCTACTCGGTATAAATTGTTTTATTGTTGTTTTTGTTTTACTTTCTACATAGTTTAAAGTACTATAGCATTTAGTAAATTTCATTGTAGTTATGACTCTTAGAGTTACTTCTGGGAATTTTTTTTACGATTTGACTGCTATCGGTATCGGTATACAATTGATATGGCCGCTCCGTCCAAAGCCTACTTCACAAAATGTGCATTTAAAACTCGGGTAAAAACTGAAAACCTTTAATAATAATGAGTTGAGGCAGAAGCGACTAAGATTAACTCGCAAAAAAGTGCTCCTTCATCAGGACAATTTGCCTGCTCACACATCGGCCGTTGCAGTAGCAAAAGTGAACAAGCTGGGCTTTGAAATAGTTCCTCACCCACCCTATTCCCCAGATTTGGTCCTAAGCGACCTTCTCTTGTTTTCTAACCTCAAAAATGGGCTTGAAGGATGAAATGTTTGTCAAATAAAGAGGTTATCTGTACTATAAACGAGTAATATGTAAAGTTCGAAACAATTTTTTTTCTGGGGCAATAAAGAAATTGGATTCTTGCTGGACCAAATGTATTGAGCTCAATGGAGATTATGTTAAGAAATTCCTTTGCAAGAAAAAAGTTATTTATCTTGTTTTTACTTGACTTTTAAATCCATTCTCGTATATCTATTTTTCTGTTCATAGACCCATTGTATCGTACTTATATTCCAAAATTTTTAAAAACTGGATTTCGATTGGAGATTATAATCATCTTCAACACATCAACTGTTTTACAAAATGTTCATTTTCGTGTGAGTCTGGATGTTTTGTAGAAGTTAATATTATTATTTTATTTTATTTTTTTATTTATAAGATCACTTTAGTGTCCGTCAGTCTTTCTCGTCCGATTTTCTCTGAAACTATTTGACCAAGAAAGTTGAAATTGTTGGCACTAATATAGGAATTGATATCCTCATCAGAGTGTGTAGTTTTGAAAGTTAAATTTTGACTTAAGGGGTTAGTTTTGGGGAGGAAATCGGAAGTGAAAAAATTTATCAGGTTATCGAGTGGGGTGTCAAATGAAAGCTTGTAAAAAATATATATAATGTATTACTTGCGCACTCTTTTCTTTGTATTAATTTTAAAAAATTGCGAAAAAACGCTGCCCTCCCCTTTATCTTGAAAAGTGTTGACTAAAAAATTTTGAAAAAATTATTTTAAAAGCAATTAACGTACTGAACACTAGTTTGAGTTCTAAGTTTTTTAAGTCATAAGTTCATTAATGAATATTCTTAATTAATTTAACATATGAAGACCAAATTTTCAATTAAATAATTTATTAAAATTATTTTTAATAAATATGTTATGAGAAGAGGCCCAGAAAATATAGAAAAGCTGGTTATCCAAGGTGAGGTGGAGGATAGGAGATAACATGGTCGATTTTTAAGAAGGTGCATAGACCAGCTAAAATTATTAACAGGAAGATCAATGAATGACCTTATAGATGAAGCTCAGGACAGAGCGAACTGGCAGCAACTTACGCGGGACGTATCAGAGACCAGTACATTCCATGTGGGATAAAAGACTGTCGAGACAGAGAGAGATAATAATTATATTGTAGTAGTAGTTGTTGTGGGGAGGCTCAGCGCCTAGTAAAGAAACGAGAAGAATCCTTCTTATCAACTCCAAAGAAACTTCCCCCTAAACCCACCTAACCACCACGACCATTGCAAAACCACAATAGTCAAGACGTCATTCAACGTTAGGGTACCGGCCTCCCCACTTCGGAGCACTGCCGCTCCGAAGATCTCTTACCTGAGTTTCCCGAGTGCCTCATATGCGCAAATAAAGTGAGGCAACGTCTAATTATCTTTCAGATAGCTCTAATATATTAAGTACTCTTTCACTTCCAGTGATGCTACATACATCTTCAACCTACAATATCCCGTGAGAATCCCCAAGAGGAAATTCAGGAGGTGTTTGTCGAGCAAATGCACGAGGTGTGCTTTACTAGGCTGCGATACAGCCTGGGCTTTGGTACGATCTCTCTCTCAAGCACCGATCGGCCTATTCCTTGGAGGTAGCTCCTATCTGTCTCTTGGATGTACCTAAAGTTGGCAAGTTTGTCCGCCACTTTCTGGCCCTGTACCACGTAATGTTCAGGGACTAATAATAACTTTTGTTTTCTGTTAGCCAATTCATCCCGAGTATCTCTGCACTCTCGTAATATTGTCAAGTATATCTGGAGTGTAACAACCTGCACACGTCAGGTCCTTCGTAGTAGAAGCTACCAAAGTCTAAATTGCACTTGACCGGTTATTTACTATTTAAATGAATGGTGTTTACCAGGTGTACAAGTATGAAATGCGGATTTTTTTTCTAAAAAAACATGTTAAATTCGGAAGAATGATAAAAAGTGCTTTATTTAAAGGATGCTCCATCGCTTGTTATACATTTTTCCCATCTTTCGGGCAATTTGTGAATACCAAGCCAGTAAAAATCTCCCCCTTTTGCTGCGAACCATTCATCGAGCTATTTTTTCACATCTTCGTACGAACCAAAGCGCTGCTCACCAAGTACGTGACCCATCGATGCAAACAAGTGGTAATCGGAAGAAGCCAAGTCTGGTGAGTAAGCCGCATAGGGTAGAACTTTCCAGCTGAGTGCTTCAAACGTGTCGCAAACTGGTTTTGCCGTATGTGATGCAGCATTGTCGTGAAGAAAAATTACTTTATGTTGCCTCTTTCGGTATTGTGGCTTTTTTCAAGCAGCGAACGGTTCAAATCGGTCGATTGTTGTTGGTAACGTTTAGTATTAACCGTTTCCCCAGGTTTTAACAGCTCATAATAGACCACGCCCCTCTGGTCCCACCAAACACAGAGCATCGTCTTTCTGCCAAAGCGATTCGGTCTTGCGGTCGATGTGGATGGTGCGCCTGGGTCTACCCATGATTTTTTGCACTTGAGATTCTCAAAATAACTCCACTTTTCATCCTCTGTAACTATACGATTCAAAAACGACTTCCTTTTGTACCGAGCGAGCAAAATGTCACACGTGTTTTTGTGCTTTTCCATTTGCCTGTCGTTCAACTCATGTGGTACCCATCTACCGGCTTCTGACTCTTTCCCATCTCTCGTAGCCGATTGGAAACAGCTTGTTGACTAACGCCCAATTGCTCGGCGAGTTGTTTTTGTGTTTGCGAATCATCTTCGTAAAACAATGCTTGTAATTCCACATCTTCGTATTTTTTTGGCGGTTTTCCACGTTCCTTGTCTGCAACAACGAAGTCACCACTTTTGAAACGCCGAAACCATCGTTCACACGTATCTTGCAATGGAGCACGTTCACCATAAGCTTCTCGAAGTAATCGGTATGATTCAATAGCAGTTTTCTTCAAATGAAAACAAAAAATTAATGCTGTCCGCGAATGCCCTTTGTTCGGTATAAATTTCTACATATTGAACACAACAACACAACACTATGCACACACTTTTCCAATTTATCACTGGTGCGCGTCTGACAGTTGTTGATGACACAACAAAATAGCGCAGTGTCAAATCTTTATAGCACAAACTGCATTGGTGCACCATTTGTTGTCTGAAATCCTCATTTCATACTTGTACACCTGATAATATCAGCTTAATGTATCTTGTTTTAAAAATTTAAATTAGGCTCGCTGCTATTTTTATATATTTAACTCTTTTAAAATATTCTGAAGTAAAATAAATTCGTTCAAAGTTTATTTAGTAAGTTCATTGAATTAGCAATTTCGAAACACTGAAAAATCTTTACAAAGAAAAAAGTTTTGCGGTTCACGAAGTTCTTTAATTAAAGGGCAAGCCAAAAGATGGTTTCAAAACCGACATAACATTTTAATTTTAATTTCAGCTCCTTTTGCTATAAGAGTTTCATCTTGGAAAATTGTAATTTAAAACCATAAAATTTGCTTTAATAGGCAGGCTAAATGCTAATGCGAATTTTTAATTTCTTCTCATATTACCAATTACGAATCCGTTCAGTGGCGTACTTCAAATATCGAAACCTTGTTTGTTCGTATTGGATAGCACATTAATGAAGTATTTCTGGATAGAATTACAAGGACAATTGTCTTTTTTGTGAGTTTATAGTGGCAGTATTCCGTACAGGCTTCTTGGAGATCTTTTGTGTCGAGGAAATTTAAGAAGGACGCAATTTTCGATAAACCAGAGCTTTTTACAATTCGTACGTTTTAGGGTCCCTAAATTACGAAAACTATAGTCTCCAATGTCCGTCGATCAGCAAGTTTAAAGCTGTGATATAGCCAAGGGGGACCCAGGAGGGACATATGCTTCCTCATACCTACGGATGAGGAAAATAGCTCCCCCTAATTTAACTTCAAGGGATAAACTTACTGACAGTCCTCGTCCCATAAGCCATTGTATTTTTTTCTGTGTATGTCTCAATGACGCTAATTATATAGTGCGTTTCATTTTTCCATCGTGAATTTCCCTTTTCCCGGTTAAAACTTGTGCGAGTATGTAGTAATTTACGACAGTGATCGAAAAAGGAAAATTAACTCTACTGGTCAAAACGGAAGTTGTTTTAATAGGGGATGAAAAGCTATGCGAATAATGAAGACTATATAACTTGCTGGCGTGTAAAAAATGTATTTTTTTTAACTCTGTGTCGCCATTTCGGTAACTATATAGTTTGCGTCAGATTAGATTTAGAATCGACCATAGAATCTACATGTTTAAAATTGAATATACTATTTTAATATCAAAGTTAATTAGCGGTTAAAACAAAGGAAAAACGATTTTGACTTTTGGTACGTTCTCATTGTTTTCATTTTAAAATTTTTATTAGCTGTCATTTTTGACATTTTATTTTTACATTGATTAAGTTGGGAATGTGGAATCTTTGGCAAAATGATACTACTCAGTATATATCACCACTACACCAAACACTTTATTTTTGCACTCGACGCTCGTTTCGCTAACCATGTTAGCTTCATCAGGAGAGATGATTGACAGTCAATCATCGCTCCTGATGAAGCTAACATGGTTAGCGAAACGCGCGTCGAGGGTAAAAATAAACTGTTTGGTGTAGTGGTGATATACGAGGCTGGTTTGAAAAGTCCGTGCAAAAATAAAAACTACTTATGTGTTTGGGGTAAACCTTTTTTATTTTTCGACATAGTCTCCTTTTAGGCTTATACACTTCGTCCAACGATGTTCTAGTTTGTTGATCCCTTCCGAATAATAGGATTTGTCCAAGTCTGCAAAATATCCATTAGTGTCTGCAATCACCTCCTCGTTTGAATAAAATCTTTGTCCCGCCAGCCATTCCTTCAAATTGGGGAACAAATAGTAGTCCGAGGGAGCCAAGTCTGGAGAATAGGGGGGATGTGAAACGAGTTGGAATCCTATTTCCATTAATATTGCGACCACAACTGCTGAGGTGTGTGCTGGTGCGTTGTCGTGATGGAAAAGGACTTTCTTGTGGGCCAATCGCGGGCGTTTTTCTTGCAGCTCGGTTTTCAAACGGTCCAATAACGATGAATAATATTCACCTGTAATAGTTTTACCCTTTTCCAGATAGTCGATGAGGATTATCCCTTGCGAATCCCAAAAGACAGTCGCCATAACCTTTCCGGCCGAAGGAACGGTCTTCGCCTTTTTTGGTGCAGATTCCCCCTTGGTAACCCATTGTTTAGATTGTTGTTTGGTCTCAGGAGTATAGTTATGTATCCATGTTTCATCCACAGTGACGAAACGACGCTTAAAGTCCTCCGGATTCTTCTGGAACAGCTGCAAACCATCCTTGCAACACTTCACACGATTCCGTTTTTGGTCAAGCGTGAGCAATCGCGGCACCCATCTTGCGGATAGCTTTCTCATGTCCAAATGTTTATGTAAAATATTATGTACCCGTTCAGTCGAGATGCCCACAGCACTAGCAATCTCACGCACCTTAACTCTTCTGTCATCCAGCACCATATCATGGATTTGATCAACGATTTCTAGAGTCGTAACCTCCACAGGCTGTCCAGAACGTTCAGCGTCACTTGTGCCCATATGGCCAGTCCGAAAATTTTGAAACCACTTATAAACTGTTCTAATCGAAGGTGCAGAGTCACCATAATGTTTATCAAGCTTCTCTTTAGTCTCCTGAGGGGTTTTGCCTTTCATAAAGTAATGTTTAATCACCAAACGAAATTCTTTTTCGTCCATTTCTTGAAAATCACTCGACTTCCTTGATTCACACGAATGCCAAACACAAAGAAATAGACCAATATGGCTGAAACTTGGTGTGCGTTCATTCAAGAAATGCTACTAACTAAACATGACCTCGATACGCGCCGGTTGTGCCATCTCTCGGACTTTGCACGGACCTTCCAAACCAGCCTCGTATATTGAGTAGTTTTACATTGATATAAATTGACAGTCTAAATACAAAAAGTACATCCAAGGCTCCCTAAATTTAGAAACAACATATATATATATATATATATATATATATATATATATATATATATATATATATATATATATATATAATGAAAATAAGAAGAACAGATTTTAAATACATACCCCAAGTCTGCTGTCTGGACATGATCCAGTTGGTCCAGAGCATTGAGATTTGTCGGCCAGGTAATAGTCTTCGGCGTATCCTTTTAGCGTTTGTTTGTCTACCCAAGCTACAACTACATCACCACCTATCATGATACTCTTAGAATCATCACCAGATAGTCCAAATGACATGTACTCTCTGTCTTCTAGAGAAAAGAAAAAAAAATTGTTTAAGATATATTATGTTAAATTTAGGATCTTCCAATAAAGAGTTATCACAAAGTCTCATTCTAAATATTGAGAGACTAGCCTTGGGGGTAACATGGAACGAAAGCTTTCGCAGCTTTTGGTTAGATGATAACTTATAATACTTGAGAATAGATTGTGTGAAATTCGAATGTCCTTAGGACGCTTTTCTAATTTCTGGATTTAAGGGATTTCTCTTTTAGAACTTACACTGGAAGCATTTATTATGTTCGTTATTTCTCCTTCTAGAGAAACAAGGTTTAACCATAAATAAGGACGAAACAAAGTTGATGATAGTCGATAAGGCTAACCAAACAGTAAGATCTGAGTTACTCACTGGGATCGAGAGAGTATATTTAAGATCAACCGTAAATAGTGCGGGAAGATGCGAGGATGAAATAAAGAGAATAATATTCCTAGCAAGAAATGCTTACTAAAATATGCAAAAATCCATATATAATGAAATGAACAAAATTAAACCTATCTAGACCTAAGTCTTTCCAATATTTTTATATGACGTAAAATCCTGGACGCTTGGGACAAAGGAACGTAAACTCACTGATTCCTTTGAAATGTAGTACGATGAGAGGAAGCTGAGAATTTCCTAGGCCGCAAGAAGAACCAATCAACTGATACCGAAAGAATTAAATATAACCGTAAGATTATAATCTTACGGTTGATAATAAGATTATAATCTTATGGAATGATAATTATCATCGCTACGTCTAAAAAAAATTGTTGTCTTGGTAACATTATACTAAAATTACTATTTTAATTCATACTTTATTTTATTGGCGTTTCTGGTCTCAGTAGCCTAAAGATTATTCTCAATTTAAAAAAAAATAATTAGAAATTTATAATTTCCTATTTTTTAGGTAAAAGGCTTTTATTTTAAAGACAAAAAATAAATACCGTTCAAATATAAAAGTTTATTTTTGACTTATTCAGATATTATAGCTCGCATGTAATAAACAATTATTACATTATTAAAAGAGTAGCTTTGTATTCTTGGTGTACAAAATACTCTAAAATGTAATTATTACTAATACACTGTGACTAGTTTTACTTAATTTCTTTTTCTTAACCTGTTCCTTGAACTTTGCAAATTTAGTTCTTTAGGTAACTGACATCAAAATTACACACCTATCAGGGTCAGTGAATGGAGAGGTGTTATGTCTCATTACACTTATTAAAATAAAGAGTTTAAATAAATTATGAACTATTCTATATTCTTAGGGGAGACTCGAATGATATCAGAAATCGTCTTGCGCCCCGAAGACCTGGTATTATAGAACTTAGAGCAGATTTATTAATAAGACTTTATTTCATATTTTAACCGTCAATAGTATTAGAGTAAAGAAGGGCGGAATTTCAGATTGTATAGTCAGTCAAGTGAGAACGTGACAGCTCGTATTCTTAAAAAAAAATATGTTTCGAGAAATTTTTTTGCCATCAATGTATTCTTTGGTGTGCGGCGCAATTACCTTAGGAAGTTATCCAATCTCCTCCTGAATCAATAATCGCTGGCATCTTCGGAGCCTGCTGTCGACGAGAATT
This sequence comes from Pachyrhynchus sulphureomaculatus, assembly GCA_019049505.1. NCBI lineage: Eukaryota > Metazoa > Arthropoda > Insecta > Coleoptera > Curculionidae > Pachyrhynchus > Pachyrhynchus sulphureomaculatus. The sequence continues at coordinate 183,420,544 of CM032456.1, read as the reverse complement.
TCTGGATACTCTACAAATTTTTCGAATTCCGTGAGATAACTGAGTCAAAGTTCTCAGAATCTTTCCTCTGAGCTTTTTCTTTACAAGGTGGTCCCTTGTAACGTTTTCAATAGGGTTGGCGTCCGGTGATTGTGAGGGCCACTCTAGTATCTTACCGTGGGCCCAAGCGAGCCGCATTGCGACGTGATTTTCGCCCAGCAAAGGTTTCGTCAGTGTGTTTTGGAATTTGACATCATAAGCATGAAGATGTTGTCGAATGGTCTCATGGGACATATTCAAACCCGATTTTTTTAATTTTGGCGCCGCGCCTTGACGCAGCCGTCCATTTTGGGTCCCGTGAAAACAAAGACACGATTCGTTTTTTGACTTTCGAAGTGACTTTGCCTACCGAACCACGTTTTGGCAAGTTGTTGACATTTCTCGTCTCGTTAAAATGACTTACCCATTTCTTCACACGCGATACGGACTTTTTAATATATTTATCGGCCGCGGAATATATCATTTTAGGCCCTTTAGGATGGGAACAAAGAAATATTGCCTCGAACCCACGCACATACAAGTAATTCATTTTGGATTTTACTTGATTTCGACGAAAGTTCGGAATCGACTGGTACTTTTACTAAATTGCGTTGTAGACCAAGGTTCTCTTTTCCGATTTTTTGTTGAATCGTTAGAATCGCATCAACCAAAAATCAATTATCGCAGACACGTTCTTAGTTGACAGACTGGACACCAAGGGGTAATAAGGAGGGAGATAAGAAAACCACATCCTGTTGAGTGAGTTGACATAATCTTATCTTATTATATATATATTTTCTTTTTAATATTTTTAAATCTCTTCCTTTTGTTAAAACATTTGATTCTGTTTTCTAGTTGTGTTAGTCAGTTTTTTTATTTTTATGCTTTTATATTTGCCACATGTATTTTGATCATTGTGGATTTTTCTGGCTGGGGGGTTATAGACCCTGATGAGTGAGTATGGTTGGTGAATACCATTCCCGTTATTAAATATGGTTTATAGGGTTGAAGCATTGAAAATGCCACTTTTCTGACGGACAAAAGCGCTTAGCTAATACGAAAATATAGAGTCCGATTGATATGATCGTAGCTCTTATTTTTAGTTAGAGTTAACGCCACATTGATTTAGTTTGTTAGTTTCCTATAATTAGATAATTTTACATCTTCGGCTAAATAGGAATGATTTTGATTTTATTTAATGCACTTTCTATAATTTGGAATTGGAAAAGTAAAGGGTGTTTTTTATAGAGGTACAGAACTTTGAAATGGAATAAAACAAAGATGAATTTTTTAAATTGACATGAAATTTACTTTATTCGAAAGATAATCTTCTGGCATTATAATTTAAATATGACTTCTGGCATATGACCGCCACGGCTAGCTCGGATGTAGTCTAATCTGGAGGTCCAATTTTCGATGACTTTTTCCAACATTTGTGGCCGTATATCGGCAATAACGCGGCGAATGTTGTCCTCCAAGTGGTCAATCGTTTCGGGCTTATCGGCGTAGATTAGCGACTTCACATATCCCCACAGAAAATAGTCTGGCGGCGTTAAATCGCACGACCTTGGAGGCCAATTCACTGGTCCGAAACGTGAAACTATGCGGTTACCAAACGTTTCCTTCAATAAATCAATTGTGGTACGAGCTGTGTGACATGTTGCGCCGTCTTGTTGAAACCACAGCTCCTGCACATCATGGTTGTTCAATAGATGAACGAAAAAGTCAGTAATCATGGCTCTATAGCGGTCACCATTGACTGTAACGTTCTGACCAGCATCGTTTTTAAAGAAGTACGGACCAATGATTCCACCAGCCCATAAAGCACACCAAAAACAGTCAGTTTTTTCTGGATGTAACGGTGTCTCAACATACACTTGAGGATTATCATCACTCCAAATACGGCAGTTTTGTTTATTGACGTATCCATTCAAATAAAAGTGAGCTTCATCGCTAAACAAAATTCGCTTATGAAAATCGGCATCAACGGCAGTCTTGTTTTGGGCCCATTCACCGAATCTACGCCTTGCTAGGTGATCGTGTGGCTTCAATTGTTGCACGAGTTGGATTTTGTAAGCACGCAAACCAAGATCTTTCCGCAAAATCTTCCATAAAGTGGATGGACACATATCCAATTCCTGTGCACGATGGCGGATAGACTGATTCGGGTCTTCCTCTACGCTACGCTCTACAGCAGCAATGACTTCTTCTGTACGCACTGTACGACGTCTCTGTGGATGCGTATTATCAGGTTTTATACCTCTATAAAAAACACCCTTTAGATACGTATCCCGAAGTCGTTACAAGAGCGGCGCATTCGGGTGTGTAAGGTGTTTTCGTTGGTCTTGAATTACTGGAGGTTGTACACGGTGTAAAGTACAGTTCCCACAAAATTGTTTTGGATGATCGTAAAGTGAAATTGCGTGAGATTGCTAACACTCTAAAGATATAAAAAAAACGTGTTGGTCATATTTTGCATAAACATTTGGGCTCGAAATGGGTACCGCGTTTGCTCACAGTGGACCAAAAACAACAACGTGTTGATGATTCTGAGCGCTGTTTGGACCTGCAATAAAAAGGATTTTTTTATGCGATATGTGACAATGGATGAAACATGGATTCCCACTACACATCGGAATCAAATCGGCAGTCAACTGAGTGGACAGCAGCCAGTGAAAGCCGCCAAAAGCGACACAACTGTTGGCTGGGAAGGTTTTGGCCTCTGTATTCTGGGATGTGTATGGAATAATTTTCGTCGACTATGCTGAGAAGGGAAAAACACATCAATAGCGAATATTATATTAAATTATTGGTGCGTTTGAAGGCAAAAATCGCAAAGAAATAGCTCCAAATGAACAAGAGAAAAGTGCTCTTTCATCAAGACAATGCACCGTGTCACAAGTCAATGGTTACGATGGCAAAATTGAGTGACTTGAAATTCAAATTGCTTCCTTATCCACCGTATTCTCCAGATTTGGCCCCCCAGCGACTATTATCTATACGCAGACCTCAAAAAAATGCTCACAGGAAACTGAAGCCTATTTTGAAGGCAAAGACAAATCCTTCTATAAGAAAGGTATAGAAATCTTAGAAAAGCGTTGGACTGATTGTATCGCTCTTGCAGGAGACTGTATTGACGAATATAATTGAATTTTGCATAAAAAAAATGTAGTTAAAGTAGCTAGACCAAAAACTTTTCAGCCTATGTATTAAGGCCGCGCCGTGATTTGTAGTGCGGTATCGTTTTTATCGGCGTGCCTGACTTGCGCGGGAAGCGCGGGTGCGTTTTTTTTTTTTTTTTTTATAGGTCTAGCACACGTGCTGCAGGGAAGTCCCTAAAGCGCTCCAGGAGCGGCACGAGTGCGGGAGTATCTCCAATATTTTATAAGAAGCACAATATTATTTATAAATTAAAAAGTTTTGTCGTTTCTAACATTAAAATTGCTTCATTTATTTTAAATGTAAAGAAAATACTCTACTCTTCCCTACAAATCATGTATTGCCAATAATTAAGTTGATGAAACGATGATTCTATCGTGCGTAGATAATTTATAAATATTCTGAAATAGGACATAAACTTTTTAAATTCCATTTGATTTTCATTGCACGATACAAAGTAAAACTGAGATGGAATTTTTAATATTGACAGTTGTATTATCATTGATTTCTTTGCTAAAATATCTATGTTTTAATACCAATTGATTATATTTCGGTTGAAAAGTTTTCTTTCTATTTGCGTGTGAGCAAAGATGTACGAGTATAAGATTTTAATAATAATTATTTTTGTTCATTGTATGCTTAAAATAAAATAAATTTTTGCAACATTACTACTTTAGTATATAAACAGTGACTAGTGACTACTGATGTATTAAAATAATTTTACATTATACTTGTTTAATAAATACCCACAAAAATTAGTTTGTGTTAGTGCGATAGTCAATATCGCCTGTAATCCAAGTAAAAAAGATTTTTTTTTTACAAATTACAGACATTGAAAGTGCCCATTATTTATTTATTTTTAGAAATTTTACAATTTGCTTAAAAAAAAAGAAATAGATAGATTAACTAGTAATTTTCATGACCGTACTTTCTTTAACAGTTGAAAGTTTGACTTTTTGTGCAATAAAAGTTTAATAGAAACGTTTTTCTTTTACTTTGGGCTCGATGCCTTTAAAACGAATGACTCTTCTACCTACTTCCGAAATAAACTAAGCGCTTAAGCTGTTGACAGATTTAATTAAATCCCTGAAGAAGATTGAAAAATAAATGGGAAATAAAGACTTCTCTTTCTAGAGAAAAGAATTTTAAACTGGGATCATTAATAATCCTATTTTAGGAAGCCGTAAGATAAATAATAGGTCTCGTGATAAAACCTATTAATGTTTTTTTTTGTTATTTTTCACGCTTTAGGGTTCCTAGATCACGAAAAACATAGTTACTTATTTCCATCGGTCTGTCTGTTTGTCTATCGGTCTATTGGACTGTTGGCGCGATAAGTCTCGAATCAAATGAGATATTAATTTCAAAATTGGTGCATATTTAACATCTGAAACGAAATGAAGCCTATAATTTTTGAACAATATCACTTCAGGCTAAGAGGCTGAAAGGGGTGTTAGATCTTCTTTTTTTGGGTTTTTGAAGTCTTGGAAACCACAAATTAGGTTATTACTTTTCTAGCTAAAGGAAAGTATGGTATTTTTTCACTGCTTTCAAGTTCAACTCAGGAAGGGGCTGAAGGGGGCGGGAGCAGTCCAATATTATATAATTTCAATAGCATTTTGAGATGTTTACAGATTTTTTGGGCGATGTACTGGATAAATATTAAGCAAACTATATAAAAACAATACTATGTTTTAATTTCCAATATATTTAAAGTAACTTGACAATTGTTTCACCATACAGTGGCTTCTTCAGAAGTAAATAAGAAAGAAAAACATTTGGTAGTAATCCTGGTTATATAGTGCGTAAAACTATCCTTAATGACCTAAGATTATGCTAATCATTTTATTATATTATTTACAGACAGAATTATTTTAAGAATGCAAATCTGTGGTACTATTTTAGAGCACTAATAAAGATTAAGTAAGGGTGAATGGTTTAAGTCTACCAGTTTTGAATAACAAAACTAAATCTAAGAAATCCTTAAAATCAGGAGTTTATTTATTAAATTGTGGATCTTGTACTAAAACCTACGTAGGACAAACTGGTAGATCTTTTGAAACTCGCATTAAAGAACATAAACATAGTTATTTAAAAAATAAGCATTACGCAACCCAAATAATAAACGAATCTCATAATTTTGATGATACATTAAAAATCCTACATGTAGAAATTAAATTTGCTTGAATGTCTTGAAATTAACAAATGGAAAAACTCCAGTCTATTATTAAACGAACAGGTAGACTTAAACCATTCATCCTTACTTAATCTTTATTAGTTCTCTGAAATAGTACCACAAATTTGCATTCTTAAACTAATTCTGTCTGTAAATAATATAATAAAATGATTAGCATATATCTTAGGTAATTAAGGATAGTTTTAAGCACTATATAACCAGGATTACTAGCAAATATTTATGTTTCTTATTTACTTCTGAAGAAGCCATTGTATGGTGAAACAATTGTCAAGTTACTTTAAATATATTGGAAATTAAAACATAGTGTTGTTTTTATATAATTTTATTATGAATTTCCAACAAGTATCGGCTAACACAATCAAAAATGTTAAGCATATTATTTGTAATAAAATATATAAGGGATTAAAAGGGTTGTATTCCTATATATGGTGTTATAGGTCCTTTTGAGGGTTGGCAGAGTCGAAGAATCTGAAAATTAAGTTATTTTTTCATTACATAAAATTTTAATGGGGAAGGACTGAAATAGGTGACGTGACATGGTCAAATTTTATATGGTTTCAATAGTATCAAAGGAATTTCTATAGCTTTTTGGCTGCAATAACGTATAAGAAGTGAGGAAGGAAATTAGAAGGGCGATTTCGCATTTACTGTGCGATATGTATTATTCAGAGTTTTTTGAGTCAAAGGAACGAAACATCGTATTATTTTATTGCTATTTGTAATAATGCACACATCAGATAATAAAACTTGTAAATAACGAAAAAGAGATCTCACAAATCGAAGAGATAAAGGAAGCTACAGAGAAATATTATCAAACACTATATGAAACGAAAATATCGCCACTGCCCGGGAAAAAAGAAGGAATTAGAGTGATAGTAAGAAATGTGGGATCTGAAGAAATTCCCAATGTAAGGACAGATGAAATAATTAACGCCCTACAACAACAAAGAACAAGGTGACGATGAAATAATTATAGAAATGATAAGGTATGGAGGGGCATGAATAACACAATCTCTTCAAGCTCTATTTAACAGGAATAGAAAGTAAAATACCATGGCTAAACGCCTTGATTGTACTTATTTTTTAAAAAAAGGAACAAATTTAAACTGGAGAATTACAGACCCATCAGCCTGTTATCGGTGCTATATAAAATACTCACTAGAATTATAACATACAGATTAACGAATAAATTAGACAGTTATCAACCACGTGAACAAGCGGGATTTAGATGGAGATACAGCACTTTGGACCATTTTCAAACAATTATATTATTAGTGGAAAAAGCAACTGAATACCAGGTCACTTTGTGGATAGCAATGGTTGACTACGAAAAAGCATTTGATTCGGTAGGGATAGGGGAGTCCCTAACTCCTTAAGTAGCAGCAGAGTCAATGAAAGATACACAACTCTGTTTGAGTACATATACAAAAATGTCACTTCACAAAAATAATGCCTGAAGAGAAAATAAATAAAATCAAAATTAAAAGGAGAATTAGACATGTTTAAATCGTTAAAGTGGAAAAATAAAGGAATACTAATGGACGGTGAACGATTCAATCACTTAAGATTCGCAGATGTCATTCTGATCGCTAACACAAAAAAAGAATTACTAGAAATGCTGATGGAAGTTTCGAGAAATAGGTCTAAAAATAAACTTCACCAAAACCAAATATTTTAACAACGAAAGTAAAGATAACGGCTAAGAACTATTAATAGAAGGTGAAGGAATAGGAAAACTACAAACATTATTATATTTAGGATAAAAAATCGAAATATCATAAAATAATTTTAAGGCTGACTTGGATAGAAGAGACTCGTTAGCTTGGTTTGCGTTCGGAAGGTTATAATCTACATTTAAATTGGACATCCCAAATACAATAAAAACCAGCGGATTTCATCAGTATGTACTGCTGGTATTAATATATGGCACTGAAATGTGGGCTTTAAATAAAAGTATAATAAATAAACTCCAGGTAACCCAAGGAGTAATGGAGAGGAGAATGCTAAATATTAGACTGTAAGATCGTATTCTTAACATTGACATTCGAAGAAGATCAAAAGTGACAGATGTAAAACAACGTATATGTATACTAAGGTGGAATTGGGCGGGGATCTCGCAAGGATGAATGATAACAGATAGACGCGCCATATAGTTGAATGGAGGCCTACAGAACATAAAAGATGTAGAGGTAGACCACAGACAAGATCTACGGACGACATGAAAAGATTAGCAGGACACGATTGGGTGCAAAAAGCAAACAACAAAGCTCCCTGGAGACAATTTGGGGAGGCTTACATCTGCCTATGGATGGAATAAGCTAATGATGATGATGATGATGATGATGATGATTTGTACTATTAACAGGGGTAGAGGGTGAAAGGGGTGGGAATCGTTAAATATTGTATTGTAGTTTCATTATTTTTATAAGAATTTTGTCTGATTTTTATTTCGGATATTTATAAAAATTTTAGCTAATCATTTGTAGTAAAAGACATATAAGGAATTGGGTGGAGGGTTCCCTCGGTGGTTGCGTACGAAATTTGTGGCCGAACTCTTATAGTCTTATCTTTTTTCTTTTTCTTCGGGTACCATGACCGTTTAACGATCGTTGATTATGGAACACTTGAACTGTAAACTTGCCTTACCATTGCCTCAAATTTTTCATGTGCGATGTTCTCCTTCTCCCTGGATCACATCTGCCTGGAATCTTTCCCTCTATAATGAGAGGCAAGATTTCGTATTTTTCTGGATGTCTCATAATGGGGCCAAAATATTCCAATTCGCGTCGCTTGATGGTTGTGACCACCTTCAAGTCCTTGTCTATTCGAGTGAGAACGCTGTTGTTACTAATTCTGTTCATCCAACTGATTTTTAACAGTCGTCGATACACCCACATCTCGAATGCCTCCAGACGTTTAAGTAGCTTTAGTTAGCGTTCACGCTTCCATGTCGTACAAGAGAACCGGAAAGACATAACAGCTTACCATTTTCATCCGTCGTTTCAATGATAGGTCGTGACTAGTTAAGATTTTTCGTTCTTCATAAATGCGACTCGGGCCTTCTTTATTCGAATTTTGACTTCCACAGTCGGGTCTCAGTGGTCGTTGATATTGCTACCGAGATACATCAATTCATCAACTTTCTCTATCTTTGGGCCATTGACTGTAAGACCACCATCTTTAGATACTTTGCTTATAATCATATATTTTGTTTTATCTGCAATGAGTCTTAAACCAAACTGTGTACAAGTGTCAGTTATTTTACCCGTAAGTTTCTGTAGATCTTTTCTGTTATTAGTGATAATTAATGCATCATCGGCGTATCTGATGTTATTTATGTTAACGCCGTTGATGTTGATTTCTTCAGTGGTACCAGTGAGTGCTTCATTAAATATAACCTCTTAATAGAGGTTGAACAACAAGGGCGATAGAATACAACCCTGACGCACTCCCCTCTTGATTTTAATTTTCATCCGATAGTAGATGCTTCAACCATACTTCAGTTGTCTGTTGTCAGTACAAATTGACGATGATACGAATGTCTTTGTCGTCTATACCGGTCGTTTTTAGAATCTCTAGATGTTTTTCGTCGCGTACCTTGTCAAAGGCTTGTTCAAAGTCAATTGAACAAAGGAACACATTTCGGTTGACATCGCGACATCTCTGGATCAACACATGGGGACCAAACAGTACCTCTCTAGTCCCTAATCCGTTTCGAAAACCAAACTGACTGTTTCCAATTTTTTCTTCGAGTTTATTATATATTTTGGTATGCACCACTCTCAAAAATATTTTTAAAACATGGGTCATGGGACTAATTGTTCGATTGTGATGGCTTAATTGTGTACATAAAAAATAATATAAAACATATAACAAACATAATAATTTTTTCAGAAATTAAATGTATCCAAGTATGTTTGGAAATGAACAAAGTAGACTTCTGCATGAGATGTTGCTATAGGCCTCCCTCAACAAATTTGGATCTATTTTTAAACGATTTAGAACAATATTTAGTAAATTTGGGTAATCATAATTTAGATATATTTATTGGCGATATGAACAATAATATTTTGGACCCAATCTCTCTAAAAACAAACGAATATTTAAATTTAATGAACGAGAATGGTCTTATTTCTTGTATAAACAAAGCTACCAGGGTTACTGCAGTTTCATCGAGTTGTATAGATCATATATTTGTACGTTACAACAAAAAATTTATATCTAAACCAACTCCTTCTATAATATATATAAAATGCAACGTCTCTCTGTCTGTCTGTCTGTCTGTCTGTCTGTCTGTCTGTCCGTTAGTGCGCTTATCACTGGAGAACCACTTATCCTATTTACATACTTTTTTTTTTTAAACATACATATGTTCTCTGGCCAGGTTATAGGCTATATTTTATTACGATAGGTAGCATAAGGAATGAGTAGTGACGTAAAATAGGGAATGATGTCGGAAAAAAAGTTTGCCGCTAGCGCGTTGCCTTGCAATACACTGCCTAAACCATTAAATATGGAACAATATTATGTAACAGAGAATATCTATAATCTATAATCTATAATATATATAAAATGCAATGTCTCTCTGCCTGTCTGTCTGTCCATTAGTGCGTTTATCACGCGAAAACCACTTATCCGATTTATGTGTTTTTTTTTTTAAATTCATACATATCTTCTTTGGCCAGGTTACATAATAATAATCTATATCTATAATATATATAAAATGCAACGACTGTCTGTCTGTCCATTAGTGCGCTTATCCCTCGAGATCCACTTATCCAATTTACGTGATTTTTTAAATTCATACATATGTTCTCTGAGCAGGTTATAGATATATATTTTATTACATCTATAATATATATAAAATGTAAAGTATATCTGTCTGTTTGTCCGTTTGTGCGCTTATCACTGGAGAACCACTTATCCGATTTACGTGCTTTTTTTTTTAAATATGCTAAACCATTAAATATGGAACAATATCATGTAGTAAAGAATATCTATAATATATATAAAATGCAACGCGTCTCTGTCTGTCTGTCTGTCCGTTAGTGCGCTTATCACTGGAGAACCACTTATCCGATTTACGTGTTTTTTTGTTAAACATACATATGTTCTCTGGCCAGGTTATAGGAAATATTTTATTACGTTAGGTGATATAAGGAATAAGCAGTGACGATAATAGTGAATCAAGTCGGAGAAAAGGTTGCCACTAGCGCGTTCTCTTGCAATACACTGCCTAAAGCATTAAATATGGAACAATATCATGTAGCAAAGAATATAATATATATAAAATGCAACGTCTCTCTGTCTGTGTGTCTGTCCGTTAGTGCGCTTATCACTCGAGAACCCCCTATCCGATTAACATGTTTTTTTTTAATTCATACATTTGTTCTCTGGCCAGGTTATCTATAATCTTCTATCTAGAATATATATCAAATGCAACGTCTTTCTGTCTGTCTGTCTGTCCGTTAGTGAGCTTATCACTTGAGAACCACTTATCCGATTTACGTGTTTTTATAAATTTAAACATATGTTCTATATAATTCGATATAAGCCTAGATAATGGGAGATAAGGAGAAATAATGGGAGATAAGTCGAGATAAGGCTCGATAATGGGAGATAAGGTGAAATAATGGGAGATAAATATAAATAATGGGAGATAAGGAGAAATAATGGGAGTTAAGCAAAGATAAATCTGGATAATGGGAGTTATGGTGAGATAATGGGAGATAAGGAGAAATAATGGGAGATAAGGAGAAATATTGAGAGATAAGTCGAGATAAGCCTAGATAATGGGAGATAAGGTGAGATAATGGACGATAAGGAGAAATAATGGGAGATAAGGAGAAAAAATGGGGGAGATAAGGAGAAATAATGGGAGATAGGCAGAGTTAAGCCTAGATAATCGAAATTATGTAGAGATAATGGGAGATAAGGACAAATATTGAGAGATAAGGGGAAATAATGGGAGATATTTTATTACGTTGGGTAAATTAAGGAATAAGCAGTTACGACAGTAGTGAATCAAGTCCACGCGAGCGGAGCAGCGGGCCCGGCTAGTTTATTTATAAAACTGATATGACATATCATTACTTAACAGGTTTAATTATAGAAATAAAATTACCGGAAAAAAATAGAAAGTCAACACTGCACTACAAAAGAATAAACTATGAAAAATTAAAATCACTTTTATCCCAAGAGACGTAGTCAAGCTGCACGACCTCAGATGATGTTCAATTAGCATATCAACAATTTATGGTCACAGTCGAAAATCATATAAAAACATCTACAAGTACTTTAATTGTTAAAGAAAAACACAAAAAAATTAAACCTTGGATTTCTCTGGGGTTAATAAATTCTATGAAACATAGGGATAGTTTAAAGCAATAATTATTAAAAAACTTTACGGTTGAAAGGGAGGAAGAGTATAAAAAATATAGAAACTTTTTACAAAAATTGATTCGGAAAACTAAATTTCAATATTATAAAACCCAAATTCAGGAAGCAGGTAAAAACTATAAAAAGGTCATTAACCAAACGGTGAGGATGGCATAACTGTAAAATTAATTAAAGCGATCCCCATGCATATTTTAAAACCTTTAGTCTATTTAATTAATTTAAACTTTAAAACTTCTAGAATACCTGTGGAATGGAAAACCGCCGTAGTTGTTCCTGTTTTTAAAAGTGGAGACCCATACCAAATGACAAATTATAGACCAATATTCCTTTTAAGTAACTTTTCAAAATTATGGGAAAAATGTTTAAAGGCACGTCTGGTTGATTTTCTCGATTCACAGAATGTCCTTTTTAATGAACAATTTGGTTTTAGACGAAACAGAAGTACGGAAGATGCAATATTCTTTTTGTTTTATGAGATTGTATCAAAAATGCAACAAAATAAAAAATGTCTTACAGTCTATATGGACTTTGCAAAAGCCTTTGACACAGTTTCCCATTCCCTGATGCTAAGAAAATTGGAAAGCGTTGGAGTAAGAGGCCATGTGCTAGAACTCTTTAAGTTCTATTTAGTAAACCGAACACAAAAAGTACGATGTAATGAGACCTTAAGTACTGCAATGAGTGTGAGTTCTGGAGTTCCTCAAGGGACAGTCTTGGGACCTATTCTATTTTTGATTTATATAAATGAATTAGGAACCATAATAAAGAATGGGTCAATTATTTGCTACGCCGATGATACTGCAGTGATATTTACTTGGGAGGGCTCATACTTGAAGACAGAAGAGGCTCCTAATGTTATATATAACTGGATATGTGATAATAAAATTAGTCTAAATATATTATTTAGAAAAATTTTAACATTTTCTTTGACAGCTGTCGATCAACCAAAAAAAAATGGCATTAAAATTCACAACTCATCATGTAAATTACTAAATAATAATTGCACCTGTCCACATATTCAGAAAGCTAATAAAATTAAATATTTAGGCCTATACATTGGTCAACATCTTCGTTGGAATGAACATGCTCTATTATAAATTTTATCAACTACGGAATGTCTTATCTGAAAAAACAATAAAAATAGTATATAACTCACTAGTTGAGTCAATTTTGAGGTATTGTGTAGTAGTTTGGGGAGGTCTTAATGATAATGCAATGCAGGTTTTAACAGTATGCCAAAACAAAATTCACAAAATCATTTTAAACAAAAACAATCAATATCCTACGGTTGACCTTTATTCTCAACTTGAAGTCTTAAATTTTAGAGGATTATTTGTAAGTACAAGCTTTTTTTCTATAAAAAAATTAAACACGCCTTTGGAGAACTAGACCATCACTACAACACCCGCTCTAAAATAAATTATAATTTACAGTCACACTTTTTCAACAAATCATACTTGCAAAAAATATACTATTTTTACTTCCCAAGTTTTTAGGAATGCTACCTTTAAACTTTAGGGCAAAAATTGAAAAAAATGATTATAATGGGCGGTTAAATTTCGAAATAAAAAATTTTATCATTTACAACTATGACAGTTTTAAAAAGTTAATGAAACCTTAGAAAAGAAAAAAATTAAATGCATATGCATATTGCGTACACAAATTAACATTATTTACTAAAACTCAACCTATTTTCTTTTCTTATGTGTCAAATTGTATTTTCTTTTCTGTTCTTAAATATATATATATATATATATATATATATATATATATATATATATATATATATATATATATATATATATATATATAATAATTTTTCTGTTGAACCTTTTGTTTACATAAACTTGATTGGTTTTTCTTGGGTACTTTTGGAAAACACAAACTAGTTTATTTGACGTTTCGCCTTATTTTTTTTAGGCACAAAAAATTACAATTTACATCAGAAATTGAAAAGGATGGTAAAATAAATTTTCTAGACCTGACTCTTATCAGAAAGCAAGATAAAATCCTTACAGAGTGGTACACAAAACCTTCTTGGTCAGGGAGATATTTGAATTTTCACTCTAGTCATGCAATGTCCCAGAAAATCAGCGTTATAGTGGGCCTAACAGACCGAGCAATAAAACTGACTTCCCCTGAACTAAGACCAGACGCGCTAAAAAAAGTAAAAACTGTCTTAATACAAAACAATTTTAAAGAGAATGACATCACTCGAACAATAAAAAAGAGAATATACAAGTTTTATAATAACTCAAAAAACAACACCAAAAATAGTAAACAAAACTGTGATAAATTTTTACCACTTCCTTATACACAAAAACACCAAAAATAGTAAACAAAACTGTGATAAATTTTTACCACTTCCTTATACCACTCCATTATAGTTTGCCATAAAACTCAAAATAAACTAAGTTCATTATTTACAAACTTAAAAAGCCATATCCCCACAATGAATGAATCTAATGTTGTGTATGCAATACCGTGTGCGAATTGTCCGAAGAAATATATTGGCATGACTTCTCAGTTACTGAAAAACAGACTAAATGGACACAAATATACTAGGAATGCTTCCACTGCCCTTAGTAAACACGAAGCAGAAGAAAAACATGACTTTAAATTCAATGAAACCAAGGTCCTCTGCAAAGAGCGGAATTATGCCAAACTACAGATCAAAGAGATGATTGAAATAAAAAAAGATGAAAACACTGTGAATGATAGGACTGACATAAAAGGAATCAGTCATATCTACACAAATTTAATTAAAAAATAAACATGCTGGCATGCATATCCTCTTAATAATACCAAATGGTATATATACTTAACATCAATAATAGTTTTTTTTTCGTTAAGACACCCATTATAGATAATAAAATTTTAAAAAAAAAAAAATCGGTAAAAAATACGAGACACGATATGCTGAAAGAAATACAGAATTTGAAATTCACAAACACACAAATAGTTGACCTTCAGGGTATATACACGTTAGTAAATTGTTTTATATTTTTGTTATGGTGTAAATATTTTAAATATCCGAGTGTGCGTAAAAATGCTATATGTTTTTAAAAGTGTAATTTGACTTAAAAGATTTTAACCTTGTGTTTTCTAATTTTAGAATGAATATTAAAAAATAAAGAATTTTTGAAAATGCCTAAAAAAAATAAGGCGAAACGTCAAATAAACTAGTTTGTGTTTTCCAAAAGAACCTAAGTACCCAAGAAAAACCAATCAAGTTTATATATATATATATATATATATATATATATATATATATATATATATATATATATATATATATATATATATTATATTCTAATTTTCGATTTCTTTTGCTTCACCAGGCTGCAACCCTGGTCCATAGGTTTTCGTGGTTGCTCCGTTTTTTGGTTTCCCCTCATGTGCGCCTTCTTATATAATAGAATATTTCTTATAATAGAATGTGTTATTTTCAATAAAATAAATGTGTATTAAAACGAATATTTAATTTCTGGAACATAGGTTTACTACCATACAGGCCAATGAATGGTCTAGTGAAGTTTTTTATTCCGTAGGTGACAAAAAGGATATGATGTGTAAACATCTGAATTATATTAACTTTATGTATTGTAATGTAATGTAAAAAACTTATTGAAATAAATATTGTATTGTATATTGTATTATTGTATTGTCACTACAATTGCTTGCTCTGTTCTTTTTTGGAATCATGACAAATATTGATTTCAACGAATCAGTCTTATCTATTTAAACGAATGTATTTGAGAGTGTTCAGAAATATTTAATATTAAAACCGATAACACAAGTCTGCAAAAAAAAAATGAGAGCTGTTTTGGTTTTTTTTTGCGTAACTCTTATGTTTTTGGATGTACTGAATCCGAAAATGACTCTCATTTTGTCATAGAACGTCACGTTTTCTGACAATGTAGGTATCTATGTTAAACAAGTTATCATCTTAAAATAAAAGATAAAAGACTAAAAAATTTTTTTTTAATTTATAATTGCGTAACAAAACTTATTTTTTTTTTATCTAAAATACATTCATTAGTAAGCACTAAACACATTTCTTTTTCCCAGTGAGACTCCTTTTGGTACATTTTCGCTTGTAGGAAGCATCTGGAAGGTCCCTCTGAAGCTTCCAACAGTAGTCTGCCATTATTGAGACGTTCCATCTTCTCTGGTATCTTCTTTCCATCTCCTTAATATCTTGGTGAAATCGTTCACCTTGCTCTTCACTCAGATCTCCTAAATTTTCTTGAAAGTAGTCGAGGTGGGAATGAAGAAAACGTACTTTTAAACTCATTAGGCAACCTAAAGCTTGAAATGCTTTTAACATTCTTTTGACGATTTGTTTTTAGTTAGGGTCTTTGTTATTGCCTGAAAATTTCTCTATGACCTCTTTAAAGGCAATCCACCCTTCTCTTTGAGCATCCGTCATGGTTGTGATGAATTGTGGATCAGCCATAAGCCGTCTAATATCTGGTCCAACGAAAACACCTTCCTTCAACTTTGCTTCCGAGAGGCCTGGAAACTTTTATATTAAGTATTTGAAGCAATTTCCATCTTTTGGAAGTGACTTTACAAATTGCTTCATCAATCCCAGCTTTATGTGAAGCGGTGGTAGAAGAACTTTATGAGGAGGCACCAAAGTTTCATGCAGGACGTTCTTTTCGGCAACTTTAAGCTCCCTCGGAGGCCAACACTTTTTGGTTCAGTGATTTGCTCGGTCTCTACTATCCCATAGACACAAAAAGCAAGGGAATTTGGTAAACCCAGATTGTTGTCCGAGCAACATGCCCAAGATTTTTAAATCATCGCACACTTGCCAACCGTGGTCTTTATATTTTAATTTGCAAAGAACAAATTCCAAGTTCTTGTAGGTTTCCTTGAGGTGTACGGAATGACCGACAGGAATGGAAGCATTGAAACCGCCATTGTGAAGCAGAACTGCTTTAAGGCTTCTTTTTGAAGAATCTATGAAAATACGCCACTGTGCTGGGTCGTATGAGATCTTAAATGTATCCATCAAACCTTTAATATTGGTACAATAAACCAACTCGTCCTGTTGGGCAAAGTAGGAAGTGAACTGCTTCTCACGATATCTAAACCAGGAGGAAGACACTCCCGGCAAAAGTAAGTTCCTGCTTTTCAGCCTTGATCCAAGCAACTCAGCAGCGTTTTTGGGAAGATTCAAGTCTCTTATCAAATCATTTAGCTCGCCCTGGGAAAACAATTTCAGACTGCTGTCATCTTCAAATTGAAAATTTGACTTGTCATCGGGTTCAGGTACAGCACCATCTTCGTCAGAACTTGGAATCTCTTCCAAGGTAGCCGGGGCCTTGGGCACTGGAATTTCGGTCCCATGAGGGATGGGACGAATAGCTGATTGCAGATTGGGGTATGAAATGGACTGCTTCCATTTCCAATTATACCCTTTCACATTACACGAACAAAAGTAACAATCATCACTTTGGTTCTTTTGCTCGCGCCATACCATAGGAATCGCATATCGGAAAGCTTTTTTCTTGCCCTTAAACCAATTTCGAAGGTCTTCAACACATCGTTTGCAGACTTTATGAGGTGCCCAAACTTTATCCTAATCTCCAAGTTTTAAGCCAAAATACGTGAAGTATACTTTTTTTTACAATGTCCGTAATATTAAGTTGTTGTTTTAATACCATATATTCGCCACAAATATAACAGAAACTGTCAGACGAATTCACACACTTCCGCACAGATGACATTGCACTATATTGAACCAAGATCTATAAAATAATGTCGAGTTAACACGTAATTGTACCGCGCCACTTTCTACACTATCGGAGCGCGCACGTTCTGGTTACAATGTTTATGTTTGTTAATTTAGCTCACACAGGGCGTTCTTTACTTAAAAAGTAATGATAGTTATGGCCTGTATACATTTAAAAACAGTAATCAAAATAAAATTGTACCTATTTATTTATGACTTCAAGTTAGCCTAAAAAAAAACCCTCTTTTATAATAAAATTTTGCGTTTTGCAAAATAACCTGACGTTCTGGAATTTTTTGAGTATTTTTTTAGTTTTCAGAACACCTAAATACATAGAAATCAGTTGAAAACATCCAGACAGCATTTTTGTTGCAGACCTGTGTAATTATCCATTTGTGTTCATAAGACAGAAAATCCGAGAGTTTTACTTCGCGAAATATTGTATTTTCTGTTACATAATTTGAGGGTGGCAAAATTCTTTGTTTTTTTTTTTTAATTAAAATCTTGAATAAGCACGATGACGAAAATAAAGAAATATTTTAACACAAATTAGAGGACGAAAAGTAATTAGTCAAGAATATTAGAAAGTTTACGCTAATCTCGAACGTTTTTATACAAGATGATAATTAAAATACTGTTTAAAAATAAATTGCATTATTCCGTTTAATGAAGACTCGGAATTTAATATTAAAATTAGATTATCTGTACTAAATAGGAAATATTTAACGTTTTATTTCATATTAACTATTAATTCATTTCGATAATCTATCAATTTGTTACAGTTTATGGTAACATAGCATATCGAATTAAAATTTGCTTGCGTTATTTTTCATCGACAACAATGTTACACAAACATAAAATTAGAGTTATTCATCCACAACTTCCCTTTAAAATACGAAGTTGTCAATTTATCGAATAGACAATGTGCCAGACATGATTAAATATGGTTATCATTAATGAAGGACTCTAAACCGTGAAGAAATAAAAAAAAAACTGCTACAGCGACGAAAGTAAAATCAACAAAAATATTTTATGGTTTACGTCAAGGCTCAGCTTGTTTACATTTAAACGTGATCCAAGATTAAAAGTGGACTCAAGGACGGGTGACTGAAAACGATAAGTTACGATTTGGTCGAATGTCAGTGTTGTCAGATTTCTAAAATTTAAAATATTGAATGGTTCACCGGCTTATTAAAAGTGTAATATATTAAAATGAGCAAATAAACAGCAAAATGACAACATCGATACGTATCCACAGCCGGTTTTACTAGCAGAGGCAATTTTTTTTCATAAAGCAGGAATGGTAATCTGTCTCTGCTTTTTACTGGTCTTTTCCACACTCATTGAAGTTATGGATTATTAATTTGGAGGAAATGAGGTTGTGAATGATATATTCTGTCCATTTTCTGTTGTGTCTGAGGTTTATGTTTATATCCACATACCTACATTTAATCGCGTTCATACTCGTATATCTAACCTGGCCTAAATACCAGTTGACTGGATAGCAAGCGAATTAATTTTATAAATTTCTTAGTTCACTGGCTTTTAGAATTTCATTAAAAGTCCAGTCGAACAAAGTTCATAATTTTAGCTGATAGAGAAGAAAATAAATAACATTATATTTATAAGATACAATTTCACATTTTTTAAATTTGTATTTAATAAGTTATATATGATCACATATAACCTGCTCTTAGAATTAAAAAATGTAAGTGACAGCACCGGTACATATTCCAAGCAGTTTTTAGTGGTATCGCAAGGAAGCTTAGTTATGTAATTTTTAGCATAAGACGGGGTTGCAATTCTGTCCAGTGTTTTCTGCTTGTTCACACCGCACTTATTTAAGTTTCAAATGGCTCACTGATTAGGCGGGAAATGATTTTATAAATGACTTTGTCTACTGGCAGAATGTTTTTGGTACAGTGGTAGCTACAATAATAGTACATACCCGTAGTTCATAGTCTCAACAGGAAACGAGGTTAGAAAACCAGAAAAGTACTTTCAGACTGTGACCTATATTACTATTACTACGACTGCACACCTAATACACTAATAATTTAATAAAATAAGTTCCCTAATATATATATATATATATATATATATATATATATATATATATATATATATACATATATATATATATATATATATATATATATATATATATATATATATATACATATATATATATATATATATATATATATATATATATATATATATATATATATATACATATATATATATATATATATATATATATATATATATATATATATATACATATATATATATATATATATATATATATATATATATATATATATATACATATGAGGATCATTTAATAAATAAAGAGACGAATAACTCTAGGTCAAGAACAGTTTATTGGATTGCTAAAAAATTTGGACTACTTTTCGATATAATCTCCCCAACGTTAATACACTGGCGTTGGTGAAGTAACTAAAGGCGAATCGAAACATCCGCACTTCAGAAGTTCCCAAAGTGTTCTTTATATTTGCCGGACCATCCCAAGACGCGTTTCGCCGTATCATGGCTCATCAGTTGGGCTAGATTCAGCAAATACAAAGAACACAATTTCAGTCCTTATCCAGGTACTAACGAAAAAAATGATAAAATAGATGTTTATACTGTACTTTGTCGGTGACTTATTTAAAGTCTTTCCAAACGATGCGGCCAGAAAGGCTGACACTTAATTGCAGAAGTGCACCTTCCGGCCCGAAGGCATAGATGGCGTTGATGAAGCAACTAAAGGCGAATTGAAAGATCCTCAATTCAAAAACAGAAGTTCCCAAAATGTTCTTTGTATTTGCCGGACCATCCCAATTTAGCAAATACAAAGAATACAATTTCAGTCCTTATCTTTAAATAAGTCACCGACAAAGTGCAGTATAACCATTTATTTTGTCATTATTGTTTTCGGCAATTACTGACCTGTTTACAGGAGTTCTGAACCTGAACTAGGAAGGCCTCAAATCTAAACGTGACCATAACTTTTTAGTTCCTATGAACATTTGCAATTAATATTTTGCTATGTATTTAAATTTAAACACACTTTACTCTTCATTATAAATCATTATTTTTTATTTTCCCTGTATACCATCAAATATTTTAAACTTTTGATGCTTGATTATGGATTTTCATGTGATGCAGAACTTTTTATTAAGAATAAATTTTTTTATAATATTAAGATAAACTTTTTCTCCATTTGTATAAAATTTTTTGGGACACCCTGTATATATATACATATATATATATATATATATATATATATATATATATATATATATATATATATATATATATATATATTTATAATTACAAATTTTTAATCATAACTGGTGTTTTTCGATTTGAGGGTACTAAAAGTCTTCAGTAGAATTGAGGGAAAGAACAGTTTCTACTTGTGTTAAAGATTTAATTCGAATTTTAACTTACCTAGTTTTCCAACCAATTGCAAAACAATACTTTCTCCTGCTACAGCCCAACGAACTTCCAAAGCCAATTGATCATTTAGAACTTCACAGTTAAGTTTCGACTGAAATAAAAATAATGTTGTTAATTCATCAGTCGATCCTTGTTTAAGAGATTCATTGCGTAGGCCATTAAAACATCAGCGTAGAAGAGATTGAGATAGGGTCTATAAAGCTGGATGACCAGTATTTGATCCATACAAAAATATAAGTCATGCTGTAGAGCAAGAAAGTCATCAAAGCCTAATTTTCTGGTACTTCGAAATTTTTAAAATTAAAAAATACTGCCGTATAGATACGACAATGAGAATAAAAAAATAACTAACAGTACTTCTTTAATTTTTATAAGTATAAAAAAAATGTAAAAGGTTTCTCGTCACGTAGACACAATAAATCATTACATCGGACCTGAGCCAAACGGGTCATAAATTCTGACATGCAATTTAATCGTCATCGGGATCTATGATGGTAATAATGTGTATCTATCTACACCTTGATTGATATATGGATGATCTATTGCCGTTTAATTTATCGTTTAAAAGAAATAACATGTAATTTAACTTTAATTGTTCATTTGGATGATTGATGGTTACGGAATTGGGTCGAATGTTTTCTTTCCTTTTTATAACAGATAAAGTTTGTAGGTTAGGTTTTTAAGTTTTTAAAATTTTATTGTTAGTTTCTTGTACCTTCGAACACTACAAATTTTGGTTTTTGGGGGTCAGAGTACGTCAATTTGAAGTAACTTGCCGACGCTTCGCCTTCGATCGCATGAGTCATTCCAGAGATATTTACTTCTCGAGATTAGAATACTGAATGACTTCGACTCGGTCGGGGTTCACCTAACCGTTACCCAGTGTAATGATTGTTTTCCAAATGTAAGACCGTACTCCAGTCTATATTAATGTTGTTAAGATGCTTGTAAAGTTCAGTTGAGTTTCTAATACTATGTTTATAAAGATTGGAGATTGAGGAACTCTGGATTTTTTTTGCATTGATCTTATTACCGGTAGATTGTTGATGTGTTTTTGATACACTTTTCATTTTCCTAATTCTAGTTGATATTAATATTGCATTTTCTCTCACATATACCGTACCATACGAACAGGGAATTTTATAGACGACAGAAATGAATTGTGACTCTTGGTGCGTAGGCATTGTCCAATTTTCTTAAAAGAGTTGAAGATTGTGCGAATGTTGGATCTTTTAAGTAATTTGGTCATGCTGTCTGTAGTATCGTGTATGTAAGGTAAAACTATTTTATCTTTTGGTCAGTCCTAATTTATATCTTATCTGGGTGTTGAGTCTTTAAAGCGGTTGAACGAACGTTTAATATCGTCAATGCCAAACGTTGGTCAGTTTATCTGTTTCTGGTGAGATTAAATATTTATATATTGATGAAGCAGATGAGAGTTGACAGCAGATCTTGAGTAGGATGGTCGTGTGAATTAATATTTAGATGTCTATTGGTCGATTGGTTGTAGGAGGGGTAGGCCATTGCCTATTTGCCTATTTGTACACTGCAGTCTGTTGAGTTATTGTGCCGCCCTTCTTGGTTAGATGAGCGTCGTATTTTTAAGAAGGTTTTTAAGCTTTCTTCCGAACCCTTCATGTGGTAATTTACTGCCACGATGTAGATTCCTGAACAGTTTATATCGGTTCCGAGTTAAAGCCGCATATTCATATAGGATGTGCTTAGAGTTTTCTTTCTTTTTACCAGAGAGTCTGCATGTTTCCTCAGGTAACAGTGACCGGTGATCAGTCCCACTACTCGTTAAGTCTGGGGGCTTCTTAAACAAAGGACGTTAATTGTTAGTTTACCACCAGTTTTGGTATACCAAATACTAAGTCTGGACCCCTGTACGGTTTTGTAGCCCCTCTTTAACATTCTCGTGAACACATGCTTGTATTACGTGAATTTCTGTTGGAATATTGTTGCACTTGTCCTTAGTCGAATGCTTAAGCTCCCCTTGGGCTCTTGTGCATATATGCCAGCGTCTACTTTTGTCACAGTTTCCATCTTCATCCACAGATTTGGATCGCACCCAGTTCCATATGGTTTTTCGAAATTATACAACGTTGTCGTATAGTCAGATTGCATATCCAAGAGTTTGTTGTTTGTTAGATCCATACCTCCTGTGTGTTCAAATTATACAGGTTGTTGTTTTTTTTTATTCTCCATTTGTCCTTATTCGATAGGAGCTATCGATAGCCTTACTTTTTATGTATGTATTTAGAGGTATTAGACCTAGAATTATTTTCATAGTTGTGGTGGGGGTGCTACTTATAGCACACGGTGGTTGTCGTTCTCTGCTTTGTTTTCGTCCACCATACTGCAGCTCCGTATGTACCCATGGTTCTAATGCTCGTGTCGTGTAGCTAAAGCGCCATGTTTGGTTTAAGACTTTTGCATCTCATGAGACACATTTTTGTTTTATTGAGTTTTTTTGTAATTTGTCTGTTTCAGGATATTTTCATGTCTGGTATCAAGCTCAGATGTTTGTACTCATTACTGGTTTTTATCCGTTCTGCGAAGATGCTCAGATTGTTGTAATTGCCTTAAATTCTTCTTTTTGTAAACAATGTAACAGCAGTTTTTGCAGCGTTTACTCCCTCACATCACCGCTGTTTATTGTTCAGGTGCCATTGCATCAGCTCTACCACAATGGCGGCATACTTCTCTTGGATGAGTATATCAGGTGTACAAGTATGAAATGCGGATTTTTTTTCTAAAAAAACATGTAAAATTCGGAAAAATGATAAAAAGTGCTTTATTCAAAGTATGCTCCATCGCTTGCTATACATTTTTCCCATCTTTCGGGCAATTTGTGAATACCACGCCAGTAAAAACCTTCCCCTATTGCTGCGAACCATTCATCGAGCCATTTTTTCACATCTTCGTACGAACCAAAGCGCTGCTCAGTAAGTGCGTGACCCATCGATGCAAACAAGTGGTAATCGGAAGGAGCCAAGTCTGGTGAGTAAGCCGCATGAGGTAGAACTTCCCAGCTGAGTGCTTCCAATGTGTCGCGAACTGGTTTTGTCGTATGTGATGGAGCATTGTCAAGAAGAAAAATGATTTTGTGTTGCCTCTTTCGGTATTCTGGCCTTTTTTCAAGCAGCGAACGGTTCAAATCGGTCAATTGTTGTTGGTAACGTTTAGTATTAACCGTTTCTCCAGGTTTTAACAGCTCATAATAGACCACGCCCTTCTGGTCCCACCAAACACAGAGCATCGTCTTTCTGCAAAAGCAATTCGGTATTGCGGTCCATGTGGATGGTACACCTGGATCCTCTCATGATTTTTTGAGTTTGGGATTCTCAAAATAAATCCACTTTTGATCCCCTGTAACTATACGATGCAAAAACGACTTCCTTTTGTACCGAGCGAGCAAAATGTCATACGTGTTTTTGCGCTTTTCCATTTGCCTGTCGTTCGACTCATGTGGTACCCATCTACCGGTCTTCTGAATCTTTCCCATCTTTCGTAGTCGATTGGAAACAGCTCGTTGACTAACGCCCAATTGCTCGGCGAGTTGTTTTTGTGTTTTCGAATCATCTTCGTCCAACAATGGTTGCAATTCCACCTCTTTGTATTTTTTTGGCGGTTTTCCACGTTCCTTGTCTGCAACATCGAAGTCACCACTTTTGAAACGCCGAAACCATCGTTCACACGTATCTTGCGATGGAGCATGTTCACTATAAGTTTCTCGAAGTAATCGGTATGATTCAACAGCAGTTTTCTTCAAATGAATACAAAAAATTAATGCTGTCCGCGAGTGCTCTTTGTTAGGTATAAATTTCGACATATTGAACACAACAACACAACACTATGCACACTCTTTCCCAATTTATCACTCGTGCGCGTCTGACAATTGTTGATGACACAACAAAATGGCGCAGTGTCAAATCTTTATAGCACAAACTGCATTGGTGCCCCATTTGTTGTCTGAAATCCGCATTTCATACTTGTACACCTGGTAACTACATCGTAA
This sequence comes from Pachyrhynchus sulphureomaculatus, assembly GCA_019049505.1. Lineage (NCBI taxonomy): Eukaryota > Metazoa > Arthropoda > Insecta > Coleoptera > Curculionidae > Pachyrhynchus > Pachyrhynchus sulphureomaculatus. The sequence continues at coordinate 183,395,539 of CM032456.1, read as the reverse complement.
GCATATCTCTGGGCGTAAAAGTCCTGTGAGTTTAGCCGAGTCAGCAGAACTAAGTTCCAGGAGAGTGACGATAGCACTTCTCCCTGTAGGAATAGATATCTATTGGTATGGACTTGGTTTTCTGTAGATCAGTACACATAGAAAAGCACGGATACCATGTGATTCAGTTTCCAGTGGAAATTTTATATTTAGTTGTGGATTGAAGTGATTTTAAAAAGATATTCAGGTCAAATGGCACTGATTAGTCATTCCAGTCTTGATTTATATTTCGGATTGAACAATCAGAAAATACATTGTTTTGAAAACACACAAAATGTTAATATTTTACCTGATAACCCGTGATTATATCTCCGTAAAATAAATGTTATATTTTCTTAAAAATACAGCAATCGATGATTTTAAATATTAAAACTGTATTTATTCGGATTTTAACATTTAGCAGGTATTGTTTTATAAAAAGCAAAATTATTGAGATACTGCGTGCAAAATTCATTAGTTCAGTCATAAAGTAAAATTTAAATAAAAGATCTTCTTCTTCCGACTTATAGCTAGGCACTATTGCCTGTTTTCTTTGTTCCCTGCTCTATAGATCGTCGCTCCATATCTTTCTTGGACGTCCCATTGATCTTCTTCCATTTGGTGACTTGTCTCTTGCTATCCGTACTATCCTGTTGTTTGCCGTTGTTCCTATGTGTTAATACCATTCCACTTTTCTTCCTCTTATCCACTGATTGATATTTTCTACATTACATGTGCATCTTATGTCTTCACTTCTTTCTCTATCCCTCAGTGTCTTGTTTGTACATCTCCTAAATATTCTGATTTCAGTTGATTCCAGCAGCTTCTGTGTTATACGTGCATCGGATCTTGTTTCAGATTTGTAAGTCATTACTGGTCATATTACGCTCTTGTATATTCTTGTTTTGATCTCCACGGAGCAGAATTTATTTCTAAATATGGTATCATTGAGGCATCCGGCTATCCTATTAGCCTTGTTAACTTGATGATTTACTTCTTCCCCGATTTTTCCGATACTAGATATTTTGATGCCCAGGTAATCGACCTCCATGACCTGTTCTATTGGTTTATCTTTCACCACCAGCTTGCACCTAATCGGCTATTTTTTTTCTATTACTATTGTTTTGGTTTTTGTTGAGATTGACTTATTATATTGTTTTGCTGCTATGCAGAATTCGTATAGTAGCCGTTGCAGATCGTTCTCGGTCTCAGCCGTTATTATCGCGTCATCTGCATAACATATAATTTTAAATTCTCTGTTAGCCATTCTATATCCCTTCTTTCTTTTGACCTTCTTTATAATTCCATCCATGACAATATTAAATAGAAAAGGACTTAAAGAGTCTCCTTGCCTGATTCCAAATTCATAGTTGATTGGTTCTGTTATTTCTTCTGCTAATCTTGCGACTACTTTATTTTCTTTATATATATTCTCGATAGTTTTAATTAGGTCTAATGAGATGTTCCTGTTATATAATAGTTGAACGTCTTCTATTTCCACATTGTTGAAAGCTTTTTTTAAGTCTATCAGGCACAAGTATGCTGGAATGTTGTATTCTATGGATTTTTCTTTTCCCTGTCTCATAATGAATACGGCATCGGTGCATGAGCGCCCACTTCTGAATCCTTGCTGTGCTTCTTCCAGTTGTATTCTCGCGTTTATTTTTGTTGTAATAATCTTTGTTGTTAATTTCAGTGTACAGTTTGGTAGCTTTATGCCTCTATAGCTATTTGGATCTTCTTTTTCTCCCTTCTTGTGCATTAATATATAAAATATATAATAAATAAAAGATAATTTTACTAAAACATATGCCTTTATTAGAAAAAAACAGAAAAATATAAAAATATATGTACAAAAATAAAAAATCTATAAAAAAGGTAGATATAAAAACACTGGCCTTAAGTACAATGACTTAGGTTATAAAAATTTACAAAAAAATCACAGATTAGAGTTACACATCTTACATAGCCTCAGAGGTATTTAAAAACTAGTTTTAAAACAATAATTTAATATGTTATAATACAATAGAGAGCGTATTTTATTAAAAGCGTAAGCGGTGTTAAATATTAAGTAAACTCTGTAAAACAATAACAGTTCAAAGCGATATAAAAGCAAATAAAAATATTAAACATAAACATAATGAGCTAAGAAAAATATTTACCATTATCTACACCAAAAACAGGTTTACTTTTGGTTATATAAAAATACATAAAACTTCTTGTTTCTTTCACTACTACATTCAAAAATTAAGGGGACTAATTTTTTTAAACATAATCGAGATATTGTTATTAAATAAAGTATTTGCTTTTTAAGTTGGTAGAACTGTAGTAACATCTGACAAAAATTATCGGTTAGAAAAAAAAATATGTTTTGTATCTGTGAAAATTCCTTGGCGATTTTTCTCTTCTTCTTCTTTATATTAGGCATTCCAGTCTATTTTTCTTTAATGATTCGTCGTTACAGGTCGTCGTTCCATCTTTTTCGTGGGAGTCCTATACTTCTTCGACCCACCTGTGATTTATTTCGAGCTATTTTCACCAATCGTCGTTCGGACATTCTATTTATTATTTTGATTTTCTGTTTCTTATTCACGTGTTAATGTCCTCTACTTCACATATGTGCCTTATGTTGTCATTTGTTTCTCTATCCCAAAGTGTTCTTCCTGCAATTTTTCTTAATGTTTTCATTTCATTTGCTTGTAAGTATCTCTGAGTTTTGTGTGTTTCTGGTCTTGTATCTGCTGTGTAGTTCATAACTAGATTTATATATACGAGATTTTACTTCTGTTCTCAAGTATTTATTTGTCCAAATAGTGTCATTCCAGCATCCTGCTATTCTATTGGCTTTTAATATTTGTTCTTTTATTTCTGCTTCTATGTTGCTGTTATATGATAATTTGATTCCTAAATATTTAATTGTCATCATCTCTCTATAATCTGATTATCGATTTCAATCTTGGACCTAATTGGTTCTTTGGAGATATTTTCATATTAAATTTCTTTGCTGTTGTATTAAACTGATGTAATAATCTCTGCAAGTCATCCTCATTCTCAGTGACTAGGACAGTATCGTCGGCGCAACACAATATTTGTATCTCTTTTTGTCCTTTTTATAGCTTTTTTTGTTTTTACCTGTTTAATTATGTCATCTAATATAATGTTAAACACTAGGGGATTCGGTGAGTCTCCTTGTCTAATACCAGTTGTTACCTCTATGGGTTCAGTTAACTTCGAATTTACTCTCATTTCTATTTTATTTCTTTTGTAAATGTTCTCAATTAGTTTTAATATATCCAATGGAATATTCTACTACGTCTTGTAGCTGTACTCTATCAAATCCTTGTACCAAATCTATAAAGCATAAGAACGCTGGTCTATTATACTCAATTGATTTTTCAGTAAATTGTCTGATTACAAATACTGCGTCGTTACAGGATCTTCCGGTCCTGACTCCTTGGTAACAATTTTTGTCGTCAGTTTTAAAGTTGTGCGCAAGAGGTTAATTCCTCGATAATTATTCGGATAGGTTTTTTCTCCATTTTTAAAAAGCAGTATCATTATGCTTGTTCTCCATTCTTCTGGTATTCGCGATTATTTTGTTTATGAGCTTTGTCAATTCTTTAGTCAGTTTCACTCCTCCGTGCTTTAATAGTTCATTTTGTATTTCGCCCTTACCAGCTGATTTTCGGTCTTTTAATTTTTTAAGAGCTTCCTCCACTGATTTTTAAAATGAATAAATTAATTGAGAAAAAACTTGTAATAAATTTTGACTTAAAAACGAAATTTCTTGTACCATGAGTCACAGACATTAACAAAATCAGGGTTCTTGTACTCAGTAATCGCCATTTAAGTAAGACGATTGTCCCAGAAGTAATGTACAGAGGGGTATAGCGTGTGTTAAACGTAACCTAGAACGTTCGTTCAAACAGCAGTATGTAGTTTGGAAGCTATCGAACACGTGCATACGAAAACAACGTGGGTTTAGTGTTAGTGTGTTGGTAAAATGTCGGAAGTCGGGAAAGAAGACGTTCGAAGTCCTTCAGGTCGCATTAGTGCAATCGAGCAACCTGCTTTGCTTAAAATTTACACTTTATGTGGTAATAAAATTTATGCTGCCTTGAAAAATGCAAATGGTACACATACAGTTCATTATAGTGCAAAGATTACCGAGGGCGCAGAAAGTTCAACGTCAACAATTCAAAGTGAAGCATACGACAAGGACGGAGTTATTGCCACTAACTAAGTTCAGCCAGGCACTATGGTCACTGCAGACTACTACAAACACTTCCTGCAAAAGATATTACGTCTAAAAATCCGGCAAAAGCGTCTAGGAATATTGGAAATCTGTGTTTCAATTTAGCACGACAATGCTTGTCCTCATATCGGTACAACTGTAATGGAACTTTTAGAGAAATATGGATGGGAACCCATCCCCTGCCCCTCATGTAGTCAGGATTTGAGTCCACCTGACTTTGATTTACTTCCAAAACTGACAGAACCGTTGAAAAGAGTCTGTTTTCTGTCTTCAGATGACTTAAGTCAGAGTGTGACATCAAGGAGTCGAGAGCTGCACAAAAACAAGTCACTGAACGGCATCCAATCACTTCTACGACGCGCAATTGGTCAGGAATCTGATTTTTCGTTCAAAATTGTTTAGAGCCCCCAATTATTAACGAAATCTGACAATATTTTTTTTAAATACTCGTAAGCCAATTCCGGACAAATGTAAGGAAGCCGATTTGTAAAATATAACCTCAGAATTTTTTAAAATTCCAAAAGCAGCACGGAACCGGGAGGTGAAATTTCGAGGTTCACGTGAATTCAGGTTTATGCGTTCACAACTGGTTGATCATATGCACCCTTTTAATGGGTGAAAATATGGTTTGGAGGGGAAGAAATTACGATGTTCATCTGAATTAGAGCTTCGCGTTCAAAACTGGTCCCTCGGGGGTTTCTGGGGTAACTGAATCTATTTTTAAGGTCATTTTGATCATTTGCACCCGTTTGAGTTTCGCGTTCAAAATTGGTTCCTCGGGGGTTTCTGAGATCGCTGAATCCATTTTTCAACTCCCATTTTCACCGCTCAAAAGGGTGCATATGATCAAAATGACTCCAAAAATAGATTCAGCGAGCCCAGAAAGTCCCGAGGAACCCGTTTTGAACGCGAAACTCTAATTCAGGTGAATATCGTAATTTCTCCCCCTCCAACCCCCATCTTCACACCTCAAAAGGGTGCACATGATAAAAATGACCCCAAAAATATTTTCAGCTACCCCAGAAATTCCCGACGAACCAGTTTTGAACGCGTGAACTTGAAATCACGTAAATTTCGAAATTTCACCTCCCGGTTATGTGCTGCTTTTTGCAATTTTAAAAAATTTTGAGGTTATATTTTGCAAATCGGTTTCCTTACGTTTGTCTGAAATTCGCTAATGAGTATTTTAAAAAAATTTTCTGATTTCGTTAATAATTGAGGGGTCTAGAGAATTTTGAACGAAAAATCAGATTCCTGGCCCACAGTACCACGTGTTACCTTGTTGTAACAGTAAAGATCTTTTGCTCTGGAGCCAATTGTGCATTATAAAATTTGTATGAAAGATGTTGCACACCTAACTTAGAATTGGAACAATATAATCGATTTGGAAGAACAACTTAAGACTTGCTTCGTGTATCTCATGTTGTTCCAAAACAAATTGAATATCGTCGTGTTGTGATATTTTAACTACTGGTACTGAAACGAGAATTTATTTATATGACCGGAAAATAGAGCAACAATCAAGTGAATATCGTGCAATGGATGAACCAAAATCGAAAAAAAACAGGTCAAGTAGGTTGAGACTTAAGGTCGTATCAACGGTTCTCTTTGATTATCGTGGTGTTGTGCAGAAAGAGTTACTTCCAACTGGCTAAACAGTTTATAAGAAATATTAGTTAAGTGTTGTTTACGTAGATCAATTTGAAAAAATGGCCTGAATTGTTGCAGAATAATTCATGATTGCCTCTCGCAATAATTATTTTTAACTTTTTAATTTATTTTTACTCAGGCGTACAGATCAAGTAGTGATGAAAAAATTTAACGTTTGTGTTCTTTTAATCATTCCGCTTAATTTCTGAAGACAGATAATAGAATCGTGTTAATTTTTTAATAAAAAGAGTTCTGCATATGTACTTGAAAGTATTTAGGATATTCGACTAGTATCTGGTATAAAAGATATGTTTCATTAATATTTTTTCTGTACACGTAGATTTGATACGATCGTTTCTGGTTTAGTGGGCGTGAAAACCGTAATTTTTTACTTATTATGTACCCCTGTTACAACGTTTTCTATATATCAAAGGCTGTATAAGTAGTTTTCTTAGTTCATCTGTTCTATACACAAAGAGTACGGTAAAAATAAATACTATCACTAATATCTCAATATTTGAAGCAGGTTTATCCAAAAGGAACATAAGTTTGTTGATTATTACTTGGCAAGTGTTGCAAATCAAAACGGTTTCTTGGCTTTGCAAACTGTATTTGTTGCTGCTGTTCTTCCTGTTGCCTATTGTATGCAATTTGTTCTTGATATTGCCTCTGGTTTTGGTTTAAAGGTTGATACGCGGTCGGCTGGATATTTTGAGGTTGATACTGGCCAACATATTGTTGTACGAATTGTTGAGGTTGCTGTTGAATTAGCTGCTGCTGAAAAGGTATAAGCTGACGGGGTTGATGTACAAACTGAGGTGGCTGATGCTGTTGTTGTTGAACAGGAAAGCCTTGATTAAACGATCTTGATTCTTGAGTTTGTTGTTGGTAATAGGGTTGTTGAAACTGTTGTAAAGGCACGTATTGTTGCTGAAGGTAATTTTGCTGGGGTTCGAAATTATATGCCCGTGCTGTTTCGTGGCGTCTTTGGATATTGCTGAACAGGGTAGGGGGTCGGAACGTGGTGGGCTGCAAGTGTCCCCCGATTTGAGGTCTTCGCACCGTCACCTCTCTCGAGTTGTCGGGGACCAATAATTGTTGTCGTTTCTGGAACAACAGAGAGAGAGGTATTATTAGGTACTGATTATCCCCAAAAGTTTTGTAAATAACACCCCAAACTTAGGGGGACACTTACATAGATTTTTTTACGTATTACTTTTTAAGAATTATAATTAAATAAACTCTTGTTACTAAATTTTGTAGTTATAACATTAAATTTACTTTTTTTCGGGATTAGTTTAATAAGAAATAAATTAAGTAAAAATATTGGGAGAGTATTGTTTCTTAGAAATAAGCCGACTGTAAGAAATTTTGCTTTAAAGTATGTAGTTAGCTGTTTTACCTCTTCAAATTTCTTAATATTAAAAACAAAAAACATTTAATGCAAGATATTTATAATAAAAAGTTAAGTATTTGGTAAATAAAATTAATATTTTTAGAAACCATCCAATATGTGTATGTGAAGCCTACACAATTTCTCGTCCATTTGGATAAATAAATATGAAAAATAATAAATAAATATTCATTTGCTAGTCTAAATTTTCACCAGAGAAACGAAATATTGAAAAATGCTGGCTGATGAATGGTAAGAATTGCCCTGCCCTAACTCGAAAAAGCTATTTTTCGAACAAAAATTTTAACAGAAAGTAATTTTTTTCCTAAGCAAACCCCTGAAATAATATGTCACTTACTCAGATAATGTACCTATTGATGAAATGAATTTCTCTTATATTGCTTTCAATATCAACAATCAAAACCACGATTGTCCCTAATAGTAACAAAAGATCTTAAAATTCCATAAACTAAATTATGGATTATGGATAATTAAAGTTATAATTTTGTAGCAGAAGTGGAAAAACTTCTTTAATTAATCTCAAAACTTTTTAAATTTATTAAACTAACCTGTGGACTAACTCCGAGCATTTTTAGAGATGGTGGAATATTAAGGATTTGAGGAATCTGAATATGACCAAAATCGACGGTGAACTGTTCGCACCAGATGCCAAAATGTCCAATATCAAATACGGTGAGATCTCCTGGTAGAGTAAGTACTACTGTTTTACCGTCGTATCTTCTTAAGGGAACTTCTTTACCGTTTTCATCGGGGACTCTGACGCCTTGTGGAGATGGCTTGGGGCCTTTGCCAACCCAGAATTTTGCATCTGCAAGAAAATTATGAAATGAAATATTTTTTCTAACAGTATGCTGTGTTATTACAGAATTCCTGCAGTAATTTAATTGGAGATTTCTTTCTTAGCAATGTTATTTCAAAGCCTAAAGTTATTTCAAAATCTGGTTGCAATATAAGCCAAATGTTTAAAAAATATTACTACTCGAATACATGTCAATAAACAATCTCCTAAACTTATGTTTGGATCTTCAAACTAAATGAAGAAATAGTCTACACGAGTTCGCACATTCTAGGAGATTCTAGAAAACAGAGCGTTTAACGAGCTACTTGTAACAGCATAAATACATTTTCATGTCGAAAACTCCTCGTTTGTTGAATGTCACCAAGGACAAAAAAACCGGGAGAATCAACTTCTGAATTGTTATTTTATAGAGGTTTTATATGTCACTTTGCTCAGCTAACTTTATTAATAATAAATAACGACCAATTTTATTACAAATATTGTTGAAGTCGGTGTAGATAAACAATTTAGAATCATGCTTTTGGCTTGGCAATTATGCAAAGGATATTATTTACAAAGATTCTATCATCAGATTCAGTGACAGAGATAATTAATGATTTCTTCCATAATAAAGATTGAAGTCTGATTAAATAATAGACATAGGAATGTAATGCTGTTCTCAGCACATTTTGTTACAACAAGTGCTGGGATTTAGTCCATCCCAACTAATTTTTAGTATCTCGTTTACACAAATTACATTTTATTAGTAACTAGCCGTGCCCGCGGCTTCGCTCGCGTGGACTTGATTCACTACTATCGTCACTGCTTATTTCTTATGTTATCTAACGTATTAAAACATCTGCCATTATTTCCCCTTATCTCCCATTATTTCTCCTTATCTCCCATTATCTAATTCCATAATTCCATAATTCCCATTATCTAGACTTATCTCTGCTTATCTCCCATTATTTCTCCTTATCTCTCATTATTTATTCTTATCTCCCGTGATCTCACCTTATCTTCCCTTATCTAGGCTTATATCGAATTATATAGAAGATATGTATAAATTTATAAAAACTCGTTAATCGGATAAGTGGTTCTCCAGTGATAAGCGCACTAACAGACAGACAGACAGAGAGACGTTGCATTTTATATATATTATATTCTTTGCTACATGATATAGTTCAATATCTAATGCTTTAGGCAGTGTATTGCAAGACAACGCGCTAGCGGCAAACTTTTCTCCGACTTGATTCACTATTATCGTCACTGCTTATTCCTTATATCACCTAACGTAATAAAATATATCTTATAACCTGGACAGAGAACATATGTATGTTTAAAAAAAGCACGTAAATCGGATAAGTGGTTCTCCAGTGATAAGCACACTAACGGACAGACAGACAGACAGAGAGACGTTGCATTTTATATATATTATAGATATTCTTTGCTACATGATATTGTTCCATATTTAATGGTTTAGCTTGTTTAAAAAAAAAGCACGTAAATCGGATAAGTGGTTCTCCAGTGATAAGGGCACTGACGGACAGACAGATAAAGATACGTTGCATTTTATATATATTATAGATGTAATAAAAATATATATCTATAACCTGGTCAGAGAACATATGTATGAATTTAAAAAATCACCTAAATCGGATAAGTGGTTCTCGAGGGATAAGCGCACTAACGGACAGACAGACAGACAGAGAGACGTTGCATTTTATATATATTATAGATATAGATTATTATTATTGTTATATAAACCTGGCCAAAGAATATATGTATGAATTTAAAAAAAGACACGTAAATCGGATAAGTGGTTCTCGCGTGATAAACGTACTAATGGACAGATAGACAGAGAGACATTGCATTATATATATATATATATATATATATATATATATATATATATATATATATATATATATATATATATATATATATATATATATATATATATACATATATATATATATATATATATATATATATATATATATATATATATATATATATATATATATATATATATATATTATAGATTATAGGTATTCTCTGCTACATAATATTGTTCCATATTTAATGGTTTAGACTGTGTATTCAAGGGAACGCGCTAGCGGCAAACTTTTTTCCGACTTCATTCACTATTATTGCCACTGCTCATTCCTTATGCTACCTATCGTAATAAAATATAGCCTATAACCTGGCCAGAGAACATATGTATGTTTTAAAAAAAAAAGTACGTAAATCGGATAAGTGGTTCTCCAGTGATAAGCGCACTAACGGACAGACAGACAGAGAGATGTTGTATTTTATATATATTATAGACTATAGATATAGAAGATTATAGAAGTAAGTTGAAAAAGAACTACATCGTCATATGCACACGTTCTTAGAAAAATACTTAAAATTGTATATAACTTTTCAATAATTTGCCGTCTTTGTTTTATCTGATATATTGGCTGGCAAGGTATCATGATCTATGGTTGTTTAAAAAATGGCAAAATTTGCCTCAGTATGATTTAAGTAGTTAAAATGAATGAGACGTTTGGAAAGTTTCCCAAACAATTTAAATATGTGTAAATCGAAAGGTGGATATCTGTAATGTCTTAGGACTTTAACAGCCTGTAGCACAAAAACAGCTCGATGTATGATTTTAGCCAGTTTAACCAGAATCGACATTTATGACTACGATACCCAGATCTGCAGCTTAGGGTGAGTTCTAGACTAATATTTACAATTTTAAATAGCTACGAGTTTGCTATCTTAATGTATCACAATCTTTAGATTCGACATTTCGGCTGTACATTCAACTTCCATATCCAGTTAGGGGACCTGAGTTCAGGGTTTTACTAATTAAATATGACAACATTATAATTAAAAGGTAGCTGGACATGGAACCTAGTTCTACCGAGATATGTTACAGTGTATTAGGTAGCCTTGGGAAAGCATCGTTATGGACGTTTTAACCTAATATTTTTCAAGTTTATTTTCAAACTATATTAAACGGAGTGATAATTGATTATACCATTTTTCATTCGGCTGAACCCACAGACATAGAGGATGGACTGAGTGTTCCATATCCCGCTGTGAAGTAAATATGGACACAAAAGTGTGAGAGAGACAAAGTGAATGAGCGGAGAGTAGTTGTATCTTTCTAGAATGCCGCTAAGCTACGGCCCTCTTGAAAATAATATTTCTAAGTGTTCTATTTGAACTAAAATCGGGTATGGGGGCTTTTCTCGCCTTGAATTGCGTCTCGTAGCCTTATTTATTACAGACCTACAGAAAAGAGACAGGTATTGGCCACACAGTCGCTTTGTCTCTTTCTAGAGAGTGGTCAATTTTGTGAGGTTAATGCTCACTGTTACTACACGGTAGTAAATATTTTGAAACATGGCATGGAGTATAGAATTGTGTTTAAAAGTAATTTTCTGGGTGTTACATACACCTGGGCGCTGCAAAAAGTATTCATATTTATGTAAATATTTTAAAGGTTATTTAGTGAACAGTACAAAAAAATGGCGACTATAAATTTTTATTGTACTTTAAATTATAAGAATTTTTTTTTTTTAAAATATGTTTTAAATGTTAACATTATTTTTTATCGGGTTAAATGGACCACTGATGAAAACTTCTCTGCAGGATAACTTCACAAAAAATAAATATTAATCTTGTAACATAATGTAGTAGTTAAAAATTGTCGAAGGGTTTTTTTTTCAAAAATAAAACATTTACGGTGTTTCAAACTTTAGTATGCAATTTTCGACCAAAAACTTTACGTTTAATTGTTTATAAAAAACTAGCCGGGCCCGCGACTCCGCTCGTGTGGACTTTATTCACTACTATCGTCACTGCTTATTCCTTATATTACCTAAAGTAATAAAATATCTGCCATTATTTCCCCTTATCTTCCATTATTTCTTCTTATCTCTCATTATCTCTACATAATTTACATTATCTAGGTTTATCTCTGCTCATCTCCCATTATTTCTCCTTATCTCCCATTATTTCTCCCTATCTTCCATTACCTCACCTTATCTCCCATTATCTAGGCTTATCTCGCAATATTTCTCCTTATCTCTCATTATTTCTCCTTATCTCCATTATCCCACCATAACTCCCATTATCTAGATTTATCTCTGCTTATCTCCCATTATTTCTCCTTATCTCCCATTATTTATACTTATCTCCCATTATCTCACCTTATCTCCCATTATCTAGGCTTATATCGAATTATATAGAACATATGTATAAATTTATAAAAACACGTAAATTGGATAAGTGGTTCTCGAGTGCCCTAACGGACAGACAGACAGAGAGACGTTGCATTTTATATATATTATAGATATTCTTTGTTACATGATATTGTTCCATATTAATGGTTTAGCATGTTAAAAAAAAGCACGTAAATCGGATAAGTGGTTCTCCAGTGATAAGCGCACAAAGGGACAAACATACAGAGAGACGTTGCATTTTATATATATTATATCCTTTGCTACATGACATTGTTCCATATTCAGTGGTTTAGGCAGTGTATTGCAAGAGAACGCGCTAGCGGTAATCTTTTTTCCGATTTGATTCACTATTAACGTCACTGCTTATTTCTCATGTTACCTAACGTAATAAAATATCGCCTATAACTTGGCCAGAGAACATATGTATGTTTTTTAAAAAAAACACGTAAATCGGATAAGTGGTTCTACAGTGATAAGCGCACTAACGGACAGACAGGCAGACAGAGAGACGTTGCATTTTATATATATTATAGATATACATTATTATTATTATATAACCTGGTCAAAGAATATATGTATGAATTTAAAAAAGAAGAATGATAAGTGGTTCTCGCGTGATAAACGCACTAATGGACTGACAGACAGACAGAGAGACATTACATTTTATATATATTATAGATTATAGATATACTACATAATATTGTTCCATATTTAATGATTTAGGCGGTGTATTGCAAGGCAAACTTTTTTCCGACTTCATTCACTATTATCGTCACTGCTCATTCCTTATTCTAAAAAAAAAGTAAGTAAATCGGATAAGTGGTTCTCCAGTGATAAGCGCACTAACGGACAGACAGACAGACAGACAGATAGACAGACAGAGAGTCGTTGCATTTTATATATATTAAAGATTATCTATTAGAAAAATTAAAAAAACCTTTCGACATTTTGTAGGAAAGGTAATTAGGATTTAAAAAAAAAAGTTAAAAAACATTAAAACTTGAACAGAGGTGGCGGTCCCAATGGGACAACAGGTCACATTTAATACTATAGTTTTGTAATGGAATGAAATTTTCTTAGAATTTTTTCTTTGAATAATTCCTAGAAGTATAGAGAATAAAAATCCGTAAAAAAAAACGAATTTTTGAAAATTCGAGGTGTATCTGATCCTTTAATGCGCTTTGAAATGAAAGTACCTATTTTATTCGAATATAAGAATGGCGATGACGTTACTATTATTTTCATGCAGTTAGGAGTGATTATAATTGCTTGTTCAATAAGGCGACACTAATGTTTGGTTTATTTCTTTTAAATTTAATTAACCATTTTTCTCTTTTTGTCTACTACTCCTTTATTTATGTTTTCGAATACAGACATAAAACGTCAATAAATCCATCGATTCAATAAAACAACTCTAAATCTATGGATCATCCATTTATAAATAAAAATGATATAACTTTCAACACAGCTCTGGTTGAATTAACTTTTAGTGTATATGGTTCTTCGTGTTCAGTTTTGTAGGGTAATTATGGTTTTAATAGTTTTAAATCTTTCTTAAAGAAAGTTCTCGTCGCTCATATTTTAACTGCTTTATTCTGTGTTCTGGTATCAATTGTATGGTAAGAAGAATAAATTGTAGATGTCTGGCTCCTACTTCAACTTTCTTGTTTATTTTAATGAATTAATTTTAAAACTAAAATAAAATATATGTTAAAGTGCTGGACCTAAATAGGTGATAATGAATTTTTATGTCTAATTTTAACCTTCTGTAGGACATTATTTATCGATTCTAAAAATGCTATTTATAAGTGAAAACCCTATACATCTTGTAATCTGCCTATATGTAGGTATGCATGTGTATATGTAGGTATTTGTGGATATAACTGGAGAACGAATAATCCAATATCGTGTGGTTTTCTTTCACATGTAATTATTTAAAATTGCTTGAAAGACAAATCACATTGCGGCGGCATCTGTTAAGCTAATACCATTTTTTTTTAATCTGTGTAGTGACCGGGACATCATTACGACTTTTGATTATGTACACCTTGTATATTACTCTTAAGAGTTTTGTCTTTGTAAACAAATATTTTTTAATACAATCTTTGAAAATAATCCGATCGTTATTGCAGCACACCCTTTATATGAGTTTTTTCGAGTAACTGTTATAGTACATATATAGTCCCATATTATTCATATAGGTTATAGGTTTTCTGCCTAACAATTTTTAAAAAATAATAGTTTGTTATTGTCGTATGTATATGATTTATACGAGTGGTAGCTTTATTCTTCTATAACATTTTTTGTCGGCAGAGGAATTTTTCAAATTTTTTCAATAAAAATTACCGTCTAGTTTCGTGAGAAATCCTGTATATAATTTCTCGTTATAATTTATAACCTACCCCAGGACTTACTTTATTTTCAAGTAAAGTTTCATGAAGATTCATTGAATTGTTGGGTGATGCCGGAACAGAAAAAGAGAAAATCTCTGCAAATGGTTTTTGTGACGGCTATATAAATCGGCAAGTTTTACAAGTTATTTTGCAGGAAAAATAGTGCGCATCGATATTTTTTGATGCAATTTTAACGTATTTATTGATTTGTGTATGATTATTTTTTATTACTTAAGAAGAGTGGAGTAGTTAGGACCCATAATCAGAAATTCCCACAGATATGGATTACTACAGCAAATACTCCAAGGCAATGTTTTTGGAAAAAGGGGACTAGAACGCAGACGTATCTCCTGGTTAAATTGATTCTTAACAAATACTGCCGGTCTTTTCAGAGCTGCAGTGGATAAAGTAATAATAGCCAGAATATTGTCAACATTCGAACCGAATAGGAACTTTGAGAAGAAGAAGAACGTTCTGTCTGTCAATCGGCCAGTAGGCCACTGTTAAAATTTTCCTGCCTCTAAACCACAAGAGGCCTTTGATGATCTGGATAGTGATGCCGAGTATAATACATCACAACAAGCAGAAAATTTAGAACCTAAGTTGTTTACTCAAACCGAGCTAAATGATTTGGTTAGTGATTTGAGTATAACGAAGGAAAAAGCTGAACTGCTTGGCTTCTTACTCAAAGTAAAAAACTTGTTGGCAGCAGGAACAAACATTTATGTATATAGAAGAGGAGAGCCGAAATTTTCTCAATTTTTCAGATAAGAAGGTGATTTAGGATACCGCTCAGATATTGCCGGAATTCGAAATTGAAAATAAAAAGAAAGAATGGAGGCTTCTAAAAATAGTTTAAAGAATGTTTTATTACACACTTATGCATCATTACATGTTGCTCATTCTGTTTTTATGAAGGAAAGCTATAAAAACCTTGATATAGTTTTAAATAAAATAAAAACTATCCGCTCAAGGTTGGATGATATGTGGCGATTTGAAAGTGTCAAGCTTGTCCCTTGACCAGCAAAGACGGTATTAGTGCCGCTCGAATACCAATATGATGGGAGATTACTGTTGGTCACTTCATCGAGAAGATCAGCAAATGACTCACAGGAGAAAAAGCTATATCAAAAGCTTTAGTGGGAAGAGGGAAATGAAATATAAGCCAATGGATATATAAAGCCTATGTAATAAAGATATATTTTCATGCTTATACTTCAATAAAACCTTTGTTCATATTGTAACATTAATTTATTTTTCATTCCTATTGTATGTTCCGGTAATTTTCTAATTTATAACGAAGTCACAATGTGACGAAACTGTGCGTGATAGAGATAAACTGAGCTCAGATATGGATGTACCATTAAAAAAATCATAAGAATCAGCTATTAACGTTAAATAACCGGCCAAGTGCAAGTCGGAATTGCGCAATTAGTGTTCCATACGTTGATTACTTTTAACATAAAAATGTTTGTTACGAAGGTAAAAAAATGATCAGTGACTTTACAAAACACCCTAAATGAGTTTTCAACAATTTTTTTTTCCGATTTTTACTGAAAACTTGATAACCTTGAATTTTTTTTTATATACCACAACACAATGTACCGAAATAGAGACATTTGAACAAAACTATGATTACTTCAATTTACACAAAAAAGTAAAGGAGGCTGCTGATTGTACAAGTCTAAAACGGCTGGACAGCTTTCTGACGACCATAATAATATAATAACAGATGTAAATGAAAAGAGAAATGTTTGGATGAGATATGTGGAAGAATCGTTCAGCGATGATCGACAAATCTTTATTATTACAGATTGAGAGACGGGGCCTAGAATTACAATTGATGAAGTGGGGGCTGCAAAAAAAAAATTGAAGAACGGAAAATCAGTGGGTCCAGATAATTTCTATGCGGAAATTCTTAAAGTCATGAATGATGCTGAAATAGAATGGCTTACTTCTATGCTCAATAATATATACGACTCTGGAGATATTCCTCGGAGCTGGCTGAAATCTACCTCTATAACACTACCAAAGAAACCTGGCGCGAAGAAATGCGAGGAATTTAGAATTATTAGTGTCATGAGTCACCTACTTAAAACCTTTCAGAAGATTATCCACAACAGAATATACAAAAAAAAAAATGAGGCGCACATATCCTGTACTCAATTTGGTTTCCGAATGCTTTGGGTGTACGTGATGTTCTTTTTGCTGTTCAGGTCCTGGTTCAACGCTGCAGGGATGTTAACTGTAACGTGTATGTCTGCTTCATAGACTATCGGAAAGCTTTCGGTAGAGTTAAACATGACAAGCTAAAGTCTATTAACCTGGACGATAAAGACATAAGGGTTATAAATAACATCTACTATAACCAGACAGCCACCATTAAAATAGATTGACAATACACAGAAGATGTTGCAATTGAGCGTGGAGTCCGCCAAGGTTGTATCCTGTCGCCTCTCCTTTTGACTATTTATTCGGAAAAAATTATCAGAACGACATCGGAGGAGATCGATGAGGGAATTGTGGTGAATGGAGAACGTCTGAATAATATAAGATATGTGGACGATACGATCATCTTTGCAGGTAGTCTGTAAGGTTTGCGGTCTCTTGTTTCAAAATTGCTAAAAAAAGTCTGCGTTTAGGTCTCGAATTCAAGATCAAAAAAACGAAATACATATCAGAAAAAGTCTGCGTCTCGGTCTCGATATTAACATCAAAAAAACGAAATACATATCAGTAAAAACCAGATACCATCCTGAGAATTAGTAGTTGAGGTGCAACCAATTGAAAGAGTTAGTGACTTCACTTATTTGGGCACCATCATAAATGACCAATGGGATCACTCAGTCGAGATAAAAAGACGTATAGAGATGGCAAGAACTTCATTCGTCAAGATGAACAAAATCTTCAAGAGTCAAGATTTACTATTTAGCACTAAAGTTCGATTACTTCGGTGCTATGTCTTCTCAGTGCTCATGTACGGAGTCGAATCTTGGACCTTGACCGACGCCACCATGAGGAGATTTGAGGCCTTCGCAATGTGGTGCTATCGTCGAATATTAAGAATCTCTTGGGTAAACAGAGTAGCAAACGTGGAAGTTTTGGGTAAGCAATGCGAAATACCTTTTAGCGTAAAGAGACGAAAACTTGAATACCTGGGCCACATATTGAGGAATGAACAACGCTATGGCCTGCAACAACTTATACTCCAAGGAAAAGTATATGGCAAGAGAGGACCAGGACGATGACGAAATTCTTGGCTCCAGAATCTAAGAACATGGTTTTCCTTAACAACCACAGACCTTTGTCGTGCGACTGTTAACAGAGTCAGGATTGCTCTTTTGATCGCCAATATCCGAAACGGATAGGCACCTTTAGAAGAAGATATACCACAGATAAATTATTAAAGATAAAGCACTCGTGATAATTTTCGTTCAATCTACACCGTGTGGAGAAGATCCTAGAATTTTTTAAAAATGTTTTGATCAGTAATTTTCGAGATAACGGGGGGACAGCGATTTTTCGCCATTTTAAAAAATAATACTTAGAAAAGTGTGCGCAAGTATTACATTATATATATTTTTAAACTCGTGTTTTTACAGGCTTTCATTTGTTACGACACTCGATGATCTGGTAAAATTTTTTTTTTTTCATTTCCGATTTCACCGCCCAAAACTAACCTTTAAGTCAAACTACACGGCTCTGATAAGACCATCAATTCGTATATTAGTGCCAAATTTCAACTTTCTATGGCAAATAGTTTCGGAAAAGATCGGGTGTAACAGACGGACAGACATACACCGAAGTAATCTTATAAGTGTTCCTCCACATGGAATACTTAAAAAGGTTTAGAAAGTTTTTTCGTTGGCCTGTGTAGTATTTCGTGAAATGACGAGTAAGATGATTCCTTTTTAAATTCATTTAGTTTTTACCGGTAATTCCTAATTCTTAATTAATTGTTAAAAAAATGAACAATCAATAAAAGATGTATTAAAAACAATTACAACTGGTTTTTGACAGTTTTAATAACAAATTAGCATTTACTTTCCGTCAAGCGAGATATGAATCGTTACTAGAGAATTGCTTTCCCGGTAATATGAGGACGCAACACGAGAAAATATATTTTTTAATGAGATCCCGGGTTTTGATTTTTATAAAACACAGACATATGATTGAACTACGTATTTGTAAAATTCAAAATAATAATGTTTCGTAGCTTTTGTGGCATGATTTTGTAACTCTATCGCTCCTTTATATAATACATGTTACTTCTTACGTCAAATTTGAAAACAAATTGTTTTCTTAAATTATAAATATATTACTTTCTTAATTAATCTACATTACAATAAAGGTCGCAGTAAAATTATTCAATGACTTAATAACGATACCAAATTTTGCAACTCTAACGTTGATACGAGTTTTATATTTACAGTCTGTTAATTAAGAACGTGACCGCTCGTATGCTTCAAAAAATGTGTTTTAAGAACATTTTTTGCCATCAACAACGACGCATTTACCTTAATAAGTTGTCTAATCGCCTCCTGCATCAATAATCGCCTGATATCTTCGAGGCATGCTGTTGACGAGATTTTCTGCATACTCTGCAAATTTTTCGAATCTCGCGAGACAACTGAGTCAAAGTCCTCAGAGTCTCTGAGCTTTTGCTTTAAAAGGGACCAAAGGTTTTCAATATGGTTGGCGTCCGGCGATTGTGAGGGTCACTCTAGTATCTTATCGTGGGCCCAAGCGAGACGCTTCGCGTCGTGATTTTCGCCCAACAAAGGTTTCTTCAACGTGCTGCGAAATTTGACATCATGAGCACGAAGATATTTTCGTCATCGGGCACATTTAAACTCCATTTTCTTAATTTTGCCGCTCCTTGACGCAGCGTCAATTTCGGAACCCGTGAAAATAAAGACACGATTCGTTTTTCGACTTTCGGAGTAACTTTGTCTACCGAACCACGTTTTGGCAAGTCGTCGAAATTTTTCATCTCGTTAAAATGATTTACCCACTTTTTCACAAACGACACCGACATTGTAATATATTTAGCGGTCGCAAAATTATCATTTTAGGCCCCATTGGATGGGAACAAAAAAAGCTTCTGGCGCTGACGGAATACCTGCCATAGTTCTCAAAAACTGTGCGAAGGAACTGACACCAGTTTTCTGTAGACTTTTCAACCTATCCTACAGAAAGGGAATATTTCCTTCCTGCTGGAAATGTGCCACGGTTCAGCCGATACCTAAAAAAGGCAAGAAGACCTTGCCAAATAACTACCGACTACTCGCACTGCTTTCAATAATATCGAAAGTCATGGAAAAGGCTATCAATCAACATCTTCTAAAATATCTTGAAGAATTTAACATTAATAGCGATCACCAATATGGCTTTCGTAAAAATAGATCAACAGGAGATCTTCTGACTTATGTAACACATGTTTGGAGCGACGCAATTGAACACTTTGGACAATCTCGAGCGGTTGCTCTTGACATATCCAAGGCATTCGATCGTGTTTGGCATGATGGGCTGTTAGCTAAGCTGCGTTCTTGTGGTATGTCTGAAAAGTTCGGTTTGTGGCTCTCATGTTTTCTCAGTGAGCGTTCTTTACGAGTGGCGGTGGACGGATTTCTTTCTAACACCTTCACTATCAACGCCGGTGTGCCGTAAGGCTCCATACTGTTTCCTACTCTCTTTCTCGTATACATTAAGGATCTGCTGGAAAAGACCGGAAATCCAATCTACAGCTTTGCAGATGATAGTACGCTTATCTCTTAATTCACTTTGAACGCTCGGACATCGGCTGCTCAGGCGAGTGTCCGCAGACAGCGGGAAGTTGTTCAACTTAACAAAGACCGAAAAGAAATTCTATCTTGGGGTGACAGTAACTAAGTGGAATTCAACGCTACAAAAATCCAGGTGCCAGTTTTTTTTTAAAAAAGTTAACGTTGCTGAACCCGACATAGTTTTGGCGGGACACTCCATTCCTCTAACATCGTCACTCAATTTGTTGGGCGTTAATTTGGGAGCAAATATGTCCTGGCATGAGCATGTTGCAGGCATAGCAAGGAGAGCTTCTCAAAAGTTGAGAATATTATTTCGAAATAGAAAGCTTTACACTCCACAACAACTGTTAATTCCTTACAAAGCTCAGATTCCACCAACTATCGAATACTGCTCCCATGTTTGGGGCTCTGCTCCCAAACATACACTGCATTTGTTGGATTCTATTCAGAGAAGAGCTGTTCGTCTGATTGGAGACCCGGAACTGACCGGCGACCTTAATTCGTTGGAACATCGAAGAACGGTTGGTGACTTGAGCCTATTATACAAGTATTTTCATGGAAAGTGTTCGGAGGACGTGGCCTGTTTAATTCCTCCCAGTCGCGCTGATACTTCATATCCGTATGAGGTTCAGCTTGTTACTCCTCGTACAACGCTTTTCAAGCAGTCTTTTATATGGAGAACATCATCCCTTTGGAATAATTTGCCCAGGACTGTGTTTCCCACGTCCCTGCAATACGTGTGCTAGACCCATAAAAAAAAACTGCCTGGAACCGACGCGCAAACAAGTGACTCATTTTGGAGTTTAGTTTTTAGTTTGGAATCGACTAATACTTTTACTAAAATGTGTCGTAGACAAAGGTTCCCTCTACCGATTTTTTGTTGAATCGCTGGAATCGCATCTACCAAAAATGAATTATCGAGGACACGTTCTTACTTGACAGACTGTATGTTTTTATTGTTCCGTACGGAATACTCATGGGGTCACTTCGGTGTCTGTCCGTCTGTTACACCCTATTTTCTACGAAACTATCTTTTTACTGTTCACCTCCCCACCTGAGTAGGGATTTTATCCTTTTTCATATCCTGAGAATATCGGCGGGGATGTCGTAATACCCGTCGACCTTGTCCAAGTACTGAACGATACATTTTTGTATTTCACGGCACGTTTTAGGCAACGCGGTAGTGCTGCGACGGTCGCTATTGCATTTTTGCAAACAACTATTACCTACTATTGCATTTCTGCAAACAACTACTATCAACTTGTCGGGACTGGAACCCGATATCTTCTGCACCCCAAGCAAGTACTACGCCACGGAGCCATGTTGACATAGAAAGTTGAAATTTGGCACAAATATAGGAATTAATGGTCCGAACAGAAACTGTGTAGTCTTGAAAGTTAAATTTTGACTTAAGGGGTACTAGGAGGGTAAATTCGAAAGTGAAAAAAAAAAATTACCAGTTCATCGAGAGGAGTATCAATGGAAAGTTTGTGAAAATATATATGATGTAATACTTTCACGCAGTTTTCTTTGTGTTATTTTAAAAAAATTGCCAAAAATCGATTACCTCGAAAAGTACTGATCAAAAATTTTGAAAAAATTGAGCGAAAATTATCAGGGCATTACGTTTGATAATTTATCTGGTATAAAAAAAACTATCAAACCGACTGACAAGTCGCTCTTGTACCGATGTATAATTTTATTTTATTTTAAAAGCAATCACTGTACGGAACAATAATTGCTCAAGTCCGACTTGTACTTGGCAAGTTTTTAGTGTCCCGTATGGAAACTATTTGTGTAATAATATAGGAATTGATGGCCCCATCAGAGCCAAGTAGTTTTGAAAGTTAAATTTTGACTTAAGGGGTTAGTTTTGGGGGGTGAAATCGGAAGTGAAAAAAAAATTTTTTTACTAGGTAATCGAGTGTAGTGTCAAATGAAAGCTTGTGAAAACACGAGTAAAAAATATATATATAATGTAATACTTGCGCGCACTTTTCTTTGTATTATTTTTAAAAAATCGCGAAAAATCGCTGTCCACCCGCCTTATCTCGAAAAGTACCTATCAAAAAATTTTGAAAAAAATTCTGAAATATTCTCCACGGGGTGTAGATTGAACGAAAATTATCACGAGTGCATTACCTGTAATAATTTATATGGTATATAAAAAAAACAGAAATATCAAGGTCATCAGATTTCAGTAAAGATTGGAAACAAACTTGGTTGAAAACTCATTTGGGGTGTGTTTTGTGAAGTCACTGATCATTTTATACTTCCGTTACATTTTTTATTTTAAAAGGAATCAACGTACGGAACACTAATTGCGCAAGTTCAACTTGCACTTGACCGGTTTTTTTTATTTTAATACGTGTTTGTTAGGTTATCATCTTTAAGCATGAAGATACCAATTAACGCTAATTTAGAATATCGCAGCCTGTATTTTAACATAATTAAAGTGTTTCAAGGGCTTAGCTTTTGTATACTAAAAACAGATCTTGGATCACCGTGTAATTTTTAGCTCATAAATTATGCAGTATAATTTTCCCCCACATTTTCCCTAACCCTGCAAGTAAAATAAGCATGTGTCGAGAACTACATATTAAAAATATACTAAAATATCCTTAATTATACAACTCCAGTTTTTGTAGATTGATTAATTATAACCATTACAAAAACTCACCATAAAAAGAATTCAGTGAAAGTTTGATAAAATAAAGGAAAAAGCGCTATAATTTCACTCATTCAATTATGTCAACTTATAACAAGACCAGACTGCCGGTGATATTAAATTTAATATTTGGATTTAGTTGGCGCAGGGGAAACAGGTGTAATACGTGCCTATTATTAATTGATAAATTAATTATTTACATTTCTTAAGGCTATGTTTACAATAAAGAAAGTAGTTGGTAAATTTTGTATACAGTTCGTCACTGAAAACTCTGGTTTCCAACTTTTGTTTTCCAAAATCTTGTTCTTGTTGTCACGAAATAACTTATTAGTTGCAGTAGAAACTATAAACAGTAAAGAAAAGGGTCGTACTTATGAACGAGATAATTGATCCACACATCTAATGATCTGGTCAAAGATCTTTTAGCCCCTGTACCAGCAGTTTAATGTAGGTATTTAACCATTTTATTTATTTATTTTATTTAGCGTATGGCTTACAACATCACAACATGATGAGGTTAAAAGTAAAAACAAATACTTATAGAATTGTGTATAAGAACAGATTAAGTCACAAACTTAGATATGTAATCGACTGACTTCTGGGTTGCCATTAGGAAATCTTGTGGATCGCCTTTGCATGCCCTCAGTGGAAATTCCTGCACTATGTGTTTGACTGTCTGTCTCTCAGCACCACAATCGCAAGCGGATGAAGGGAGTTTACCCCACAAGAGTAGGCGCATCTTCCTCAGTTGGTTCTGATGCAGTTAAGGATTGACTAAATCCTGCGGGGACTGTCAAATCCTTAGGGTTTACTGGAGATGCACGGCATACTATGAAAGTTTAGTGCTGGTTTTACCTTACCTTTCCATCGAGTATATATGTCAAGGGTGGTTTGGTCAAGAGCTTGAATCTATATATCTATCTAAAGTAAATCCTAAGATATAAGATCCTGCCTTTTTGCTTTTTCAATGGGGCAATAAACGACCCTATTAAGGTTTTGTGCATAGTTGCCAGGTATTATGATAAACGTATTTTTATTTTACCTACTTTGTATACCGCCCTCACTTGCACCTGCAATCATATTGGATCTATTTTTACCTATATATTTACTACCTGGCAACCCGGTTTGGAGCCCTTTAAGTATTTGATAATATGGGCCTAATGATCACAGGTTCTCATTAAGATTCGAAAGATACTTTTTATTATTTTTACTTACAACTTACAAAGTAACGATTCTGTTTTAATTATGTGGCGTCCGTGGGAAAATTGCAATAGTGGCTATCGCAAGAGAAAACATTATCACTTGACGCTAAACAAATAGTGAAAAATATTTACGACAGTTAGGTAAAAAGAAATTTGAATAAACAAAGTGCTTTGCAAGAAACCAGTGAACTAACAAAAACCCCAGTTTCAACGATTAAGGGTATTGTAGGAAAACCATCACTCAGGAACAGGAAAAAATGGAAAGATTTTCAAATGCATCATGTAGACGATTGTGAAAAAGACGTCATCAGGAAAAAAATATATTCTATGTATGAAGAGCAGCTGGTGACGACACCAGACAAAATAAAATTAAGACTGGTGCAAGGCGGGACCAATATACATTGTGGCCGATCAACCCTTCACAGAATTCTCTTAAGAATGGGATTCACGTTCCGAAAAATCAACAAAAGGCAAGTAGTGATGGAGTCACAAAGATTACGAATCTTGCGACACACTTATTTACAAGAAATTAGAAAGTATTGATCAGAGAATTGGCCAATAATTTACCTTGAGGAAACATGGTTCGAATTCGGATCTTATATTTTGGTACAGGCTATATCTATTTTTAACTATGAACTTAGCACTTAACCAACTTGTAGAACTATACTCTATAGTATGGATTCCAATACTAGCCGATTTTTAGAGTTTATTGATAACGCATAGATTCGAATATGTAGAGTTAATCCTGACTTAAATATATGTTAAGGAATAGCTTTTTCTTATTTAAGACTTGTAATCAAGAAACCTGCTTTCATTTAATTCAATTTGTTCTAAATACCATCCGTTAAGACTGTTTGCCTTATTTGTGTGCTGGAGCACTAACTATAAAGCTGGAATTTTCAACAAAGAAAATGGCTGATATGTAAATATTTGTTATAGCTGAAGCCCTTATTTTAAAAATCATTTAGTTTATGTATGGTAATTGGTCTTTCAGTATTCGTTAAAACATGCTCTCGATTGAAAACGATCTTATTCTCTATAGAAAAATGTCGAAAAACTGTCATGTTCTGCCCTTTTTCTATACATTCATTTTGCGTGTTCCATATCATTATAAATTATTCTGACAAGCTGAACGTTCCGTCCTCGGTATGGACTGACTGTCTTTTATTATTAATTGGGTTACGTTTCTCTTGTTTCCCCAATAATTTTAATTGGCTGAATTTCTAGTTGATTTATCGACTAATATTTGCATTAAGTATTGAAATGGTAGTCAATGGAATAATCATGTTAGAAATCAGTTTGCCAGCTTTAGTATTTATTATTTTAGTTATTATTTAATAGCGATGGGATAGACTTGGTTGCTGAATATATTTAAATTAATTAAATAAATATTTTTATTTTAATAATGTTTTATTTGTTTGACAATTGCCTTGATATACTGCTGAATATAATGTTTTTATTTTGAGTGCTATAAAAACAGTGCATAAATTTTTATAGAGTTATAAATATATCATTCCAATGACAAAACAATGAATGTGCAAATTAGATGGTTGTGCGAAACTAAAATAATTATTCTATGTAGAAAAAACTATAACGTATTTTTAAACCTCCAATACTGGTACATTATGTAATATAATAGCTAGTTTTTTTAAGAGTGATCTACAATTACGTAATAATGTTACGTTATTTCGATCTGAGGGAAACATAAAAAAGGCAGGTCTATTTATTTATGTTGGTGACAATCAAATTGACAGACAGCTAAATCAATTGTTTATATTTAGTTTACGACATGAGTATACAGAGAGTTCCATAATTGAACGTAGATCACTCTTAAAAAAAGCATAATACATATTTGTATATTTTATAAACTTTCAAAATCATTTTTTTTTGCTATTAAATTCAAAACATAACGATCAAATATTTATTCTTACAGGACATAGGTAGAGGGCTGAATCTGAACTAACCTGAAAGCAAAACCATTATTTAGTTGTTAAATTTATATAAAGAGGAAAATTGAAAAAAAAAAAGTCAGTGCTTTTTAATTATTACGCCGCATTATGTGCAAGAGTGAAAAAAAGTGGAAGGAACAGTTTGTTTACTTTTTTTAAGCTAAAATGAGTTCAAATTCTAAATAAAATGCAAAATCTAATTTTTGTTTTTGTAAACATTTTTTTTTTCATCGCTTAGCGAGTGAAACAAATTGAGTGTAATAGTTTATTTTTTATTTCCTCACTTCATTGACATGATAGATGCCTATCTGGCCAACTTCCAGATCCTGATGGAGTGTACACGTAACCTGTTAGAATTATGCTCTAGGAATAACAGGGTTGAACTACCGTGGGTTGCAGGACATTCGGGGATAACAGGAAATGAAAAAGCGGACGAATTAGCAAGATACGGAGCTATTAAAGCATACAGGGGTCCAGCACCAGCATTTGGTAGACCAAAACAGGTGTTAAAAATGACAATCCTTCCTGCTTTAACTGACGTCCTTTGTTTAACAAAGACCCAGACCAAACTAGTGGTGGGACTGATAACCGGTCACTTTTCCTTGACGAAACATTTTCAGAAAATTGGAATCCACAATGGTCCCACGATATATAGAACATGTGGCGAAGAGGAAGATACTACTATGCACCTTTTATATGAATGTGCGGTTTTAACTCGGAACAGACATGAACTGCATCGTGGTGATAAATTATCACATGAAGGCCATGGAAGGAAGCAAATAAACCTTCTTAAAGGGACGACGCTCATGTAACCAAGAGAGGAAAGCCCAATAAGCCAAGAAGCTGATGTGTACAAACAAGCACAATTGACTATTCCGCTTATAACCGATCAACCTCATTGACGTTTATTTTTAAACAAATTAAGAGAATCTAAATTTACAAAAAAAATTTCTAATTCAACCTAAAATTGTGAACTAATTCCTTTCCTTTTTAGTGTTCCGTGCGGAGCACTTATGGGATCACTAGAATATTACACACACATATTTGGTATAACTTTTTTTGATCCAACTAGAATGTTGTCAAAGTGGAGATGAGCGATATCATCATATTTGTGACTTTTACCTGTCGCAGGCAATATCTGCGACCCAATTCTTCGCAAAGCAGAGATTCTAGTCGCTGTTTTAAATACTCGCTGTATACGCAGATGTCGCAGATCCGCCCGACCTGAACCGGTGACGGTGCCTATGGTCGGCCGACGATCGACGACTCGCCGGTACACGATGTTGGACTATCGCGTTGCCGTTAGAAGGCAAAATGTTGTTAGCTCAGATAACTATAAAGTAAAATTTTGTTGTATAAATTTAGATTTATTACCTTGGTAAATACTTAACACGTAGGCTGAAAAGTTGTTGGTCTAACTACTTAAAACATATTTTTTTTTTGCAAAATTCGACTTTATTCATCAAGGATTTGTGTTTGCCTTCAAAAAGGCCTCAGTTTCACCGATAACTTCTTCACTGGAGACAAATCTCTTTTCCGCGAGCATTTTCTTGAGGTTATTCGCAGATCAGATAACAGTCGCTGGGCCAGATAATAGTCGCTAGGCCTAAATCTGGAGAATATGGTGGATGAGGAAGCAGTTCGAACTTAAATTCATACAATTTTGCCTTCGTAACCATTGACTTGTGATATGGTGCATTGTCTTGATGAAAGAGCTCTTTTTTCTTGTTTATTTGGGGCTGTTTCTTTGCGATTTCTGCCTTCAAACGCACCAATAACGTTACATAATATTGATGGTTTTTCCCTTTTCTGCATATTCGATGAAAATTATTCCATGCGCATCCAAAAATACAGAGGTTAAAACCTTCCCGGACTGTGGTGTCTTTGGTCGCTTCTGGCGATATCTCTAGGGTGTCAGCTATCTCATGTAATTTCACTTTATGGTCATCCACAACAATTTTGTGTTTTTTTTATGTTTTCCGGTGCAATCACCTCATTTAGGCACCCAGAGCATTCATCATCATTTGTGTCTGTACGACGCGTTTAAATTCAGCATACCAGTAAATGATTGCTTTGCTTGAACGGTATTTTTTCCCATGAAAAGTTTGGCCACTTTGCCTCTGAATAGAGTAAACTTCAAGAATGAAAGGAATCGTATTAGAAATATAACTAGAGTTAATGGTTATGACGATGACTTAGTAAATAAATTAATAAATAGACATAAGTTCAGGTTAAATATTCACAATTCCACCTTTTGTTACACGCTAAGAAAATAAGACCAAGCATGTCTCCATACCTTATAATCCGAAATATAGCAGGGGACTCAATAAGGTATTTATTAAGGTAGGTAGTCTATAAGTCATCAGATAATCTGAGGAATATCTTAAGAAAGAAATATCTTAAGAAATCCAAAAGATAAGATTCCTAATTGTGAGAAATGTGAAATTTATGAAATAAGTTGTAATGACTGCGATAAAAAGTATGTTGGGCAAACTAAAAGGTCAATTAAAACACGATTTAAAGAACAATTAGCACACTTAAAATCAGTAGAACAGAAAAGTGTAGCATTGCCGAACATGCCCTTGAAGCTGATCATACTGTAAAATTAGATAATCTAAGATTAATTAAAAATGTATTTGGTAGGAGATTGTTGAACGCATACGAAAATATGGAAATTATAAAATGTAAAAGTAGTTTAAATAAAGAGAGAGGGCCTCTTCCTTATAATGCCCCCTACTGGTTACTTGACCGGAACTGATGGCCTCGCTTATGCCATTAGTTCCACCTGAGTAATTCAAGGGTGCGACTAAGTATAAATAGGGTAGATTTGTAGTTTAGCTTTAGTCAATCATCGTCCCTGATGAAGCTAACATGGTTAGCGAAACGCACGTCGAGTGCAAAAATAAAGTATTTGGTGTAATGGTGATATATACTGAGTAGTGTCATTGTGCCAAAGATTCCACATCCCCAACTTAGTAAAGTGGAAAGACTAATTTCACATATAAATTAGTTTCAAAACTTTTAATAAAATTCACCTGCAGTAAAGTTATTTTTCTATTTACAATACGTAGCACATGCATTTACTACAAATTGAAAAATAATTTAAACTCCGAATTATTTTAAATTGAGTTTAACAACAGTCAAAACTAGCTCGAGCGTACATACAAATTCCGCGGATTCAGTAATATTAAACTTTCTGAAAACGAGCAACTATTTTAGGGCTGGTAATACCTCTAATCTATAACAGGTAAAGTTTGCTAGAACGTTATGAAGTGCATATTTTATTCATAGGCGGAGGCACTTAAAAATATTTTTAAAAAATGCTTCTCATCTTATACACTTTAATTGTTCATGTCTCCTACTTTTCATAAGTTTTTCTGCTGGGGCAATATTTTCTTCTCTTATGTGGCAGACATATTCTAATATTAGCAATCACATGAAATTCCAATTGTGCACCCACCCCTAGGGGTGTGTCAGCGTGATATGGAGTTTGGTAATAGTGTTAGAACTAGGGTGCTGGCAGAATATATCAAAGAGGTAAGGAAGCGAAGTTTCTAGGGACTTTTATTTCATAATGTGACATTTTAGTTTCATTAGTAAATCTGATCGATTATACTATTTTTTTAATGTCTTGTTCTTTTAAAATAATCATCAAAGTTTTTCGAATCGAATCTATTTTTATTTAAGTTGTTCCTCCTACTGTTTTCTATATTAGCTGTGTTGGATAGGTCATTTTTTGGTTTTTCTTTAAGAATATTTTAACATTTTCGGTATTTGCAGTATTCAAGAGCTGTTTTTAGAACAGTTTTTAGTGTTTTCTTTGTAAGTTTCATGTTGCGTCTTTTGCTTAAAGTAGAATATTTAACAATGTCATTTTTTCATGTGTTACAGACGATCACTTTTGGGGCTACGTGGAAGAGCTACAAAACTTAAGGTTCTTGGACAGATGTTTTAAGAAAAGTAGTGAATTTTTAGATATTTTTTTGTTTTCGACGTGTTAAGAGGGGAAAAATAAACCTACTCATGGTAAATTTGTGTTATATGCAACGTATATTTGTAAGTAGGTATGTGATTGATATCACCAATCATTTACGTATATCTGGATTATTTAAAAATGGTTCATTTCTCATTCCATTCGCAGGTTTTTAACAAATTGGATTTAAATATATGTATATAATAAAAGACTGTTTTTAGTCAATTTCCACTGGTTTATTTAAATTGCGATGACGCGTTTCGCTGTCGATGCAGCTTCTTCAGATCTTATACTGTCAAGTTAGGTTTAATGTTCACAATTTTATATAATATCTTAATTATAATATTACACCTAATTAAATTACATTGATAGTATTGGAAAACCCACACAGATTTCAATTCAATTCAATAATGAATTGTGAATTGCTTAAATCTACTTGGTCGTTGAGTAAAGTACCTGTAGTCCTTAATCGATTTATTTGCATTGTCTCTAAAAGGTTTAGTTTTGAACCTATGTGTTGGGTGTGTAAAATTTTAAAATTCTTGTTAAATGTTTGATTTTCTTTAAAAGATGATTAGCATATGTTGAATTAGATTTTCTATGGATGAAACTTTTTTCGTGTTCTGTAATTTTTTTGTATAAATGTACATCCAGTTTATCCTATGTATATTTTAGGACATGACCCACATGTTAATTGATAAACCCCTGATTTATTGTCTTTATTGATTTGTGGTTTGTAGTTTTTAAGATATTTCCCTATAGTATTGTTTGTCTTGTAAGCTATGTTGATATTTTTTTGATTTAAAAAATTTCCTCAGTTTTTCCGTTGGTTTGCCGAAATAGGTTAAGCATTTAAATGTGGTATTTCTGTCCTTAAAATGTGGGTATATTTCTGAGATTGCCTTGTTTCTAAGTTTTTTCCTAACGATATTATTGATTAAAGTAACCGAATAACCATTGTTAACGGCTACTTGTTTTATATAGTTTAATTCTTTAGTAAAATTTTCCTCTGATAAGGGGATATTAGTCAGTCTATATATAAAACTATGATAAGCTGCGAGTTTATGATGGTTGGGGTGGTGAGAACTATTGTGAATTGTGGTATCTGTATGACAAGGTTTGTGATATATTGCAAATTCATGTTTTTTCCTGGTTTTACTGATTGTTAAGTCTAGGAAATTGATTTTCCCTTCGACTTCTTCTTCCATTGTAAAACTGATATTTCTATGTAAAGAATTAATATACTCTAAAAAGTGAGTTAATTGTCTGTCCGTACCTGTAAAGCATATAATTATATCGTCTACGTATCGATACCAGTATAGACAATTATTACTATTGTTATTATGGTTGTTAAATATCATTTTTTCAATACTGTCTATGAAAATTTCAGCAAGTAATGGACTTAATGGACTCCCCATAATTAACCCTTCCTTACTATTGTAGAATGTATTGTTAAATGAAAAATAATTTTGTCTTAGGCAAGTTCTTAATAAATTAATTACGTCCATTTTTATAACTTCATTTACTTTGTTTTTTGTTAATAGGTTCTCTATTAAAATTATTATTTCGTCTGGGGGAACACTTGGAAATAAGTTTTGACATCGAAAGAGACTAATTTAGAATTATCTGGTATTGTTATATTCTTAACTTTATTCACGAGTTCGTATGAGTTTTTGATACTATATTTAGGTTCAAATTTGGTATGATATTTAATTAAATCAATTAAAAAGGATGACGTCTTATATGCTGGAACAGACATGTAAGAAACAACTGGTCTGATTGGGTGGTCAAATTTGTGTAGTTTTATGAGGGAATAAAGTTGTGGGATTTGGGGATTCATGAATAGGCTAAAAGTATGATTCACGATAAAGATAAATTTAAATTGATAAATATGAATCCCCGAATCCCACAACTTTATTCACTCATAAAACTACACAAACTTGATCACCTAATCAGACCAGTTGTTTCCTATATGTCTGCTCCAGCATATAAGACGTCATCCTTTTTAATTGATTTAATCAAATATCATACCAAATTTGAACCTAAATATAGTATCAAAAACTCATACGAACTCGTGAATAAAGTTAAGAATATAACAATACCAGATAATTCTAAATTAGTCTCTTTCGATGTCAAAAACTTATTTCCAAGTGTTCCCCCAGACGAAATAATAATTTTAATAGAGAACCTAACCCTTAACAAAAAACAAAGTAAATGAAGTTATAAAATGGACGTAATTAATTTATTAAGAACTTGCCTAAGACAAAATTATTTTTCATTTAACAATACATTCTACAATAGTAAGGAAGGGTTAATTATGGGGAGTCCATTAAGTCCATTACTTGCCGAAATTTTCATGGACAGTATTGAAAAAATGATATTTAACAACCGTAATAACAATAGTAATAATTGTCTATACTGGTATCGATATGTAGACGATATAATTGTATGCTTTACAGGTACGGACAGACAATTAACTCACTTTTTAGAGTATATTAATTCTTTACATAGAAATATCAGTTTTACAATGGAAGAAGAAGTCGAAGGGAAAATCAATTTCCTAGACTTAACAATCAGTAAAACCAGGAAAAAACATGAATTTGCAATATATCACAAACCTTGTCATACAGATATTACAATTCACAATAGTTCTCACCACCCTAACCATCATAAACTCGCAGCTTATCATAGACTAACTAATATCCCCTTATCAGAGGAAAATTTTACTAAAAAATTGAACTACATAAAACAAGTAGCCGTAAAACAACGGTTATTCGGTTACTTTAATCAATAATATCGTTAGGAAAAAAACTTAGAAACAAGGCAATCTTAGAAATATACCCACGTTTTAAGGACAGAAATACCACATTTAAATGCTTAACCTATTTCGGCAAACCAACGGAAAAACTGGGGAAATTTTTAAATCAAAAAAATATCAACATAGCTTACAAGACTAACAATACTCTAGGGAAATATCTTAAAAACTACAAACCACAAATCAATAAAGACAATAAATCAGGGGTTTATCAATTAACATGTGGGTGATGTCCTAAAACATACATAGGACAAACTGGACGTACATTTATACAAAGAATTACAGAACACGAAAAAAAGTTTCATCCATAGAAAATCTAATTCAACATATGCTAATCATCTTTTAACAGAAAATCACACATTTAACAAGAATTTCAAAATTTTACACACCCAACAAAAATGTTTAAAACTAAACCTTTTAGAGACAATGCAAATAAATCGATTAAGAACTACAGGTACTTTACTCAACGACCAAATGTAGATCTGAAGAAGCTGCATCGACAGAGAAACGCGTCATCGCAATTTAAATAAACCAGTGGAAATTGACTAAAAACAGTCTTTTTATTTTATATTTATAATGAATTTCCATCAAGTAGCTACAACCATCCAAAATTTCAATATATGTATGTACATGTAATCATGCTTGGAAGAGATACTTCGGAGTCTAAATTGGTGTAATATATCATATATCAATAGCTAAATTCAGCAATAAATTTTCAGTTTTTTTGGATTACAATATTTTCAACCTATTTGAAATTTGAGTATATCAAGTTTAAATAAAGAAACAGAGAATAGTTTTACAGAAAATATTAAAATTTGTCTAAAACTTTTTATAATGTAACATTGCATTGGCCATATTAGATTAAATGAAAATTGATTCATAAACTTTAAGAATTTCAAGTTAAGTAATTTAACCAGAATGTCTATTCCTATGGACACAATGTAATATATAATGAATGGGAAATATACTCGTAAATACCAGTATCGAAGGTTATATAACTAAATGTATTTTAATATGTGTGTGAAGTGTAACAAAAGCTATATAATGCAATTTATTTTAATTACTCCAGGTAACAGAGAAGTATAAGATTCATAAACTAAGATATTCTAAGTACCATTATATTATGTATCGTATACATAAGTTTTAGGTACAATAAATTTATTTACCACTAATTAGTTTCATTTTGGATTAGAAAGTTGTGTTACTGAATTTATTTTTGTGGTCATTGCTGTGATACACAACACTTGTTAATATATATAATGCGTGTTTTCTTGTAGTCTTTGGAGTACATTTGTTGATTCGTGTTGTTCTCACTTTATAGTGCAACTTTAGTGTTTGCACATATCAAGTCATAATAACACTGATCAACTAATATACTCCCACACTTACGAACATATGCCTGAGGAGAAACACTCGAAAAGTGCTGTCTGCTTGTAAATATTGACCCTGTCAACCAGTCGGCTTGAAAGCTGCTGTGTCAGCTTTCGATGGAGTACTAAGTATACGTACTTAGTACAATTCGTTGTATCCTACCATCGTTTCATTGGTTAATTTCTAAAGAATTATTCTCAAAAAAGTTTGTGCAAGGAGCAATTTAAGTTTTTCTTTATGCAAAAGTGTTTCTGTTACTATTTGTCTTACATGGTTTTCAATTGGAAAAAACTTCGTGCACACCTGATTTTCTTCGAAACTACTTGAATAGAGAGTTGAAATTTGGCATAAATATAGGAATTAATGTCCCAGTCAGAGCTGTGTAGTTTTGAAAGTTAAATTTTAAGGGGTTAATTTTGGAGGGTGAAATTGGAAGTGAAAAAAAAATTAACAGGTTATCAAGTGGGGTGTTAAATGAAAGCGTGTGACAGCACGAGTTCAAACATATATATGGTGTAATATTTGCGTACACTTTTCTTTGTATTATTTTCAAAAAAACTTCAAAACTCTTTGTCCCCCTATCCTATCTCGAAAAGTACCGATCAAAAAATTTTGGAAAAATTCTGGAATAGTCTTCATAAAGTGTAGATTGAGTGAAAATTATCACGAGTGCATTATGTTTAATAATTTATCTGTACTAGATATGGAAACTATGTTCCCTGACAAATGGTGGAGGTTTTGTAAATATACTGTTCAGTACGCTCGCGCTTCACTTCTATAATGAGACAATATAATTTTATTTTATGTGTTTATAATTAAACAAATCTTGAGGTAGTAAATATTTGTTTTAAACTTTTATTATTAGATTCTAGACTGAGCTAGATTGATGTATTGCTGTTAGGTAACTATTATACATTATTGACTAAGAAAAAAACGTGAAAATACTTATTTGATCTTAAGGTATATACATACATGTCAGGGACTTAATTAACTTATCCTAAGTAGAGATTTTATTTTAAAGCTAATTACGGTACGGAACACTAATTGAGCAAGTCCAACTTGCACTTGACGGGTTATTTTATTTTATTTGATACGCATTAGTTTTTTCAATGCTATTAAAAATGTTTATCGTGCACTAACTTTTATAGTTTGTTTTTAGCTTGCTCCATTATGATGAGTAATTCCGATAGTTATTTAAAATTTTCTCTGAAAATAATCGATAAGGGAATATAGATACGCATACATGTTAACATTTCGGTGTATCGATACATATCGAACATCCCTAAATGAGTAACGCAGGTGGTCCATAGATGGCTGCTGTTTCACTCAAAATAGTAACTTTTCTCTTCTCTATTCAGCCTATAGTCATCCACTCCTGAATGAAGGCCTCTTCCAATCCTTTCCACGTCGTTCTGTTTAGGGCTGTTTGGATCCAATTTCCCCCCGCAATTTTCTGGATGTCATCGCGCCACCTTTTTGGAGGTCTTCCAACACCCCTTTTGGTTTGTCTTGGACGCCAGTTTATCATTTTGCTGGTCCATCTTTCTGAGCTTTGACGAGCTATATGGCCAGCCCATTGCCATTTGAGTTGAGCTACTCTTCTGAGGACATCTGTCACACACGTTCTTCTTCTAATTTCCTCGTTCTGTATCCTGTCTCTCAGGCTAATTCCGAGCATAGATCTCTCCATTGCTTGTTGTGTCACTTGAAGCTTGTCAGCGGTTTTTCGGGTGAGTGCCATCGTCTCGAGACCATACGTAAGGACCGGAAGAATACTTGAGTCGTATGTTTTACGTTTAAGATTTATGTACATACCCCAACTTGCCGAATGCAGCCCAACCTTGTCCTATTCTTCTAGTTATTTCAGAGCTTTGATTTTCTTTACCAAGTTGTATTTTGTGTCCCAAGTAAATATATTCTGATACGTTTTCCAGTGTTTGGTTTCCGATGTTTACCTGAATATTTTCCACACTCATTATTCTTGTTTTATGTAGATTCATCTCGAGTCCGATGCTTAAGGATGCCTGATGCAATTCTTCCAGCATGCTTTGAATTTCCTCCGTTTTATCGCTTATAATCACTATATCGTCTGCGAATCGTAAATGGTTCAGACGCACACACATATTTATGCCCCTGGATTGCCAATTTAAACTCTTAAAAATGTCCTCTAAGGCTAGTGTGAAGAGTTTAGGGGAGATAGTATCGCCCTGACGTATGCCTCTGTTTACCAATATCTTATCTGTCTTTGTATCTTCGTCCAGTGTTATTTGGATGATCGCGTTTTCGTACATGTGTATTCAAATCTCATCAAACACATATACTTTTCTCTTACCCTTTATAATTCTGTACCTGTGATAAAGCTGTTCCATATTATACTTCAGGTTAGTAATAAGTGGTAATTGAAATTAACATTGCATCGATCTGGATTAATATTTGAATGGGTGATACCTTATATATAGGCAGTAGTTAACGAAGAGATACAATAATCACTATGGTAATACTATAGCATTGTCTAAAAAGGACCGTAAAATAAAAATGTTATATGACGTAAAACGGGTTGAACACGTCACAATTGAACTTTGTACACGTTAGGTATATAGTGAATAAGCGGTTGGGCAATGTTGCCAAAATATAAACAAAATAACCTTAGAGCTGTCAAATCGGCTGCTTAGGAAACACGTTGAATGATATATTACCGTCACTGCCATTTTAGAGTTAGGAGTGATTTTATTCAGTTTTTATTCACCCGTTAAATAATAATGGTGAGCTTCAAAAATATTTTTTGTTATTGACAAATACTTGTAGTAATTTCTACTTTAAAGTGCTAGTGTTTTGGC
Source organism: Pachyrhynchus sulphureomaculatus (assembly GCA_019049505.1). Taxonomy (NCBI): domain Eukaryota; kingdom Metazoa; phylum Arthropoda; class Insecta; order Coleoptera; family Curculionidae; genus Pachyrhynchus; species Pachyrhynchus sulphureomaculatus. The sequence continues at coordinate 183,358,189 of CM032456.1, read as the reverse complement.
TATTTACGTCACTAATACGTTGTTATTACATACTAGAGAATACATTTTTTGTTTGGACAAAGGAATATTCATGTGATATCACACATGATAGAGTGAGAACATAGAACAGGGTACCCTAATATGCGATACTAAACATATCCGTAAATAAACAATAAAACTACTTAATTACTTTGTTAACTGTCACTAAATATATTTGTAAAGATTTTACAATTGCGTTATCGCGATTTTGTAGTACAACTACATTGTCAAACGCTTAACTAAGACTAAAACAGATTTTTTTGGTATTTTATGTTTATATGATGAACAGATGTGGGTCTATTATGGTTAAAATAGTTGGAACAGAACGGAATTTACTACGTCTAATTGGCTATTCAGTAAATTTACATTATGGTCCTTTGAATGTCTGTAAAGGAATCGTATTAGAAATATAACTAGAGTTAATGATTATGACGATGACTTAGTAAATAAGCTAATAAATAGACATAAATTTAGGTTTAATATTCAGAATTCCACCTTTTTTACACGCGAAGAAAATAACACCAAGTATGTCTCCATACCATATAATCCGAAATATAGCAAGGGACTCAATAAGGTATTTAATAAGGTAGGCCTCACTTTAGTCTATAAGTCATCAGACAATCTGAGGAATATCTTAGGAAATCCCAAAGATAAGATTCCTAATTGTGAGAAAAGTGGAATTTATGAAATTAGTCGTAATGATTGTGACAAGAAGTATGTTGGGTAAACTAAAAGGTCAGGTAAAATACGATTTAAAGAACATTTAGCACACTTAAAATACAGTAGAACAGAAAAGTCTAGCATTGCCGAACATGCCCCGGAAGCTGATCATACTGTAACATTAGATAATCTAAGATTAATAAAAAAATGTATCTGATAGGAGATTGTTGAACGCATACGAAAGTATGGAAATCATAAAATGTAAAAGTAGTTTAAATAAAGACAGAGGGCCTATTCCTTATAGTCCCCCTCTCCTGGTTACTTGACCGGAACTGACGGCCTTGCCTATGTCATTAGGCACTCAACGCTTGAGTAATTCAAGGGTTAGGCTAAGTATAAATAGGTTAGATTTGTAGTTTAGCTTTAGTCAATCATCGCTCCTGATGAAGCTAACGTGATTAGCGAAACGCGCGTCGAGGGCAAAAATAAGGTGTTTGGTGTAGTGGTGATATATACTGAGTAGTACAATTGTGCCAAAGATTCCACATTCCCAACTTAGTCTGTAAATTTCTATGGATTCTAAGAAATTGAGTTTTGACCCTTTAGGTGCCGTATGGAGTATTTGTAAACAATTGATATTTGGAAAAGTATGGCCTGTTTCTAAGAAATGTTTAGCAAAGTGTGATTTTTCATTTTTTAGCCTATAAGAGGCATTGTGTTCTGCGAATCTTGTTTTGAAATTCCGTCCCGTTTGGCCTACGTAACAACTATTGCACTCTTGACAATTAAGTTTATAAATTCCTGATTTATTGTGTTTATTAGTTTTATCTTTGGCATTGAAAAATATATTGGATAATTTTTGAGTCGGTTTTAAAGCTATTCTTGTTTTTTCAGCCGTGAGAACTTGGGATATTTTATCCGAGATGGGACCAAAATATGTCAGAGGTATGAATGTTTTCGTTTCTCGGTTTTACGGGGTAGATTAAGCTGAAAGTGATTTGTTTTCGTTTACGGCTTACTAAAGTATTAATTATTTTATGTTGGAAGCCGTTATTGAGTGCTATATTTTTGATTGTGTTCAGTTCTTTATTTAAATTATTTTTACTAAGAGGGATATTGAAGGCTCTGTGGATCATAGATCTATAGGCTGTCAGTTTATGGGAGTTAGGGTTTATTGAGTCAGCTGGGATGGTGACATCTGAAAAGGTTGGTTTGCGGAAGATACGAAATTCAGGTCTATTTCCCTTTTTTAAAATTGTAACATCATCATCATCATCAGATGTTACAATTTTAAAGAAGGAAAATGCCCATTACCTCAGCATCTTTCATCACGATATTATTTCTTATTCCTTCAAAAGAAACCTCAATCGCACGTTCTGAACATTCAGCATCTGCAGTGCTCGTATCACCACGTTTAAATTCATTTAGCCAGTAATAAATTGAGTGCTGGTGCAGCATGAATTTTCTTCAGTTCAGTTTTTATCTATGCCACAGTTTATCTTCTTAAATAAAAATATTTTATCACTGCACAATTTTTTATTACGAAATCCCTTATAATAGCTGCCAACAAACAACTGCGTGTTGTGTCTGTTTGAAACTTTGAACACAATCGTTACAAGAATCACGCTTAACAACAGTCATGCCGTTTAACAAAAATTTCCAGTCATTTCGTAGAAATATCCACTCATATTTTGAAGCTCATGTATAATAGGTGAGTTAATTAAGTTTTATTTCCTAAAATTTTTTTTACTGCGCTACTGATTCTTACCTGGAGCTTCTCCCATCGTAGTGTAAGTTAGGAATTAGCAAAGTTTGAGCATCTACGATGACTATGTTGTCGGAAGAGATTGCGTGAACTCCTTGGAGAGCGTCGATTTTCTGTGGTCGCGGATAGTCGAAATTACGTGGGATTTTTACGTCACCAAAGTTTACCTGAAATCAAATTTAAGATTACTAAAATTTTGCTGCAGTTTCAAATTAAGATATATAAAAAAAAATTAGTTTGAAGTTAAAAATAAAGATTTCCTCTTGTGAATGTTTTGATAATACTAAATTTAAAAAATTCTGTTAATATTCTTCATTATTTCTTTTATTATATTTATTTAATAAAGAAAATATGGTAGAAACAAAGTTTCGGTGCTTAACACAATCACCTTGAAACCTTCTTGTCTATAACTTTTCAAAATAAACATTTTCTTTTTAATTTTAAGCTGGTAGCAAACCATGTAAAAGGTTGTGGTATAGCGCGGTTCAGTGGGAGACATATATATGTATATATATATATATATATATATATATATATATATATATATATATATATATATATATATATATATATATATAACGTAGGCTGAAAAGTTTTTGGTCTAGCTACTTAAAACACATTTTTTTTGCAAAATTCGACTTTATTCATCAATATAGTGCCCTTCAAGCCCGATACAATCAGTCCAATGCTTCTCTAACATTTCTATGCTTTGCCTTCAAAATAGGCCTCAGTTCCGGCGATAACTTCTCCATTGGAGCCAAATCTCTTTCCCGCGAGCATTTTTTTGAGGTCTGCGAATAGATAATAGTCGCTGGGAGCCAAGTCTGGTGGATGAGGAAGCAATTCGAACTTCAATTCATGTAATTTTGCCATCGTAACCATAGACTTGTGACACGGTCCATTGTCTTGATGAAAGAGCACTTTTTCCTTGTCCATTTGAGGCCGTTTCTTTGCGATTTCTGCCTTCAAATGCACCAATAACTTTATATAATATTCGCTATTGATGGTTTTTCCCTTCTCAGCATAGTCGATAAAAATTATATCATGCGCATCCCAAACTACAGAAGCCAAAACCTTCCCAGCCGAGTGTTGTGTCTTTGGTTGCTTCGAGCGGCTTTCACCGGCTGCTGTCCAGTCAGCTGACTGCCGATTTGATTCCGATGTCTAGTAGTGGATCGATATTTCATCCATTGTCACATATCGCATGAAAAAATCCTTTTTATTGCGCTTAAACAGGTCCAAACAGCGCTCAGAATCATCAAAACATTGTTGTTTTTGGTCCACTGTGAGCAAACGCGGTATCCATTTCGAACAGAGCTTTATCATGCCCAAATATTCATGCAAAATATGACCAGCACGTTCGTTTGACATCTTTAGGGTGTCAGCTATCTCATGCAATTTCACTTTACGGTCATCTAAAACAATTTTGTGGATTTTTTTAATGTTTTCCGGAGAAACCACCTCATTTGGGCTTCCAGAGCGATCAGCATTATTTGTATCTATACGACCGCGTTTAAATTCAGCATACCATGAGTAATTTTGCAAGAGCAGAGACCCGTAACACTTAACAAGCCATTGCTTTGCTTGAATGGTATTTTTTCCCATCAAAAAACAGTGTGTAATCAACACACGAAATTCGATTTTTTCCATTGTTTTAAAAATATCACAAGTAGCATCACTAAAACAACTCTAACTTGTAAATTAATCGTCGAAATGTCATGAAATTTTGACACGTATCGTTTGAAGGTTTGTACTTCCTAAAAATCATATGGATTTTCTGAAAAGGGTGACATCTGTGTGTCACACCAAAAACTTTTCAGCCTACGTGTTATATGGCTTTTCTTCAAGGTGAAAAAACATTAAAGGCTAAGCTGCTTATAGAGGAGGGGTGGCACCAGTCGATATACATGGTGAATTAATCGATAAAAAAGGAGGGGGAGTTGTCAACCGGGATACGAAGCCTCTAGAAAAAAAAAGTTTTACGCTGGAACTGTAACAGTTTTAAACCCTTTCTACCACAATAAACTCACCGGAGGAAGGAGATTTTCATGAAAAAAGGGGAATACAATGAAACTTTTTGAGCTTTCCCCAATGTAAAAATGCCTACTTCCATGCAGCGCTCACTCTTCTTTAGCTATGGCACAAGTAAAAGGAATTATTACTAAAATAAAATATGTTATTGAAAAGCTATAACACGATTTTTGAAAAGATTATCTTACGGCTGTACTGCATTTGAGATTGTTATTGGAAAAATAATTTTGGCAAATAAAACTTTAATGAAGAAATTAACTCTAAAAATAAATTGTAGTGTTCTGTAAGTGCGAACATTTAATTTATATTAAGTCAAGATGCGGCTATGTTTATACCTTACCTGAAGGTTACCTGTTGTGGGCAAAATGAGTAACAATAGGTTTTGTATTTCTCATGTACAATTAAAATAAATAAATAAATAAATTATTTTTAAAAACTTCTTTAATTATAGAAGGAAAAGGCAAATTAAACAAATTAGATCCTAGGTAAATCATAAGCGTTTATAACACGGTTTAAAAAATTTAATATATTTTTTACAACCATAAAAAATTAACAATGATCACTGATAATGCTTTTTAATGTTACCATGACATCGTCTGCGAAATATTTTGCGCCCTGGTTTTCAATTTATTTTGCAAACATTAACAAAACTAATAAGATTTGTAAACTTAAAAGACTTTCAATCTCTTTATTTTTGTACTTCTAAAGATTGAACAATAAACCAACAAATATACAGAAAATAAACAGTTTTTTTTTTAGTATTAACAACTACGTGAAGTAGTATTTATTCTTAAACTGGTTAAGTCACATTATAAAACTTAAAAGTTGATATTAGTAAAATAGATATAACAACATGCAAATACTTTTAACATTTTTGAATAAATAATGTTTTTTCTATATGATACCGAAATTTTATCGACCACAGTATATTAAAAGACGTACTAGTGCAATATCCAACATGAGTGATTTTTTATATTCTATTTATTCACGATTACAATCTGCCAATCCACTGTTAAATGTAGCCTTTTCAAATTTGTTCTCTGCCTTTCTCATCCACTGAGTTCCTGCCCTTTTCCTGATGTCATCTTTCCATCTTGTATTTGCTCTTCCTACACTTCTACTGGTTTCCTCTCCAAAATTTTTTCCATCCATCTGTCATTTTGTTCTACAGACCACGTATCCGGCCTATCTCCATTTTAATTCGGTCACCTTTTCTAATACGTTCACAACTTTAGTTTGTTGTCGGATCCATTCGTTGCGTTTTCCTTCAGTTAATTTAATACCCAACATTCCCCGTTCGTGTGCTCGCTGTGTTTTGGCTAATCTTTGAGCAAATCTTTTTGTGAGCCTCCAGGCCTCAGCTCCATAGGTGACTAGAGAGAGAAAAAAACTAACGTACAGTTTTTTGGTGTATCTGTATTTCTATTTATTATACGCGTTATATTTTAATAACAGTAATTAACGTTTTAGTTCTTCACTTTTGAACATTTTTATTAAACCACAGAGAGCTTCACACAAAATTCGTTTCTGTTAGACAACGACTCAAACTGAGTCTTTTTGCAGAAAAAGCAGAGAATGGATGGGATAGAGAACACACTTCTTTTTGTGCGACGAGCAGTAATGAAGAACACTCAAAACGTCGCCATTTTCAATTAAGTGAAAAGCTCTAATTTTAAAAATATAACCCTAAAGGAGATTTGAAACACTTGTTTGAATGTTTTAAAACCAGTAATTGTTATTGTGGCATTCACACACCCTCAAGATTATTTAAAGAAAATAGTACCTCCATGTACCGATGAATGAAAGGTCATTATCATCTAGGGTATATTCACATAAACGTCGAGTAATATCCTTAATAAAAATAATTTTTCTGGCTTTGTCGGCTTCCTCATAACCGAGATATAAAATGGTCTTTTCAAAAACATACATCTCTCCAAATGGTTTCGAAGAATAGAAGTCAAGCAGATTAGTCTCTTGGGATTGTAGTTCTTCCATATATTAAAACTATCACAGATCGTATTTCGGAAATTCTACGGAAACATAAAATAATAACACGATTCTCTACGTGCCCTTAACTACCACAACATTGGAGATCTGTCAAATATAAGATTCCTTTTAAAAATTCAGGACTTTAGACTTTACCACGTACTGTGAGAAAACCTATATAGATGAAACGAGCAGAAAAGTATGTATAAGAATTAAAGGATATCAAAGAACAGCACATCTTCGCAACACTTTCACTTCAGCCCCTTGCCTATACCAGCATGAAACAGGATACCAGGTTCTCTTTGACCAATAAATTGGTTTTTATATTCTAGAAAAATTCGGGAATCCATCGAAGTATCTAATCATCCCCTCTACTTTAATCATGACGTGGTCATAGATAAAGCCCCACGCTCCCTCCACCCTGGTTTATTAATATAAAAGCGCGGAATGAAATCAGCTTCATGCAACATTCAAGCTCCTGGGCGGAAACAGCTCCGAAAAAGCCGGCAGGATGATCGATCAAATTTCAGCATCACGTAATTAATCAACACGAGAGCAATCCAGAAGACTTATACCTATAAGCTCCGTAAACTTTGGAAGTCTTGTATTCAAATTATTGTCGGTAATGTTGGCATCATTGTTTCTCTGGGCTATCTTAACGAAGAAAGATTCCGGACGACATCCCATGCTTAATGCGACACATCCAATAATATGATAATACTGATTCCTCACCGCCGACTCAATTAAAATTGATTAACAAAATAGTCACATCACGTCCGGTTTCAAAGAGAAAAGATTTTATTGGTTTATTCAAAAATATGCTAAATTAGTGACAAAAACGATTTTTCATTAAAAAACTTATATGTTTTTGATCGGTTGACTCTTCCCTTTGAAGACACCAACAGAAGTCTGCAAGCATGGCTGGTTCTGATTTAACTTGATTACGTTTCTCAGCTATTTCTTGGTGAAAGCGTTCTCCATGTTCATCGCTAACTGAGCCCATATTTTGCGAAAAGAAACTCAAATGGGAGTGTAGGAAATGAATTTTTAATGACATATTGCATCCTAGTTCATGATAGGCATCCAACATTAATTTTATTTTTTCATGGAAATCTGGTAATTTGTGGTTGCCGAGAAATTTTTTCGTGACATGAATAAAAGCCAACCATGCCTTTTTTTCTATGGATCTTAGGCTGGATAGAAAAGAGGGATCTTCAATTAATTTTCTTACATTAGACCCTACAAAAATTCCTTCTTTTATTTTAGCATCACTGAGCCCAGGAAGTTTATTTTTGAGAAAATTTTTAATTAAACCAAGTTTGATGTGCAATGGTGGTAAATTAATTTTCTCAGGTGATACTAAAGATTCTTTTTTAATATTTTTTTGCCCAAGAACGTATCCACTTCTTCAAGGCTAGTTTTGTTTTACGTGAAGTTCTGAACGCGCTCTGCGCATAAGAAACAACAATATTTCATATAGCCGGTTTGCAATTCTAAAATCAAAGCCATTACTTTTAAATCTGTACATATTTGTCATTTGAATGTCTTGTATTTGATTTTTTCTAAAATAAGTTTTAAAATGTCATAGGTACAATAACATGTCGAAGATTCAGAACGCTGTTTGGCTCTGTTTCGGCATAATCCAAAGGAGATTTTGCGTCTATTCGTAATAATGGACGAAACATGGATTCACTACTACAGACCCGAGTCCAACAGGCAGTCCACAGAGTGGCTGGAACCGCCTGGAAGTTGACAGAAGCGTCCAAAAATACAAACCTCAGCTGGAAGGGGTTTTGGCAAGTATTTAGAGAAGGGGCCGTTTAAATGATGAAATCAAGAAAAAAAGACGGCATTTAGCGAAGAAAAAAGTGTTGTTTCACCAGGATAATGCTCCAGCTCACAACATAAAAGATAGTGAAATTGAACCAATTGGGCTAATGAATTGCTTTCTCATCTGTTGTATTCACCAGATCTGGCCCCCCAGTGATTATTACATCGTTTCAAATATGAAATGGTGACTCCAGGGAAAGAGATTTGGTTCAATTGAAGAAGTCACTGTACTCTACAAGCAAAGATGGAAATATGTTGCCATTTTGGAGTAACACTACCTTTAGACTTTGTTTTGATTTGTTAATAAATAGTCTCCACTCTTCTGGCGAATGATGGTGGCCTAGTGCCGACATTAAACCATCTATATCATTATAAAAAACTAAACTAATCTTTTTTGAATAAAAGGCAATTTCGATAAGCTGTAATTATAACGTCAGCCTGTAAAAGATTCCACTGTTTTAATCTCAATCCTAATATTTCAGATTTTTCTTTGGTTAAATCTAAATCTCTAACAAGGTCGTTTAGTTCTGATTGACTAATCAAATGTGTTGGTGATATATATTGAGTAATGAATATTTTTATGACTAACCTCAAACAAGTGATACGAGGAGTAAATAAAACCAATTACTAGTTTTCTAAGTTATTAGATGTGATGTCCATATAAAACTTTTTTTTTGTATACTAGATGTATCTAATACAAATCACTATTCGAGGTGTCGGTGAATTTTTAGTGTTGCATAGTGTAATGGATTAGTTTTTCAATATATTGATCTGAAGTTCGAAACTAACGATGTGATTGAAAATTCCAATATACTAAGAATCCTATGAAAATTAAGAAGCGCACTAGTCTTTGCTCATTCTAGTATTACCTTCATTCCTTGAGTACTAAATAATTTTGTAAACTGAATTATTGTATTGTATTGAATTTTGTATAGGTTATTTTAAACACATGGTCAGTAACTTTTTACGTTGTTTATGTATCATCTACGTAACTGTTGTCTTGAAGTTGATTTGTTTTTTTTCTTTAATTTAAAAATTTCAGTGCTTCCTGAAAAAAAAAAAAAATTATTTCATCGGTAAACGAAAAAGGAAAAAAAAAAAACATGCCTATATAGGTAGTTACTTTAATAGAAAATAAAATATTAAGACTTCCTTCATCTGAGAGATGAATAACTCAGTTTTTCATTTGTTGCTTACCGCAAACCAAGAGGTTTATTAAATAATTGTGGTTTTCGGCATTGGGTAAAAATACAAAGTGTAAATTGACTAGACTAGAATGCTTATAAATTGAATTATTAAAAATGCGGTCATTGTCTTTTTTTTTTGAAGTTTTTTTTTTTACCCAGCCTGGTAAATTAATTTATTACGAAATAAATAATTGAATATTCTTATTGGATTTACTTGTTAATAAAAAATAAACAATTGTGGCTAATAAAAATCATAAAAAAATAATACCGTATGACATGGTCTTAAGAATTATCAACGAATAGTTATCTATTCCTCCAACGTTCGAGCAGCCGTACTCATAGCGCTCCGTGTGCTCATAGTACTCTATTATAGAATCCAATAAACTTTTTTCAGTAAAAAATTAAACAATCAGCTGGCAACAATAATCATAAAACCTCCCTGAATTTTAAGAATAAAAATATGTGAATGCCAACAGATAAAACAGCCCCCGGGGGCATGTTAACAATTAACCCGTTTCTGTTCTTTCAAGTATGTTCATGCCACTAAAAAACTCAAAAACTCCGGTGCCAGATAACATCAACAATGAGCTGCTAAAATATGGAGGGCTAGGATTATTAGAGAAATTATAATTTTTATTTCGGGAGATATATGAACAAGGAAGGGTCCCAGAACAATGGAAAAAAGTATCTTTCCCACTTAACCGGTCAAGGGCAAGTTGGACTAGCGCAATTAGCGTTCCGTACGTTGATTGCTTTTAAAATAAAAAATTTTCGTTACGGAAGTATAAAATGATCAGTGACTTCACAAAACACATTCCAAATGAGTTTTCAATAAAATTTTTTCCCGATATTTAGTGAAAACTGATGACCTTAAAACTTTTTTTTTATATATCAGATAAATTATTAAAGGTAATTCACTCGTGAGCCAGCGATTTTTCGCACTTTTTTAAAAATTATACGAAGATAATTGTGCGCAAGTATTACATTACATATATTTTTGAACTCGTCTTTTTACAAGCTTTCGGTTGACACCCCACTCGACGACCTGGTAAAAAATTTTTTTTTCACTTCCGATTTCACCACCCAAAACTAACCCCTTAAGTGAAAATTTAACTTTCGAAACTACACAGCTTTGATGAGGCCATCATATATTATTGCCAAATTTCAACTTTCTATGTCAAATAGTTTCGAAGAAAACCGGATGTGACAGACAGACAGACAGACACTGAAGTGATCTTATAAGTGTTCCGTACGGAACACTAAAAACTATCAAAAAAATTATAGAGTAAAGTTCAAGCTGCTGACGAAAATAAGCAACAAGTTTTGTCAGCAGAATAGATCTATCATAGACGTGATATTTATTTGCTTCCCCAGATACAAAGAAGAATAGACAGCGTTCATAACTTCATTTTCCCTCAAATCAATGATCCTTAGAAACTGCAGTCAGTGCGGTAAGGACATCTAGGAAACACGGGACAACATTTAAACGTTTTCTTATGCAAAAAATTACCATATCATTAAAAATAGCAAAACTGCCTTTATGTGCTCCGTCGGTCTCATACAGGCTTTCGATATAGTAACATGTGTTAGCATTACCACAAGAAAAATAGCTATTGCTACAAAAAGACAAACAAGGGGAACGAAATGTCGCCCCAAACAAAACCGGTCGGCTATCCCGGGGTCGTTAAAACGTGCCTGATCGAGTTTCTTAGAGATGTCGTGCAAGTAGAAGTTGTACTATATGTAACAATAATAAGGAAAAATATGCGCGGTATTTCTGAGAAACTCGACGAGGCAATAGCTAACAGACTTCGTTTTGCGGCGACGTTTTTTTCTAAGTGTCTTTCTGTAGCGATAGCTATATTTACTGTGGTATTATCTAAGAAAAGGAACTTGATCTCGAGTACCCTTAAAGTTATTAAGGAATCGAATACTGCTAACAGCACCTTTATAAAGGTCCAGAATAAAAAAAATGGGAATTATAAGAATATAAACTATATAAAGTTTCAGTATCTATCTATATTAGACTGGGAATAGTTTCGGCACAATTACTTTTAATGAAGTTACCAGAAGACGAAGATAACCTGCAAAAGTTGCTGTTCAAATTCGAGAAGACTCCAAAGAGATAAAATGTGATCAATTCAGCTCAAAAAATGAAACCATGATCTTAGGATTTCTTTGAGAGGTAATCTGGAGGAACAAGAACATGAGCGTAAAAAGTTAAGAGAGAATATATCATAAGACCCATCGTGACTTACTTACGACTCTTAACAATTGACAAATGTAAAAAGAAAAAAGTCGGGTAACGCTTTATAGAAAACACTCATCCTCGTGTTTAGGCACCATTTCCCGCACTATTTACGAAACTAGCTATTCGACACCGTTAAATAATTTAATATTACCCTTCGGATGTAGAACATTACTTTTATAATGTAATATTTTCGAAATATGAAATATTTCATTTGCTGTTAGAGAAGCATTATCAAAGTCTTGCCTAAATCAAACATGTATAATTAAAATAATAAATAAAAACCGTCAACAATTTAAAATTTCTTTTATAGTAGGAACAAGCAACACTACAAAATCCAGTTTAAGCCGGGTAAGACAGTGAAATAATGTTACATAAACGAAAAATTTGAAAAAATATCTAGGAATGCTCAATGAGATTTTAAAAAAAATTCTCGCATGATGATTTTGCTTGCTTTACACATTAATGAAAGTAAAAACACCTCTTACTTTTCCAGTCTCTCTATTTAAGAGCAAAATACGCGGTGAAACGAAAAAGGGTTTCCGTTATAATAAATCCCTCACGGATATTCGAAAAACTATACAATAGCAGCTCTAGATGGCAATGCATTCGGTAGAAGTATTCCGCAATACGTCTAACATTAATAAAAAAATCTATTTTCAAATAAATATGACACTCTTAATCCCTATTTTGAACCTGAAGGCTATCTTACATCTCTGTTTAAGTTGGTAGATACATAAAATGAGGCGCCGTCTAAATTTAGCATTAAAATATTCATGTAATATGAAACTACTTACATAGGGTGAAAATTCCGAGACTTTACGAGAGATGGGAGCACATTCAAAAAAAAGCCATAGGATTTTTAGATAGTGTCAACTCTTAGAAGATTCGGGTAAACACTTTGTCTATTAGTTCGCTAGTTACAGCTTCTTGAGTGACGCTACTTTAGATTTTTGCAAAACGACGGAACGTGTGTTGATTAAACATTGCTTTTTGATGGGTAAAAATACGGCCAGAACCCAATAATGGCTTGAGAAGTGTTATGGCTCATCTGCTCCGTCGAAAGCAACCATATGTCGATAGTTCAGTAAATTTATATGTGGTCAGCGACTATTTGTTCTGCAGCTGTCAATTGCCAAAATGCCTTGACGAAGAGATTCTATATTGCTGGGAATAACTCTATGATAGGAAGGCTATTCGTAGAACTTTCCTAACAAAGAAGACCCGATATCATTAGAAAAGAACAGAATAGTTTTTTTCTCTTACAGCCGATTGATGTTGAGCTTCGACTATGAAGAATTTTGATCCACACATAACATCCCAGGCCAACCCAATAATCAAATCTTGTAAATAAAGAAAAATATAAGTGAGCAGTAATGAAGCATTAGTGGGGGACCCTATTAATATAGGATGTGATCTTGATAAGCTATTCTGCTCTGAATATATTTCTTGACAAAAGGTGCCAAGATCCTGAAAAATTGGGTGACTTTGTAAATATCAGATCTTAGGAGAGCATAAGGCAGAGTGGTCAGCGCCATAGAAAACACTCGTCATCGTGCTCGTAGAGTCCGTCATTCGATAGCTGTCAAAGTACACTGATAACTGCTGATTAACGCCGTTTAAATGAGGATCCTAAGCAAAGCGGATGACAGGATAACGCATATTAGTGTCTCCAAAGGTATAGACTATTTTCATGGTCTTCACAGATATCAGAACTGGAACAGGGCGTAATAAAGTCATAAGCTATAGTATTCTTGGCAACGATATGTAATACTCTTACCATCTTGACAGTTCTGTTCACCATGGCTAGCTGTTGAATTACACTTGAGAGCTGTCAAAGATAAACTTATATATAAGGACCAATACGAGAGCCACCAAGTTCATATAGTATAAACAAATTTTTAAAAAAATAGGGTAATCCTGGCATCTTGACAGTATCATTTGCCATTTCTTTCATGTCAAATACGAACCGCAACTACCAATAAATATGAGTGTTCTTGTCAAGGATTTAGAAAATTCTCACGGGTTTGCAAGCTTTGTCCATCATTTGACAGCTGTTGAAGTGCACTTGAGTGCTGTCAATTAACATATAATGTCAGGCTCTGTACTATAACCAATCCAACGAATATAGTAACACGATGTTTCAATGGAACAGAATATTCGCATTGTTTTGATAATTTTATTCGACATTGGATGGCTATCAAAGCAAACTTCACAGTTATCAAAGGAAACTTGACAACTGCCAAAGTAAATTTGACAGCTGTTAAATGATATTTTGCATTCTCTCATCTTGGTCAGAATCGCCAATAGCATCAGGTAGCCTGGTTGCATTAGCAATATAGAATCTCTTCGTCAAGGCATTTTGGCACTTGACAGCTGCAAAACATATGCTCGCTATTAAAACCTATTTGGGACATTGAAGTAATATCAGTAGTGGCGGGTATATCGCGAATTTGAGCATTCCGGATCCATGCCCTTTAAAACGAGGGAAATCTCATTTTGAGCTCATTTTTACCAATTTTATGGCTATTTTATGGAAAATCCAGATGTGATGAACCAAAACGGACCTCGAATTCGGGATCAGCGACCCAAAAAACATAACCTAGATCCATTGTTGTCAAAGTAAATCGACAAAAAAAATTTGTTGTGGTTCTGTGTAATTTTTTACAAATAATTAAACACAAATTTTTTGGTTGAAAATTGCATACTAAAATTTGAAACACTGTAATTCTTTTATTTTTGAAAAAACCCCTTCGACAGTTTTTAACTATTTCATTATTTTACAAGACTAATTTTTATTTTTGCAGATTGGATTATTTTTTGTGAAGTTATCTTGCAGCCAAGTATGCGCCATAGTTTACACCACTGGCCCATTTAATCCGATAAAAAATAATATTAACATTTAAAACATATTAAAAAAAAAATTCTTTTAATTTAAAGTGCAATAAAAATATATAATCGCCATTCTTTTTATATTACTCACTTAATAGCCTTTGAAATCAATTTTTTAAATACACATACTTTTTGCAGCGCCCAGGTGTATATAACCTCTTAGGTTAGAATGTTAAATTTTAATAAATAAGAGAAGGAGTAGAATATGTTATATATATTATATGTTTCCCGAAAATATTAGTTTCAGTCAATACTACATAAATTATATTTTAATTTGCTGAAATATTACGAGCTGTAGTTTAGTTAGTATTATTGGCTATAAAATTAACTTTATGTATATTCATGATATTATGTTATATATATCTTTTATTACATCATTTTTTTGAAAGAATTCATGAAACTAGAACGTTATGCATAACTTTTAATAAATCCAGATTTATACAATAATATTAATCACTAATTAGGCATAGTAAAATAGTAATGTACACATCTTGAAAAAAGGTGTGTTTATGTCTCCTTGATTATGTATGTTTGTTAGAAAGATATAGAATCCATCATTTCATTACAGTAAATTGAACATTTGAATTTAAAATAAGGTTTAGGTATAGTTTAGATTAGATATTAAAGAGATTTTTGCAACGATTGGAACGCCTTAGTCATTATCTTTATTTTAAGTATGCGCAAAATTAAAGGGAAGAAATTAAATATAAAAACTAGGTTGTTATCGTTATTTGAAACAAGCGCAGTCGTAAAATGATGGAAATGTTTCTCTGTTTCTCACAAAGAATGCTGTTATTTAAAAGATTATAAGGATATCTAATTGCAACTCCCCATTTGAAGCTTGCGCAGTATTAGAACAAAATAAGAATTCTTTTATAAAGGATAACAATCGCTCTTATTAACAAAGTTATAACAAACTTTATTTGGGAGGTTCGTTACTTTTTTTTTTCCTATTATGATGGGACCTATTTTTTTTTCTACTTATGTGTACCAGGTACTAAGAAAATACACTAAAATTCAAATTATAATCTTTTATTACAAATAACACTAAAAACAATCAGTGTTAGGGTTATGTTGAGATTTTGGAATCTTTGAGACAACATTTTATGCTTATGCTAGACACGCTTCATTTTCCAATAGTTAGTTTGGACGTGATTTTAGCAAGTTTATCCTGTACTTTGAAATCTTGCAAAAAAAATTAATTGACAGTGAAATTCGTAATTAATGAAAACGTCAGCTTTTATGTTATTGTGGCAGTTTTGACAATACATTTGGCAATTGGCAGCTGTCAGTTTTGTAATTCCTATGTCATACTCACAATATTGGCTTTACCACGTTATAGACAAAGACAACCAAATATAACTTACAGTAAAATCCAAATTTAACTCGTTGCCAATGTGATTTTGTTAGTATTCAATATTGATTTGGCAATTGTTAGCTGTCAAGTTTGTAATTTTGACATCATATTCGTAAACAGTGGCCCCGAAAACATGATATTTGAGAGTAAAATTCGTATTCAACTTAAACCCCGCTTCTTTTATTACTTTGGCAGTGTTGGCAGTTGACTTGTCAGTAGGTAGCTGTCAGTTTTTTTATTTTGTCAAATTACAATCAATTTATAATAAACGACCTCAAAAACATGATAATTGTGAATAATATCGGTATTAAACGTAAAACCCGGTTTTCAAGTTATTATGTCAGTTTTGACAGTGGATTTGGCAGTTGGTAGCTGTCAATTTTGTAATTCTCAGATCATATTTGTAATCAGTAACTCGAAAATATAATAATTCTCGGTAAAATCCGTATTTAACGTAAAACTCGGGTTTGATGTTATCTTGGGTGTTTTGACAGTGGGTTTGGCAGTTAACAGATAGCAAATTACATTTTTGTAATTGAATTTATAATCGGCACACCCAAAATATGAAAAAACAACTGGTTTTTCCATTTTACACTTTGAACTAAATGTTTTATCATAAATTTAAGCAACTTTTTTTGTTAAAAGTCACCTTTTGGTTGATTATGGCCGTCATGTTGCGACGCCATATTGAATTTCAAAAATCGCCAAACGGAATTTTAAAGTACACGTCTTGACGAAAATTTTGAGCCCCTACAGATCCTTCCATCTTAAAATCTGTAATGGAGAGAAGGGTGTCCCGCTTGACAAATAATGCCTCATATATATATAAATTTATAAATACATGAAAGTAAATTTTTTAACTGTATCAACTGAATAATGTTTGTCATCCTGAATGGTAGATATATATAACCTTTTTTTTTTTAAAGTTCTGAATTCACTGTAATCTGGTACATTCGTGCAAAGATATAATTTTATTTCTATTCAGAAAGGCTTATACCGCGTATTAAATTATGGTCCAATCCTTCTTAGCACATTTCTTAATACATTTTCGATTTTTCCATTCATTTTTAAGACAAAAAAAAGGAAACAACTCGGAAAAATAAAACGAAACTAGAAAAATAACCGGTCAAGTGCAAATTAAACTTACGCAATTAGTGTTCCGTACATTGATTGCCTTTAAAAATAAAATTTTTTATTATGGAGGTATAACATGATTAATGACTTTACAAAACACACTCCAAATGATCTTTACTCAAAACTGATGACCTTGAATTTTTTTTTAATATACCAGATGAATTATTAAAGGTAATGCACTCGTTATAATTTTAGTTCAATCTACACTCTGTGAAGAATATTCCAGAATTTCTTCAAAATTTTTTGGTCAGTACTTTTCGAGAAAAGGGGGGACAGCGATTTTTTAAAAATAATAGAAAGAAAAGTATACGCAAGTATTACATTATATATATTTGTGAACTTGTGTTTTTACAAGCTTTCATTTGATACCCCACTCGATGACCTGGTAAAATTATTTTTTTTCACCCCTCAAAACTAATCCCTTAAGTCAAAACTACGCTGCTCTGATTAGGCCATCAATTCCTATATTAGTACCATATTTCAACTTTCTATGAGAAATAGATTCGGAGAAAATCGGGTGTGACAGACATACAGACGGATGGACGGCCGGACCGACAAGCACCGAAGTGATCTTATAAGTGTGCTGTACGAAACACTAAAAACAAAGTTATGTTCACTTCTACACTTCGTAAAAACAAAGACACAATGGGGAAGTGCCTATTTTAAGAGTTGCAAAATCTTTTTTATCTGCAGTTATGTTGCACAAGCTTTTAATAACGATAAGGATAAGGGCATGTTGAAAATAAGCATTGTAAAATCTCTCTAGTAACTAAAAAGTATTTATGTATATTGCATGTTTTAATGCATGACAACAGGTTTCTGCTACAGTCTTGCTCTGTTTTCATTAATTGTAACTACAAATTGTTTAGTAAAAAATTTTCTGAGACTGCCCCTGCACAATTAATTTTGTACTCGTTATAGTACCGATTATATTTGCTTTGTATTCATTTTAACTTAATATTTTATTAATATGCCATTATTTACTTAATGTTATACAAGTTATTAAAAAAGTTTGAATTCCTTTTCTACAGAAATAAAGCTAGGTTAATTTACATCAAATCGATCGTTCTATTGTAAACTTGCATACTAGGAACGTGGCTCCAACTATACCAATTACAGAATAAAAATTAAGAAGAAATAACAACTAAAACAATTAAAAGAATCGTCCGTAATATTTCTTAACTTACTTTTATATTTGTTGCCTTTATTTCTCTTCGAAAATGCTAGAAATTTTAAAAAACAATTCGAAAGGGTTGTAGTTAATTTAAACTATTTGAAGGTATGATTTAATCCTGTATAATGGAAGTATAAAACACACAGGTAGAGATTTAAGCTACAAAGGTAAGTCTACTAGACTCTTGTTAATTTTGGCTTTTACCCACAGAAATCATCTGAGTATTTAGTCCAAATCGTTTTACCTTCTTCTGGAATTACTACATCATAGGCCCGCCACCAACTAGTATTTTTATTATAAGCAATTCTGTCATTTACTTTCAGTAATCCGGCACACGCACGTACTTGTCAAAATGATTAAAACCTAACACCGGGCGTGTTTATTGAAATAAATGCAAGGTGATTTCTATAGGCTACAAAAAGAAATGTGATGTGGCTAAGACGAATCGCCACTAGGCAGAAGAAGCATAAGCCAATCTAGTAAAAAGTGGAGCGGTAACATCACTTAAAAGCATAAACAGAAGAAGCAGTCATTCGATATCAATCCGAATGACTGGATTAGTAAGAGTTTGATATATTTACGTAGTCATCCTTATCATCATCATCATCATCATCCTCTCTCCGCCCACTGCTGGATATAGGCCTCCTTCATGTTCTTCTCTTGTTTTGTGACGCCCCATACCATCGCTTGCCGGCATATTTTTCAAATCATCTAACTAACGTTACTTACCAACTTGTATGTTCTTGGCTTTTAATGAGCTGTTCTGATAGGCAATTCGTCTAGGTTTTTTCTGGCCACATGTCCAACCTACTCTCATTTGAGAGATGCTGTTCTGTTTCTGCCCTATGTAACGCCCGTTCTGGATTGTCAGCCTTTCTGATCTTGTACCTTATATTCACTCCCAGTATTGCTCGTTCCATTCTCCATTGTTCAACTTTCAATTTTCTAATACTATCTGCTGTTAGAATGATCGTTTCCATCTCATATGTTAGAACGGGCAGAATACAACTGTCAAATCCTTTTCTTTTTAAGGAATTTGAGATATCTTTATTTCTTAAGATCCACGATGATAAAGAATAATGTGCGGTATTCAGGTTAGAGATAAGCGACTGTAATTTCTGTAATTTGTTTTGACCTTATAAAGTATCATATTATATAAATATAATTAAGCATCTTAATATGGTTGTTGGTATTACCGAGGCAGTTATATCAGGACTTTCATAGTATTTCAATTTTGGAAGAATCCAATGCCATCCAATACTAGAAAGAATAACAATGTGCTGGAATGTAAGGGCGGATGTAATTGACAACAAAAAGATTTAAGACCGATTACACTTTATGTTGTATTATATTACAAATTATAACCTTAATATCATTTCTTTAGCATCTAAGCGAATATATCACAAAAGAGCAAAATAAAGTAAAAGAAATCGGAGATAAAAGAAAATAGAACACAATTTAACAACTAAAGTATCTATATTGTTAAAAGGGAAACAATAACTTACGTCAAACTCCTCGCACCATACGTAAAAGATCTTGATATTATTCAAAGTCTTTCCCTCGGGGAGGGTGAGGGTGACGTGCTCCTTCCTGTACCTCCTGATAACATCCCCGTTGTTATTTTCATCCCTTAATCTAAAACCGCGGCTGTCGGCTGTTTTATAGGTGCTGGCGTAGAAGTAAGCCGCTAAAATGAAAAGAAATTCCTTGGTTATTTTAAGGTTAACGTCATGCAAATAAATGTGGGGAAATATTATAATATCTGAAGCAGTTTCTTTTGTATAGGTTGTATAAAAATTGGAATCTTAAAACTTTTATCTGGGTTATAACATGGCTTGTAATTTTGGAGGATCAAAAGAAAATTTTTATGTAAATTTTTGAATTTTCGTTCTTGGTGTGAGGTCTTATTATTGCTATCGTTTGTAAGTGTACTGTTACATTATTAAAATGAATGTCGTGCTCCTTTTACGCGCGATAGTTATTTTATTTGTCCATTTACTGTTAAATTTTGTATTTCTTGCATTAATTAATAGAATAGATATTAAAGATCCAGGTCTGGGCGAGAATAAACGTTTGCTAAGAATAACTTAATCCAAACAGTACAACTCGATATTTTTAATAGAAGGTACAATGTGGTAACACATTACTCTAACACAAGTTAAGCACTTGAACTAACCTGTAAATACTACTTCTGTTAAAATTGAAAATAATAAGAAAAAACACTTGAGTCCCAGAATCGTGAGGAAATTAGAGGTTTCATTTCTACGTTAAGATCGATAGATCGACGGAATGGGGTACGGTATTAAATTTAATTCCATCTTTACTGGTCAGTCAATAAGTTTGAAAGCGGAAATGAAACAAGATGAATTAATGAGTCGAAATACATTTATTCTTCAGTATCTCCCTTAAGCTCAATAGATTTTCTCAAGCGATTTTCCAATTCATCTACCCAATCTCTGAAGTGGTTTTCCGGAAAACCTTCAAAATACCCAACTACGGATGCTATTACCTCATCATTTGTTAAAAAAAAACGCTTCCCACGTAGAAATTTGAAATTTTTTGAGGTTGTTAACAGATGGAAGTCAGACGGAGACAGATCTGGCGAATAGGGTGGTTGTTTTAAAAATTCGTATTTTAATCCGACGAGTTTTGCCGTTGGTTGCCAAAGGACCTCTTTGAGCAGGTGCATTGTCATGATGAAAGATGATTTTTTCGTTTACAAAAGTAAACCGGGCCTTTTCTCACGAATTTGCTCATCCAGCTGGACCAAAGGGTTGCAATAATTCTCTCCTGATATTGGATCCTTTTGGATGAAGTTGATGCAGCAATACTATCACTCAAGGATGGAAAAGCCACTGGCCCAGACGAGGTGCAGTCAGAGATCATCAAACTCTTTGATGAAGATTTCAAGAAAGAACTAATTATCATTTTCAATGAAATATACAACACTGGAAAAATACCCAAAGAATGGTTGAGATCAGAGTTTATAGTTCTGCCAAAAAAACAGGGGGCCAGAAAATGCAGTGATTATAGAACAATAAGCCTCATGAGCCACTTGCTGAAACTATTTTTAAAAATCATGCATCGGAGGTTGTACAAACTCTGGTAAGAACAAATATCACCAACACAGTTTGGTTTTATGAAGGGTTTTGGAACAAAAGATGCCTTATTTAGTGTACAAGTGCTCTTCCAACGTGGCAGAGACATGAATGCTAATATATATGCCTGTTTCATCGATTATATTATCAAACAGCATTTGATAAAGTTCAACACAACAAATTGTTAGAAATTCCGCAAGATAATGGAGTTGACGGCAAGGACTTGCGCATAATCAAAAACCTATACTGGAATCAATCAGCTTCTGTTAAAATCAATCAGGATAAAACAGAAGAAATAAAAATCTTAAAAGGAGTACGGCAAGGCTGTATACTGTCACCTCTCATATTCAACAGGTACTCAGAGGCAATCTTCCAAGAAGCCCTAGAAAATATTGAAGCAGGAATGCTATTAAATGGCGAACGAATAAATAACTTTAGATATGCCGATGACACCGTTATTTTTGCCGACACTGCACAAGGACTACAGTTTTTAATGAACAGAGTAGTTAACATTAGTAAAAAATATGGCCTGGAGGTTAACATCAAAAAAACAAAGGTCATGATAATTAGTAAGGAAAAAATTGGTAGAGTACAGTTTACTATCAACGGAAAAGTGGTGGAACGAGTGTCAACATACACGTACCTCGGTACGGTACTAAACGAACAATGGGATCATTCTCAAGAAATAAAATCAAGAATTGAAAAAGCAAGAACAGCATTCATTCAAATGTCTAAGTTATTCAAAACACATAATTTAAGTTTAAAACTGAAACTCAGACTCCTCCGATGCTACATATTCTCCATCTTGTTATACGGAGTGGAATCTTGGACGCTGACTGAGGCGACAACAAAAAAACTTGAAGCATTCGAGATGTGGACTTATAGAAGAATCCTCAAAATATCATGGATGGACAAAGTATCAAACGCTCAAGTACTACAAAGACTCAATAAGGAAAAAGAGATTATGTGCACAGTGAAACGTAGAAAATTGGAATATCTGGAGCATATTACGAGGAATGAAACAAAATATAAATTACTGAAATGCATTCTGCAAGGAAAGGTTCAAGGCAAAAGAAGCATCGGCAGAAGACGAATATCCTGGCTAAAGAACTTAAGAACCTGGTTCAAAACATCCACCACAGGATTATTCAGAGCAGCAACAAACAAAATTATCATTGCTAGAATGATTGCCAACATTCGGTAACGGATAGGCACTGGAAGAAGAAGATATTGTTTTATCGGTTTGAAGGTAATCAGGTAACAAAATTCCGTTTACCTCCCAGAAAACTAATGCCATAATTTTTTTGAACGACTTTGACCACTTTGGCATCTTTAAAGCTGAACAACCCTGCTTAGTCCACTGTGCGGTTTGTTGTCGCAGTTCATAGTTACAAATCGACGTACAAAATTAGTTTTATTCTTTGTGAAACGAGCCAAATGTTGTTTAGAACCTTTTTCTCGAGTGAGTTTTTGTTCCGATGTTAGCAAATGCGGCACCTATCTTGTGCTTTTTCATACCCAAAACATTAGTTAAGATCTCATGTACTGATCCATGTGAGATGCCTATAGCTTCAACTAAATCATACATGGTTAATCGACGGTCTTTCATTATCATATCTTGTACTTGCACAACAGTTTCTTGAGTTGTTGCAGTTTTTTTGGACCTCCTGAAATTGGATCATCATTGACGCTTGTACGACAACGTTTAAACTCTAGAGTCCATTTATGAACAGTTAGAAATGAAAGAGCAGACTCCTTTAAGACTTTCATTAACTTTGCATGGATTTCAGTTGCCGATAAACCTTCCAAAATAAAGAATTTTTTTTGCACAATATTTGATTTTTTTTAAATTTTAAAAAATACTCAAACACGTCTACTTTAACCAGCTGATAAACAATGAATAACCTGACAGATCGATTTGAATTTGAGGGTGTGTTTATATGACATAGGTGTCGCTTTCAAAACTTATTGACTGACCTGATACTTATTGATACACTTAATAAATTCTTAGGTATTTTTGCATTTTTATTTTCCTTTCTATAAGAAAAACTGTATCGTGAAAAAATCAGTCCTTCGTTTTTAAATTACATACATACATAATATTTGAAGTAGTTATGGAACCTGTGGTTTTTTAGCTATCTGCTCCAGAGGGAATGGATGAAAGGGGTGGGTATTTATAAATTTTATATATGTTTCAACATATTTATGAGAGCTTTCTTGTTATGTATACGATATTGGAAAAATTTTAAATTATTGTTAAATTTGAATGGAGGGATAATTTTATGGGGGTTGCTTCGTTTGTTATATGTCCTTGCTATATGTTCTTTTCGGAGTTTTTGGAGTCATATAACTTAAAAGTTAAATTATTTCTTAGCAGAAATATGATGTGTTTTCAGTTCTAAATATCTCTAAAGCGCTTCCTCTGCTCAACTTGTTATTGTGATTATTATCTCACCTTAAAGTACCCATCATTGAAAAAATATCGATTTGTAAAGCTCGGATTAAACTATTCTATTATGTGGGAAGATCACATTTAGTATTCTTTTTAGTGTTTCGCACGGAACACTTATAAGGTGACTTTGGTGTTTGTCTGTCTGTCTGTGTGTCACACCCGATTTTCTTCGAAATTATTTGTCATAGAAAGTTGAAATTTGGTAATAATATAGGAATTAATGGCCTCATCAGAGCCGGGTAGTTTTCAAGTTAAATTTTGACTTAAGGGGTTAGTTTTGGGGGGTGAAATCGGAAGTGAAAAAAAAAATTACTAGGTCATCGAGTGGGGTGTCAAATGAAAGCTTGTGAAAATACGAGTAATAATATACATATATATATATATATATATATATATATATATATATATATATATATATATATATATATATATATACATATATATATATACATATATATATATATATATATATATATATATATATATATATATATATATATATATAATGTAATACTTGCGTACACTTTTCTTTGTATTATTTTTTAAAAAATAGCGAAAAATCGCTGCCCCCCCCCTTATCTCAAAAAGTACTGATCAAAAAATTTTGAAAAAATTCTAGGATATTCTCCACGGGGTGCAGATTGAACGAAAATTATCACGAGTGCATTACCTTTAATAATTTATCTGGTATATATATAAAAAAAATCAAGGTCATCAGTTTTCAGTAAAGATTGGAAACGAACTTTGTTGAAAACTCATTTGGGGTGTGTTTTGTGAAGTCACTGATCATTTTTATACCTCCGTAACAATTTTTTTTATTTTAAAAGCAATCAACGTATGGAACACTAATTGCGTAAGTTCAACTTGCACTTGACCGGTTATTTAAAGTAAGTAGCGTCAAGTATATTTATAACGTTTTTAACACTTTTTACTTCCTTTACTAAACGAGGTATTGTAGTTAAAATCACCCCGTTTGATAGTCTCTAGATCATGAAAAACATAATTTTCAATTTTCGTTAGTCTGTCTGTCTGTCTTTCTATTACACAGGGCAACAAAAAAATATTTTTGTTTTGGTGCCTGGGATTTTAGAGCTGATTTTAACTATATTTGGGACGCTAAATCTATACATGCAATCCGTTTTTCTCTATCAGCTCTACTTTTTTAGATACATCAACTTATCTACCAATGTGGTCTTTATTCAGTATATTCATTTATGAGAGTTCTAAAATTATTATATATTCATTAATGTAGGTACAATGGTTTTATTGTCAGTCTGTAATTGAGTAAATTCCAGGTAAATCTATAAATAGTGGAACCATTGCCTATCAGGTACCTGAACTGACCCTTTTAATCACCTAACTCGGGTAAGTCTCGTCAGTTTGTGCGTTCTTACTAATGAGAGTAGATCGAATTCGGCGTGTTATTTTATGTTAAGAAAAGAGTGTTTTTTGTGTTATTAAACAGAATTAAAATGAGTTCAGGTTCCAGTTCAAGAAGAAGTTGTGTAAATCAACCTGATGTGTTTTGCTATATATGCGGAGAATACATGTTTCAACAAAACAGACAAACTATTACTGACTTTGTAAAGCGAGCGTATCTTGGATACTTTGGAGTTAAGCTTGGTGATCAGGACGAAACGTGGGCCCCGCATCTCGTATGTAAAACTTGTACAGAGCATTTACGGCAGTGGACTACCGGGAAAAGAAAATGTCTAAAATTCGGCGTACCAATGGTTTGGAGAGAACCAAAAACCACTTCAATGATTGTTATTTCTGTTTAGTAAATACTAATGGAATCAATCGAAATAACCGCAGTAAGTGGACTTATCCCAATTTAGACTCGGCAATACGCCCTATCCCGCACTCAGATGAAATACTGATTCCAACATTTCATCAGCTACCACATATCTCTGATGACGAATATTTTCTCTCTGATCGCTCTTCTGATGCTAATAAAAGTTCTGATGCTAATGAAACTAACAGTGACTATGAGGGGACGTCATCAGTTCCTCAACGCTTCAATCAAAATGAATTAAATGATCTCACCAGGGATCTCAATTTATCGAAAAAAGCTCCTGAAGTACTGGCTTCTAGGTTGAACGACAAAAATTTACTGGAACAAGGAACCAAAATTACCTTTTACCGTACAAGAGAAAAAGATCTGCTACCATTCTTTTCTCAAGAAGACAATCTTGTATTTTGTCACGAAATTAGGGGACTCATGAAAGAAATGGGACTTTCTGAATATATTCCAGATGATTGGCGCCTATTTATTGACAGTTCAAAGCGAAGTTTAAAATGTGTCCTTCTACATAATGGGAATAAATATGGTTCAATACCACTAGCTCACTCAACGAAACTGAAAGAAGAATATAACACCATAGCTTTGGTCTTGCAGAAGATAAAGTATTACGAACATCAATGGATGATTTGTGTAGACTTCTTGGGCAGCAAAGTGGTTACACGAAATATCCGTGTTTCTTGTGCCTCTGGGATAGTAGGGACAAAACACACCACTGGGTTAGAAAAGATTGGCCTCAGAGAGAAAACATGGACGTTGGGGAAAAGAATGTCATTAACGACGCTTTGGTTGAAAGAGAAAAAATCATACTTCCTCCGTTACATATAAAGTTGGGCTTAATGAAGCAATTTGTAAAGGCTCTTGATAAGAATGGGTCTTGTTTTGCATATATAGGGATAAAAATGCATCAGTTGAGCACAGAAAAACTCAAAGCAGGGATATTTGACGGCCCACAAATAAGACAATTAATTAAGGATCCTGCCTTCATAAATTCAATGAATCAAGTTGAACGAGAAGCTTGGACATCATTTGTTGCAGTTGTAGAAAATTTTTCTAGGCAAACATAAAGCTCAAAACTATGTTGAAATGGTTAACAAGATGCTTAATAGTTTCAGATCCTTAGGGTGCAATATGAGTATTAAAATACACTATTTACACAGCCACTTAGACCGTTTTCCAGAAAATTTAGGAGACATGAGTGAGGAACAAGGTGAAAGATTTCACCAAGATATTAAAGTTATGGAGGACCGCTACCAAGGAAGATGGGACATGCACATTATGGCAGATTACTGCTGGAGTTTAAAAAGGGACTGTTTAAAAAAACATTCAAGAATGTCGCGGAAAAGAAGCTTTCCAAGTGTTGAGTGACTATTTCATTTCTTCAATGTTTTTTTTTTGTTTGTAAGTACGACATAATATTGTATTTTGTATAACTAAAATAAAAATTTCGTATCTACTTTTGTTTACTACACTTACGGATTTGAGTTACAATAATGTAACTTATATTTCTCTAAAATTGTATATCTTAAAAATTTGAGCTCCTAGGTACAAATGAATACGTCATTTGAATTCAGGACATCAAATTGATATAGAATCAGCTCAAAAAAACCTCGACACCAAAACAGCTGTTCCCCTGTGTTATTGCAAGAGTTACCGAACTAAAAGAGATATCGATTTTAAATTTGCTACATTTATAGTACTTGTAGTGAGCGAGATATCTTTCGATCTTGAGTAAAAGTATTTTAGGAGAAGGGATTAAAAGTGTTGGAAATCGATATATTTTTTAGAGTTGTAATAGAATATAGAATTTTTTCCCGGATTTGTTTGGGAGAATATTTACATTTAAATATATAACAGGAACAGGAGCGGTTTAATAGGTGGTATCTCTAATATATCGGGTTATATGACTTTTTCTGTATATTTCCAAATCCAAAAGATCTGAAAGTTATATCATTTTATTTTATTATTCTAAATCTGACTAATTGAAGTAGTATATAAAGGCGACTCAAATCTGATTACGAGATACCTAAAAATACCAGCAATATTATTTTACTTTTAACTTGTTGTTGATCAGAAGAAAAAGCAAATTTAAATATATCTATTTTTAATTGCACATATAAGAGGTATAAAGTATAAAGGGTTTTCTAATATTTTCTGATTAATGTCTCACCTTTTTGTCCTTTTTTAAAATATCAGGTAGTAATGGTTATTTTTTAGTGCCAGAAAGTCTTAATATTTATTTTTTTTTTCCAGTTTGTATTTACAAGAGAAATACGGGCTACTCTTTGTTTTAGTCTTCCGTATGGAACATTTATAAGATCACTTCGGTGTCTGTTCGTCTGTCACACCCAACGAGTGGGGTGTCAAATGAAAACTTGTAAACCTAGACCTAGACTTTTTAACCTATCCTACAGAAAGGGAATATTTCCGTCCTGCTGGAAATGTGCCACGGTTCAGCCGATACCTAAAAAAGGTAAGAAGACCTTGCCAAATAACTACCGACCAGTTGCACTGCTTTCAATAATATCGAAAGTCATGGAAAAGGTTATCAATGAGCATCTTCTAAAATATCTTGAACGATTCAATATTATTAGCGATCACCAATATGGTTTTCGTAAACATAGATCAACAGGAGATCTTCTGACTTATGTAACACATGTTTGGAACAACGCAATTGAACACTTTGGAGAATCCCGAGCGGTTGCTCTTGACATATCCAAGGCATTCGACCGTGTTTGGTACGATGGACTGTTGGCTAAGTTGCGCTCTTATGGTATGTCTGAAAGGTTCTGTTTGTGGCTCTCATGTTTCCTCAGAGAGCGTTCTTTACGAGTGGCGGTCGACGGATTTCTTTCTAACACCCTCACTATCAACGCCGGTGTGCCCCAGGGCTCCATACTGTCTCCTACTCTCTTTCTCATTTACATTAACGATCTGCTGGAAAAGACCGGGAATCCAATCTATAGCTTTGCAGATGACAGTACGCTTGTCTCTTCATTCACCTTGAACGCTCGGACATCGGCTGCTCAGGCGAATATCCGCAGACAGCAGGAGGTCGTTCAACTTAACAAAGACCTGGAAGAAATTCTACCTTGGGGTGACAGTAACCAAGTGGAATTTAACGCTACAAAAACCCAAGCGGCAGTTTTTTTTCTAAAAAACTTAACGTTGCTGAACCCGACATAGTTATGTCGGGGCACTCCATTCCCCTAGCATCGTCGCTCAATTTGTTGGGCGTTAGTTTGGGAGCAAATATGTCCTGGCATGAACATGTTGCAGGCATAGCAAGGAGAGCTTCTCAAAAGTTGGGAATATTATTTAGAACCAGAAAGCTTTACACCCCACAACAACTGTTAATTCTTTACAAAGCACAAATTCGACCAACTATGGAATACTGCTCCCACGTTTGGAGCTCCGCTCCCAAACATACACTGCATTTGTTGGATTCTGTTCAGAGAAGAGCGGTCCGTCTGATTGGGGACCCGGAACTGACCGGCGGCCTTGATTCGCTGGAACATCGAAGAACGGTTGGCGACTTGAGTCTGTTCTACAAGTATTTTCATAGAAAGTGTTCGAAGGATGTAGCCCGCTTAATTCCTCCCAAAGCGGTGCATGTTAGAAATACACGTCGCGCTGGTGCTTTGCATCCGTATGAGGTTCAGCTTGTTACTCCGCGTACAACGCTTTTCAAGCAATCTTTTATATGGAGAACGTCATCCCTTTGGAATAATTTGCCCAGCGCTGTGTTTCCCACCGAGTACAATTTACAGCGATTCAAGAACAACGTGAATCGCTTTTTCCGCACTCGTGCCGCTCCTGGAGCGCTTTAGGGACTTCCCTGCAGCACGTGTGCTAGACCAATAAAAAAAAAAAAACACGAGTTCAAAAATTATTATTTAAACAAAAAATTGCCGAAAAACGCTGTCCCCCTCCCCTTGCCTCGAAAAGTACTGATTTTGAAAAAATTCTGGAATATTCTCCACAAGGTGTAGATTGAAAGAAAGCTATCATAATTTATCTGGTATATCAAAAAAAATCAAGGTCATCATTGAAGAATGCAGGCTTTTACGACCGGTTGAATTGTCGTGGGTTTCTTTCGGGAGTTGAGGCCCTGTTCTTCTTCTTCGCTTTTATAGTCATACTACGGAAGACTCAATCATCACCCTAAACAAAAAAGAGAGATAATAAAAACTTTGACAGATCGAGCAATCCGAATATGCCAACCAAAATATCTGCCGAATGAATTAGAACATCTAAGAACAGCCTTACAGAACAACGGCTACTCTCGGCAAGAAATAGAAAGAGCCACTCGATAGAATAAAATTACGAAAACTGGCAACACAGACAAACAATCCACTGGATGCCAAAGAGTTGTCTTGCCTTTTGTGAAAAATGTAATGGGCTGCATTGGAAAATTGCTACGTCGGCACGATATTAATACCACATACAAGCCAACACGGACAATAAAACAAAGTCTAAGATCGGTCAAAGACCACAGAGATCCACTCTTCGCTTCGCTGCAGGCGTACATCGAATTCCATGCAGCTGTGTTTCAGTCTATGACACAACGAAACGTAGCATTAATACATGGCTAGCTGAACACAAAAAGAGTTGCCGGACTTACAGACAAATCTGCCGTAGCCGAGCACACGTTGACACAGGAAGACCACAAAATAGTGTTCGACAAGACTCAATTTATAGCCAAAGTATCGAGCTACTACCCGAGGTTATACAGAGAGGCTATTGAAATCCACAAACACAAACGTAATTTCAATAAAAAAGACGAAGGGCTTAATCTCAGCAAAACTTGGACGCCCGCATTACGACAAATAAAAACGAACGAAACAGGGAAATGTCGCTGGCCCCTAATTGGCCGAGAGTCCAAATGGCCACGCCTACTCCGGAATACACAAAACCAGACAGCACTACATCGTCGAATATAGTTGAGAGTGAACAGTCAAGAAGAAACTTTCGACTACTGCTATATCGCCTTTGGAAATGAAACGTCAGAAAATTAATACCTGGAGGACACGGCCTCAACTCCCGAAAGAAACTCACTTCAAGGTCATCAGTTTTTAACAAATATCGGAAACAAACTTTGTTGAAGACTCATTTGAGGTGTGTTTTGTGAACTCTAAAAAAATGCTATGCTATGCAGAAGTAATTGCGCAAGTCCAGCTTGCACTCGACCGGTTTTATTTATCGTGAGTGGCACTATAGTAAATAATCAAGCATTAATAAACGGTAAAAACAGAAATAATTTTCATTGCTTGTTAAATTTTGACACATAAACCTCTACAATATACCAAAACGCCTTTGTTAAAACTTATTGTTGCGATATAGTTGATTGAAAATATGTTGGAATTTAAAAGTTCCTTTAGGTGTCGATATTATCTTAAGATCTGTAACACTTTGTTAAAACTTTCATTTACACTACAATGGAACAAGTTGTAATCAATAACCTATTTTCATAACAACTAGTAGTTGCACCATATAGCGAAAAATAACTTATTTATGTTCATAGGTTATATATTTTTAAAGATAAAAAAATAAGATTTCTCAATATCACCCATTTATCCGTAGTGGTAAGTACTTTTGATTCATCGGTAAATTTGCGACTATTACTGAACAACTTATGTATGACTATATAAACAAAATATCTATGTATATGCCCCCCGCCCCTTAAACTTGGCTAAGCCACTTTGGAATTTCGATTGGAAAAGATAAAAATTAACCCGTAGTAGGCTCCTTTTCGAACTTTCGTAGATTCTTGTTAGAGAATCCTCCGTTAATTGTCCTGACTTTTATATATGGCTTTCCGCAATATTGCTTCTAAAAATTCATTTTAGTTGTAACAGATACGAGGCTGGTTTGAAAAGTCCGTGCAAAAATAAAAACTACTTATGTGTTTGGGGTAAACCTTTTTTATTTTTCGACATAGTCTCCTTTTAGGCTTATACACTTCGTCCAACGATGTTCTAGTTTGTTGATTCTTTCCGAATAATAGGATTTGTCCAAGTCTGCAAAATATCCATTAGTGTCTGCAATCACCTCCTCGTTTGAATAAAATCTTTGTCCCGCCAGCCATTTCTTCAAATTGGGGAACAAATAGTAGTCCGAGGGAGCCAAGTCTGGAGAATAGGGGGGATGTGAAACGAGTTGGAATCCTATTTCCATTAATTTTGTGACCACAACTGCTGAGGTGTGTGCTGGTGCGTTGTCGTGATGGAAAAGGACTTTCTTTGTGGGCCAATCGCGGGCGTTTTTCTTGCAGCTCGGTTTTCAAACGGTCCAATAACGATGAATAATATTCACCTGTAATAGTTTTACCCTTTTCCAGATAGTCGATGAGGATTATCCATTGCGAATCCCAAAAGACAGTCGCCATAACCTTTCCGGCCGAAGGAACGGTCTTCGCCTTTTTTGGTGCAGATTCCCCCTTGGTAACCCATTGTTTAGATCGTTGTTTGGTCTCAGGAGTATAGTAATGTATCCATGTTTCATCCACAGTGACGAAACGACGTTTAAAGTCCTCCGGATTCTTCTGGAACAGCTGCAAACCATCCTTGCAACACTTCATACGATTCCGTTTTTGGTCAAGCGTGAGCAATCGCGGCACCCATCTTGCGGATGGCTTCCAAATGTTTATGCAAAATATTATGTACCCGTTCAGTCGAGATGCCCACAGCACTAGCAATCTCACGCACCTTAACTCTTCTGTCATCCATCACCAGATCATGGATTTGATCAATGATTTCTGGAGTCGTAACCTCCACAGGCCGTCCGGAACGTTCAGCGTCACTTGTGCCCATATGGCCACTCCGAAAATTTTGAAACCACTTATAAACTGTTCTAATCGAAGGTGCAGAGTCACCATAATGTTTATCAACCTTCTCTTTATTCTCCTGAGGCGTTTTGCCTTTCATAAAGTAATGTTTAATCACCACACGAAATTCTTTTTCGCCCATTTCTTGAAAATCACTCGACTTCCTTGATTCACACGAATGCCAAACACAAATAGACCAATATGGCTGAAACTTGGTGTGCGTTCATTCAAGAGATGCTACTAACTAAACATGACCTCGATACGCGCCGGTGGTGCCATCTCTCGGACTTTGCACGGACTTTTCAAACCAGCCTCGTATATTTGCACCGGTATATGTATGTGACTACTACCAAGTACAGACGTAGCTTCCGTTACTATTTCTTTACATATGTGTATAGAGAAAGTTGACACCAAAGACCCTTAGTACATACTAGAGGGCTGTACGAACAAGTACAAATGTAATCGATAAATATTCTCCAGTTACCTTACGCAATGATGCGAGTATATAATAATTGTAAAGACAGCATCGCAGGCATCGTCACATCGCAACTTCTTGACGATGTGACTCATTAGTAATCCCATCGTATGAAACGATACGCATCAATAATCAAATTAAGACTTGTCTACTCAAGTGATGTAATGTATGCCGGTGGTCACTTCTGTTACGCACGATCAGTTAATGAGTTGAGTTCCGTGTGGTACATGCAATTGATGATTGTGTAATTTTGAAATGACCATTTTAAAGAAATTAAAAGCGGTGAGTGCAATACTTTCAGTGTCTTAAAGGGTGTTAGGTAGGGGTGCATACTGTCGCCAGTATTATTTAATATCTACATAGATAAAATCTTTCAACTTGCTCTAGAAGATGCGGAGGGATAAAAGTAAATGGCAAGCCTATAAATAATATTCGGTATGCAGACAATACTTCAATAGTTGGCAATAACATCGACGATCTGCAAATTCTAATCAATAAGCTAATATCGAAAGTCATGGAAAAGTTTTTCAATCAGCATCTTCTAAAATATCTTGAAGGATTCAACATTATTAGCGATCACCAATATGGCTTTCGTAAACATAGATCAACAGGAGATCTTCTGACTTATGTAACACATGTTTGGAACAACGCAATTGAACACTTTGGAGAATCTCGAGCGGTTGCTCTTGACATATCCAAGGCATTCGACCGTGTTTGGCACGATGGACTGTTGGCTAAGCTACGCTCCTATGGTATGTCTGAAAAGTTCTGTTTGTGGCTCTCATGTTTCCTCAGAGAACGTTCTTTACGAGTGGCGGTCGACGGATTTCTTTCCAACACCTTCACTATCAACGCCGGTGGTCCCCAAGGCTCTATACTGTCCCCTACTCTCTTTATCATTTACATTAATTATCTGCTGGAAAAGACTGGGAATCCAATCTACAGCTTTGCAGATGACAGTACGCTTATCTCTTCATTCACTTTGAACGCTCGGACATCGGTTGCTCAGGCGAATATCCGCAGACAGCAGGAGGTCGTTCAACTTAACAGAGACCTGAAAGAAATTCTATCTTGGGGTGACACTAACCAAGTGGAATTTAACGCTACAAAAACCCAGGCGGCAGTTTTTTCTAAAAAAGTTAACGTTGCCGAACCCGACATAGTCATGTCGGGGCACTCCATTCCCCTAGCATCGTCACTTAATTTGTTGGGCGTTAATTTGGGAGCAAATATGTCCTGGCATGAACATGTTGCAGGCATAGCAAAGAGAGCTTCTCAAAAGTTGGGAATATTATTTCGAACCGAAAAAAAAGTCATCCACTGTAAGGTTTTTTTCAGAAAACACACTTAAAGTTGCCAGGAAACTAGCTTAGTTAAAGGTGTTGTATGCGTATTTTTTATTAAATCTAATATTTTTAAGTTTTTATGATAAATGTAGATTTAGATCATTTAAAGATGCCTAAAATAATAGTTTTGTCCATAATTTTAATGATTATACAATTTTACATTATCTATTAAAATTTTTTTTTTTTTTTCAGTTTAATAGTTTTCTGGTAACTTAAAGTGTGTTTTCTGAAAGAACCTCTCGGTGGATATTTTTTTTTATGATTTGTTTGGATTCAACATAAAAATATACTTAAGAAAGCACAACTTAAAAGATAGAGATTTTTTTTTATACCTGTGTTATTGATGATAACGATGTCGATTAATACTCACCACATACGTACACGATTATACGATTCTAAATAAGCATCCTCGTAATCGTGAAATGAGTATTTTTACCTATAATCACACGATTCCGTACTCATGCAAGTCTCTAGTACATACTAACCTAATTTCAAATTAAGAACAAATATCACAGACATTTTAAATAATTTACATGCTAAAGTTTTTTAATTAAAAATCCCCTTTGTTAAAAACCCTTTTCGTAGGGTTTTTACAGGTGTTTTCTTTTTTAAATAGCGTTATTTTCGGCAATTCGTAAGCCCCGTTTCCGACTTCAAAAGGGAAGTTTCTTTTGTATACGCTTTTGAAAAACATCAGAGTTATAAGCTTCTTTAAAAACTTTTCTTAATTAATTCTTGTTATTTTTGCGCCATAAATTACTTAGGCTTTTAATGAATCTTAATGAGCCAAGCGATCTTCTGATTGATTATATATTTTGCGGTTGGGTGAGTTTACGTATAAAATTTCTTGGCTTAGGAGGCTTGAACTTTAATTACCTAGAATCTTAAAATAATAAGAGACGAGTTTTTCTTTAATAATTTTAAGTAGCCCGCATATTAATGGATGGAAATATAAGTTAAGAAAGTCGCTGACTTTATGAACCATGCTACTAGTAGTAGTAGGCTCAGCGCCTATCAAGCAGGCCAGCGAGATCCTTATTGTCAACCTTGGAAAAACTTCTCATAAAACAACCTAACCACCAGGATCATCGCGAAACTTTCCTAACCTGTCTATAAGAGTCGCGATATCATTCCACACCAGAGTGTTGGCGTCTTCCCTTCGGAGCACTGCCGCTTCAAGGATCTCATACCTGAGACTTTCCAGAGCCTCAGACGCGCAGAGACAGTGAAGCGACGTCTCGTCGTTCTCCAGACACTCCGAACATGTTGAGTCGTCTTCGACCCCAACAATGTTAGATGCCGTCTCATCCTACAATGTTCCGTGAGAATCCCCATAACGGAGTTCCGTATGCGTCTACTTCTATTGAGCAACGACTCGGACGTCTCTTGAAATATACAGGCAAAAGATTTTTATCTGATTTTGTAATTATATGATTTAAAAAACCGGTCAAGTGCAAGTTGAACTTGCACAATTAGTGTTCCGTACGTTGATTGTTTTTAAAATAAAAATTTTTGTTAGGGTGGTATAAAATGATCAGTGACTTCACAAAACACACCCCAAATGAGTTTTCAACAAAGTTTGTTTCCAATCTTTACTAAAAACTGGTGACCTTGAATTTTTTTTTTTTTTTTTATATACCAAATAAATTATTAAAGGTAATGCACTCGTGATAATTTTCGTTCAATCTATACCCCGTGGAGAATATTCCAGAATTTTTTCAAAATTTTTAATCAGTACTTTTCGAGATAAGGTTGGGGACAGCGATTTTTTAAAAGTAATACGAAGAAAAGTGTGCGCAAGGATTACATTATATATATATATATATATATATATATATATATATATATATATATATATATATATATATATATATATATATATATATATTTTTTACTCGTGTTTTCACAAGCTTTCATTTGACACCACACTCGATGACCTATTAAAAAAAAAAATTTCTCTTCCGATTTCACCCCTCATAACAAACCCCTTAAGTCAAAATTTATGTTACGGTGGTATAAAATGATCAGTGACTTCACAAAAACACCCCAAATGAGTTTTCAACAAAGTTTGTTTCCAATCTTTACTGAAATATGATGACCTTGAAATTTTTGTTTTTTTTATATACCATATAAATTATTAAAGGTAATGCACTCGTGATAATTTTCGTTCAATCTACACCCCGTGGAGAATATTCCAGAATTTTTTCGAAATTTTTTGATAAGTACTTTTCGAGATAAGGCCAGGGACAGCGATTTTTCGCGAATTTTTAAAAATAATACAAAGAAAAGTGCGCGCAAGTATAGTATTATATATATATATTTTTACTCGTGTTTTCACAAGCTTTCATTTGACACCACACTCGATGACCTAGTAAAAAAATTTTTTTTTCACTTCCGACTCCACCCCCCAAAACTAACCCCTTAAGTCAAAATTTAATTCTCAAAACTACACGGCTCTGATGAGGCCATCAATTCCTATATTATTACCGAATTTCACCTTTCTATGTCAAATAGTTTCGGAGAAAATCGGGTGTGACAGACAGACAGACAGACAGACAGACAGACAGACAGACACCGAAGTGATCTTATAAGTGTTCCGTACGGAACACTAAAAATAAATCATCACAAAGAAATGTAGTAGGAAGCAATTTAAGAAATATATAGAGTGAAACATAAAAAATCATTAACTGATGATTTTTACTGATAACTAGGGAATTGACCATAGGAAGGATTTTGGAGAAATTTACAAATGGAATCTAAGATTTTCCCCTACATAAGGAATAGATTAACGCGAAGAGTATTTCTTCTTCAAATAACTGGCCAAGTGCAAGTCGGACTTGCGCAATTAGTGTTCCGTACGTTGATTGCGTTTAAAATAAAATTTTTTGTTACAGAGGTATAAAATGATCAATGACTTTACAAAACACACCCCAAAGGAGTTTTCAACAAAGTTTTTTTCCGAACTTTACTGAAAACTATATATCAGAGAACAAAGGTAATGCACTCGTGATAATTTTAGTTCAATCTACTTCCTGTGGAGAATATTAAAAAAAATTTTCAAAATTTTTTGATCAGTACTTTTCGAGGTAAGGAGGGGGACAGCGATTTTTCACAATTTTTTAAAAATAATACGAAAAAACTGTGCACAAGTAATACATTACATCCAACAGATTAACAAACAAACTAGATAGTTATCACTTACGTGAACAAGCGGGCTTTAGACGAGGATACAGCACTTTGGACCATCTTCAAATAATTAGATTACTAGTGGAAAAAGCAAATCAATATAAGGTCACCTTGTGGATAGCAATGGTTGACACGAAAAAGTATTTGATCCGGTAGAGATATGGGCAGTCCTTAACGCCTTAAGTAATAGCAGAGTCGATGAAAGATACATAATTCTTCTTGAATACGTATACACAAATGCAATTTCACAAATATTGCTTGAAGAAAAAACAAAGAAAATTAAAAGAGGAATTAGACGAGGCGACTCGATATCCCTGTTTACCCTAGAAGACATGTTCAATTCGTTAATAGTGGGAAAAAAACGGAATAGTAATAGACGGTGAACGATTAAATCACTTAAGGTTCGCAGATGATGCCACTCTGATCGTCAACACAAAATAAGAATTACAAGAAATTATAATGGAATTAAATAACAAGTTGAAACGTCTCTCGTTGCGGGGCCATTTTTATTAGCCTCACTTTTGATACGCTATTTTATATAGCCTCAACTTTCTTTATTTTTAATAAATATTGTATTTATTAAATAGTATTAAATAGGTGTTTGTGGCTCTCATGTTTCCTCAGAGAGCGTTCTTCACGAGTGGCGGTCGACGGATTTCTTTCTAACACCTTCACTATCAACGCCGGTGTGCCCCAGGGCTCCATACTGTCTCCTACTCTCTTTCTCATTTACATTAATGATCTGTTGGAAAAGACCGGGAATCTAATCTACAGCTTTGCAGATGACAGTACGCTTGTCTCTTCATTCAAAAGTTCTGACATCGGCTGCTCAGGCGAATATCCGCAGAAGCAGGAGGTCGTTCAACTTAATAAAGACCTGGAAGAAATTCTATCTTGGGGTGACAGTAACCAAGTCGAATTTAACGCTACAGAAACCCAGGCGGCAGTTTTTTCTAAAAAAGTTAACGTTGCTGAACCCGACATAGTTATGTCGGGGCACTCCATTCCCCTAGCATCGTCGCTCAATTTGTTGGGCGTTAGGTTGGGAGCAAATATGTCCTGGCATGAACATGTTGCAGGCATAGCAAGAAGAGCTTCTCAAAAGTTGGCAATATTATTTCAAACCAGAAAGCTTTACGCTTCACAACAACTGTTAATTCTTTACAAAGCTCAAATTCGACCAACTATGGAATACTGCTCCCACGTTTGGGGCTCCGTTCCCAAACATACACTGCATTTGCTGGATTCTGTTCAAAGAAGAGCTGTCCGTCTGATTGGAGACCCGGAATTGACCGGCGGCCTTGATTCGCTGGAACTTCGAAGAACGGTTGGCGACTTGAGTCTGTTCTATAAGTATTTTCATGGAAAGTGTTCGAAAGATGTAGTCTGCTTAATTCCTCCCAAAGCGGTGCATGTTAGAAATACACGTCGCGCTGGTGCTTCACATGCGTATGAGGTTCAGCTTGTTACTCAGCGTACAACGCTTTTCAAGCAGTCTTTTATATGGAGAACGTCATCCCTTTGGAATAGTTTGCCCAGCGCTGTGTTTCCTACCGAGTACAATTTACAGCGATTCAAGAACAACGTGAATAGCTTTTTTCGCATACATGCCGCTCCTGGAGAGCTTTAGGGACTTCCCTGCAGCATGTGTGCTAGACTCATAAAAAAAAGAAGCCATTATTTGCCCCTTAAGTATATCTTAATTTTTGAGAATGGATTGAGTGGATATTAATACTGATAGAGCAAAAATTAGATATAAGCTAGCTCGTTTTTTACTGGTAGATTACATGGAGATCGAGGTAATTTTTGTACGCCTTTTGAAAATAGTCTCTATAGTTATTTAAAACTTGGCACCATTCATTTTAGAATAAAAAGAATCTAAGTTCAGCTCAAAAAATGAAAAAATACTGAAGACTATTTAGTTGTTAATATAAAATTGAGTTGAGTACAACCCTTACGAAAAAAAGAGCAGGAGTTTACGCTATACTTAAGTAAAAAAGGGTATATTAGCAAAATAAAAATTCACACTTTTATTACACTCTTAAAATTATATCTACTAAATAAATAACCTTGTATACTGTGAGAGTGCACACTATTGCATAGAGTCTCTAAGTTGGAATTATTAAGTTCTTAGCAAATGGCTTCAAAAACATGATATAAAAGTTTGAGAAATCGTCTTCGCGGATTACACGTGTACGTAGTTGTTGGAAACACACGTTGCAGACAGGAAGTGAGATATTTAAACTGGCATGCTTATGACTTACTGTTTGGCCTCTCCTGGTGAGATTCTCATCAAAATATTGTCTCAAATACTACTCTCTTATCCTCATTAGGGTAGCTAATCACTTTTTGACTCGAAATGCCTTAGGATGAGCAGAATATTTTAAGATTGGAAAAAGGCATCAAACTTGAGATCTATAAACTATACCGACTTGGTGATAAAAAAAGCCGATACTGCACCACGGTGGAAAAAACCACTACGGCATGCTGGAGGAAAAAGCCTTGGAAAATCCAAAATGGACGTTTATATATCTTTTGCCCCTTTTTCAAAGTGAAATCTTTAAAATGGTTCACTTCCGGAACGCAAAATGAGACGGGAGTGTTAAACTCGCGGCTTGATAGACAAGGCCCCATGATTCCCGCTTTTTTTAACAGATTAGGCAACACGCATTACACACTACCGGTTTAAACGAGATTGCTCAAAAATTTAAACTCACTGCTTAATCAAATTGCACTGCTAAATTTTTTTTTTATGGGTCTAGGACACGTGCTGCAGGGAAGTCCCTAAAGCTCTCCAGGAGCGGCATGTGTGCGGAAAAAGCGATTCATGTTGTTCTTGGATCGCTGTAAATTGTACTCGGTGGGAAACACAGCGCTGGGCAAATTCAGTGTAAATTAAACCCTTGGTAAATAATGTTTCACCTCAGAAACTTCAGACCGCTCAGAACTCACTGCTTAACTGAAATTAGCAAGTATTACATGAATTATTGATAGAAAAACAGTGTTGTAACATGATCTTAAAATCTAGGAAAAAATGAATGTTACAAAGTCTCGAGAAATAGGTTTAAAAATAAACTTCGCCAAAACCAAATATTTGAACAAGGAAAGTGAAGATAACAGCAGCCAGGAACTATTAATAAAAGGTGAAAGAATAGGGAAGGTACAAACATTCATATATTTAAGACAAAAAATCGAAATATCAAAAAATAATTTACGAAAGGCTGACTTGGGTAGAAGAGTCTCGTTAGCTTGACACCTCACTTGATGATCTGGTAAATTATTTTTTCACTTCCGATTTCACTCCCCAAAACTAACACCTTAAGGCAAAATTTAACTTTCAAAACTACACGGCTCTGATGAGGACATTAATTCCTACATTAGTGGCAAATTTCAACTAGTTTCGGAGAAAATCGGGTGTCACAGAGGACAGACACCGAAGTGATCTTATAAGTGTTTCGCACGGAACACCAAAAAAAAGAAATTAACATTTTTACAGTCGACCAAACTTATACTCAATACAGGAATCGATAAACGGGAGCGAGGGGAGAGAAGAATATTTTTACGCAGTGGGACTGTGATTGATTCACTAACTACAGTAATACTACTGACGTTTACTTCTTATTTCCATTTTTAGTTGCCAACAAAACTTTGTTTTATTTAATAATGTAAAATAGCTTCAAATTTATACTAATAAACTTTCTTTTGTTATACTAGTTCAACTTATAAGGCCATAATTCTTCTAGACAGTAAATTTTACTACATCAATCTCCTTTTACACCTTTTTATGCGAGGGCGAGATTGCGTGTTCCATTTCGCCTTTCCTGTCATGTTATACTTTTTCACAATAAAATTAAAGATTTACCTTTTCATAAAAACGCACCTTAGCACAGAAACAATAATAAATTTCTTTCTTTCTTTTAGAAGCGCCAGGCGGCGGAATAAAATAAAGATAAAATATAAAATTTAGAGGTTATAAGAAAAGGATTCAATTTTCCTTTTTCCAATATAGATATATTATTCTTTACATTATTGAAATCGCCACTAACAAATTTAAAGAGAAAAATGTATACTCGCTTATAAGGCGAAGATCGTTAATAGATTTTGCCCTCGCAAGTAGTGGACGTTTAAGAATAATGGACAATTCAAGCATGCCGTATACCAGTCACCCTACTAGGAGATTTCATGATTTGCTCCAATTCAGAGCTCGTCAGTCCATACCATAAATTCTATGTTTCTAAAATTTATTTTTCAATTCCCTGTACTTTTAAGATACTGATCTGAATCTGCAGTTTCCTTGTGGAATATTTTAAGAATAGTGTAAAATAAAAATAGTGGTCGTTTAAATATTTCAAATTAATTAAAATATTACTCTACATGTCATTTGTTTATATACTGAAATGCACTAAAATTTTATCTGTGTTTTCCTGGGTGATAAAATTATAATCAGGTTTTTTTCTTGAGAAGGCTGTATATAATGGGCGTACTTTGGAATTTTATTGGTTGGTTGTAGTTTTTTTAGTTTTGAAAGATATCTTAATTTCTAATTGTTTAAATTTTGTACCGTTGAATATTATCACTGTGTTATCATAACATATAATTAATTCACTTAAATACTGCAACTCAAAAAGTTTAAATGAATATTTTATTCCTACAATCTTTACTCAAGTTAAAATAAAACCTTAAAACATTCGTATCAACTTACCTGGTCCTTGACCATCATAGGTAAAGTCCTTAATGTGTAAAGTTCTTCCGTCAACTGCATAAACTTCTCCAGAAACTCCGTGATGCAACTGAGAGAGTGGCCCTAGGTATTTTCCCAAGTACTCTGCTCCGTTTACCCGACCTGAAAACAAAGAAACTTCCGTCAAGCGTGAATTGCA
Organism: Pachyrhynchus sulphureomaculatus; assembly: GCA_019049505.1. NCBI lineage: Eukaryota > Metazoa > Arthropoda > Insecta > Coleoptera > Curculionidae > Pachyrhynchus > Pachyrhynchus sulphureomaculatus. The sequence goes on along the minus strand of CM032456.1, from coordinate 183,315,843 downwards.
GGAAAATTGTTTCCTTGGAACTTTAAATAAAAAGAACATTTTAAGGTAAAGTAATATACACGTTGTATGGAATATTTTTTGTACAGCTTTCTTGTTATTTATTAATCCTTCCTAGCTAATGTGTATATACAGTCAGTACAAAAAGTCTCCATACACCACCTGCTTTATATACTATTTTTCTGTTATGTTTAACTAATTAATTCGAACTATGAGAAAACATGTTTAAATTAATATTTGAAACTTAACCAACGAGGATTAGTATTAAAAACAACTACGGAACATTTTATTTAGAGCTTACATTATTGTTATAAAAATTTAAACAAAATTAATGTCAAGAAAGTCTCAATACACTTAACAATTACCAATAACAGTTTGACGGAGTTTAACGGAAAATAACAACTTCGTTTAAACTAATATTTGGTGGGACCACCGTTGGCCTTGATAATCTCCTGTAACCTTTTTGTTATGCTTGCAACCAGCTTTTTAGTCACTTCTGCTGGCATGTTCTTCCATTCGTTCAATATTCTGTTTTTTAATTCTTCTCTATTTGAAACATTATGTTTGCGAACGTGTCGTTTAAGTTCCTCCCATAAATTCTCGATGAGGTTAACATCGGGTGATTGCGGAGGTGTATGAAGCTGCTGTCGCACATTATGGATCATCCATTCTCGCATCAAGTTTGCAGTTTGTTTCGGATCATTGTCCTGTTGGAAAATGGAAAATATCTTTTTTCGAGTGCTAATTCTTGAACACTCTCCCTTAAATTGTCTCTCAAAATGTTCAGATAAATATGCTGATCCATGGTACCATTAATAAAATGTAAATGTCCAACCCCTCCAGCGGACATGCATCCCCAAAGCAGAACACTGCCACCCCCTTGTCTCATTGTGGAATAAATGTTTTTAATATCGAATGCGGTATTCTTCTTTCTCCAAACTTGCCATTAGTCCCAAAAAGGTTAAGTTTAGTTTCATCACAAAATATTACGGATTCCCAAAATTTAGGAGGTTTAGTAACGTATTCCCTAGCAAAAGCTAACCACTTTTTGCAATTAGCTTTCGAAATTAACGTATTCTTCCTGGCCGCACTCCCCTTATAGCCTGCCCTGTGTAAACAATTTCTCACTGTTTGTGAACAAACATTTTTCGAAAATAGTTCCCGTACTTCTTTTAATTTTGGTGCACTTTGCTTGGGATCTATAATTATTTGTCTAACATTACTGGCCTCTTCACGGGACGACCGGAGCGTGGTCGAATTTTATAGGAACCCGTTGATTTATAGTGGCTTGCAATGTACTGAACAGTAGCACGCGACTTTTTAACAATTTTTCCTATATTTCTGTACGATACTCTGAAAATCCACTGCAAAATTACTAGCAACAAGTGACAGATTATAAAGTATGGCCGAAAATTATTCATTTGTTTTCAGTTTAGCGAGTAATAGATAGCTTGATAAAATGCGGCTGATTATAACGTGTTTTTTTCAATGCAGTTCTTGAGTGTATGGAGACTTTTTTGATATTAATTTGGTTTTCATTTTTATAACAATGATGTAACTTCTAAATAAAATGTTCCGTAGTTGTTTTTAATACTAATCCTCGTTGGTTACGTTTCAAATATTAATTTAACCATGAATTCTCATAGTTCCAATTAATTAGTTGAACATAACATAAAAATAGTATAGAAAGCAGGTGGTGTATGGAGACTCTTTGGGCTAACATGTCCTTATATTTGTTCCGAGATTTGTGTGCTTTTACAGATATTGATATGTTTCTCAGTTATGCCTAATAGCCCAGTCGCCAGGGGTTTTGAGCTCTCATTAAATTTAAACAGGTTGTATTTTGGCACACAGGTAGTTTTTCGGTAATATCTCGAAAAATAAAAAAGATATCGAAAAACTAATAGCACCACGTGAAAAAGCGGGAAATTTTGCGATAAAATCGTGAGTAGATTTTTTTCCCAGCGCGTGAGAGCACGCCCATCAGGTTAACTTGAAAGTCTACGCGCATCGCTCGAAGGTTTATTGATATTACTTGTTCTCAGAGTGTAAAAAATTAAAATATAGTTTTTTGAAGAGGTGACTTTCAGCTTTACTATGATACTAATAGTTTTTATTTTTGTTGCTTTATAATTTGTAAAACGAAATTTTTGTTTGCATGCATATAATAAATTATAACACTCACATTGTCTGTGCAAATTTAAAAATTGAGTTTGAAAATATGAAAATTTGCCTGCTGTAGTGCACCGCCGGCAATTTTACGTTCAAGGAAGTACGAAATGGTCAAAAAAAGTCAGAGAATTTTTTTTCATTACAGTTAAAAGTATACTTGATATTAGAAAATCATTAAAAACTTAAAAAAACTTTCACTTTCCCTGTAATTTTGTTCTTAAAAAAGTATTCATGACGCGTATTTTTTGCTTATTATTAATCATACAACTTAAACTTAAAATAAAATAACCGGTCAAGTGCAAGTTGAACTTGCGCAATTAGTGTTTTGTACGTTGACTGCTTTTACATTAAAAATTTTTGTGACAGGTATAAAATGATCAGTGACTTCACAAAACACCCCAAATGAGTTTTCAACAAAGTTTGTTTCCGATCTTTACTGAAAACTGATGACCTTCAATTCTTTTTGTCTTTTACATAACAGATAAATTATTAAAGGTAATGCACTCGTTTAATCTACACCCCGCGGAGAATATTCCAGAATTTTTTCAAATTTTTTTAATTAGTACTTTTCGAGATAAGGGGGGGACAGCGATTTTTCGCGATTTTTTAAAAATAATACAAAGAAAAATGTGTGCAAGTATTACTTTATATATATTTTTGAACTGAAAACACAAAATTTCTAAATTACTTTTGTTAATGGATCCGCCATTTTGAATTTTTCAAATTTTTCATCGGATTCTTAATCAGTACCCCGAGAAACCCCTAAATAGCTAATTTCGAAATTTTTAGAGGTATACAGAAACATTAATTTAATCATAAATGAGATTGGAAGCTTGATTCCCAATCCAATCCAAGGGGTTAAACCAGCCGTTTTATTTTAAATATTTTTTTTAAATTCCGGTAAAACTGAAAAATAATCTATATAATATTTTTTTTTTGTAAAATTTCCCGTTCTTTCATGTGGTCCTATTCGTTTTTCGATATCTTTTTTATTTTTCGAGATATTTGCGAAAAACCTAATTTTTGATTTTATTTTCGATTTTATAGGCTTAGCATACACTTTAGAGTAGAAAACTTTTTTTTATCGTATTCTACGTATAAAACACTACTTGTATGCCAAAATGCAGCCTGTTAACATTTAATGGGAGCTTTTCGTCAAAATGTGACTCTGACGACTGGGCTATAAAAAGTTCACGAATATAAATAAAATTTGTTCCATATTTTTAATACTAATCAGTCTTTGACATTGGTAGCTGCAGAAATTAAAATGCTTATAAATCCTTTTTTTATGAACTCATGTATTCCGAGTAAATTTGAATGATCAAAGCCACAGTTACAGACTAGTTATTAAATAAAAATGGATATTTTTAATTAGTACAAACATATAATAAAAAAAAAATGATAGGTACATTGTTACGACTATTTATAGACCATTAAGATGCTCGCAGAAAAGACAACAGAATGTAGCAAGCCCATTATATTGATTTTCGTAGACTACGAAAAGACTTTCGGTTCCATAAGTCAACATATAATGAAACCATCAACAGAGTGTAGAACTGACTATATGTATATTGCACTGATCAAAAGTGATACAATATAGCAACATAGTGCGTAAGATTACACAAAACGACAGAACAGTTTCGCATAGAACAAGATGTGTGTCAAGGAGACACTTTATTCCCACAGCTGTTTACTACTCTACTGGAATATGTATGCAAATGAATTGACCAGGAAGAGTTGTGCATACTGTGGTGACGACTTATCCGTATTTCTTCTCTTCTACATAAGTTTTTGAGTTTCTGGTTGAGTTTTAATTTTTCGTGGTGTTATCTTCGCAAGTTATATCATACAAATGGGTGGATCCTAAAATCCGAATCGATAGAGACAACCAGGCCTAGGAGCTCCTAAGAAGAATAGGCTTCAGATGGGCAGCTTTCGGCAAGTTGAAGTATATTTGTGAACCGAATGCTCTGATAAACTGATAACATACGGAGCCAAAACACTAACACTCACAAGAAATCGGCAAATAAACTGCGTGTGAATTGGGCTGGTCATGTGCCTAGGAGAACAGGCGAAAGGTGATTAAAGAGATTATTGCAATGGCAACCCAGACAGGGGCCATTCCCAAACCGAGGGCACCCCCAACCAGATGGGCGGATGAAATCAGGAGAGTTTGCGCTAACTGGATGGAAATGGACCAGGATAGAAATGAATGGCATAGAGAACGATCATGATAGTCAACAAGTGAGAAACTCTACATCCTAAATTACCGTAAATTCTCACTAAGTTTCCTCTATGGCATTTTAAGTTGAAACATGTTTCAATGAATAATATATCAGATTGTCATATGAAAAAGAAAATAGAAAAATTGTATTTTTACTACTGGTTAATTATGAATTTATTTTTATAATTAGCCAGAATACTTTCCATGCTTGTTTAAAATTAAAACAGAACTAAAGAAACTAAGCATTATTTTGTAATCTTTATTTTTCCTTTTACCGTTGGTTCAAGTGATTAGTTAATATAACTTACATGGAGAATAGTAGCCAGTTTTCGAAGCAAGAAATTTATCATGTAGTAAATGTCCAAAATAGGGATAATTAACAATGGGTTTGAAAAAAGAATTTATTTTATGATTTGGGAAAAAAATGTTGCTTTTAGTATCAGTTTTAGAAAATGGCAGTGAAAGAGGATAACACTTCTATTTTATTTTATGTATATTATTAGGCCTTTTTAACTGATTTACTCAATTTTAGATCATATGATATTTTTTTTTTTAATTGCACAAAGGGCTATACAATTTTTCAATACATGACTCAAACTTTTTGAATAAAATTAATATTTAGTAGATGAGCCTTTTAATATAATTGCATCGTTCAAGGATAATATTATAAAAAACTAATACTCTTTAATTACATTATTTAAATTTAATTTTCACGCAATCATTGCTTTGCATTTATAATTAAAAGTGAAATATTACTTGAGTATTTTTAGAATATTATTTTGTATTTTCCCAGTCGATTATAAATAACGATTAAAATACTATCACAATAACTAAATGTTATAAAATTTGTAATTGTTTTCTATAATCATTAGATTTAATAATTACGGAATCGCTTATTTAAACAAATTAACAGTTTATTATGTTCGAGTTGAATCAAATTTAGAGTAAAATAAAAGGAAATAAAAGTGTAGTTGAGATCTCGGGATCTTTGGCAAAATGATATTACACAAGAGCTTTCTTTACTACACCAAACACTTCCTTCTTGCCATCGACGTGCGTCATGATAAGCATCAACTAAACCATTTATACTAAAATTGTGATTTACTTGAATGAAACTAACCTACCAGTACAGAGAATAGTGAGAAGGTCCTCGAGTTGTTGTTCTTTAAATCTTGTTTGAATCCGCCTTCATCTTGAGTAAACAATAATCTTAGATTTAGTGAATTGTCACTCCTGATGATGCTAATATGGGTAGCGAAAGGCGTGTCAAGTGCGAAAATAGTGTCTTGTGTACTAATAAAAAGTATAGTAGGTATATATTTTTAATTGTTAACTCGTAACATATAGTATAATAATATTTTATTATCCAGACAGAAAGAAAGAAATCGAATTAGTTGGTAGTATACCACTAATAAAATAGACAGTATTATTATAAATCTCTTTTAAGGTTAACTTCAGTGGTGCCTGCTGAAATTATCTATGAAGATTTAATTTTAATTTAACAGAGGACTTTTACGTGTTTTTGATCTTAAGTTATAACATCAAGAATTTATATGAAAAAAAAATGTTTAAAATATATAAAAAAATTCTGCCTAAAATCTTAAATTCCTATTTATTCACTATATGATGTCCCGAAGGTTGGATTAGACAAAAAAAGCCCAATATCTTTTTTTTTAACAGTTTGTTTCTATTTAATTACGGAAAGTGGTATTATTGTAGCTAAACTCGTAAATTTTTGGGATTAAATTGACGCAATATTGTAAGTTTGGAAACGTATAAATACAAAGAAACGCCCAGTTTATGTCTAAATGATCAGTAATGAGCTACGCGTTAATAGATGTAGAATATACAACCGAAGATTTCAAATGCCTTAATGAAGTATAATATATACAATTTTCTCACTTTCTTCGTGTTCGTTAAAAAAATATAACAATCTACTTTTATTTACACCTAGATATCTTAAAGAAGTATTTTTTTTTTCTTCAGCCTTCACCGATTCATTGCTGGGTATAGGCATCTCTCATATCTTTCCACTTCTGATGGTTTTCCGCTGGTCTCATCGACATAAATCCGGTCGTTCGTTTGATGTCTTCAGCCCAACGCTTAAGATGGCGCCCTTTTGATCGTTTACCTATGTATGGCCTCCATTTCAATATAAATCATCTGTATCTAGCAATATGGAAAGCATAGCTTCATTTGAGTTCAGCCACCGTCTCTGCCACAGCTTTGACCTAATATAAGTATTGCTTTTAAATATTTCAAGGATATACCCAGCATTTGTCGTTCCATAGCATGTTGTGCTGTGTTCTGTTGATCTATAGACTTCTTGGTAAGTGTCCAGGTTTGGGCCCCGTAAGTTAGGAGTGCTAAGATACACTGGTTGAAGAGCCAAGTCCGCAGGTATATAGGGATATTATTGTTTGTTAGCGTTTTACTCGTTTTACCAAATGCAACTTAAGCCATTCTATTTCATCTATAAATTTCTGCAGCCCACTTTTATTCTATTGCCAAAGTAGTGTTTTCAACCATTATGTTCGGGTCCTCTTTACACATTATCTTGGTTTTTTGCAAATTCATCTTCAACCCAACAGTCTATAATTCTCTCTCCAAGTCCGACAACCTTGCTTCCAGTTCAGCGGGATTATCTGCAATTAAGATGATATCAGTAGGATGATTTAGTCTTTTCCCCGTTAATCAAGGTACCTCGATTGTTCCAGTGCAAGTTCTTGAATAGGTTTTTTAGAGTTAATGTCAACAGCTTTGGAGAAAGAGTATCACACTGTCTTATACCTTTTTTATGGCGATAGACTTCGTAGATTTTTCAGCTTGAACAGTGGAAGTTGCAGTGTCATATATATATATATATATATATATATATATATATATATATATATATATATATATATATATATATATATATATATATATATCTATATATATATATATATTTAAGTATCTGTGTGTATCTATGATCGATTCTGGCATGATTAAGTACATTTGTCATAGCTTAATGTTCCACAGTGTCAAATGCTTTGTGGAAATCCACAGGCAGATGTCTAAATGATATTCCACTGATTTTTCCAGTAACAGTCTCATGGCTAGTAGGTGTTTGCATGTATTATAATCTTTCCTGAACCCGGCTTGCCCATAAGGTTAAAAACTATCCAGTCTGGGAGTTTTGCGCAAGTAACGGTCGGTAATTTTTTAAATTAGCCTTATCTCCTTTTTTGTGTAGCAAGACCAGTTATTTGAGATTTAACCTTCAATTAAGCATAAGTTAAAAAGATCGCAGAGTTTCTGCATTAGTTCTGGACCCCCTCTTGAAACATCTGTTCCAAAATTGTATCTCCATGTGATTTATTTTTTTAAGTGTTTTCAATGCATGATATGCTTCTTTCTCGGTAATTTCAGGCAGGTCTTTTGAGCCAACATTAATATCTTTTTGAGTTGTGTTTGTTGAGGTTCCTTTTGTATCACTCATGCTATTTAAATTGTTTTCCTGCCCTTCACGTTCGTTCTCTCTTAATTTTTATATTAGTTCCTGTTGGAATGGCCACGATTTCTCTTTTCGTGTTTAAATTCTTCTCTCTAATTTTGTATTAATCTTTATTTTGGCTCTTAAAAATCTATGGTCACTGTTAAATGAATTCAGTGCTGTTATACCTTTTACAGTTGTTTTAGCACTTGACAGAATGTAATCAATTTCGTTTTTAGTCCTGGTGTCTGAGCGATGTCCACTTGCGTGGTTTCTTTCTCCTGAAGAAAGTGTTCATAGCATATAATTTATATATGCTATATATATATATATATATATATATATATATATATATATATATATAATTCAGGCGACAGCTTTAATTTCTGTCATCGTAACTATAAGGACCCACAGATTTTCCATTTTCTTCCTGTTTTTCCCAAGTTTAGAGCTAAAATCGCCAATAAGTAATGTGTATGTAGTGGTATACTCTGACAAATTGTCACTCACACTATCGTAAAACCGTCTGATTTCGTCATCTTGGTCCGAACGTAGCAATGAACAACTTTTAGTCGATGTTTTTGGAAGATTTCCAAAATGATCGACAAGACCCTATCTGATTTATTGTCGACTCTAATAATGTTTGGTACCAGTCGTTTATGAATTATAAAACCTGCTTCTTGTTGACTTTCGTTATTTACTCGCTTCTAATAAAACCTATGCCCGGATTGTAAGGTCATGCCGAAGTATTATGTACATCTTTATTATTATATGGCTGTCGTGCTTTTGTTGGTCTCTAGTATACAATTTTAAATTTATGTACATTTTATGGCGAATATATCTGACGATAAACCGCTTTCAAGGATTTAACTAAGTTGATAGGAGGCACGAAATATATTCTAAAATAATATTTCATTATTTAAGCATGATCCTCAGTCTTAATTGCTACGTAAAGAATTTTTATATGTATAGATTACGGTCTCTACTTCCAGATTTAAACGACGCTAGTCCTCAGGAGACTCATTTTTACAACCTAATGGCTATGGAAGTTTTTCGAGGCCTTACAATTTTATGTTTTAAATTCTCATTCTATCTTAACTATCTTAAGAAACAGCCCCTAAGAGTGTATTTAGATAATAATTTAAAATTTAAGATATATAATTCTTAATTAAAAAGTCGTTTCTCAACTTCGTTCAATTAAAGACTTAGTTCTGAAGTCTAAAAAACCATATCTAGATTTGTTTCACTTCACATGCTATCCTTCCATTGTATTGCTGTGTATTAGTATTTTTCATTACGCATAGAATCTCATCTACTTTATAAAATAATGTATGTATTTTGTGATGTGTTGCGAGACATTCTTAAAAGGGCTTTCCATTATTAATGCATTTTTTTTTTTAAATTAATATTTTGTATGATATCTGTTGAGAAATTGTTTACGTATCAAGACAAAAAATATTATTTTACAGAGCGATATACGTTTTGAGAATTCTATAAAAAGTATTGTTTTAAAAGTCAGTATCCTAATTTACAACCAATAGTAGTTTTTCAGATTAATTCGAATTAAGCGCTAAAGAACGTTCTTTTGATAAAAATCCTTATCAACTACTAAAAGTGAACAAAGTCCATATTTTAGCAATGCCCACTGTTCTCTTATTTATTATGCCATTTTGGGACACATTTCGCCGAATCATGGCTCGTCAGCCGAGCTAGGATTAACAAACAAGAGAACAAAATTTGCAGTACCTAGTGCAGTACTAGCGTAATATCGCAGTACAATAAATTGCATCTTCGGCTGTTTAAAAGCATTCCTGCCCTCCATCGGGGATTCTTAAGGCCACAGACCGACAAAAAATTGTCCAGCTAAGAGGGCAACAATTACCTACAGGCAGCGCGATAGTCAGGGTTATACGTTACGTAGATAAAAATCAGTATCAACTACTAAAAATGAACAAAGTCTATATGTCAGTATTGGCTCACAGTTCTCTTATTTGTCAATCCATCGCGGGACGCGTTCTGCCGTATCATGGATTGACAAATAAGAGAATAGTGGGTCCCTGCTGATTTTTTTTTTTTATATTTACTATTTATTTTTTCAAATAAAAATAACTGGCAAGTGCAAGTCGTACTTGCGCAATTAGTTTTTTTTTTATTTTTTTTTATGGGTCTAGCACACCTGCTGCAAGGAAGTCCCGAAAGCGCTACAGGAGCGACATGTGTGCGGAAAAAGCGATTCACCTTGTTCTTGAATCGCTGTAAATTGTACTCGGTGGGAAACACAATCCTGGGCAAATTATTCTAAAGGGCTGATGTTCTCCATATAAAAGACTGCTTGAAAAGCGTTGTACGAGGAGTAACAAGCTGAACCTCATACGGATGTGAAGTATTAGCGCGACGTGTATTTCTAACATGCATCGCTCTGGGAGGAATCAAGCGGGCCACATCCTTTGAACACTTTCTATGAAAATACTTGTAGAATAGGCTCAAGGTGCCAACCGTTCTCAATGTTCCAGTGAATCAAGGCCGCCGCGTTAAATTCCACTTGGTTACTGTCGCCTCAAGATAGAATTTCTTCCAGTTGAATGACTTCTGTCTGCGGATATTCGTCTGAGTAGCCGATGTCCGAGCGTTTAAAGTGAATGAAGAGATAAGCGTACTGTCATCTGCAAAGCTGTAATTTGGATTCCCGGTCTTTTCCAGCAGATCGTTAATGGAGACATTATGGAGCGCACACCGGCGTTGATAGTGAAGGTGTTAGAAAGAAATCCGTCGACTGCCACTCGTAAAGAACGCTCTCTGAGGAAACATGAGAGCCACAAACAGAACTTTTTAGACATACCATAAGAGCGTAGCTTAGCCAACAGCCCATCGTGCCAAACACGGTCGAAGGCCTTGGATATGTCAAGAGCAACCGCTCAATTGTGTTGTTCCAAACATGTGTTACATAAGTTAGAAGATGTCCTGTTGATCTATGTTTACGAAAGCCATATTGGTGATCGCTAATAATGATGAAACCTTCAAGATATTTTAGAAGATGCTGATTGATAGTTTTTTCTATGACTTTCGATATTACTGAAAGCAGTGCGACTGGTCGGTAGTTATTTGGCAAGGTCTTCCTGCCTTTTTTTACGTATCGGCTGAACTGTGGCACATTTCCAGCAGGAAGGAAATATTCCTTTTCTGTAGGATAGGTTGAAAGGTCTACAGAAAACTGGTGTTAGTTCCCTCGCACAGTTTTTGAGAACTATGGCAGGTATTCCGTCAGCGCCAGAAGCTTTTTTGGTGTCTAGCTTCATTAAAATACGTTTTATGATACGCTGTCTGAAGACAATATGGGGCATCCTTGACTGGACTGGAAATGGACAGTAGAATGTGAATCAAAGAGTTCAGCCAACAAGTTCGCTTTCTCAACAGGTGTCGTTGCAATAGAATTATCTGTCCGTGTGAGTGGTGGTATGGTGGATTTGGTGAAAATATGGGTTTTTGTTCATGTTTATTAGTTGATACTGATTTTTATATATGCAAGGTAGAACCCTGACGATTATGCTGCCTCGATGGAGGAGAGTTGTGCTTTTAAACAGCCTAAGATACAGTTTATTGCATCTTGCTGTGATGTTCTCTTGATAGTTTACAATATTACGATAGTATCGAAGAACAGTTGGCGACTTGAGCCTATTCTACAAGTATTTCCATCGAAAGTGTTCGAAGGATGTGGCCCGTTTAGTTCCTCCCAGAGCGGTGCATGTTCGAAATACACGTCGCGCTGATACTTCACATCCGTATGAGGTTCAGCTTGTTACTCCTCGTACAACGCTTTTCAAGCAGTCTTTTATATGGAGAACATCATCCCTTTGGAATAATTTGCCCAGGACTGTGTTTGCCACGGAGTACAATTTACAGCGATTCAAGAACAACGTGAATCGGTTTTTCCGCACATGTGCAGCTCCTATAGCGCTCCCTGCAGCACGTGTGCTAGACCCATTAAAAAAAAGAACCAAAACATAACATTATTCAATCTTCAATTTATTTAATTATGAGTGACAACTCTGAAGTAATAAGAATATCAATCTTCTAATTTGTTGTCGTTTCATATATCTCTTTACATTCCTGTTATTCAACATGAAAACGAACACTCCGAATTTTGTGGGAGCATATAAACATCCTAAATATTTAAAATAAAGATGACACTAAAACAAATATTTCCATAAGCTCTAAAGATTTTAATTGTAACTGTCAAAGATATTTATTTCATGCCGCATAAATTATATTTTAGGATCTTAGGAAAGTTAGGTTGCTCGCGTCACTTTAGACAATGCTTAAGACAGCTTATTATTTAAGATGAAAAGGGAAGCCGATGTAATTTATATGCTTACATTATTAGGAATCGAGGTTTCCAAAGGGTTGCCAAAATACCTTAAAATGGAAAAGCTTTCATGATATTAGAACAGACAACCTACTGAAATTTAATTGAAATGTTTGAAAACTTTCTGAACGCAATTTGTAATAGTGTAGAAAAATCTAGAGCCATACTATCAATACCTTTCCAATACAAAACATTTCTTGAAAAGGGAACAAATTTGTATCATTTAGGTTACGTTACCTAAGGATATTCAGTATTTGTTGTTTTATACAAAAATTTATATTTGGGCGTTAAACCTTATTCATTATGATAATTGTTACTAAAATATAATCCCATGAGTAGATTTTAAATTTGATGTGTTTATGAATATCTTATATATATATTTTGTAAAACAATCTGCGAAGAGTGACATGTTCTGAATATATATATATATATATATATATATATATATATATATATATATATATATATATATATATCAATATATATACATATATATATATATATATATATATATACCTATATAGGTATATATATATATATATATATATATATATATATATATATATATATATATATACATATATATATATATATATATATATATATATATATAATATATATATCTATATGTATATATATATATCTATATAGGTATATATATATATATATATATATATATATATATATATATATATATATATATATATATATATATATATATATATATATATATATACAGTCCCTGGCCAAATTATTAGACGCACTGTATTTTTTTTTAGTAATTTTATGTTTCTTAAGAGTTTTTATGGTATATTTAAACTACAATATTATTGATTTTTATTTAAAAGAATTGTTGTAGACTACATATTTTGTATTTATTTTTAACATATGGTAACACTGTGTTGACAAAGTGATACATGAACGTACAGTACAAAATTTTGTAAAGTACAAAACTGTATCAGTCGCGATCGGAATCGAGTCAGGTACGGACGTGTTTCTGTGGCTTTATGGACTGTGACTGTTTGTTTAACAGTTTTATACTACTCAGTTATTAGTTTATTTTGTATGCAGTGTTTTAAAAAAGTAATTGGACTATTTTCATTATGGGTAGAAAAGGCGATCTTTCACCACGTAAAAAAGCTGAAGTGAAGGCCCTTGTGATTGCGAAAACATTTACAAACCGAGAAATATCACGAAGATTGGAGGTTTCTGAAGCTAGTGTACGACGCATAAAAAAGAAAATTGAGTCAGGGAAGGAATTAAGCCCGAAAAGAAAGAAAAGATGCGGTAGAAAACCAAGTTTCACTCCACGGTCAAAGAGATGTTTGAAGAAAAATTTGTGTAGAAAACAGATTTGCTACCACAAAGGTAATAAAATCACAACTCCAGGATGCTAGCGTAAATGCTTCTGAGCGCACTGTTCGAAGAAAATTGAAAGAATTAGATTTTAAGGCCTGTCGCCCCGCCAGGAAGCCCAAGTTAACAGCTGCAATGAAAGCAAAGCGCCTGAAGTGGGCCAAACAATGGCAAGACAAAGATGTGGACTTCTGGAGATCGGTAAGATACAGCAATTTAATTAATAATTGATACATTATTATCATTTTCAGTTAAGTAAAGCAAATAAACATGGAAGTTTATATATTTTTCCTATTTTTGACAGGTCTGCGTCAGTGACGAAAGTACATTCGACATTTTGCAGAATAAAGCTCAGTATGTGCGTCGTCGTCATGGAGAAAAGTTTCATCCTGATTATGTCGTCCCGACGGCTAAACATCCCACCAAAGTGATGATTTGGTCAGTCATCAGCGGCAAGGGCACTGGACGTCTGTACGTCGTCAAGGGAATAATGAGGCAAGATCAGTACAAAGAAGTATTACAAAATCGGTTGATTCCGCAGCTCAGAGAATGGTTTCCAAATGGGGAACCATTCACTTTCATGCAAGATGGAGCTCCCTGCCACACTGCTCGGTCTGTTAAAGCTTTTTTGGCAGAAAAAAATATCCCTCTGTTGGATTGGCCGGGTAATAGCCCTGATATGAACCCCATTGAAAATGTGTGGGAGTTGATGAAAAGGGAAGTGGCTAAAGATGTGATTACCAACAAAACCCAGCTCCTAGAAAAGATTATTCATGTGTGGAATCATCATCCTCAAATGCAGGAGACAGTACAATCTTGCATTGATAGCATGCCGCGCAGAATTAAAGCTTTGATAGCGGCTAAAGGTGGCTCAACTAAATATTGACTTTTACTAACATTAATTTCACTTTTCTTTAAAACTTAATAAACTTATGCTTTTCTAAATTAATGCTGTTTTATTTATGTCAAATAAATAGGTAATTGATTGGATAATATAAAAATAAAAAACAAATCAATTTAAAATAATAAAACGGTACAATATCACTCGGTAATTAATATTTTACATGAAATCTTGCAGTGCGTCTAATAATTTGGCCAGGGACTGTATATATATATATATATATATATATATATATATATATATATATATGTATATATATGTATATATATATATATATATATATATATATATATATATATATATATATATATATGTATATATATATATATATATATATATATATATATATATATATATATATATATATATATATATATATATATATATATATATTATATATATATATATATATATATATATATATATATATATATATATATATATATATATATATATATATATATGTATATATATATATATATATATATATATATATATATATATATATATATATATATATATATATATATATATATATATATATATATATATATATATATATATATATATATATAAAATATATATTATATTATATGTTTATATATATATACATATATATATATATATATATATATATATATATATATATATATATATATATATATATATATATATATATATATATATTCATATATGGGACGTTTTACGTCAACAGGGACACCTGTGTGACCAGAACTGAAAGAGACGTCCACCTATGTGTAATGGCTGAAAACTTTTGTTGAAGTGTCTACTTTTGAATGCTACCTGGCCTTCTA
This sequence comes from Pachyrhynchus sulphureomaculatus, assembly GCA_019049505.1. Lineage (NCBI taxonomy): Eukaryota > Metazoa > Arthropoda > Insecta > Coleoptera > Curculionidae > Pachyrhynchus > Pachyrhynchus sulphureomaculatus. The sequence goes on along the minus strand of CM032456.1, from coordinate 183,300,540 downwards.
AAAAAATCAATATGGCAGATGCAATATGGCGGCTAAACGCATATGTTTAAACAACAAAAAAATGTATTTTTATTTCAAAAAACGAATAATGTCAAAAAAATTTTGATAATTTATACTTGGGGGTTTCCGAGGGTACTGAATTCATTTCTGCGGTAAGTTCTTGAATTTGCACCCTTACAATAGATGAAAACAAGGGTTGGGTGACTAATTATCAGAATTTGTAAAACTTTAGTCCTGCAGATTGGAGAATTGGAATTTAAGGTTTTCTATGCTTCTAATTATATTTTTAAGGGTAGCTTTTAAATTCGTACCACTAATAAGGGTGAAAAACAGGGATTGGGGTGAAATATTGACATCATCATCATGCAGCCTCCTGCGTCCATAGGCCTCCTCAAGATGTTCCCAGATTACTCTGTTCTGGGCAGTCGCAATGTAGTTTGTCATAACTTTCTTCAAATCGCCACTCCATCGGGTAGGGGATCTGCCGCTGCTGTGTGTCTCGGCTCTTGGTCTCAATTCGAGGACTTTTTTCGCCCAACGACTATTTGTTCATTTTGGCAATATGTCCAGCCCAGCTCCATATCGGTCGTAAAATATGCTCTATGATGTCGTTTACTCCCGTTCTTCTGAGTGTCTCTTCGTTCTTCATCCGGTCTCTAAGACTCAACCCGAGCATTACCCTTTCCATGTTTCTTTGTGTTAGTGATAATTTCCTTATGGATGCTTTAGTGAGGGTTAAAATCTCTACGCCATATGACAAAACTGGATTGAATGCCTTTCGATTCAAGCTTATCGGAATGTCTTCCTTAAGAACAACTCTCATCTTTCCATAGACTGTCCAGCCCAGAATAATTCTTCTAGACATCTCAGGTGTTTGGTTGTCTTTACTAATGCATACTTCATGGCCCAGAAGTTGGTTTGTTACATTATGTAACTCTTGGAGTAAATTTTTGGCTTCTTCGAGGTTGTCCGATATAAGAACAATATAGTTCGTCAAGCGGAGATTATCGTGCAGGTCCGTTGTGACTGCCAGGTTTGTAAAAGTATTTGTGCGACGGGTTGCCTCAGTTTGGCGGCAGCTGATAATCAAGGCTAACCTATATGGATCTCGGACAATATTCATGCCGGTGACCGCTTGAAAAAGCCGAGTATTGTTTTTCAGGTAGGCAGCTTATATAGAGGTAGAATAATAGTTGTTAAGGAAATACAATGACTCTTGTGGTACCAGTACCAGGTTCTCTTAAAAGGGTGGTAACCTATAAAGGTATGTTTTCTGTATCTGTTGGTAAGCAGTTAACGTAAGTGATTGGTGTTACACTTTTCGAAGGAATGGAAAAAGCTGAGTGCAGTAATAAAACATTTATCTTCAAAAAGCAATCAAGATTAGTGTACAAAAAGATGCTTATTCGCCAGGGCAATGCGCTTGCTCACATATCGGCCGTTACAATGGCAAAAGTGCATGAGCTGGGCTTCGAAATAGTTCTCCACCCAACCTATTCCCTGGAATTGTCCCCAAGTTACCTTTTTTTTTTTGTTTCCTAACCTCAAAAATCGGTTTGAGGGGAACACATTTTCGTTGAATGTTAAATACTCCTAGATACTTCAAGAGATACTGGTCAATAGCCTTTTCGATAACTTCCGATATTATTGAAAGTAGTGCGACTTAACGGTAGTTTCTTGGCAAGGTATTCTTGCCAAGTGTTCCGTGCGGAATAATTATAAGATGACTTCGGTGTATGTCTGTCCGTCTGTCACACCCGATTTTGTCCGAAACTATTTGTCATAGAAAGTTGAAATTTGGTAATAATATAGAAATTGATGGCCTCATCAGAGCCATCTAGTTTTTAAAAGTAAATTTTGACTAAGGGGTTAGTTTTGGGAAGAAAAAAATTTATTAGATCATCGAGTGTGGTGTCAAATGAAAGCTTGTGAAAACACGAGTAAAATATATATATATATATATATATATATATATATATATAATGTAATATTTGAGCACCCTTTTCTTTTTAGTATTTTTAAAAAAATCACGAAAAATCGCTGATCAAAAAATTCTTAAAAAATCCCGGAATATTCTCCACGGGGTGTAGATTGAACGAAAATTATCACGAGCGTATTACCTTTAATAATTAATCTGGTATATAAAAAACACAAAAATTTCAAGGTCATCAGTTTTCAGTAAAGAGTGGAAACAAACTTTGTTGAAAATTCATTTGTGAAGTCAATGATCATTTTATACTTCCGTAACAAAATTTTTTATTTTAAAAGTAATCAACGTACGGAACACTAATTGCGCAACTTCAACTTGCACTTGACCGATTATTTGGGTATCGGCTGAACCTGAGCATTTTCAATAGGCAAAAAAAGAATTGCAGTATGATAAAATAGAATAAAATATAATTTTTCGGTGTCATTGTAATTAAAAATTTTAATTTAAACAAATTGGAAAACATTTTAAATTTAATGAATAACTAAGTATTTTTAATTAAAAAACGAACCAATAATTAAAAACCCATCTAATTTTGCAATAACGTAGCAATTTTCTCTTGTCAATACTTTAAGTTCGTTTACCTACTGAAAGCACAAATTATTATATCGAAACATCCATCCACACACATACATATTTACCTACTTTAAAAGTTCAGACCAGAAGCCAACAGACAAACTGATTGCTATAGCATACTTTCACTTCTTTGCCGAGTGAGAAACTTATTTATTATAGGGGGAAATGGCGTAATATGGTAATGTTAAGTAAATCCGGGAGGGCTCCGTGTTTTTTTTAAGCGATTCTAAAATGGTATATTTTGAATTATGTTTCCAGTAGGGGTGGGGGAATGAATTTTCGGTTTAGAAAGAGTTCGTTTGTATTTTGGATACCCATATTTTGATAAGTTGTCAAAATTAAAATCGCAGCTGGAAAAGCTATTTTATTTAAAATAAGAAAGTGATTAAACATTATTATTTAGGCTAACCTGCTGTTTTATTGTATTTCGTTGTTAAGTATGAACTATTCCTTGTGACAATAATAAAGTTATCTACTACTTTGAGATCAAAATGGAGTCTATACTTTTAACTGTTTTGGTCTAGCTACTTAAAACACATTTATTTTGCCAAATTCGACTTTATTCATTCAAGTCTCCTTCTAGAGCGATATAATTAGTCCAACGCTTTTCTAACATTTATTGTAGAAGGATATGTCAAATTTGACAAATCTCTTTCTCGCGAGCACTTTTTTGAGGTCTGCAAATAGATAATAGTCGCTGTGGGCCAAATCTGGAGAATACGGTGGATGAGAAAGCAATTTGAACTTCAGTTCATGCAATTTTGCCTTCGTAACCATTGACTTGTGACACGGTGCATTGTCTTGAAAAAAGAGCACTTTTTTCTCGTTCATTTAGGGCCGTTTTTTTGAGATATCTGCCTTAAAATGCACCAATAACTTTATGTAATATTCGCTATTGATGGTTTTTTCCCTTCTCAGCATAGTCGATGAAAATTATTCCATGCGCATCCCAAAATATAGTGGCCAAAACATTCCCAGACGACTTGTCTTTGGTCGCTTCGGGCGGCTTTCACCGGCTGCTGTCCACTTAGCTGACTGCCGATTTGATTCCTGTGTGTAGTGGTGGATCCATGTTTTATCCATTATCACATATCGCATGAAAAAATCCTTTTTATTGCGCTTAAACAGGGCCAAAAAGCGCTCAGAGTCATCAACACGTTCTTGTTTTTGGTCCACTGTGAGCAAACGCGGTACTCATTTCGAATATAGCTTTCTCATGCCTAAACGTTGATGCAAAATATAACCAACACATTCTTTCGATATCTTTAGGGTGTCAGCTATTTCGCGCAATTTCACTTTACGGTCATCCAAAACAATTTTGTGGATTTTTTTTATGTTTCCCCGTGTCACTACCTCATTTGGGCTTCCAGAGCGTTCAGCATCATTTGTGTCTGTACGACCGCGAATAAATTCAGCAAACCAGTAAAGGTAGAGTGGTTTTCTAGAGCAGAGTTCCCGTAATACTTATTAAGCCATTGCTTAGTTTGAACGGTATTTTTTTCCATCAAAAAATAGAACGAAATTCGATTTTTTTTCCATTGTTTTGAAAATATCAAAAGTAGGGTCAGTAAAACTACTGTAACTTGAAAACTAATCGTCGAAATGTCAGGAAATCTTGATACGTATCGTTTGAAGATTGATATTTCCTAAAAATCATGTTTTTTTGAAAAGGGCGACATCTATGTGTCAGACAAAAAATGTTTCAGCCTACTGTAATTTTATGGTTTTTTCAACCCAAGAATTATGGCATATAATGTCTTTAGTGCTTAAAGTGTTACTTAAAATTTTTCAAATTAGTAAGTATTTTTAATGTTATTCATTCTATAGTTAATCTCAAACAAATATATTAAACAAAAAAAAGGAACTACTAATAGAAAGCAGTGAGGAAGAGAGAGAACAAAAGAAATATTAAAATTAATAGTGGTAATAAACACGAAGATTTACTTGGAAAAACAAGTTGAATAAAGAGTTCTGGAAAAAAAGGTATACAGAGGCTTTGCGATGATTGACAAGTCCTCAGTTGGCTTTATTTATTTACTAGATGATTCTTATGTATTTCCTGCTGGCAATAATTCAGAGATAAGATCGAAGAACTTACTATGGAAAAATAAAAAACATTGGAAGAAACAATGACAACAACACAAAGAGTCACACAGAAAAACTAATGACAGGAAAAAAAGTGGAATATATTATTGATTAATTAATAATCGATTGTTTTTATTAATTTACGGGGTGATTATTTAGAACACATTTCCCTCAATATCCTGCAGTTACGAATAAGGCAGCAGCAGGGAAGTGAATCCTGAAAGGTATATTTTTGAAAAATAAATTTGTCTGTAAATAAGAAGATTTGCCTACGTTGATTAATATTTGGATGGAGCTGTTTTTGGCACCCATTTTACTTCTTAGGGTAAAACAGAACAATTATGTGATCTACATCGCTAAGTACTTATGAGCTCGTTTTAAGTATATATTATATTTCAGTTGATAAACTTAATACTAAGTATTATTGTTTATTTTTTTAGATAATTAAATTTTACTCTGATTTCCCCTTGATCTTCTCTATACAAAAGTGTATAATAAAACCATAATATCAACGAAATTTTAATATATTGAACTCGATTAAAAGTTGTATTATAAATTATATAATTAAGTGTAGCTTAATATACTACCTGAAAATTAGTTAGGCAAAATAGTTATTAATCTTTGACTAAATCAATTAAAAAAAAAAAAATTAATATTCGTACGTTAATATGTATGAATACATACATTGCTTATTTTTGTATATTATAACAGTTACAGATCATAATAAGAAATATAAAAATATTTTTATTTCCCCTGGAAGAAGACTTACTACCTATTAAGCATCTTTATCAGTACATTTTTTATTTTCATGTGGATTTAAGAACAGTGACGTATAATAACACGTAGGTTGAAAAGTTTTTGATTTAGCACATTTTTTTTGCAAAATTTGACTTCATTCATCAACGTAGTCTCCTTCAAGAGCAATATAATCGGCCCAAGGCTTTTCTAACATTTCTATACCTTTCTTGTAGAAGGATTTGCCTTTGCCTTCAAAATAGGTCTCAGTTTCGGCGATAACTTCTTCACTGGAGCCAAATCTCCTTCCCGCGAGCATTTTTTTGACGTCTACGAATAGTAATAGTCACTGGGGGCCAAATCTCGAGAATACGGTAGATCAGGAAGCAATTCGAACTTCAATTCAAGCAATTTTGCCATTGTAACCATCGACTTGTGACACGGTGTATTGTCTTGATGAAAGAGCACTTTTTTCTTGTTCATCTGAGGCTGTTTTCCCTGCGATTTTTGCCTTCAAACGCACCAGTACTTTATGTAATATTCACTATTGATGGTTTTTCCCTTCTCAGTATAGTCGATGAAAACTATTCCATGCGCGTCCCAAAATACAGAGGCCAAAACGTTCCCAGCTAACTGCTGTGTCTTTGGTCGCTTCGAGCGGCTTTCACCGGCTACTGTCCACTTAGCTGACTGCCGACTTGATTCCGGTGTGTAGTAGTGGGTCCATGTTTCATTCATTGTCACATATCGTCGGAAAAAAAATCTTTTTATTGCGCTTAACAAGGTCCAAACAGCGCTTAGAATCATCAATACGTTGTTGTTTTTAGCCCACTGTGAGCAAATGCGGTACCTATTTCGAACAGAGCTTTCTCATGAAAGATGTTCAAGCAAAATATGACCAACACGATCTTTTTATATCCTTAGTGTGTCAGCTATCTCACGCAATTTCACTTTACGGTCATGCAAAACAATTTTGTGGATTTTTTTTATGTTTTCCGCTGTAATCACCTCATTTGGGCGTCGATCGTTCAGGATCATTTGTAGCTATCCGGCCGCGTTTAAATTCGGCATAACAACAAATGATCAGTGATTTTCCGGAGGCAAAGTTCCCGTAACACTTATTAAGCCATTGCTTTGCTTGAAGGGCATTTTTTCCCATCAAAAAACAGTGTTTAATCAACACACGAAATTCGATTTGTTCTATTGTTTTGAAAATATCAAAAATAGCGTCACTAAAATCACTGTAACTTGTAAACTAATTGTCGAAATGTCATGAAATATTAACACGTATCGTTTGAAAGTTGGTACTTCGTAAAAATCACATGGATTTGTTGAAAGGGCGGCATCTATGTGTCAAATCAAAAACTTTTCAACCTACGTGTTATATTTAGTTAATTCATAAAATCGGTGACGTTTTTTTTAAATATAAATAAAATATTATTTTCGGAGGAAAACATGGTCTTTCTTACTATCAAGGATAGTTTTTATTATTGAAAGATTTTAATACTATTTTTTTCAGTTTTTAAGAAAACATTATTATATTGGTTGCGAAAAAACTTTATGAATTATTAAAAAGGATTAACAATATTAAAATGCATTATTTATATGAATATTTTATGTTGCTCTATGGCGTAGGCGCCCCTCTTACTTTTTGTATTTTTTTTTATGAAGGCCGGAGTTATCGGAAAATCAATTTTTTTTTATAGGTCTAGCACACGTGCTGCAGGGAAGTCCCTAAAGCTCTACAGGAGCGACACGTGTGCGGAAAAAGCGGTTCACGTTGTTCTTGAATCGCTGTAAATTGTATTCGGTGGGAAACACAGTCCCGGGCAAATTATGCCAAAGTTCTCCATATAAAAGACTGCTTAAAAAGCGTTGTACGAAGAGTACCAAGCTCCACCTCATACATGCACTGCTCTGGGAGGAATTAAGCGGGCTACATCCTTCGAACACTTTCCATGAAAATACTTGTAGAATAGGCTCAAGTCGCCAACCGTTCTTCGATGTTTCAATGAATCACGGCTGCCGGTCAGTTCCGGGTCTCCAATCAGAATCAGAATCCAACAAATGCAGTGTATGTTTGGGAGCGGAGCCCCGCACATGGGAGCAGTATTCCACAGTTGGTCGAATTTGAGCTTTGTATGTCTGAAACGTTCTGCTTATGGCTGTCATGTTTTCTCAAAGAGCGTTTTTAACGAGTGAGAATCAAGGGATTTATTTCTAACACCTTCACTATCAAAGCAACTGCAGATGACAGTACGCTTATCTCCTCATTCACTTTGAATGCTCGAACATCGGCTACTCATGGAAATATCCTAGACAGCAGGAAGTCGCTCAACTTAATAAAAACCTGGAAGAAATTCTTTCTTGGGGTGACAGTAACCAAGTAGAATAGTTGGTCGAATTTGAGCTTTGTAAAGAATTAACAGTTGTTGTGGAGTGTAAATCTTTCTGGTTCGAAATAATATTCCCAACTTCTGAGAAGCTCTCCTTGCTATGCCTGCAACATGTTCATACCAGGACATATTTGCTCCCAAAGGAACGGCCAAGAAATTGAGTGACGATGTTAGAGGAATGGAGTACCCGGACATAATATGTCGGGTTCAGCAACGTTAACTTTTTTAGAAAAAACTGCCTCCTGGGTTTCTGTAGCGTTAAATTCCACTTGGTTGTTGTCACCCTAAGATAGAATTTCTTCCAGGTCTTTGTTAAGTTGAGAGACTTCCTGCTGTCTGCGGATATTCGTCTGAGTAGCCGATGTCTGAGCGTTCAAAGTGAATGAAGAGATAAGCGTACTGTCATCTGCAAAGCTGTAGATTGGATCGTAAATAAGAAAGGGAATAGGAGATAGTATCGAGCCTTGGGGCACACCGGCGTTGATAGTGAAGGTGTGAAAGAAAGCCGTCGACTACCACTCGTAATAAGTACAGTAATTGATATTTTAATTATTTTAATAAGTTACAATTTCTAAATCATAATTTATTTTACAACTAAGATAAAGTTGAAATTGAATTTCTTTCGCAGTAAGTTTTTTTTTTTTATGGGGATAGCACACTTGCTGCAGGGAAATCCCTAAAGTAAAGTAAAGTAAAATGAATTAGTAATTAAGCTATACAGTAAAATTTGTGGTTTTTAGCATTCATAAAGCTACGAACTACAAGGTAAAATTTATTGTTATTATACTCTTGAGTCAAAAGTATCAGATTACCCTTGGTTTGGAGTCTTTGCAGATTTAATTTTCTCACCATTTTGATCACATATATATTACCTTTATATTTAGTTTTAAGAACGATACCTCTGTTAACACTACAGCTTCAGTTTTAGAACTATAAGATTACAGTATCGTTGGAAAATTTGTGGTTGAGGCACCAATCATTCAATTCATTATTTCAACAATTCTATAATTCAACAATTCAACCATCCAACAATCATTTATCGATTTTAGAATACGTATCATGCATTTTATTTTATGTTTTCATTACGGGCTTAAGATACTCTTTGCAAGACGAGATTTAGGATTTGACTTTTGTTCTGTTGGTAGTAAATTTTGGTTGATATATTTAATATAAATCACTATGTTGCAAGTTTGAGTTCAATTTTATTTATTTTGTTAGGGATACTTTGTTTTGTACTATATTGATTTTTTTTTTCATTTAAAGTAGGTACTTTGCAACATATTATATTTAATTTCCTTTCTTTAAAAATAAACTATCGGTCGACAAACGTTCTTTTTCATTTTTTTTTTATCTCTGGCCACAATCACGCCTGCAAGGCCGCTTTCATTAGACACAAACCTTTGATGGCGCCTTCCGGTTTATGTAAAAATATAGAAATTAGATAAGAAATACTTTCATAGTAACAATTACCAGCGCGGCAATTTATCTACTTCCCAAGTAATTGAATTACCATGAATAACAATAGATTACTATGAAACTAATTGTATTACTATACATAGTAATGGAATTAAGATAAAAGTAATAGAATTATTATAAAATACTTAAATTATAGTAAAACTTCATCCAATTAGAATAATTCATTATGAAATGAAGTAATTTGTGTGGACCGGCAACTGGTAATTCATTTTTCAGTTATCCTTTGGAAGTAATTGGTTATTGTAAATGAAATAATTTTAAAAGTAATTGACATCTCTATAAAACTAATGATGCTAGCTATTATGGAGTATAAAAAAGGGTGTTGGTAAATTGTCTCCCCGCAGGTAGTAGTAAAAATGGTCAGATTTAATGAGCCTCATTTATAGGTAGATTGCCTCCCAAACTTTTCTTCTACCTAATGGGTATTTCCTGGTAATTAAGGGTAGGTATACAATATTGCAAATAAGTGTGGTATATATAGCTGATATATAGCTTATAATATTTGTCAATTTGATTTCTAAATTCCGTCAGTAGAGACGCGAAACATTTTCTTAACATGAATCCCAGCATTATTTTAAATGAAAAAGGAAAACAGTTATTACTTTTAAACAACTATAAATACAGCTTCCATAAGTATTTAAAAAGGGATTAAAAGCGTTGGTCTTGCACAAAGAAAACGTGCAAATCTTTCCTTCTTACTCTGGGAGAAGTGGACAACAATATTTTCGCTACAAAACATGTGCAGGAACATTGCCATGAAGTAAAGATAGAAAAAATACATCGTCAAATTGTTAACACGTCCTGTAAAAGAAAAGCTGTTGAAGATGTGTCAGAAAAACCCGCCAAAATTATACGGCGCGAATTACAAGAAAATCTACCATCAACAGTTACTACGTCCGACGTTGCTTATATTAGAAGAAATATGTACGACGCTCGTCGGAAAAAACACCTTGCATTGCCGAAGAGTATTGAAGATACTTTTAAAATTCTGGAAGAGATCAACATCTAAAGGTGAACCGTTTTTACTTATTAACAGTAGAAGTGACTAAATAGTTGTATTTTGTTGTAAATTAAATATTCAGTTTTTGGAAAAGGTCTCACGAATTTATTTAGACGGTACCTTTAATTATTATCCTCAGTTTTTTTGCCAATTTTTTACTACTCATGGGTGTTACAACGGACATTATATTCCACTAATTTTATCGTTGTTGCCTGATAAACGGACGGAGACGTACATAAAATTATTTAATTTCATAACAGATATTTTTAAATATAATTTTGTCAAACTAGAAATTTTGGAAGTTGTAATTGGTTTTGAAAAAGGTATCCACAAGGTTGTTCAACAAACTTGGCCACTAGCGAAAATAGTTGGATGTCGATTTCATCTTTCACAATGTTGGTATCGAAAAATCCAACAATACGGCTTAACATGTTCATATAAAGATGAAACTTCTGAAGTTGGAAAATGGTTACGAATGACATTCGCCCTTACTTTTTTAAAACCGGATGGAGTCAGCAATTGTTTCGTATTAGACTTGGTATCAGTTGCACTCGACTTGGAAAATATTCAAAAATATTCTGATTATTTAATCGACAACTACATATCAGAGGAAATTATAAAAAATTAAAATTCATAATATCAATGTAAAAAATTCATCGCAAAAATGATCGAGCTTTACAAAAACAACGAAATTAGCAGAATAGTGGAGTTGAGTTTCGGATCGCGAAGTGTGTATATGTGAATCGAAGGCCCGGCAATAGTCAACTCGTTCAACGAGGATTATTACGGTAGTGTTTCGATCTATTTAATTATTTTGTCGGTTGTAAACGAGAGGATTAGAAATAAAGCAGGATGTTGTGTTAGAATTAAGAGAATAAGTAAAAAATTTGGAGGTTTATGAGAATAATTCTGTGAAATTGTATGAAGTTAACGAAACGATAAGGGACTACCTTGATCGTTTTACTGTTTACGGTGATAAGAAAAATACACACAGTTTTTTTCTTTTTATCCCGTATTTGCACATGGAATATATGAGGAACACACGTAAAGTTTTTATAAAAGAAAGAACAATGGATAGCGATGGTTATACCTCAGGAGACTCGAAAAGAGGAAGAGTCGAAGAAAAAGAAGAGCCAAAGGGATTATCCAAGAAGAGTAAAAAGCTGATAAGAACACCACAGAAAGGGGAAAATGAAAGAGTAGATAGGTTAGACAATTCAATAGAAATGATCAGAGAGCTAATGTCAGATATAAAGGATATAAAATAAGATCAGAAGAGATACCAACAAGAGTTGAAGGGACTAAGAAAGGGGAATGAAGTATTGAAAGAGAAAAGTAAGATAATTAGAGAAAACATGAGAAATATGGATTTGAAGATGGCGAGACTGGAAAAAGATAACGTAAGAAATAATATTGTAATATAGGGAATGAAATTTGAAGCAAATAGCCAACCAGATCTGAAAATGGGTGTAGAACATTTTATGGAGAGGAGTATGGACATAAAAGTACAGATTAAAGATGTGATAAAAATAGGAGCAACTATATACAAGATAGAACTTGTAACTCGAGAGATAAAGAAGCTGTAATGAAAAATAAAAACAAACTCAGAAACCTAAGAGAGAGAGTTTACATAAACAACGATTTAACAAAAGATGAACGGGAAATTCAAAAAAAATTGTAACATATAGTAGAGAACGAGAGAAAGAATAGAAAAAGGGTGAACATAGGATAACAAAAAATCGTAATCGAAGAAAGAAAATATAAATGGGACATTGAGGAAGAAAAACTGAAAGAACAAACAAAGAATACTACGACCATCAAGTCAAAAAACTGAGAAAATGGAGAGCGATATGTAGATTGACGACGACACTGGCAAAGATAAAGGATACGGAAGACTAGTAAAATGAATACAAATAAGAAGATAATCAAAGAAATAGATAAGAAGAAAAAAATGAGAAAAAATTATCGAGTTATTACATTAAAAACACGGAATCATAGAGGTATAAACGGAAAAGAGGATGAACTGACAAAAGCACAATAAATGCACTATGTAGGAATCACTGAAATAGAAAGGAAAGGAAATGGATGTAAAAAATTAGAAGGAAAAGCATACAAAAATCAACATAGAGACATAATACCGGAACAAGATGCAGAACTCACACAAACAGAAGAAACTAATACAGAAGAAACAAAAGAGGCAATCGGCAATTTAAACAGGATGGAAGGATATAGAAGGAAATATGGGAAAGAAAGATATAGAATAACTCAACTCCACGGGCCTTATACTCCTAACAAAAGGGGTAGAAAGGCATAAGGATTAAGTAAGTAAGTAAGTAAGTAAGTAAGTAAGTAAGTAAGTAAGTAAGTAAGTAAGTAAGCATTTTATTAAATGCATATCTTTACATTAGGTAGATTTAGGTTTAAGCTATATCGTAAAACTTAGAATTAGGTATTTTCTTTTAATTTGTTGTCTATATTTTTTCTGTTCTTCAATAAAATCAAACTTATAATCCATATTTATTATTTATTAACCGGGACCCAATTTACACATCTATATCAGGTAGAGAATTTATGGGAGGTAATATACCTATTATTTAGGGTCCCGTTTTATCCCGGGAGGCAATTTACATGTACCCAGAAAAAATAGTTTTGATAAGAAAGTAACTCTGAATAGAACATAAAGCTGGGTATTGGCTCATAGTATCTATATAACTCTCTATTTTATAACTTGCAGTTAATGAAAATATTATTGGTATTGGTTTAATTAAAAGCTTTCTGTATTTCTTAAAATAGTCTAAAGTATTTTTAAATTTCTTACCTAACCAATTAAATTATAACAAGTTAGAAAAGATTTGCATTACGGTAAAACACCGATATAATAACAAAGTCGAAAGTTTGGTAACTTATATAACTTGGTCAATATAAGTTTTCTTATTAAAATTATAAAAATTTTATCTTAATCTTGCTTATAAAATAGTATTAAAATGACACATAAACGTCGTGTCAAAAAAATGATATATAACACGGAATATACCTTTTTTTTTTAGATTGAAGACTATCTGATTACTAGAGAGATTTAGCTACGCTTATTTTGGTAGACCACTGTTTTAATCTTTATTTGAATCATGCGCTCACCGTTTGGAGCTTGTGTAGTAGTAAAGGGAAGAATTTAAATACAAGGATTCAGCTGTTATCGTTATTTCAAGTATGCGCTCACCATTTGGAGCTTGCGTAGTATTAAAATAAAATAAGACAAACCTTTATTAAGGATAATAACTTTCCTTATCTACGAACTTATAAGAGAGGTTACTTGAAGTTCGTTATTCTTATCGTTATTATGGTAGGGCCGGTTTTTTTTCCTACTTAGGTATACAAACCACTGAGAACATACAGTAAAATTGAAATGATAATCTTTTATTGCAAATAACACTGACAACATATCCTAGTGCTGATATAAACTCGGATCACAATGCCCTGGTAGGGCTTCTAAGAATTAACTTGAAAAAGTTAAAAAGAAAACAGAAAAAATATATCATATGCGAAAACTTAAAGACGAAAATGTAACAAAGGTAATTAAAAAAGATCTTAATAAAGAACTCCGAGACACAGATCTAAACGAAGACATAGAATCTGAAATGGAAAAGTTAAATGAAATAACAAGGGGGCTAAAGAATAAGTATTTAAATGTGGAACAAACATATAAAAGGAAGGAATGGATGACAGATGGCATTCTAAGACTAATGGAAGAAAGACGGTTACATAAAAACAGAGGTAACAAAAGAGAATATAGCAGACTACACACAAATACAGAAAGAAATTCGAACAGTTAAAGATAGGTGGAATGGTGAAAGGTGTAAAGACATAGAGGAAATGAGGGGAAAAGTATGATAGTTTTAATATCTATAGAAAAATCAAAGACTTAACTGGTGAACGGAGAACGAAATCAAATGGACGTTTAATAGATTATCAAGGAAACGTTGTTATCGATAAGGAAGAGAACCTGAAGATATGGCAAGACTATATTACAGAGTTATTTTCTGATGCAAGACTAGATGAGGCCACAATGCTTAATAGACTTGTTTGGGCTCTGTATTACCATAGATGAAGTGCGCATTGCAATAAATCCACTAAAAAATGGAACAGCCACCGGTCCCGGTGAATTTCATGAGGAGTTTCTTCAGCTCTTAGATGAGAATGGGATTGAGTGGCTTCCGGTGATCTACAATAAAATCTATGATTTAGGCAGAATATCAGAAAGCTGGTTAAAGTCTGAGTTTATACCGATGCCAAAAAAATGCAGGCGCTAAAAAAGTGGAGAATATCGAACAATTAGCTTCATAAGCCATCTTTTAAAAACATTTCTGAAAATCAATTACAGAAGAATATACAAGTCGTGTGAAGAAAACATGTCAGCTACACAATTCGGTTTTCGTTATGTCATGAGAACCAGAGAGGCCTTGTTTTCTATGCAGGTTTTGATTCAGCGATGTAGATACGCCAATTGTGATAAATATTTGTGCCTGATATACTAAAAAAAGGCCTTTGATAGAGTCCAACATCATAAAACGGGCGAAATTCTAAATGATCTTGGGCTAGATGGAAAGGATCTGCGGATTATTGGCAACCTCTACTGGAACCAGATGATATTTATTAAAGCAGAAAGGGAGCGCTTAGAAGCAATATCGGTTGAGCGTGGAGTAAGACAGGGTTGTGTTTTGTTTCCACTACTGTTTAATATATACTCTGAGCAAATCTTCAGAGAGGCACTTGAAAAGAATGATGAAGGAATACTGCTTAATGGGGAGCGAATAAATAATATTCGTTATGTTGACGCTATGGCGGTTATGGCTGATAACTTAAAGGGTCTGCAACACCTTATGACAAAAATAAACAAAGTCAGTAATCTATACGGCCTCGAACTTAATATCAGCAAAATAAAGTACATGGTAATCAGCAAGTCTCCGGTTCCTGCTACCTTGTTGATGGTTAACAATCAACAAATACAAAGAACTCCACAATATTCATATTTAGGGACCATGACAAACGAACAATGAGATCATTTGCAGGAAATTCGTTGCAGTATCGAAAAATCTAGAACAGTGTTCTTCAAAATGACATCACCTTTTAAAAGCTCAGCAATAAAATTGAGCACGAAAATGGGACTCCTAAGATGCTATGTCTTCAGTATCCTTCGTTATGGTGTGGACCCTTGGACGCTGACTGAAGCTACTTCTAAGAAACTTGAGACTTTTGAATTATGGCTATATCGCAGAATTTTGAAAATTCCTTGTACTGGCCATATTACCAGGAGGATTATGAGGATGTCTTACGTCACATGAACAAGAAACTGAAAATTATGGAAACCGTTAAAGTAGGAAAATTGGAGTATTTAGGACACATAATGAGAAATCCCCACAGATATGGATTACTACAGCAAATACTCTAAGGAAAGGTATTTGGAAAAAGGGGACCAGGAAGCAGACGTATTTCTTGGCTAAACAATCTGCGAAATTGGTTCTCAACCAAAAACCACAGAGCTGCAATGGATAAAGTAATAATAGCTAGAATGATTGCCAATATTCAAACCGAATAGGTACTTTAAGAATAAGAAGAACACTGACAACAGTTAATTATTGTTCAGATTATGTTGGGATTTGGCAATCTTTGGCACAATGACATTACAATGCGTGTAGTGCTAATTTTAAATAAAATTTTATTTACCGCGCATTCGTATTACCTTGAAAATATTGAAGAAAAGTGATATAAACTTGCTAGACACAATTTTAATTTAGAAACTTGTGTTGACTCAACAAATACTGGTGTGTTTAACCATAAAATGATTTAAAAAAAATCCTCTAAGATTATATGAATACTAACCTAACATATTGCGCATGTTTGAGATGACGATAAGGAAAAAGGGATGTGAAAAATAAGTGTTGCAAAATCTTTCCATTATCACAAGGGGTATTTTCTTTTTTGTGAAAAAATAGGTTGACTTCTTATTCTGTTAGTTTATCTAGCAACATTAGAGAGATTTTGCAACGCTTATTTTGGCAGGCCACTATCATCTTTATTTGAAGCATTCGAAATAGTAAAGGAAAGAAATTGAATATAAACACTCAGCTGTTATCATTATTTCAAGCGTGCATCGACCATTTGGAACTTGTGCGGCATTGAGACAAAATAAGAGAAACCTTTTTTAAGGATAACGATTTCCCTTACTTAGGAACTTATAAGAGAGGTTAGTTGAAGTTCGTTATTCGTATCGCTATTATGGTAGTTCCTGCTTTTTTCCTACCTAGGTATACAAACCACTAAGAAAATACGGTAAAGTTGAAATATTTGCAATCTTTGGTACAATGGCATTACAGAATAGTTATCACCACTACAACAAACACTTCATTTTTACACCTGATACGCGTTTCTCTGATTATGTGAGCGTCATCACAAGTGATGATTGACTGTCCACTTACTAGTCGCTCCTAAAGATGGTGTAGTGTAACATGTGTCGAATGAAAAAATAAACAATTTGGTACAGTGGTGATAACTGTTGTGTAGTGCTATTTTCAAATGAAATTTTAATTATCGCACATTCGTATTAACATAGAAATATTGAAGGAAGTGATAGAAATCTGCTAGACACAACTTTAACAGGTTGACTGCCGACCACTCCGATCGGAGTGCATCGGGTCTCTTCGCCAACGCCATCTACTCCGATCGGAGTTCGACATGCGTTCTTACGAAACGTTTTAGTATTCCATCGGCGTTGTATATGAAACGTGTTTCTAGTGGTGGCGTTGCTTAAAAACGCAAGTTCTAACAGGTGCTTAAGTGGTTCCACGGATTTGCTTTTGGTTTGGTTGTAATCTGCCGTACAATATGGACAATCAACCTGGGCCTTCTGGTATTAAAAAAAGACATTGTAGTGATGAAAAAAAGGTATATGATAAAAAAAGAAGCTAACTGACACTGAATTATTGCAGCTATTGGAAAACGAAAGCGGAGGTAGTAGTGACGAACATTACATACCAGACATAGACGATAGTGATGTAAATTCAAGCTCCGAGTCCGAAGAAGAGAATTTTATAGACCCTATTCGGCCACATCAAACACTTCCTAGCCTTGATGAGATAAAATGGAACGACAGAGGTGCGTTTAAAACAAATTTTGTTCCAGAAAACCCAGGAATTATTGGTGCAAATTCCAGGACAGGGTGCACCTATCGATTTTTTTCGAAATGATCATTGATGATGATTTTTTACAAACTATTGTAGAACGAACGAACTCTTACGCAGTCGAGGTTTTGCTGCGCCCAAAAACAAGTACAAAATCACGTATTACTAATTTTAAAGATCTTACTCTTGACGAACTAAAAATTTTTTTGGCCCTGTTACTTCACACTGGCACAATATCCTTGAGCCGTCTTAACGATTATTGGAAAACTGATCCGCTATTTAATCTACCTGTTTTTAGAAAATATATGTCAAGGAATAGATTTTTGCTTATCTTGAGGTGTTTGCATTTTACATCTCCAGATATGGATCCGGCAGATCGGCTAGGAAAGATTAGTTTTGTGGCAGATTTTTTTAACAACAAGATGGGAGAAATTTACTATCCTGGAAGAGAGTTGTCTTTGGATGAAGCTATGGTACTTTATCGGGGTCGTCTCCAGTTTAAACAGTATATCAAGAATAAGCGTCATAAGTATGGTATGAAGTTATACATGCTGACAGAGCCTAATGGACTTATTTTGAAATTTCGTGTCTACGAAGGTGCGACAGATGTTTATGGTGGAAACGGACATACTGAAAAGATTGTTTTACATTTATTGGAGGAAAAATTGGGTGTGGGACATGCTGTTTATCTAGACAATTTTTACAATAGTGTTAATTTAGCTAGGAAATTACTTCAACAAAATACATACTGCACTGGTACGCTGAGAGCTGAGAGGAAAGATAATCTGAAAGAGGTAATGAGTGCAAACTTAAAACGTGGTGAGAATAAATCTATGTTTTGCAATGGAGTGCATGTCGGAAAATGGCGCGATAAACGCAATGTTCAATACATTTCAACAGAATTTGGAAGCGAAATGGGCATTTTTAACAACAAAAGAAATCAAGAATCTGAAAAACCTTCCGCAATCATTGGATATAATGCTTTTATGTCCGGTATAGATAGACAGGATCAAATGATGGCATATTATCCTTGCAGCCGTAAAACCATTCGGTGGTACAAAAAAGTTATTCATGCATGTGCTGCAAATGAGCATGATAAACGCCTATTTTTTGTACAATAAATATTCGCGGTCTGACCAGTTACGATTATATGACTTCCGATTGGATGTCATAAGAAATTTACTAGCCAGACGACCAACTACTAATTTGCCGCAAATTCCTCCAGGCCAAATAAATGTCCACAGCATTAGCAAAGTAGAAAAAATTGTTAGTGAAAAAAAGAGGAACTAAAGAAACAAAACGGGTAAGCAGAAAGGAATGCAAAGAATGCAGGAAAAATAGAATAAGAAAGCAAACAGTGTATGAATGCAAAATGTGCCCTGGACAACCAGGTTCTTGCCTTAATTGCTTTGAGGATTACCATAAAAATGTACAAAAATGATTTAGAAATAAATGTTTTGAGTTCATGAGTTCGATTTATTATTTCTTTACTTATTTAATTGGACACTCCGATCGGAGTATTCGGCATCTAGTAAAAATTTTCACATGCAATGCCGATTACTCCGATCGGAGTGAAATTTTTTTTTTTCTAATATTTTGAATGGCACATAAAAAAAAACACATCCAAGACTCATTTTAATTCATATTTACCACAATAAAATAAAAATATTTGGAAAAATCTTACCGGCGTCAACCACAAACTCAAAAATATAGATCGGCAGTCAACCTGTTAATTTAGCAATTTGTGTTGACCCATCAAATACTAATAATCGGTATGCTTAACCATTCTCGTTCCTCAGACATGAGCGAGTCGTGCGGTGAATGAAAAAAAAAAACGAAGGTGAATACTAACCTAACCTTACTTTTAGTTTACTTTTTTTTGCATTTCCGTTTGACAGTTCGAAGCACGAGGACGTATGTTTCCGGTGGGGGCTTCTGAGGGCGAAGTTCGCGCGTTTTGGGGCTCCGAATTGTGGACGGTGGTTCACAAACTGCTTGGTAGGATTCTAATCGCAGAGAGTTGCTAAGCGCTGTGCGGAGTGATTCCTAAAACGTCGGTTTGAGGTTATTTGATTTGAGCAGGTGGTCGGGCATGTGTGACCATGCTTTTTGTGAAAGTTGCATAATCGGGCTGACGGGCTGACAGAAAACGGTTATATCCAAAACCAGTAACAGTTTCCCGGGGAGAACCTTTATTAGAGCCTATGAAGTATATGAAAAGCTTATGCTAAATATTTAAAATATAAAATCCCTATAAGGTTATGGACATAGTATCCAGGTTCACTTTGTTGTGGACCTTGTTGGGAATCATTTAATATAAGAGAAAAATAAGAGTTTTGAAATATAAACCGACACTCGGCCGAATAGAGCTAGCAGCTGCGGCCGTAAAACAATAGAGCGAGAGTTATTTTTTTGCAATTTTGCCGTAGTGTGTACTTTGAGTTAATAGTGCACATGCCTGGGATAATAAGGACAAAGGCATGAGAAAAATGAGCGTTGCAAAATCTCTCTAATATTAAATCCTCTCTAATATTAAATTGTTTTAACCAGTTTCATGAACTGGTTTAATCAAAATGGAAGACTATTGAATTTCTTTGACTGTTAAAACAAGCCAATAAAATTAGGAATGTAAAATAATTTTGAAACTGATTTTAACCTCATCGGTATTATAAAGTTTGTTGCAAATCCTAGGTAGGCTTCTTCTTCTTCTTCTAACAGCCCTTCACAGTCCACTCCTGGACATAGGCCTCCCCCATACTCTTCCATAGTCTTTTGTTCTGTGCTATCTGATGCCATTTATTCCCTACATTGTTTTTGATGTCATCTAGCCAGCGTAATTGAGGTCTGCCAACACTGCGCTTATGAAGGCGAGGTCTGCTCTGTATAATAAGGCTTGTCCATCTTGAATCGTCCTGTCGTGCAACATGGCCCACCCAGTTCCACTTCAATTGAGCAATGCGTTCTATAACATCTTCAACTTGTTCTATTCCTAATATTCTCATTTGTGATATGATCTCTGAGACTTATTCCTAACATCATTCGTTCAATAGCCCTTTGTGTTGTCCTGAGTTTGTTGGCTGATCTAATGGTGAGCGTCATGGTTTCCATTCCGTATGTCATTACTGGTAATATGCAGGTGTTAAACACTTTTCTTTTTAAATTTATCGGAATTATCTCATTTCTTAAAATATGTGTCAGTTTACCTGTGGCTGCCCATGTTAACCGAACACGTCTACTTATCTCGGCAGTTTGATTTTCTTTGCCTAATTTGATATTGTGACCTAGGTATATATATATTCCTCGACATTTTCAATAACTTGTTCTCCTATATATGCATCTATCTCATCCTTTATCATGATTTTAGTTTTATTCATGTTTATTGTTAGTCCAATTTTTACGGATTCCTCTTGAAGTTCTTTTAACATAGTCTGTAGTTCCGTTAGGTTTTGGTTAATAAGTACAATGTCGTCTGCAAAGCGCAGATGGCTTAGGTACCTACCATCTATCTTGATGCTCTTTTCATCCCAATTCAGTTTTTTTAAAAACATCCTCCAATGCGAGGGTAAATAGCTCTGGGGATATGGTATCTCCCTGTCTGGCTCCTTTTTTGATTGCAATTTTGTTTGTTTTAATGTCCTCTGCAATGTTAACTGTTATTGTCGAGTTATCATATATATTTTTGAGAAGCTTTTTATACCTAAAGTCGATTCTTGCATTGTTCATGGCTTTAAAAAGAGCCCACAATTCCACTGAATCGAAAGCCTTATTGTAATCAACGAATGCGAGATGTAATGTTTCGTTAAATTCATTGCATTTTTCTATTAGTGTACGAATTGTCTGTATGTGTTCTATTGTGCTATATGTTTCCGGAATCCAGCCTGCTCTGGAGGTTGGTAAGTATCTAACTTGTTTATGAGTCTGTTTGTTATAATCTTGGTTAGGAGTTTGTATGGGTGGCAGAGTAGACTTATAGGCCGGTAATTATCAAGTTTTAATTTATCTCCTTTTTTGTATAATAGGATTACTTCGGCATTTCGCCATTTATCCGGTATTTGTCCTTCCATCAGGCATTTATTGAGGAGTATCGTCAGTGCTTCTATACCAATGACACCGCCAAATTTTATCATTTCTTTTGTCACACCATCGTTGTCGGGTGTTCTACCATTCTTCATTTGTGATAAGGCTAATTCTACCTCACTTATTGCTCTTGCTTGCTTAACTCAGCTTATTGACGAACCAACACGGATCCCTGATCGAGACGGGGAGTTCGCCAGTCTTCTTGATCTGTTTTTAACCACCAATCCGGAGATTTACACGGTCACCGTAAATCCGCCGTTAGGTGCTTCCGACCATAAACTGCTTTCGACATCGAGTATCCTGCCAATCAGTGACAGAGAGGCGCCTAGGCCGCGCAAGATTTGGCACTACAAATCTGCTAAATGGGAAGATCTCATGGAATACTTTCGAACTTTCCCTTGGATGGACGTTTGTTTTCGATTCGATAACCCATCTGACTGCGCCAGGGAGGTCTCCGATGTTATTTTGGCTGGTATGGAAGCTTACATCCCTTTTTCGAAGAAATGCTCCTCCAACGGCAAACCTTGGTTCGACCGAAAATGCAAAGAAGCTGTTGCTTCTAAACATATTACCTACCGACAATGGCGTGAAAATCCTAACACCTTAAATCGAAATATCTTTGTTCATGCCCGGAACAGATGCAAGGGAATTATCGACGAAACCAAGGAGGCACACACAATCAACGAATTAGAAACAAACTTCTCGCTTGTCCCAACAATTCCAGGTCCTTTTGGGCAGTCGCTAAGGCAGTTAGTCAAAACTTTACCAAATCCACCATACCACCACTCACACGGCCAGATAATTCCATTGCAACCGCACCTGTTGAGAGAGCGAACTTGTTGGCTGAACTCTTTGCTTCACATTCTACTGTCGATTTCCAAGGAAAAACACCCCCTACTATTCCCATATTGCAGTCAAGGATGCCCGATGTTGTCTTCAGACAGCGCATCATAAAGCGTATTTTAATGAAGCTAGACACCAAGAAGGCTTCTGGCGCTGACGGAATACCTGCCATAGTTCTCAAAAACTGTGCAAGGGAACTAACACCAGTTCTCTGTAGACTTTTTAACCTATCCTACAGAAAGGGAATATTTCCGTCCTGCTGGAAATGTGCCACGGTTCAGCCGATACCTAAAAAAGGTAAGAAGACCTTGCCAAATAACTACCGACCAGTTGCACTGCTTTCAATAATATCGAAAGTCATGGAAAAGGTTATCAATGAGCATCTTCTAAAATATCTTGAACGATTCAATATTATTAGCGATCACCAATATGGTTTTCGTAAACATAGATCAACAGGAGATCTTCTGACTTATGTAACACATGTTTGGAACAACGCAATTGAACACTTTGGAGAATCTCGAGCGGTTGCTCTTGACATATCCAAGGCATTCGACCGTGGTTGGCACGATGGACTGTTGGCTAAGTTGCGTTCTTATGGTATGTCTGAAAGGTTCTGTTTGTGGCTCTCATGTTTCCTCAGAGAGCGTTCTTTACGAGTGGCGGTCGACGGATTTCTTTCTAACACCCTCACTATCAACGCCGGTGTGCCCCAGGGCTCCATACTGTCTCCTACTCTCTTTCTCATTTACATTAACGATCTGCTGGAAAAGACCGGGAATCCAATCTATAGCTTTGCAGATGACAGTACGCTTGTCTCTTCATTCACCTTGAACGCTCGGACATCGGCTGCTCAGGCGAATATCCGCAGACTGCAGGAGGTCGTTCAACTTAACAAAGACCTGGAAGAAATTCTATCTTGGGGTGACAGTAACCAAGTGGAATTTAACGCTACAAAAACCCAAGCGGCAGTTTTTTCTAAAAAAGTTAACGTTGCTGAACCCGACATAGTTATGTCGGGGCACTCCATTCCCCTAGCATCGTCGCTCAATTTGTTGGGCGTTAGTTTGGGAGCAAATATGTCTTGGCATGAACATGTTGCAGGCATAGCAAGGAGAGCTTCTCAAAAGTTGGGAATATTATTTAGAACCAGAAAGCTTTACACCCCACAGCAACTGTTAATTCTTTACAAAGCCCAAATTCGACCAAGTATGGAATATTGCTCCCACGTTTGGGGCTCCGCTCCCAAACATACCCTGCATTTGTTGGATTCTGTTCAGAGAAGAGCGGTCCGTCTGATTGGGGACCCGGAATTGACCGGCGGCCTTGATTCGCTGGAACATCGAAGAACGGTTGGCGACTTGAGTCTGTTCTACAAGTATTTTCATGGAAAGTGTTCGAAGGATGTAGCCCGCTTAATTCCTCCCAAAGCGGTGCATGTTAGAAATACACGTCGCGCTGGTGCTTCGCATCCGTATGAGGTTCAGCTTGTTACTCCGCGTACGACGCTTTTCAAGCAATCTTTTATATGGAGAACGTCATCCCTTTGGAATAATTTGCCCAGCGCTGTGTTTCCCACCGAGTACAATTTACAGCGATTCAAGAACAACGTGAATCGCTTTTTTCGCACTCGTGCCGCTCCTGGAGCGCTTTAGGGACTTCCCTGCAGCACGTGTGCTAGACCAATAAAAAAAAAAAAAAAACCTCGCATATGGTAATGTCAGGAAATCTTCTAAGCCAAGGTAGGCTATTATTTAAAAAATAAATATTTCGCTAATACGGTCAGTAGACATTAAGAACTACCTTAAATGAATACTTAGCGATTTCAAAAATATTTTAAATTAATGTTCCAGTGATTATGTTTGTACATACCTAAAAAAAAATTAATGTGTCTTTGTACATATACACGAAATGTCAGTTATATTGGAAATTTAATTTTGTTTTTGATTAGTTTTATATAATATGTAAATTGACTAGTATTTCTTATTTGCAGATTGAGGACAAATCTATTTCTTAAGTTAGGTAGATGATAGACTACCGATTGGAGGGAGAATACGGCTTGGTGAGCGATGGAATTTCAAGGGCCCAAATTATCCGAGAAGAAGAATAATTCGTTTTGTAATTTACAAATGTTTACCAATTTTATTAAGTTATTTTACTAAGTAATGCTTATTTCAAAAAGTTTTTTTTAGTAGTTAGAGCTAATTTTTTTGCTATTTTATTATGTGTAAACTTGTATAGTTTTTCAAATAATTTATTTTAAATTTATTATTAGGAAACTAGATTCAACAATGTTTATAATCTCTTGGAAAAAACACGAATGTAAAGTAGAAACACCATAAATTTTGACAAAATACAGTTTTAAATAAATAAATCAAATTTTTTACTTTTGGTCACTGATTAACTTTATAAGATTGCTATTGTATGCTATTTACTATATTCTATTATATTACAGTCTATGTTTTGAATGTGGAATCTTTGGCACAATCACACTACTCAGTATATATAACCACTACACCAAACACTTTATTTTTGCACTCGACGCGCGTTTCGCTTACTATTAAATACTTTCGCAGTGAAGAATGCTCTAGAATTCATTAATAAAACAAAAAATCTAGTTCTTAATGAAGGTAAAATCTTAATTTCTTTTGATGTCAGTTCTTTGTGTCCAAGTGTGCCAATATGACAAACATTACAATATCTCGAAGAATTACTTAGGATGAATGATTTTGAGGGCGAAATTATTCATGAATACTTAACATTATCTAAATTTCGCATGGAACAAAATTATTTTTAATATAACAGTCAATTTTATGTTCAGAAAGAAGGAACAGCTATGGGTAATTGCTTATCACCTTTCATAGCCAATTTATTTATGAGTAAGTTTGAAACTGAAGACAGTCAAGGGTATGGTATAGATATGTGGATGATGTTCTCGCGATCTTTGCTACAAAGAAAGCAAACATAGATGATTTTGTTTCCAAATTAAATAGCCGATATAATTCCATTAAATTCACTTATGAAATTGCGAATAATGGACAACTGCCTTTTCTAGATATTTTAGTTATTAAAAATAATAATATTTTCGATATCGATATCTAAACAAAAGACACAGAAACAGCTAGATATATTCCTAATGATTCATTTCATTGGAAACAACATAAATTAGCCGCATTACATTTTTTAGTTCGTCATTTGGTCACTTTTTCTTCAATAATGAAAGGAATCGTATTACAAATATAACTAGAGTTAATGGTTATGACTAAGACTTTGTAAACAAGTTAATAAATAGACACAAGATCAGGTTAAATATTCAGAATTCCACTTTTTTTACATGCGAAGAAAATAAGACTAAGTAAGTCTCTATACCTTATAATCTGAAATATAGCAGGGGATTCAATAAGGTATTTAATAAGGTAGGTTTAACCTTAGTTTATAAGTCATCAGACAATCTGAGGAAATCCCAAAGATAAGATTCCTAATTGTGAGAAAAGGGGAATTTATGAAATTAGTTGTAATGATTGCGCCAAAAAGTATGCTGGGCAAACTAAAATGTCAATTAAAACACGATTTAAAGCATATTTAGCACATTTAAAATACAGCAGAACAGAAAAGTCTAGCATTACCGAACATGCCCTTGAAGCTGATCATACTATAATATTAAATAATCTAAGATTAATTAAAAATGTATCTGATAGGAGATTGTTGAACGCATACGCAACGTATGGAAATTATAAAATGTAAAAGTGGTTTAAATAAAGACAGAGGGCCTATTCTTTATGGTCCCCTCTACTGGTTACTTGATAGGGATTGATGGCCTCGCCTATGCAATTAGTTCCGCCTGAGTAATTCAGGTGTTAGGCTAAATAAAAATAGGGTAGATTTGTAGCTTAGCTTTAGTCAATCATCGCTGCTGATGACGCTAACAAATAAAATGTTTGGTGTAGTGGTGATATATACTGCGTAGTGTAATTTACAGTTTGTCAAAAAAGGGTTAGCGGGAACCTTTGTTTATTACGTATTTTAGTAAAAGAATTAATCGATTCCGAACTTTCGTCGACATCACGTAAAATCCAAAATGAGCCAGTGCTTTGTGCGTCGGTTCGATGTAGTCTTTCTTTGGTCCCATCCAAGTGACACATACTGCGGTCGCTAAATATATTAAAAAGTCGGTATCGTTTATGAAAAAATGGGTAAATCGTTTTAACGAGACGAAAAATGTCGACGACTTGCCAAAACGTGGCTCGGTAGGCAAAATCACTCTGAGAGTTGAAAAACGAATCGTGTCTTTGTTTTCACGGGACCCGAAATTGAGGCGGCATCAAGGAGCGGCAAAATTAAGAAAATTGGGTTTGAATATGTCCCATGAGTTTTGACACCATCTTCGTGGTCATGATGTCAAATTTTAAAGTACGTTGAAGAAACCTTTGCTGGGCGAAAATCACCTAGGGAAGCGGCTCGCTTGGGCCCACGATCAGATACTAGAGTGGCTTTGACAATCGCCGGACGCCAACCCTATTGAAAACGTTTGGTCCCTTGTAAAGCTCAGAGGAGGACCTTGACTCAGTTGTCTCGCGAAATTGGAAAAATTTGCACAGTATGCAGAAAATCTCGTAGACAGTATGCCTCGAAGATACCAGGCGATTATTGATGCAGGATGCGATTGGACAACTTACTAAGGCAATTGCGCCGTTGTTAGCACACCAAAGAATACGTTGATGGCAGAAAATGTTCTCGAATTCGAGCGGTCATGCTCTTACTTGGCAGACTGTCGGGCATAATTATTTTTCTTAAAAAAATATTGTTAACCAAATCGTGTCTACACATAATCTATTTTAAAATTAATTTTAAAATTAAATGTTAATAGAATCTATGTTTACAATCTTTCATTGTAGATACTAACCTAGTAAAAGCTAATTAAAATCTTATGAAATTTTTAATTGACCCAATTTAAGTTCTTTGAATTCAGAATTTGCAATATAGCCTCAATTCTGAAAATACAAAGATAATAATATAAATACATTTTATGGCTCTTAAGATATTAAATCTTTGAAGTCATCCAGCTACTAATTTACATGTTATGTAAAATAAATAAACAATGCGCTTTTATGTCAAACAAATAATAAATGTTAAGGTCAAGTTGGTTTTTGTCCCAATCGTTTATTACATACGATAATTAAAAAAATTATGCAGCAATTTCAACATCTTTTATTGCATTTTAGAGAAAAAAATATTTAACTATGGATATTATATTTTAGTAGCAATTGGAAAAAAAATTACAATTCAAGGAAGACATTTATTACTGAATGAAATTACAATTTATTTCAATGTATAATTGGATTGAAAGTTATTAAATATTGCTCAAACTTAATAGTCACACTACTCAGTATATATCACCACTACACCAAATACTTTATTTTTGCACTCGACGTGCGTTTCGCTAACCATGTTAGCTTCATCAGGAGCGATGATTGACTAAACTACAAATCTATCCTATTTATGGTTAGCGAAACGCGCGTCGAGTGCAAAAATAAAGTGTTTGGTGTAGTGGTGATATATACTGAGTAGTATCATTGTGCCAAAGATTCCACATTCCCAACTTAGTTAATAGTCACATACAAATAAATCAGTACATTTAGCGCCCAGCAGTGAATTTACAAGGGTAGATTGAAAAGTCTTGTAAAAAACAAGGTAAGTTATTTTTTTATTCGCTCAAAAAAAAAAAATGTTTCGATCTACGTATCTTCTTCTTTAAGTGCCATCTCCGCTGCGAAGTTTGGCAATCATCATAGCGATTTTTATCTTGGAGACGGCAGATCTAAATAACTCGCGGCTGCTACAGCCGAACCACTCTCGAAGTTCCCACCACGAGTTCCGTCTCCTTCCTATGGATCGTCTTCCTACGATCTTTCCCTGCATGATAGTCTGGAGCAACCGATACTTCTCCCCTCTCAAGATGTTGATTGATTGATTGTTTTCGTTGGGCAGGGCGCATCGACAGCTAAGATCATTTAGCGCCCACTTGAGTTAGTTAGATATAAATAGATCAGACTATGAAATTGAAATCTTTTAAGTAATTAGTTATGTTTTCTTTAAGTGAGGCAAAAGTTTTAATGAGGATGGTGATGTTGGATGGGATGCCGTGTGTGTCCCTCAAGATTTGATGTTGAATGGATTCGAATAGGTGTAACACTGATAAGAGGGAGTCACATTTAGGGCAGAGTGGAGGGGGTTCTCTGTTTAATAGATGTACATGCGTAGAGTAGGTGTGTCCCAATGTCAGTCTTCTCATTATTACATTATGTCTTCGATTCAATTCTGTGGAGTTTAAGGGAGGAAATACATTGGTTTTAATGGACCATAATTTGTTATTGGGATCTTCCAAGTCCCATTTGAGTTGGAAGAGAAAGCTGTGTAGGTGTTTTAAGAAGATGTTAAAATCAGAGTAGTGGTTCTCTCCCAAGCTCATACTGCCCCCTTCTATAGCAAGTTTAGCAAGATAATCCGCTCTGTCGTTATGAGGGTTGCTTATGTGGCTAGGCAACCAAAGCAAGGATATGGAACGTTTTTTTTAAGGTAGCCGTGTACATCAGATCCAAAATTTGCCTGATATAGTTGAAATTAAGATTTCTAGAATTGATGGCTTTAATAGCGCTTAGGGAGTCAGAAATTATGAGTGTTGGTTGTTGTAAGTTTGCCTGGAGGGAGTATCTGATAGCCTCCTATATTGCCAACAATTCTGCGGAGAAAATAGAGATGTGTTTAGGTAATTTAAACATTTGGACGATATTATCAAAAAAAGAAGGCAGCTCCAACTCCCTTTTCCGTCTTTGATCCATCTGTGAAGAAAAGTAAATGATTGGGATAGATATTGGATAGTCTGTTATGAAAGAGCTTGTTAAAGAATGTGTTTGAGTGCTTTGATTTTTTATAGGAGTGCATAGTTAGGTCAATGTTGGGGAGAGGGAAGAGCCAGGGAGGAAAGGTGGTTTGAAGGGGGTAGTTGTAATAAGGGGGGGCGATATTATACTGGATGAGTAGTTTGTTGATTCTGTGGGGAATAGAATCAGTGGGGAATGTAATATTAGGTCTGTGGACATTGACCAGGTTGAGTGAGGTTCTGGTATGAGGTCGATGGAGGGAAGTTGAGCAAAATTTTAACAGTGAGAGTTGGCGAGACAGTTGGAGTGATTGAGTGGATGCAGCTAGTGATTGGGGTGGTTCGGAATGCGCTGGTGGCCAGTCGGAGACAGCAATTTTGTATGGTTTCAAGAGGTTTCTTGACGTGAAGGCTTGCAGAGTCATAGATAAAGTCGCCGTAGTTGATTCTGGAAAGGATGAGAGACTTGTATAAGTGAGAGAGGGAATCGAAGTCTGCGCCCCAGGACGCTCCAGAGAGCATTCGAATGCGATTAATATCAGAGAAAGATTTGGTTTTAAGGGATGTGAAGGGAAGAGAAGATGTGACCCATATATAACAGTTTTCCTGTCTTAATCGTTAGAATTACTTCCCTTTCTTTTTGCATACGTCTCATCACTTCCACGTTAGTCACTTTCTCCACCCATGAAATCTTTAGCATTCTCCGGTATATCCATAGCTCAAATGCCTCCAGTCTCCTCACATCAATCGTCTTCATCGTCCAGGCTTCCATCCCATAATATAGTACAGACATTACATAACATCTCATCATTCGTATTTTTAATTCAAGGTGTAGATCTCGGCAACAGAAAAGCCTCTTCATTCTTATAAATGTACTTCTGGCCGGTTCAGTTCTGATTTTTATTTCTTTGGAGCTATCGTTGTTTTCAATGATGGTTGTGCCTAGATATTTGTATTATTTTACTCTTTCAATAGGTTGATTATTTACATATATCCTACGATCTTCCTGAGTTGTTTTTGTTATTAGCATATACAGTAATACCCCGCTTAGCGCGACCCCGTTACGCGCGGTTTCACTATAACGCGAATTTCAAATTTCGCGCTCATGTAGTCATTAACTTCTCTATGGTCGCGGGGGGATCCCCGCTTTCTCTGAATATTCTCTTTGAAGAATTGGGAATTCCCTGTCCTTCGACTTTGTTCTATGGGGATTTCCTCGTTCGTTTCGTGTGTTCATTTGTTCCGTAATGTTAGTTCGGTCGGCTGGCAGTTTTGTTTTAATATTTATTGGAGATACATACATACATAATTTAACCCTACGTTAAAAATGCCGCCTGTAAAGAAAAAAGAGCGTAAAAGCGTCACTTTGGAATTGAAGATGAAAGTGTTAAGAAGAATGGAAAATGGAGGCAAAGCAACAATTGTTGGGAGAGATTTTGGACTCTCAGAATCGACTGTGAGAACGATTTATAAAAATCGGGAAAAAATTAAAATCTCCAGCGAAGGTTCAACACCTATAAGTGCAACAAAACTTTCTCGTTCGAGATCATCTATCTTAGAAAGAATGGAGAAATTACTGTCAGTCTGGATCGAAGATTTGAATAAGAAGAACACACCACTAAGTCAAGATCTCATATGCACAAAAGCAAAATCTTTGTATGAGATGCTGAAATCAAAAGAAGGAGAAGGGAGTGCCACTCCGACTTTTGCTGCCAGCAGAGGCTGGTTCCATCGGTTCAAGCAGCGTTCTAATCTTCACAATATCCACATAACAGGCGAGGCGGCCAGCGCGGACATTCAAGCTGCAGCTGAGTTTCCAGACAAGTTTCAAGACTTCGTTAGACGAGAGAAAATTCCTGCTTGTCTCATCTTCAATGTTGATGAGACCGCACTTTACTGGAAAAAAATGCCATCTCGAACATTCATTTCTAAGGAAGAACGTCAAGCCAGTGGTTTCAAAGCTGCGAAAGATCGACTAACACTTCTGCTGGGTGGTAATGCCACTGGTGATTTCAAACTGAAACCTTTACTAGTGTACCATTCAGAAACACCCCGTGCAATGCGAGGCACAGACAAGACAAGTCTACCAGTTGTGTGGCGATCAAACAGAAAGGCGTGGGTTACACGGGAAATTTTTCAAGAATGGTATTCTAATAGTTTTTGCCCATCAGTCAAATCATACTGTGACAGAAATGGGCTTGAACCTAAAGTTATATTACTCTTAGACAATGCCCCAGGACATCCAACCTCACTTGATACGCCCAGAGACTTAAAAGTGTACGTAAAGTTCCTTCCACCAAACACTACGTCAATATTACAACCTATGGACCAGGGAGCAATAGCAAACTTCAAAGCTTATTACCATCGCCGCACTTTTAGCCAACTAATTCATGAAACTGACGGGGAAGGAAGACAGTCTATGCGAGAGTGGTGGAAGTCATACAACATTATGAAGTCTATTCACAACATAGAAGAGGCTTGGAAGGAAGTTAAAATGAGTTGTATGAATGGGGTGTGGCGTAATCTTTGGCCAGATGTAGTGGAAGCACCTAGAAGAATTGTCCAGATGCAGAGACAAGTGCTTGAAGACATTGCTGCAATGATTGAGGGGTCTGAACTTGAAGATGTCACGGTAGAAGATCTCGTAGAACTTGTAGCAACGCACGACGATCCTATTAGCAATGAAGATCTGATCGAGTTACAGAATAATCCTATCTACGATGAGGAAGAACAAGTAGAAGAGAAAGTTTTATCTTCAGGGGAAATACAAAATGCACTTTCAAAAATTTATTCAGGTTTGGACATATTGCAGAGTATAGACAATAATGATGACCGTGTCTTGACCGTGTGTCAAACAATTAAAAACAGTGTTGGGTGTTATGAACGTATTTTACAAGAACGTAAACAAAACGTTACCCAAAAGACAATAGATGTATTTTTCCGTAAAAAATAAGAGTATGTATTGCATAAAGTGTTCTTAGAATTAAAGTGATTGATTAAAATGATTTGTATTTTTTTGTATTAAATTTTGACTATGTTTAATCATAAACCTCGATATACGCGAATTTCAGTTAACGCGATTTTTTTCGGAACGTATCCCTCGCGTAAAGCGGGGTATTACTGTATTTTGTTTTGCTTATGTTCAGTGATAGTCCATACTCTTCACTTGCTGTGACAATTTTATTAATTAACGTCTGTAGGTCTTCATGTGCCATCTATGTATAATACTCGTTTATAGCACATATAATCTCTACATTTGACTATAATTTCTCCCCCCCCTCCAAGCCAGTATCTGGGGTTAGGAAAAAAAAGTTACGTACTTGGGATCAAATCTGGGGGAGAAGGTGGATGGGGAATTATTTCGAAGCTCAGCTCGTGCACTTTTGCCATTGTAATGGCGGATGTGTAAGCAGGCGCATTGTCCTGGTGAAGGAGCCCTTCTTGCGCGCTAATCTTGGTCGCTTCCGCTTTAACTCACTGTACAAACGGTCCGGTAACGTTTCATAATAGGAGCCAGTCACTGTTTTCCCCCTTTCCAAATAGTCAATCATGGTGATGCCCTGAAGTCCCAAAAAAACAATTATCATTACTTTTCCCGCAGATAAAACTGTTTTCGATTTTTTCTGCGCACCTTTACCTTCGCCAACTAACCCACTGACTGTCGTTTTGTCTTCGGAGAGTAATGGTAGATTCATGTTTCGTCTACAGTCACAAAACGATGCCTGAAGTTCCTCGGATTACGCTGCAGCTTTTCCAAACACAATTTTTGGTGTGGAGTCAATAAACGCCGCACCCATCGCGCACCCAGTTTTTTCATTTTTAGAACTTTATGTACCGTTCATATGACCTGCCCATCAGAAATCTCACGAATGCGATGATCTTGCACCACGATATCTTGAATTTTATTGACACACAAGAAACCTCAATCTGAACGTGGAGTATCTGCAGTGCTCGTACACCCTGTATTCTACTCATAGGAATGTCAATAGTACAATTTTATCACTGATAAAAGTGGAAAGTTTCTATACAGGTCGGGTTTCATTTTTAATATTGAATTTAACAAAACTTAACAGGGACTAGAGAATTGACAATTGGCTCATCTTAAAAGAAAGAACTCTATGTATCTTTTTTCTTCTTAATTGAGTACCATAAGCTACTTAAGATTAAAGTGTACAATCACAACACTATTCTGTTCCACAATATGATGCTTTCCTAACATATTGACAAATATTTTAGAGTTTCTATTATTAATAATCAGAAAAACTACTGCCAACAAACGTATTTAAAAAAAAATAGTTAGAATTATTTTTGAATTTTTCTATTCTCTACATTTGTTCAACTGAATACTACAATCTAATTATTAACAATATTAAATAGTTGTAACATAGAACCTATTGCAACTTGGTTACCTTCGTTTTTTAATATGACTTGGCAATGAAAGTAGTCTATCTTCATTTCAGTGCTTAAGAACCCGTTATTGGCTATTCGATATTTTGCAATTGTTCAACTATTATGAGAGTACGTATATGTTCTAAATTTTTTTAAATACGATATTCATGTTTGATATTGTCTGACGTTATGTTATTTATATTTGGTTATACCAACGGGTTTATTGCATTCAACATATATTTTTCAAAACAAACTAACAAGTTTTTTTAATTGTTTATTTTAATGCCAAATATTATTCTTGCCTTCGTTATTTCTTAATGTAATATTATAATTAAATACATTTTACAAAACAAGTAACCAGCTAGTTATGTGAATGTCTTTAGACATTTAATTTAGATGAGGAAATACCCCCTTTGCACTTATTATATCTTTTTGTTATCGAAGGTGGTAACCTTTATTACTGATGTGTCAACTGTTTTGTGATATTAATTTTTTTAGATGTCTGGTTATATATATAAACACAGCGCGGCAAAAGTCCAGCTGAATGACGGAACCTTTTCCAGTCTACTCTGGAGTTCGTCAGGGTTGCATATTGTCACCTATTCTTTTTAACATCTATAGAGAATATATCATAAGAACATCTACGGAAAACTTCGATGGGGACATTTCAGTACATGGAAAGCGTGTAAGCAACCTGAGGTAGCTGATGATACTGCTACCTTCGCCGAAAACATCGAAGCGCAAGACCCTAAGCGTATCATGCTACAATTATAGCGGGAAAGCGAGTTGCGGGGACTACAGATAAATCAATCTAAAATCAAGGTTATGATCATAGACAGAACCAACAATAACCAACCCAATATCACGAACATTTTTAAACTGTAAAGTTGTTGATCAATTTACATATCTGGGCTCTTTAATTACAAATTCTGGAAGT
This sequence comes from Pachyrhynchus sulphureomaculatus, assembly GCA_019049505.1. Lineage (NCBI taxonomy): Eukaryota > Metazoa > Arthropoda > Insecta > Coleoptera > Curculionidae > Pachyrhynchus > Pachyrhynchus sulphureomaculatus. The sequence continues at coordinate 183,265,987 of CM032456.1, read as the reverse complement.
TGTGAGCCAGAAATATGCCGAAGAATAGAGATTGCCCGTCATGCTGTCGTGAAACTAACAAAAATGATCGTGATATATCTAAAACAACAAAAATTCGACTCCTACATTCTCTAGTTTTTCCATTTTACTATATGCTGCAGAGACATGTTGCGATACTTTGGCCACATAGCTAGGCAAAATAACGATATGGAGCTGCTAATTATAGAAGGAAAAGTAATCGGCAGTAGACCCAGAGGTCGGTCTCCATCTTGCAGGTTGGATCAGGTTCGGGAACTAAGCAGTTCATCTTGCTAACGATAGGAACTAGTGGAAGGACTAGCAGTCATCACACTTCTGCTAAGAAGTTCGGACTGAGAAAGAAGGAAGTTATAATGGTAAGAGTGACAGTGTGTTTTGATAAAAACTAGGAAAAATCAGTTTCAAATAAAAAACTGTTACTGACTTTTGTGTGCTGATAACTGAAATCATAAAAAGTATAGCTATCGCTACAGGAAGACAAATAGATGGAACAAAATGTGGCCACAAAACGAAGCCGGTTGGTTAAACTCTTTCTCGTTGAGTTTCTTAGAGATTCAGCTTATTTAGAAGTTAAATTATGAGTAACAAAATGTGAGAAAATATGCGCGGCATCTCTGAGAAACTCGGTGAGGCACACTTTAATGATCTGGCGGTACACAGCCGGCTTCGTTTTGTGGCATTGCTTGGTTCCACGGGTTTGTCTTTCTGTAGTGATAGCTATATATTCGGTGCTGAAACGCATCAAACGCAAAAACGTACGGTGGGATACCGCAAATTTACAGTAAAATCCGATCAATCGTGTAACATGTCTTCAAGATTATTTAACTACAACGAAGACTAATGAATTCTTTAAATGTATAGTGTTGTTAGACTTTCGAACTTTAAAAATATCCTTTGGCTTACCAACTTTCACAATTTCATCTAAAATCTTATCTGATGCAGTTCATAGTTTTAGTTAATAGAAAAGAAAGTAAAAAAATATTATATTTGCCATTAACAGCTGAATATTTTTTGAATTTGTAATAAAATACAAATTCACCAAACTACTTATAGTCATAAAGATAAATGAAAACACTAGTATGACATTCAAAGCGGTTTGTATTATAAAACAGTTGGTGGCTATTCAGTATCCCAGTTCTTCTTGTAGCGGTTTATGGATGTAGTATAAGGTATTTTTTTTTAGAAGACAAGGTTACAATTTAATCCACGTGCGCGACTAGTTCATTTCGAACACATTTTACGGGAAAGGAATTCATGATTAAGGTGGTTTGCTTATTTGTAAAAAACGTTTGTTCTATGCTATACGAGGGGATGAGGTGATTTTCAAGTGATCGGGACAAGCTTGAAGACGATGAAAAGTCGGGCTATACAAAAATTGAATCAAGAGAACTCCAAATCGCCGGCGACATTCATGGATCGGGAATACCGAAATTAATGGTGCTCAACATTTTCAACGCACATTGTGAGGCAATTTTTAAATAAAAACCGAGCTTGTGTAATGGAATACCCACTATATACTTTTTATTTAACCCGAATTTATTTTTGGAGAGTAGGCAGATGGCAAGACCATTATACAAATTTTCAAAAAGTATGTGATGCTACGAGCTGAAAAAAACTTGGTTTCTTTTATAACTAACTTAGTGCTTCCAATTATCCACAGTTAGAGATACCTGCTATATATTCTCACATATTAGAACAGATATAAAATCCCGGTAAGGAATCTAGCTTGGGGTGGTCAGTTTTAATCAATTGTTAGCAACCCAAAAATAATATAATGTATAGTAATTGTTGAAAATAGCACTTTTTTAAATACGAAATATGGCCCAAAAGAGTCTCACATTTTTAATCCAAAGTTATCATCACCACCACAGTGTGAGTGACCTTGAATTTGCAACTATTGAGCTACTTTAGTAACGCAATCCCTTGACTTATATGTTTTTACAATACAAGCTGTCTTTTCTCAGCAATTATTAATGAAATGTTCATTACTATGCATTAAACACATCAGATACATCTTAAAAATTAAACACGATACACACAAAACATAAAAATATCACTACTATTGTTTAATTAAGTACAGGGTGAGTCAACGATAGAGTAAAGTTCATTATCTCATTTGTTTCGGGAATGACGAAAAACTTTTAAATACAATAGTTTTAAGGAATGTTAAGGTGCACAGTTTAAAATTATTTTTGAGTATACAATGTACTTCAAAAAAGTGTAGTTTTTTTAATATTTCAATTTTTTTTAAAAAATACTAGTTTTCAGTTTTGTAATTGCTAGTAGCGCCATTGTTTCTGAAGGTGGAATACTCATAATTGGTACGAGCGTTCTATAAAGATGAAAAAGAAGACATATGTAAAGAAATTTGAGTTAGATGCTACAGGGTGAACAAAATAAATTTATGCATTTCGACTATTTTAAATTAAAAAATCTCAAATTTTTTAAATGGCGTACCCTTTATATTATTATTTTTTCTGATAGATTTTACAAAACCCTCCAACTTTTGTTAAGTATGTCATATACCTATTTCTAATAGTTTTCGATTTATTTTGAATTTTTCATTTTTACCCTTGTTTTTAATACACATACGCTATAACATCATAGTTGCTAACACAAAACAAAAATGTAGGCGTTGTCAAACTTTAACATGTCTATTAAGCTAGTAAAAATAGTTTAATTTGTTTTAGTAAGTGATGTATAAAGGTAACAGTTATGGATTTTCCCTAGAAATGAATTAATTTATATTTTTTATATACTGGGCGAGGCGGGAAAAAATTGCCTTTTGGTAGTAAGGCATGACGGAGCGAAGTACCCTAATGGACGTATACCATCTAGAAAATCTTTTCAGTGCTTAATGAAACGGTTTGAAGGTAGTGGTAGCGTTGAGTATACGAAACGAAAAGTAGTAAACCAGAATGCTACCAATAAGGAAAAAAAAATGGAGATTTTACTTCATGTTGAAGATAATCCCCAGGTCAGCAGCCTAGCTGACTTATCTGACACATCCCAATCTACGGCTAATCGCGCCACGAGGAGATACAAGTGTCATCCCTTTCTTATGGAACTACACCAAGAACTTCTAGACCGTGATTTTGACGACGAGTTAGCTTTTGTAACACCATGAATGGAGCAATAGAGACCGATCCAAATTTTTTATCCAAAATAATGTTTTCTGATGAAGCACCTTTTCGCAGTAATGGAGCAGTTAACAGTCATAACATGCATTATTATTCAACAGTTAATCCATTTTGGGTCTGGGAAGTTCAAAACTAAAACCATTGGTCCCTTAATGTATGGGTTGGAATATTAAATTTTCGAATTATTGGTCTATATTTTTTCCGCGAACCGCTTAACTGCCTAGATATCTAAATTTTTTGCAAAACGAATTACTCCAGCTTCTTGAAGAAGTTGATAACGTTGAAAGGGAACAAATGTGGATTCAACAAGATGGAGCTCCTGCTCATTACCACTGGGAAGTTCGGGAATTTTTAAACGATCGTTACCCACAAAAATGGATCGGTAGGGATAGATTAATTCAGTAACCCTCCCGATCATGTGACTTAACACCTTTAGACTTCTTTTTGTGGGGTGACATTAAAGATCGTGTTTATGTGAATCCCCCTACAACACCAGTAGATATGGAAAATAGGATACGGGATGCGCGCAGGACAATAACGCCCTTTATGCTAAGGAAAGTGAAGGAAAATATAGTAAAACGACTAAACATGTGTATTCAAGTAGACGGGCATATTTTTAAACATTCATTACGTCATAATAATTATTCATTAGATAAGTTAAACTAGATTAAAATTATTATTAACTATTTAGTTTTCACAATAGCGTAAGTGTATTAAAAAAAAGGGTAAAAATTGAAAAATTCAAAATAAATCCAAAACTATTACAAATAGGTATATGACATACTTAATAAAAGTTGGAGGGTGTTGTAAAATCTGTCAGAAAAAATAATAATATACAGAATGTACCATTTAAAAAATTTGAGATTTTTCAATTTAAAATAGTCGAAATGCATAAATTTATTTTGAACACCCTCTAGCATCTAACTCAAATTTCTTTACATATATCTTTTTTTTTCATTTTTTACAGAACGCTCGTACCAATTATGAGTATTCCACCTTCAGAAACAATGGCGCTAATGGCAATTTTTTACAAAACTGAAAACTAGTATTTTTTTTTAAAAAATTGAAATATTAGAAAAACCACTAGGTTTAGGTATATAACATTATTAATAAAAAAGTTATAAAATTTTACGCGGAATTTAAAAATAAATTAGAAAATAAGATGTTTCATTTAATAAAAAAAAATATTTTATCGGCCACACTTTTTGGAAGTACCCTGTACTCTCAAAAATAATTTTAAACTATGCACATCAACATCCCCTAAAACTATTATATTTAACATTTTTTCGTCATTCCCGAAACAAATGGGATAATGAATTTTAATCTATCGTTGACTCGCCCTATTTCGGCAACATCAATGAAGCATTTAAGTGATTTTTGTATGATTAGTTCGCAATATAACGAAAAAACGTTTATTTTTGCAGCACGTCTCATGACATTAAAAAAACATTTTTTCTTTGACAGTTGATTTATCGACTTGCTATCTCTGTTTAACTCGCCTTAAAAGTTTTTCTCTTTCTCATTTAGACATATTTAATTTTGTTCCCAGATGATGCTAATTGCGGCACAATACGTTTTTAAATCATGTGGCCCAGTGTTTTTATAGATTTTCAAATATGATCAAATTTATTAAAAATAGCTATTAAGGGTGTTTGCAATTGATTCGAGCTATTTCAATATATTAAGCTTCCTGTGACATGGTCAAGGGAGTGCCAGAAATGTAGAAAATATGTGAAATTAGGTACATGTTGTTCGAGTTCCACTGTAGGTAAGGGTTCTCTTTTCAAAAAGTATCTTCCCCTCCGGTCAACGATTTTTGTTTTACTGTTTTACTCTCAGATTTTGTTTTGACGCCTCATTGTTTGTCGATTGACTATAAATGGTTACGCTTGTAATATTCTGTTTTTTGTTTTTCAAAAAAACGTGAATATTTTGCTATATAATCTGTTTTGTTAACACGATATTACGTTTGACTTAATGACCTTTATTGACAGTTACATTTTAATATATTCTAACAATAAATTTTTAGGGACACTGTTAAGTTAGGAATCTGCCATTGCAAAAAATTGTACCTTAAGCTAGAATATTAAAATAAATGAATTCTCAGTACAAGAACAGGAACACAAGCAGCGTGTAAAAATAAAAATATTTGATTATATTGAGCGGGTTCTTAAACAATCAAAAGAAACATCTCTAGATAGCGTTATTGGCGTGTGAATATTAAGTGTTTCAAAAGCTTTAGTGGTCTCACAAAAGGTTTAGATAGCTGTTATATGCGAGAGTTTGTTCTTATAAGGTTTCAGTCTTGAGTGGAGATCAAGATCAAGAACTAATTTGAAAGTTCGAGATATCCAAGCAAGGTTGAGATCATGAGCGGTCTGAATTTCATGGTGATGATAATAATTATAATCCGTGAATTCGATCTCCCATACTGTTGCACACCGTTTTTAAGATATACGAATAACCGATGTTCTTTTACTCTATAAATACAAAATATTTCCCATATAAATCTTTTATGTCTCTCTGATACTTGACCAAGAAAATATATAGGTTGATTGATGTTCGTGTTTAAAACAAGCGTGATGTTCTTTTTTTCTAGTTTAGTTAATAGTATCATTAGGTATAACTTTCGTGATAAATTGCACAAAATTTTCAACACACATAGCTAATATAAAGAGTTACTGGTCGTAAAGGAAAGTTTATTACTAATTATTTCGTTGCAGGTCTTAGGCATACATCATGAAGTAATTACAAATTAATATATAAAATCGACACAAATTACATACTGAAATTATCTTTATTAGGTATATAAAATAAAGGTTATATAATACATTTATAACACCAACTAAATGGTAGGTATAGGGTTGGAGTATGGATTTTGTTTGATGAAGAAGAAGAAGAAATATGTTTTATTGTTCTAAAATACAACGTATTTGTTGACAAAGCAAGCTTAACTTAAATTATTATTATATTAATAAACACAAACACAAATTTAAAAAAAAAAAAAAATAAAAAAAATAGAACAATATTAGTAGTCAATGCAGTAAATCCAAAATAAAATAAATAAAATTTACACATAAGTCAACCTAAATGCCAACCACTCAACTACTGTTGCGATGAGTCAATTATTAGACCGAGAAATGAATTCCTATCAGCTCCAGAGATAATCTCATTCTCAATATTAACATTCTCTATATTGCATCTAAAGCTCAGAATCCTTATCTTGGCTATATTGTAGGACAGTTTGTTATCATCACACCAAGCCTTCATTTGACAAATCTGTCTGAACATCGGCCCGAAGTCTCTCCACATCCTTATTGTGCCACAAAATTGTGGTGTCATCGGCAAAGATGGTAAATCTGCCAGCCACTGTCAAACGGGGCAGGTCATTAACACAGACCAAAACAATAGTGGTACAAGTACACATGATATAGTTCGAAGTATAGATTTTTTTATAGTCTACCTTCCCCCCACTATAGGGATTTTTACCCTTTTTCTAACTACATATATCTCTAATGAAATATATTGATGGCGATGTCATAATATCCGTTAACGTTGCCCAGGTGCCGAAATATACACATTCGTATTTCATGACACTGTTAAGCTAACACGGTTGTGCTGTCATGGTTTCATATGCAGGCTCTTAAGCCACTACATAACTGAGGCCGGCAGATGTAAGGACAATTTACTTTTCATAAACAAAATTGTTTGAATTTTAAAAACAGTAAATTACTCGGAATTGCAGTTTGGTTGTGGTCGCCATAAAATTAGAGATTTAGTATTTTTTATATTTACTATTTATTTTTTTCAAATAAAAATAACCGGCAAGTGCAAGTCGAACTGTGCAATTAGTGTTACGTTGATTGATTTAAAAAATTTTGTTACGGAGGTATAATATGATCACAAAACACATCCCAAATGAGTTTTCAATACAGTTTCTTTCCGATTTTGACTGAGAACTAATGACCTTGAAATTTTGCTTTTTTTTATACAGTGTGTCCCAAAAAGTTTTATACAAGTACAAAAAAAATTATTCTTGATAAAAAGTTCTACATCACTTGGAAAGCCATAACCAAGTATCAAAAGTATAAAATATTTGATGGTATACAGGGAAAATAAAAAGTAATGATTTATAATGAAGAGTAAAGCGTGTTTAAATTTAAATGATGATTGATGAAGTCATCAATTCCTATATTAGTGTCAAATTTCAACTTTTTAGTCAAATAGTTTCGGAGAAAATCAGGTGTGACAGACGGACAGACAGACGGATACACAGACAGATGGACAGATGCCGAAGTGATCTTATAAGTGTTTCGTACGGAACGTTAAAAATTACAATGTTTGCACAATATTTGGAGCTAATATGAAAAGTACAAAAAGCCCAAGTTTGTATGGTACAAATGAACCTAACGTAAGCTAATCTAAAATTATCTAAATTAATGGAAATTTTAAGTTGAGCATTTGCTCCATCTTCTTTTGAAAATTTAGTAAAATAACATTTTTTTTGTGTAAGTAACTTATTTTTGCGTTAGTTAAAACAATTTAATAAAGTAGTCCAAATAAACAGCTTTTGAAGAATCGTCCAGTCTTTATTGTTTCTTTTAACTTTATTTGTTGGTTATAAGTTTTAATTTAAAGTACATTAAAAAATAACTGCGGGTTCAGACTCAAGGGGGTATTGCTAAAGTTACTATTTAGTGAAATGTTAAAACATTATCTTTTTCCGCCATTTTAGAAAGAGGTTTACAATTGAAGACTAATGAGATATTTCAAAATTTTTTGGACTGAATATAGTAAAGTTGCACAAATATAGAGGATGAAAGAAATCTAAATGTGCATTTACATTAAAATTAAAAAAATAAACGTAAAAGGTAAATTTCGCTCTAATAGAAAACATCTTAGAAGACTGTAACATATACTACTAACTAAACTAAACGTTCTTTATTATTTAAAGCATGTGACGACGTTACTTTATTTCTATAATGAAGGAGATATATCTATCTGTATTTTGTTAATAGGAGTAAATAAGGAAAAATATTCGAGCTATCCTCTTAATAACTTATTTTACTTTTTTTTTGAAATTTTACCTTTTGAGGTTTTTTTTTGATTTTGCTTATTTCTATATTTATTTTCTAGTTTTCATATCGTTGATTTACTGTAGTTTCATATTATACTTTTGGAATAAGATAGGAAAATATAAAACCGGCCGAGTGCAAATCGGACTTGCGCAATTAGTGTTCAGTACGATAATTGCTTTTAAAATAAAAATTTTTGTTACGGAGATATAAAATGATTAGTGACTTCACAAAACTCACCTCAGTTTTGAACAAAGTTTGTTTTCAATCTTCGTTCTTATATACCAGATAAATTATCAAAAGGTAATGTACTCGTACTAATTTTTATTCAATCTATACCTATATTCCAGAATTGTTTCTGATTTTATTTAATCTATACCTTATTCAGGAATTTTTTTAAAATTTTCTGGTTAATCAGTCCTCTTAGAAATAGGTTTGGGGAACCGCGATTTTTGGAAATTTTTAGCTTTTATTTGACACTGCACTCGATGACCTTGAAAAAAATATATATATTTTTTTTTATACACCAGATAAATTATCGAAGGTAATGCACTCGTGATAATTTTTATTCAATTTACACCTTACGGAGAATATTTATAATGTTTTCACAAGCTTTTATTTGCCACCCCACTCGATGCCCTTGAAATTTTTTTTATTTTCCCTCCGATTTTACCCTCCAAAACTAATTCCTTAAGAAAAAATTTAACTTTCAAAACTACAGGGCTCTGATTGGGCCATAGATTCCTATATTTCAACTTTCTATGTTAAATAGTTTTGGAGAAAATCGGGTGTGGCAGACAGACGGACAGACACCGAAATGATCCCATAAGTGTTGGGTACGGAACACCAAAAATTATGTAATGTCCAAGTGAATTTTGAATTTTTTGTCATGGATGAATACTTGCTTTGGTGGCGTAGCTAAGTTCTAAGGGCGAGGGAGGATTTAAATGGATTAAAAGGAAATTTTTAGGGGCTAGGTAGTACTTAATGTGTAGATACAATAAGGTCTATGGTAGCACTATCGCGTTGTGTTAAAAGTGGCATAAAATACAGATGTACGTTTCGGTACCTGGAGAACATTGACGGATATCATGTCATTCCCGCCAATATCTCCTTAAAGAGAGTAAAAAGGAAATTAGGCTATAATAACACCACGCAGTTTACAAGGGGGGGACTTTTTTAAAGTTATAAGGGTGAGAGGGGCATATACGCTCCTGTTCACCTCCTACTTATAACACTGAAAGGAATGGGTAATTAAAGCCTCGAAATTCAGCTGTGGTTTATTTAAAATTGATCGTAAGCCACCGTTAAAATTTAAAGCAAGACAATTTAAAATTTCTAGAAGCAAAGAAACTCTCTTCATCGATGTTGCTATTTCAGTAAAAACATGGAGAGATTTATAGAATCGTGAAACGTTGCTGTTGCAGTGATAAAGTAAAGTAACCTTTCGTGAATAAATCAATCATTTTGAAATACTGTATAAAATATATACAGGGAAACTAATAAATTAATTTGTTTTTTTTTAAAGATATATTATTTCGATTCATACGTTTCTGAAAAAATAACTTTTCTAGCAAATATTACAAGGCTAGTTGAAACTACATGCCCATATTCAATTCGAAATTGGATTTCCCGAAAATTTTAAATATAATATTATAAAAACGGTACGACACTATTTTTGCAGTATTAATTGCGTTACATAAATCAAGTATCACTATGTAGTTGCAACTATAGAGTAAAAAATAATTAATGATCTCAGTAAGCTTGCCACATTACGGTATTGTGACCCTTCAATTTATCTTGTACCACAACTTTCACGCTTCTATTGCAAAATTAAAACGTTCACATGCTAACAAAATAAATATGTATAGTGTATTATCTACCATCGGAAAAAATATCTTTGTGAATTGTAATATAATAATAGGACACGTTTTCATAGACAGATATAAGAATATCAGGATATGTTGTTTTATTAAAATAAATATTTTCTGAATCTTATGTAAACTACATACTCAAGAAAAACCTTTAAGGGGTTACATACACCTCGAATTTTTAAAAATTATATTTTTTTTTAAGGATTTTTATTCTCAGAACACTATAAATAACATCAAGGTGCAAGAGGAAGAAGGCATTTAGTACGAAGCTGGAATGGGAGACTAGCCGTAAGTTCACTTTTTATATACTTTTACTTTAAACGCGATTTTCTTGAAACTATGGTTACAGATACTGTCTACAACAGGGGTGCTCAAACGGTCGATCGCGATCGACTTGTCGTGCTTTTTGAGTCAATCTCGAGAAAAAAATTCCGATATAGAACTATTCACAGATTTTGTTTTAGGTAACTAAAACAAAACCTAATGAATAAACTACTAAAATTTATTCGATCCACAATTAGGCCAGAATAACCCCCTTAACACTTTCTTTTATCGTAATAACCCCCTGCTAGCGGCAAAGGGCGGCTTTATCAAAGGAACGCGCGGTACTTGTCAAAGAAAAGCCGCGTTTTTGATTCCCGCCGATTTTTCTAGAAACTTCGGGCTGCGTGTTTGACGGGAACATTCGAGACTTCGTTCGCGCCGATATAAATGTTGCGCCTGCAGGAATAGGAGTCAGTCTGAGTTGTAACTTGAAGGCGATACATCGATACAAAGTTTATTAATAAATAGTCCAAAATGAGTGCGGCTAAGAAAAGTAAAACTTATCATTTTAATAACGATTGGGAGGAAGAATTTTTCTTTTGTATGATAAAGGATAAGTGCATTTGTCTCCTTTGCCGTGCGTCAGTTGCAATACCTAAGCGTGGGAACTTAGAGAGGCATCATAAAACGGTTCATAAAAACTATGAAAAGGATTTTCCGTCACAGAGTGAATTAAGAAAACGAAAAGTACGTGATTGATAACTTGTTTGAAAAAAGAACAGACCATGTTCACAACACCAGCCAAACAATCAAAAGCTGTAACGATTGCGTCATTTATCTCATATATTGGCGAAGCACAAGAAACCATTTGATGATGGATTGGTTGTGAAGGAAGCATTTATTGAAGCGGGTGAGACTTTATTTGGAGATTTTAAAAATAAAACAGAGATTATGTCTGCTATTAGAGAACTTCAGTTATCTCGTACGACTGTCACAAGGCGTGTTGAAGTCATGAGTCAGGACATGGCAGATAAACTAAAACATGATATCATGGAATGTACATACTTTTCTTTACAGTTCGACGAATCCACCGATATGACAGACACTGCCCAGCTGTGTATTTTTTATTCGAATGGTATTCAATCACATGTCGGCTAAGGAAGAGTTTTTGATAATGATTCCTCTGAAATGAAAGACCCGTGGCGAAGATATATATGACGTTTTCTTCAATTTTGTAACAAACTACAAGCTACCAATATATAAACTAGTGTGCATTACAACCGATGGAGCACCAGCAATGACTGGAAACAAAAACGGTTTTGTAGCATTGTGTCGAGCTAATGATGATTTCCCTTCATTTTTCTCCTTCCGTTGCATTATACATCAACAAGTTTTGTGTTCAAAAGTTCTAAACATGGAGGAGATTATGGGCATTGCAATAAAAATTGTGAATTCTATCCGTGCACGTAGCTTGCAACGACGTCTCTTTAAATTGCAGTTGGAAGATAGTGAGTCAGCTGAACACACTGATTTAGTTCTTCACACGGACGTCAGGTGGTTGAGTCGCGGAAAATTCCTGGAAAGGTTTCAAGAATTATTGCCCGAAATAACAGCTTTTCTGGACGAAAGAGGTGATGACATTTAGATGCTGAAAAACGGAAAATGGCTGATTGATTTGGCGTTTTTGACAGACATCACAATGCATTTAAACACCATTAATTTGGAGCTTCAAGGTAAAGGAAAAACTATTATTGAGATGATTAGCGCAATAAACGCATTCAAAAGTAAATTGCAACTTATGATAGATCAACTGAAAAGAAAGGATCTGAAAAATTTTCCGTCTTTGAAAGCAAGGATTCCTCAGTTGAATTATGATATTTATGAGGCAGAATTATCAAATATTTTGGGCCAATTCGAAATACGTTTTTATGATTTCAGTAAATTGGCAAATATCGCATCATTTATGAGTTATCCTTTTTCGTGTAAAAACATTGAGGAATTACCTACTGAAATAGTCAGTTTAACATGGACTTATGTTCTGTTGAAAATGAGTTAGTGCAGATTATATCAGATATACATCTCAAAGCCACAGCATCTGATACAAAATTCTGGTGTTTTTATATCTGAAGATAAATATCCGAATCTAAGGCAAATCCCCCTTCAACTGACGGCAATGTTTGGGTCAACTTACTTGTGCGAGTCTGCATTTTCTGAAATGAAGATAATTAAGTCAAAATACCGTAATCGACTAACTGACGAACACATGTCATCATGCTTGCGATTAGCACTCGGTAAATACGTACCATCTTATGAAAAGTATGTTGAGGACATGCAGTGCCACGTTTCAACATCCAAAGTCACTCTTTAGTTAAGTTTAGACACTAGAACTCGTTTGTTTTGTAAGAACCAATAAACTCGCAATTCTGAATAATTATGAGTTTTTTCATTGACATTTTAGAGCAGATCTACACTTACCTTGACTAAAAAAATGCATGTTATGCGGAAAACTAATATCTATGCTACGATACACCCTACCTAGACGACAATCCTGCATCACACTTACTTGCAGCCTCTCAGAGTCGATCGATCGTAGTCTAACAATATTGAGGTAGATCGTCAGTAGTTCAAGTTTGAGCACCCCTGGTCTACAATATTACTCAGTCGATTTTTAATATTTTTAAAAAAATTTTTTAATCTTACTTTTTCTACGAACTGTCGAGAGGCTTTTTTTTAAATATTTCTAATAGACAATTTTTTACAAATAATTAAACGTAAAATTTTTGGTCGAAAATTGCATATAGTTCATTATGATTTTATCGTCTCTGGGGTGTCACCAGGAGTATTGTCCTGAGTTTCGGGCCTCGAAAAACTTGTGTCTTTTGTTCATAAACAATTTAAGTTTCCAAAACGCGTTTCTTATTTATTTATTTATTTATTTACGGGACATGCCCATTCCACTCATAAAAACAAAATACAAAAGTTTACATCTCTAAATGATACTTAAAACTAAAGGCTAAAATTAAGAAATTCAGAAAATAACCCCGATCCGCCTCTTAAAAAGAGACAAGGACTTGGGGAACAAGTCCAGTGATGGGCAGTTATTTACAATGGCCATAGATCTTGTCATGAAGGTATTAGCTCCATAGGTTGTCTTATGATAAGGTTTGAAGAAGGACAACGTAGATCTAGTATGTCTAGAGGGTGCATACAAATTAATCTGAGATAAAAGTTCAGGACAATTTACAATGGCATTACAAGATCTCGTTGAACTCTCCGGTTAGACAGGGTAGTCAAGTTTAATATAGATGTCAGTTCTGAATAACTAAAAGAATAAATAAATTTATAATTAATATGACGTAGAATGGCAAGCAAAAGGTGGGTTCCGCACACATGAGTAATATTCCAAGAGAGGCCTAACTAACAAGCAGTACAGCACACTAGATATTACCTCGGTTATATGAGGAATAAAACTCGGTGTCGAATCAAACTTAAACCCTAGATTCCTAACGCTAATCACGGACTCGAGGGAAGTCCCATTTATGCTGTAATCAAAAAATAATGGACTGCTCGATATCGAGAAAGACATAGAGAAGCATTTAGAAGTATTTAAAAGCATACCGTTTAACTGACACCAGACACTAAGTCTATTCAAATCACCCTGCAATCCCACACAATCCTCAATCGATCCAACCGACGTGTACACTTCAAATCATCAGCAAAGAGCAAGAACCTGGAAGACCGAAAGCAGTCGGCCACATCATTCAAGAATAGGTTAAATAGCAGAGGCCCCATATAAGAGCATTGAGGCACCCTCGAAGGCACAGTAATGTTGACAGACTTAAATTTGTTAGCTCGAACCACCTGAACTCTGCCATAGAAATAACTCCTAATCCAGCCCAAGAGTGAACCCGATATGCCACGGTTATTGAGCTTCTTAAGAAGAACATCATGGTTGGCCCTATCAAAGGTCTTAGAGAAATCGGTATAGATGGAATGTACCTCAGATCCACTCTCCTCCTCCTCCCTTTTTGAGCTTAAAATATGAATAACTCCGGTTATATAAGTCGGATCTTTTTTGGGGTATCACCAGGAGTATTGTCCTGAGTTTTGGACCTCGAAAAACTTGTGCTCTTTTGTTTATAAACAATTGAAGTTTTCAAAACGCGTTTTTTGGGCTTAAAATGCGGATAACTCCCGTTATATATGTCAGATCGATACAAAAAAAAACAAACTTTTCGTAATCAAATTTCCAACAAATCCCCCTTAGTTTTTAAGTCGCTCGCGGGCGTACACAACCTATTAAATTGAAAAACAAGCAAAAACTGTTTTTTTTTTTCATTTTATTGTACAGGTCAATTAAGTGAACCAATTGGCTTGAAACTTTCAAAGTTTGTTATTTAAAGTTTGAATTGCCCGCCATTTCATTCCATTTGGTCCAAAATGGATCTTTTTTTTTCAAATTTTGGGTCTCGACGCCAACTTTCTGATGCCACTAAAAATTTTTTTTGGAGTCATTTTAACCGTTCTTTTTAACATTTGTTTAATAATCAAATAATAAAAGATGAGTTTTTTCGGTCATTTTCACGATAACGAAAATTATTTTTTTAAAAATAAAGGTCTCGCGCTTCTCTACCAGATGTGATAAAAATTTTTTAATTTTTTTTTTGAAATGACATAAAACGACGGGCAATTCAAATTTTAAATAACAAATTCAATTGTGCCCACTGGGTTGAATATTTTCGCACCAAAATTGCAGGGTATTTCTGCTATAACAAAAGGCATATTTTCTGAAAGTGTCAAGCCGATCGGTTCACTTAATCGATCTGTACAATAAAATGAAAAAAAAAAATCATTTTTTTTTTTTTAATTTTGTGGTTTATGTACGCATTTGAGCAACTTGAACCCAACGAGAACTTGTTGGAAATTTCATTACGAAGAGTTTAGTTTTTTTTTTATCTCGATCTGAGTTACATAACCGGAGTTATTCACATTTTAAGTTCAAAAAAAAAAACGCGTTTTAAAAACTTAAATTGTTTATAAATAAAAGAGCACAAGTTTTTCGAGGTCCAAAACTCAGGACAATACTCTTGGTGATACCCAAGAGAGGATAAAATTATAATATTGCTGTGTCTAACCTATCTCATTATTATTTTGACCTTTTTTACTGCACTAATATTAGAGTTTGAAGAGAGTGTGAAGGTATCCTTTAGACAAGGAGGCGCCATAGTTTTCATCAGTGATCCATTTAACCCGATAAGAAATAATGTTAACATTTAAAACATATTTAGAAAAAAAATTCTTATAATTTAAAGTACAATAAAAATATATAATCGCCGTTCTTTTGTATTATTCACTTAATAATCTTTAAAATATATATTTTTTTTTAAATATGCATACTTTTTGCAGCGCTCAGGTGTGCGCTAATAAATGTAAATACCATCAGCTAAAGATTCTTATTGGTCTGTATTATGAAATGTGTTAGTATAAAAATATGTTATAGGTATTTTATACAAGAAAATAATATAATGAATGAAAAAGATCTAGAAAATACCTGCATCATTGTATGTCAATGCACATATTAACATAATTAAAAATGAAGTAACTAAACAAATTATCAAACGAACGTATAATAAAAGTAATATATGTGTATATCTAGGGTAAGCGTAAACGGGTCCCCCAGTTTGTCTATGCCACCGGCAAGATATACATATGAGTGATGTGGAATTATGGTCTGGCTGCCGCACCCACAATGACATACAAGGCTGGGGAGTTTGTTTCATTTATACAATTGGTTCACGCGGGTATTACAACCAGTTCGAATTTTGTGGAAAGTTTTTCATTATCTTTTGAGGCAAATCAAATTCGGGAGGTTTAACTGTTCCGTTAACGATCTGTGGAATTGCTGCTAGAGCCACTTCTTTCCTTAATTCATAAGTTGCCATTCTATTGAAATCTTCGGCAGATATTTAGCCGATTCGTCAGGAGGGAATGAAGTCTATTCGTCGTCGTCGTGTGTTCTGTGTAAGAAGGTCTACAAGTAGGATGTATTTCATTGTTGAAAATCAGTTTTCAGTTGTGGATTTGATCCAATTATGCACTTAAGGAGAGTAAGAATCATCTTTCTCTACATGGACACTTTTACATTTAGGAATATATTATATATATATATATATATATATATATATATATATATATATATATATATATATATATATATATATATATATATATATATATATATATATATATATATATATATATATATATATATATATATATATATGTTGGGAATGTGGAATCTTTGGTACAATGACACTACTCAGTCTATAGGCCATCAGTTCCGGTCAAGTAACCAGTAGAGGGGAATATGAGGAATATGCACTCTGTCTTTATTTAAACTACTTTTACATTTTATAATTTCCAAACTTTTATATGCGTTCAACAATCTCCTATGAGATACATTTTTTATTAATCTTAGATTATCTACCGTTACAGTATGATTAGTTTCAAGGCCATGTTCGGCAATGCTAGACTTTTCTGTTCTCCATACATAATCCGAAATATAGCAGGAGGCTCAATAAGGTATTTAATAAGGTAGGCCTCACCTTAGTTTATACGTCATCAGACAATCTGAGGAATATTTTAGGAAATCCTGAAGTTAAGATTCCTAATTGTAAGAAAAGTGGAATTTATGAAATAAGTTGTAATGATTGCGACAAAAAGTATGTTGGGCAAACTAAAAGGTCAATTAAAACACGATTTAAAGAACATTTAGCACATTTAAAATACACTAATAGAAAAGGCTAGCATTACCGAACATGCCCTTGAAGTTGATCATATTGTAACATTAGATAATCTACGATTAATTAAAAATAGTAGATTGTTGAACGCATACGAAACTATGTAAATTATAAAATGTAAAAGTAATGTAAATAAAGACAGAAAGCCTATTCCTTATAGTCCCCTCTCTATATATATATATATATATATATATATATATATATATATATATATATATATATATAAACGCGCGTATAAAGTATATATATATATATATATATATATATATATATATATATATATATATATATATATATATATATATATATACAGTGGCGAACAAAAGTATGAAAACATTTAAATTCTCATCTCTAGTCTTAACATTTAAACGGTTTACAATTACAATATTTATTTATTAATCGTGTACATGCTAATAAACATTTTGAAGACTAAAACAGTTATTGTTTATTAGAATAGTACTGTACTTAGTTTTTAACGTAACAAAATCATGCACAAACAAAAGTATGGAAACATTTTTGTTATAAAATAAAAAATTCCACTAAGACCACTAAGATGTCGAAAATATTTAATATTTAGTGGGATATCCTTTTGCGTCAATCACTGTTTGACATCTTCTGCCCATAGAGTCAATAAGCCTGGCACAAACATCGGATGGTATTTTTTCCATTCTTGTTTTAATGCGATCCAAAGTTCGTCCCGGTTTTCTGCATTTCTTTTCCTAATTTGTTTATCCAGATAGTGCCAAAGATTCTCTATCGGGTTCAAATCAGGTGATTGCAAAGGCCAGCGCATCACCCAAATCCTTTGTTCAGAAAACCAATTCTTGGCCAAGCGAGATGTGTGTTTTGGGTCATTGTCTTGTTGAAAAATCTATGACAGTGGCAAATCTTCTTCATAAGGAATCAAATTATTTTTCAATATCTCAAGATACATTTGAGCATACATTCTGCCGTACATCTTTGCCGTGGCACCGTACCAGACCGTCGAAAACAATCCCATAAAATGATATTTCCACCGCCATGTTTGACAGTGGGTATAAGGTACTTTGGGTCATATCTTAGACCAACTGGTCTTCTTACATAACCAGTAGAATCACTTCCAAAGAGATTGAACTTATTTTCGTCACTAAAGATTACTAGAGACCACTGATTTTGAGTCCAGTCTTTATGTTCCTTAGCAAATTTCAATCTCTCTTTTCTGTGACGCTTTATAAGGAGTGACTTTTTAACAGCACGCCTACCATGACGATTTTCAGATAACAGACGACGCCTAATAGTCATGTCTGACACCAATACATCCTAATATTCCTGCCTTAGTTCTTTATTAATATCAACAGCAGTTTTGTTGGCAAGACAATGACCCAAACACACATCTCGCTTGGCCAAGAATTGGTTTTCTGAACAAAGGTGATGCGCTGGCCTTCACAATCACCTGATTTGAACCCGATAGAGAATCTTTGGCACTGTCTGGATAAACAAATTAGGAAAAGAAATATAAAAAACTTGGACGAACTTTGGATCGCATTAAAACAAGAATGGGAAAAAATACCACCCGATTTTTGTGCTAGGCTTATTGACTCTATGGGCAGAAGATGTCAAGCAGTGATTGACGCAAAAGGATATCCCACTAAATATTAAATATTTTCGACATCTTAGGTCGTCTTAGTGGAATTTTTATTTTATAACAAAAATGTTTGAGCATAATTTTGTTACGTTAAAAACTAAGCACATTTCTAATAAACAATAACTGTTTTTAGTCTTCAAAATGTTTGTTAGCATGTACACGATTAATAAATAAATATTGTAATTGTAAACAGTTTAAATGTTAAGACTACAGATGGAAATTTAAATGTTTCCATACTTTTGTTCGCCACTTTATATATACATATATAATAAACTCCTGACAAAATTAACGCAACAATCTGAAAATTAATTTATCTTTTTCTTATGTCAGTTTTAAAGTTTATCGAGTATTTGAATAGTAGGCTATGGATATTTTGTTTCGTTGTTCATGACAGAAATCGAAACAATTCGTTTAGATTTACAGTTTTAAAGAATTTTTTTAGAAGATAAACAATTTTCTGTAATAATGCGATAGATTTTCTTTAAAAGTAAGCTTATAAATTGTTCCCTTTTTCAAAGTAATACGTTTTTTATGGTAAACTGTTATTTTTGACCCCGAAGAATTAGAAAAATGAATCGAACAAGGAATTTAACTGAACACGAGGTAGTGCGAGCCTCAGTTTTATTGGACGAGGGATATTGTCAGAGTTATGTTGCCAATTTGTTAGGCAAACATCGTTCCACAATAAGTCGTATGGTAAGACGCTTGAATGAAGTAGGAACTTATTGTAGAAGGCTAGGGCAAGGGCGAAAACGATGCACTAGCGACCTAAATGAACGTTTTATAAGACAATATGCTTTAAGAAATAGGACTGTCACTAGTTCTATAATAAGAAACGAACTCGAAGCTGTTCGCAATGTCACAATTTTTTCTAAAATGGCTAGAAGACAGTTAAATGAAGCTGGATTAAACAGTAGGAGACCAGCCACTGCGCTCTTGCTTACTAGAGAGAACAGAGTTGCCAGGTTACGTTTTGCTCGAAATCACGAAAACTGGTCTGTGGATGATTGGAAATAAGTTTTCTTCACAGATGAAACTAGGGTTAGTCTAAAACATCCAGATGGTCGTGAGCGAGTATAGCGAAGATCAGGAGAGAGGTTTACTCCTTGCAATATCTCTGCAAGGATTCCATTCGGCGGTGGGCTCTGTTATGTTCTGGGATGGCATCTGCTTTGATGCTCGCACAGAGTTAGTTCCTGTCCGTACGAGATCCATGAATGCTGACTACTATCTTGAGAATATTGTAATAGAACATGTGATGCCTTTCGGTCATTTTGTGGGGCCTAATTTCCTGTTTATGCAAGACAACGCTCGACCTCACGTGGCTAGGGAGGTACTCGATTATCTTAATCAAGTTGATATATCGATTATGCAATGGCCACCAAAAAGCCCGGATCTGAATCCGATAGAACATGTATGTGATCACCTTAAGAAAAATGTGAAACGTCATATACCTGCACCTAGAAACCTGAGGGAACTTGAAAATGCAGTTATCACAGAATGGGAGCAAATTCCTCAAGATTTTATCCAAAATTTAATTAGAAGCATGCCTAGGCGCATAAACGCTGTCATCCGAAGTAGAGGAGGCAAGACATGCTACTAGTGTCCCAGTTACACCATTAATTTTGCTACTAGTGTCCCAGTTTATTTTTTTCATTATTACATAATTTCAACGATTTTGTTATTAGGTCTTAAGAATAATTTTAATTCGAAGCTTATAGAGAAATTTGGTAGCTAATTCACTTTTAAAGAATCCGAATAAGATTTTTCTAACTTTTAGTTCAACCAATGTTCATAAAAAATTATTAAAATTAATTCATTATAGAGATTTGTATGATTTCATATATTGTTGCGTTAATTTTGTCCAGGAGTGTATATAGTACATTGAAAATATGAGTAATATAAAAAAGTAATAATTTAAAGATATACACGCAAAAGGTAAATTATCTATCTTAATGCATAGACAGTAATTTCAAAAGTGTTACTTGTATTGCACTTGCAAACGTAGATTAATAATTAACTGAGGTATCTATAGTTTACAAGATAACCTTGGCATTTAAAAATACAACGGAATATCTTCAAGCATAATAGTGATTTTGAAATTAGGCTTTTTGCCTAAAAAGTTTTATTGTTCGTGTAATTAACGTATATAGTACCAAGGTTTTATCTAATGTTTCTCTGAATATAGTTTAAATTATTTATTTTGAAATTAGATGAACCCATTAATCGCTGTATCAAGATATACGATTAATTGTTCATTAGTCACGTATCAAATTATTATTTGAATAATGGAAATTTAATACTACAGGTTACACAGGATATTACAAATTAATTTAGCCTGGAAAGTTACCGCTAAATATCAGTAAGTATTTATTTTGAAAATAAACTTCAATTTATTATTTGTATAGTTTAAAAATCAGTCACTAAAATGCATTTTTATACTTGTCGATAATGTTACTGCTTCCAGCCCGCCCGTGATTTACGTTGTATCCCCTCTACGGTGGGGTAGCGGCAACCCCTCAATTTTACCATCATGTGAGAGAATAGCTCGAAATTACAGAGTGTTAAATCAATTAAATAACTAATTATGGGCATGGCATTGTCGTGATTCTGGAGAAAACTCTTCTTGTTCCAAAGCTTAGGCCGTTTTCTAACCAATTTCGTTAGAGATGGTCAGAATTTCCGGCGATGGTCTTCACTAAAGATCTGTTAAATTCTGGTGATGATTTTAGGTGTGGTTTCAGTCGAAGATCTTCCGCAAAGTTGTCGTTCCCCACCGAAGTTCGGAAGGTCTTAAATCGTGAAAATCACTTTAAAAAATGCTTTCCAAATCATTTCATACATATCAGTAGCACTTTTTTGAGGTTGAAAACAAAATTTCACATGCCCGCGCTGGCATTTTTTCGTATCCATTCTAAAAATAGTAGAAACAAGCAATTAGTTCCTTACGCGTATGGCGTATCCGCGCGAGTAGATCCTATTTCGTGTTCTTGCTATAGAGCACTAATTCGGAAACTTTTAGATCGTACCACGTATAAATTCATAATTGACGAGCTGAATAGATTGGAACTGAAATATAAATATTTTAGACATTTTCTAAAAATATGTATCGATTCAGAGAAAAACGTATATTTGTTGTTTTTTACTATCTTATCGAAAATAACCTTGGACGGCTTTGATGAACGAAATCTTAAAAATATTCTTTTTCTACCAGTGGCTTGAAAAATGTTGTAGAGTTTGTTGGTATGGCAAAGAAAAAAACCTAAATATATCTGTATATGACACACTCTGTACATTTTTATTTTAACCGTTTGAGCAATAATAGTTCTCAAGTAAGAAGTAATATGATTGGTATCATATTACTTCTGACTTCTCTCGATTTGATTGATTTTAAGTGGCCTGAAACTGATTGCAGCAACAGCCTTTATCAGTATTGGATTCTATATATTAATAATTTTTCAAGTAATACTAGGATCGCTTGATAAGTCTGGTAAATTTCTACGAAGCGGCTAGAAATTTTGTTAAGCGGTTTGATGATTGGTAAACGTGAATCTTGTAATGCAACGCAGCAGTTGTTTGTTGGCAGCTGTTGTAACTAATCCGTGTTAAACGTTTCTTAGAAATAAATAAAGCCGAGTATCGTACTTTTTTTTAAAAAAAAGGGGACTACGGCGCAGACAGAAATTAAATTGAAGGAAGTTCATACGGATTCTGTATCAGCACTCAAGACCACTTATTACTGAATACATGAGTTTAACGTGGCCGTGTATAATATCCTGCATCATGTTAGTTGTGCGCGCGATAGGTGCCGCGTTTGTTGACTCCAGACCCAAAATGCATGAGGAAGGACATTTCAAAATAGTGTTTAGAAAAGGTGCGACGTAATCCGAAGAAGTTTTGGCTTCGTTTTGTGACCGTAGATAAACCATGGATCCACAATTACAACTCAGAGACAAAACGGCGGTCAAAACAGTGGGTTGGCGAAGGTGAAAGTGTACCGAAAAAAGCGAAGACAATTTTATCTGCGGGAAAAGTGATGACAACTGGTTGGCTTTATTATGCAACGTTATTGGATCATTTGTACAGCAGAAGCGACCAAGATTACCGCGCAAAAAGTGGCCTTCATCAGAACAATGCGCCTGCTTACATATTGGCCGTTGCAATGGCAAAAATGTTCGAGGTTGGGTTTCGAAATAGTTCCCCACTCACCTCAAGTAATTTTTTTTGTTTCCTAACTTCCAAAATTGGCTTGGGAGGAAGAAATTTTTGCTGAATAAAGACGTGATAAAAATATGTGCTGTAAACGAGTATTACGTACAGTTCGAAACATTTTTTTTTCTTAGGAAATAAAAAGTTGAAATCCCACTGGATCCAATGTTTTAAGCCAAATCGAGAAATAAATTTTTATTTAGCAAATAACCGGTCAAGTGCAAGTTGGACTTGCACAATTAGTGTTCTGCACGTTCATTGCTTTTAAAATAAAAATTTTCGTTACGGAAGTAACTTCACAAAACACATCCCAAATGAGTTTTCAACAAAGTTTTTTTCCGATCTTTAGTGAAAACTGATGACCTTGAAATTTTTGTTTTTTTTTATATGCCAGATAAATTATTAAAGGTAATGCACTCGTGACAATTTTCGTTCAATCTAAATTCTGTAGAGAATATTCCAGAATTTTTTCTAAATATTTGGATCAGTACTTTTCCATATAAGGTGGAGGGGCAGCGATTTTTCTCACTTTTTTTAAAAAATAATACAAAGAGAATTGTGCGCAAGTATTATATTATATATATTTTTGAACTCGTCCTTTTACAAGCTTTCATTTGACACCCCACTCGATGACCCGGTTAAACAAAAAAATTCACTTCCGATTTCACCCCCCAAAACTAACCCCTTAAGTCAAAATTCAACTAACGGCTCTGATGAGGCCATTAATTCCTATATTAGTGGCAAATTTCAACTTTCTGTGTCAAATAGGTTCGGAAAAAAAATCGAGTGTGACAGACAGACAGACGGACACTGAAATGATCTTATAAGTGGTCCGTACGGAACACTAAAAAATGTTATCTATCTTCCTTCCTATCCTCGTATATTGTGTACTGAGTTCAGAGAGCAAACCTTTAGCAACGTAACTTATTCTGTTCAATGTGAAATTCGAGAAAGGGTCCTCAGTTTCAGTATTCAGTGCGTATCGAGCCGATGATCTTGTTCTTATTACATGGTAAAAATTCAAACTCGTCAAGCAAATATCCTATTTTTTAGTTAAAGTTTAACGGAAACAGAATTGCCTCTCATTATGATACTGTAATATATTAATTCAACAGTATAAGTAATATATTAAATATTATTTCAATTTTCCAAAGATCTAAAACCCAATTTACTATCGCATATTAGGCTAAAAATTTAGATTTAAAAAATATTACTTGGGAAATGACTTTGATGACTCTTATTTGGAAGGATCGCTTTAAGTCAATTGATATTGCCAACAAAGTATTATAAATTTAAAATCTCCTATAAAATGTGAAATAATTTTTTTTATAGTCCACCTCCCCGCCACTATAGGGATTTTTACCCTTTTTCTGACTGTATCTCTAATGAGATATGTCATCGGGGATGTCAGAATATCCCTCAACAATGCCCAGGTGCCGAAGCATACACATTTGTGTTTCACGGCATTTGTAAGACAACGCGGTAGTGCTACCCCGGGCATTATTGTTTTTCCTTCATTAACTAATACCTAAAAATATACACACACCCAGCTGATTGCCGGTATCGAACTAGCGACCATCAGTTTCATATGCAGGCTCTTAACCCACTAAGTACAGAGGTCGATGAAGTTCTAACTCTTATAAGCTAGAAATGAACGGAAACGGAGTTATTTTTCAATTTCAGATGTAGTTATAATAAAACTAACTTAAATGCTCACTGCATATACTAAGTTTAATTTTTTTCATAAAAAGCCACTAGGATAGGAAACAATTGCTTTAAAAGACCAAAAATTGATTACAATGTATATGTATAAATTATGAATTTTGTTTGATTTTTATTTCACTTTTATTTCGGCTACTAAATCAGTTAAATAACAAATTAAAATAATTTTGAATCACATTTTTCAAATGTTCATATTGCGTTTCAAAAAACTGGGTTAAAGCAGAAGGTCAAAGCTTATTATAAACTTGTGTTTATCACATTTTTTAATCAAGATTTTCTTTCACACTTTCATGAATACGTAAGTGTTCCTGTAAATAATATCACAGTAATAGAACAAATCATCAACCATAACAATTTTGCGGTCATAGTCACTAGACGCTAGACGCAGCTTTAAAAAAAGCCTTAGCTCGAGAAGTTAGCCCATAACATACTTTGGTACCTGTAAAACTATCTAGAATAATTTATTATGTTCTTTAGTATATTTTATATTTTATTATAGGTTTACAGAGTACCATGTGAGTACAAATTATGCCTAGCCATGCCCGCGGCTCCGTTCGCGTGGTCTTGATTCACTATTATCGCCACTATTCCTTACCTAACGTAATAAAATATATCCTATAACCTGGCCAGACACGTAAATCGGTTAAGTGGTTCTCGAATGATAAGCGCAGTAACGGACAGACAGACAGAGAGACGTTGCGCTTCATATGTATTATATAGATTATTATATAATCTGGCCAAAGAACATATGTATGAATTAAAAAAAAAAAACGTAAATCGGATAAGTGGTTCTCGCGTGATAAGCGGACTAACGGACAGAGAGATAGTCAGAGAGTCGTTGTATTTTATATATATATATATATATATTATATATTTATATTGTTTGCTACATGATATGTGTTCCATATTTAACGGTTTAGGCAGCGTATTGGAAGAGAGCGCGCTAGCGGCAAACTTTTTTCCGACTTGATTCACTATTATCATCCGTACTTATTCCCTATGTTACCTAACGTAATAAAATATATATCTATAATCTAGTCAGAGAACATATGTACGAATTTAAAAAAAATCATGGAAATCGGATAAGTGGTTCTCGCGTGATAAGCGCACTAATCGACAGACAGAGAGACGTTGCATTTTATATATGATATTCTTAGTTACATGGTATTGCTCCATATTTAACGGTTTAGACAGTGTATTGCAAGAGAACGCGCTAGCGGAAAATTTTTTTCCAGCTTGATTCACTATTATCGTCACTGCTTATTCCTTATGTTACTTAACGTAATAAAATATATCCTATAACCGTAAATCTGATAAGTGGTTCTGAAGTGATAAGTGCACTAACGGACAGACAGACAGAGAGACGTTGCATTTTATATATATTATAGATTAGTTCTTACCGAAATCATCTAATCAAAATGTATTTTCTTTAGTCAAATATTATATATATATATATATATATATATATATATATATATATATATATATATATATATATATATATATATATATGTATATATATGTATATATATATATAATATATATATATATATATATATATATATATATATATATATATATATATATATATATATATATATATACATGGTGTCCCAGAAACCAACGTATTCCCTTCAAGGGATAATAGGTGAGTTCACAACTCACCAGAATATGTAAATATGACCTTAATGGAAAATCATGATACTTGCGAAAAAGTTTTTTTTTTCCCACACTACCTTAGCACAATTAGTTTTATTTGGAACTATGATCAACAGCAGGGTTACTCAGGATTATGTAACAATAATTAGAATCTCAGAATACGGAAATTTGTAGTTGTGGCACAGGATTTTCAAGAAATTTATGAAAGTGTCATTATCACGAAATTTAATTCATTTTTCACAAGATTTATATATATTCGGTTATGAGCTGGCCTATCAGCCTTAGAAGGGATACATTGTTTTCGGAACACCATATATATATATACATATATATATATATATATATATATATATATATATATATATATATATACATATATATATATATATATATATATATATATATATATATATATATATATATATATATATATATATACATATATATATATATATATATATATATATATATATATATATATATAAAATATATATATAAATATATATATATATATATATATATATATATATATATATATATATATATATATATATATATATATCCGTTCGTCTAACAACTCAAGTCAACTCAGTTAGATTCGAGCGGCAGCAGCAACAAGATTACAGTATCGAGTAGCAGCAGCAGCAAGATCACATTCTCGAGTAGCAGCAGCAGCAAGATCACTTGAAAATGCAAAATGAGATTTTGGCGAAACGTCGTGCAAAGTCATTGTTAGACGAACGGATTGGAACCCGGAATTTTAATATATTACATTCCACCATCCGTGGATATATATATATATATATATATATATATATATATATATATATATATATATATATATATATATATATATATATATATTCATTTTCAGTTTTACTTGACATCATCATTATACTAATTTTATTGCCTGATAATGTGATAAATAATACTGTCTAAGAGTTCATTAAATATTTTTTCATTGAAGAAATTGGTTTTTTACTACCGACGAATTATGTTCGCTGTCATTTATCTAGCTCAAGTAATTTAGTACATGATCCAATCATTAAAAATCAAGAATCAAGGATAAATATAGTTTTTTAAACACATCGCACTCACTAAAAAAGTTTCACGAAAAAAAATTATCACTCACCGAAAATAGTAACGGCGATGGTCGCTAAAAGAAGAGGCCCAGTCCTGGCCATATTTGTTGTTGTTGTTGTTGCACCACTGAACTCACAATAACTGGAGAAGCCGCCTTCGATGTCTTTCACTTTAAATCTTTCATCATGTAAATGTTGAAGCACTACTCGTTATACTGTGGAGTGTTTATGTTGCTGTAAGTGCCCCACTCTGAGAATCTTGCAATATTTTTTTTTTATATTATTCTAATATTTAAATATCCTAATTAATAATTAATTATATTCGTTACTATGTAAGACTGTATGAAAATGAAGGTACATGACATGTGTACATAGCTTGCGTACGTTAAATATTTAAATATTAGAAAAAAATTATATATGTAAGAATTTTTCGTAATTAAAATAATAAAAATTATAAAGTTATTATTGTTCAAGGATGAGAATAAATTGTTAAAAATACAGTTATGATTGAAAAACATCTCCGTTCTTATTTGTCTAAATCCATTATTCATTTGTTGTATTTGTCAGGTTTGTCAGCTCATGAATCATTCTCGTGTATTTCATGTACAATATAATTAATTTCTAGTAATTTTTATTAGAACAGCTTTAACTAGTAACTCCTTTTATTAAAATTTATGGTTGTGATGTAAAATCTGACATGTATTCCAATTTATTGAGGAATTTCAAAATCAATTGGTTTCATAATTTTTAGATAATTAAGAAGAGAACATTAATTTTTAGATAGTTGTAATATAAAAGTTGCCTGATTCACTAGAAGGGTATATATGGCAATTGGGGGTTTCAATTCACAAAGTTATGCGTAAACTAACTAAAGTTACGAAGTCGAGCAATACGAGATGAAAAAATTCGTTATTATTTTCAGTTACTTTTATCTATTCCAAGGTCTTATTCCCGATTTTCATTATACATTTTCTTATAAAAACGATTGTTTTGTGACATTTTCGTATCATTACACTGTGCAACATTTTCGAGGTCATCGAATGTAAACTAAATTCTGACTTCAGTTTCTGGAAGTGCCCACCCAAACTAGCCAAACCCTATTTGGGTTTTGGTAGTTTAGTTCGAATTTTTTTTTTGCGATCATCAATTTTTTTGCTCGAGCTTTGGTTTTGCACGGCTATATCTCGTAAATTATTGGGAATTTCTCAATGCAATCTTTAGACGAAATGTTCTTCACACTAAAATACACAATTTTTGTGAAACATATCGAGGCCAGATTTCACTCTTTTAGTGCAGAAAGCCCGAAAAAATGCCATTTTTTTACATTTTCGACCATAACTCACAAACCGTGCAAATTTTAGCATAACTGTCTTCGACAAAAATGTTCTCTGTATAAACACGAGTAACTTTGCTGAACAGTGCAATAATCTACAATCGATCCTTATAGTTCTTTTGGCCGTTCTAAGGAATTTCACACCAAAATTTCAGCTTTTTTCAGGTTTTACGTTCAAGAAACTGGTTTTTAGCTCACTTTTGAATGTTTACTAACTATTAGCATCTATTTTTGGAAAAGAAATTGAAAAAAAAAAATTATTATTATTGCAATGTTATTGTTATTGCAATGTTCAGCAAAGTTACTAGTGTTGATGCAGAGAACATTTTTGTCCAAGACAGTTATGCTAAAATATGCACCATGAGTTATGGTCGAAAATGTGAAAAAATGGCATTTTCTTGGGCTTTTTGCACTAAAAACACCCCGAAAGAGTGAAAATCTGGCCTCGACATGTTCACAAAAATTGTGTATTTTGGTCTGATGAATATTTCGTCTGAAGATTGCATTGAGAAATTCCCAATAATTTACGAGATATAGCGGTGCAAAACCAAAGCTCGAGCAAAAAAATTAATGATGGCAAAAAAAATTCGAACTAAACTATCAAAACCCAAATAGGGTTTTGCTAGTTTGGGTGGGCACTTTCAGAAACTGGAGTCAGAATTTAGTTTAAATTTTATGTGTTGCACTGTGTTATTAATGAACTAAATTCTAATAAAGCACCAGAAATTTATAATATTGGGTATAAAATTCGTGCCCGATTAGAAACCAAATTAAATACAATTTTTATGAAAAATAGTATTTATTAACAATGATGTACTCTCCATCATTTTCCATAACTCTCTCCAATCGTCTTACAAGTTTTTGAATTCCTTCTTTGTAGAAATTATGTGGTTTCTTTTTAAAGAAAGTGGTAAGGTAGCTTTTGATTTCTTCCATAGCCATTCAAATTATTTAGGAGAGAACGAAACAAATGAAAATGTGAAGTGGCCAGGTCAGGGGAATACGGAGGGTGCTGGAGGATTTCCTATTTTAACTCTGCAGTGTCTGTTGAGCGACATGTGGTCTTTTTTTTATGGGTCTGGCACACGTGGTGCAGGGAAATTTCTAAAGCTACAGGAGCGACACGTGTGTGGAAAAAGCGATTCACGTTGGTCTTGAATCGCTGCGAATTGTACTTGGTGGGAGACACACTTCTGGGCAAATTATTCCAAAGTATGAGGTTCTCAATATAAAAGACTGCTTGAAAAGGGTCGTATGAGGAGCAACAAGCTTGATACGGATGTGAAGTATTAGCGCAACGTGTATTTATAGGATGCACCGCTCTGGGAGGAATTAAGCCGGCTACATCCATCGAACACTTTCCATGAAAATACTTGTAGAATAGACTTAAGTCGCCAACCGTTCTTCGACGTTCCAACGAATCAAGCCCGCCGGTCCCGGGTCTCCAATCAGGCGAACAACTCTTCCCTGAATAGAATCCAACAAATGCAGTGCATGTTTGGGAGCAGAGTCTCAAAGACCGGAGCAGTATTCCATAGTTGGTCGAATTTGACCTGGTACAGAATTAATAGTTCTTGTGAAGTGTGTAAAGCTTTCTGGTTCGAAATAATATTCCCAGCTTTCAAAACGGAGTGGCCCGACATAACTATGTCGGGTTCAGCAACGTTAACTTGTTTGGAAAAAAACTGCCGCCTGGGTTTTGTAGCGTTAAATTCCACTTGGTTACTGTCACCCCAAGATAGAATTTCTTCCAGGTCTTTGTTAAGTTGAATGACTTCCTGCTGCCTATGGATATTTGTCTTGAGTAGCCGATGTCCGAGCATTCAAAGTGAATGAAGTGATAAGCGTACTGTCATCCGCAAAGCTGTAGATTGGATTTCCGGTCTTTTCCAGCAGAGCGTTAAAGTAAATGAGAAAGAGAGTAGGAGACAGTATGGACAGTATGGAGCCCTGGGGCTCCATACATGTTAGAAATAAATCCATCGACTGTCACTCGTAAAGAACGCTCTCTGAGAAAATATGAGAGCCACAAACAGAAGTTTTCAGATATACCAGAAGAGCGTAGCTTAGCCAACAATCTATCGTGCCAAACACGGTCGAATGCCTTGGATATATCAAGAGCGCGAGAACGACAACAAGCAGAGAATGGTATTGTTTGTAGTTTTTTTATGTTTTCTAATAAATAATAATTAAGATTCTATATTCTTTGGAGTTTCTTTGAATAATAAAGTTATTTTATTGTCTGCTAGAGCTACACACAGGAATTTTTTTTTAGAAGGGCGTCGCAAAAAAATTGCAACGTATAAAGGGAGTCGCATTAAAAAAAAAAATAGGGAACCCCTGCATTATATTATATAAAGAATATGATGATTGTGTTTTCATATTAGAGATACATTTTATTTGTAAAACAGTTGATATTTCATTATTGTTAAGTATTGGTTTATGATATTCTATTTGTACTTTTTTGCTAAAGTTATATTATCTGCTAAGATTCGCTAACCAAACTTTCAAAACTCAATCGGGCATGAATGAGTTTGAATAAATCAGTACATCGATTTAATTTAATATAGTAATCATGAAAAGTCATTAGTGGTATGAAAATTATTATATTAGATTTAACTAATGATAGAATGGAGCAAAAAGTGTGTTCCCTTCATTTTTTAGGTTCAGAAGAAAGACGATCTCATCTTAAAATGATAATTATAATTATTTTCAATCTCTCAAATTACTGGGATTCGCTGAAATATAAGGAGATTGATCGTTGACATTAAACGCGCGAAGCTGAAGGTGTGCAGAGATATATTCTCAAAACGAACGTGCTAAAAGTGTTGAGGCCAAATGTATTTTTTCCTTGTATTTTTTTGCCTTTTTGCCTTTTTTTTAGTGTTCCGTACGGAACACTTATAAGATCACTTCGGTGTCTGTCTGTCTGCCCGTCTGTCATACCCGATTTTCTTCGAAACTATTTGACGTAGAAAGTTGAAATTTGGTAGTAATATAGAAATTGATGGCCTCATCAGAGCCGTGTAGTTTTGAAAGTTAAATTTTGACTTAAGGGGTTAGTTTTAGGGGGTGAAATCGGAAGTGAAAAAAAAATTTTTTACTAGGTCATCGAGTGGGGTGTCAAATGAAAGCTTGTAAAAACGCGAGTTCAAAAATATATATAATGTCTTAAATGCGCATACTTTTCTTTGTATTATGTTAAAAAAAAAATCGCGACAAATCGCTGTCCCCCCCCCTCTATCTCGAAAAGTACTGATCCAAAAATTTTGAAAAAATTTTGGATTATTCTCCATGGGGTGTAGATTGAATGAAAATTATCACGAGTGCATTACCTTTAATAATTTATCTGGTAAATAAGAAAAACAAAAATTTCAAGGTCATCACTTTTCAGTAAAGATCGGAAACAAACTTTGCTGAAAACTCATTTGGGGTGTGTTTTGTGAAGTCACTAATCATTTTATACCTCCGTAACAAAAATTTTTATTTCAGAAGCAACCAATCTACGGAACACTTATTGCGCAGGTTCAACTTGCACTTGACCGGTTATTTGTATATCTGTTTTAATAAGAACTTGATAAAAAAGTTTCTAAAAAAATTTTTCTCGTTTTCTTTCTTCCTCTCACTCAGCAAAATTAATTTTTATTCTACAGAATATAACTTTCCTTGAAAGAAAGAATTTGAATATTTCAAAAACTCGCGGGCATCATATCAGCAATATGGCGACAGGTTATGTGATCATTACAAATCGGAACCCTCCTTTGAGATCAAAGGTACCGAGACGGAATGTCGCTACTGTGTTTTATGCTTACTATGGTATTGTATACTGGACAAAATTTTAGCAAAATTATTTATAGGCAAAAATATATAAGGTTAAAGGGGAGAAAGAGGTGGTTGCTAGGGTTGCCAACCATATCTTATAATAAAGTATTATGCTTTATTTTTGCTCGATATAATTTATACTTTTGCATAACTGTAGAATATGAGAAAATACTTTATTTTAAATTTTTATAAAACACGGAACGGAACCTTTTTATATGGGGTCTTTTTAACTTTTTGTTGTTGATATTGTAAAGTTTGTGGAATTGGCACTCCTTGGGAACAAAGAACTAACATCAAAAGAAATTAAGACTTCACCTTCATTAAGAACTAGATTTTTTGTTTTATTAATGAATTCATTAATAAAACAAAAAATCTAAAAAAAAATCTAGTTCTTAATGAAGGTGAAGTCTTAATTTCTTTTGATGTTAGTTCCTTGTTCCCAAGTGTGCCAATTCCACAAACTTTACCATATCTCGAAGAATTACTTAGAATGAATGACTTTGAAGATGAAATTATTCGTGAATACTTAACATTATCTAAACTTTGTATGGAAGAAAATTATTTCCAATATAACAATCAATTTTATGTTCAGAAAGAAGGAACAGCTATGGGTAATTGCTTGTCACCTTTCATAGCCAATTTATTCATGAGTAAGTTTGAAATCGAAGCCAGTCAAGAATTCGAATATTTCCCAACAGTATGGTATAGGTATGTGGATGATATTTTCGCGATTTTTGATACAAAGAAAGCAAATATTGATTCTAAATTAAATAGCCGGTATGATTCCATTAAATTCACTTACGAAGTTGAGAACAAAGGACAATTGCCTTTTCTAGATATTTTAATTATTAAAAATAAAAATAGATTAGAATTTGATATCTATAGGAAGGACACAATAACAGATAGATATATTCCTAATGATTCATTTCATTGCAAACAACATGAATTAGCCTCATTAGATTTTTTAGTTCATCGTTTGGTCACTTTCCCTCTGAATAGAGTAAACTTTAATAAAGAAAGGAATCGTATTAGAAATATAACTAGAGTTAATGGTTATGACGATGATTTAGTAAATAAGCTAATAAATAGACATAAATTTAGGTTTAATATTCAGAATTCCACCTTTTTTACACGCGAAGAAAATAACAAGTATGTCTCCATACCATATAATCCGAAATATAGCAAAGGACTCAATAAGGTATTTAATAAGGTAGGCCTCACCTTAGTCTATAAGTCATCAGACAATCTGAGGAATATCTTAGGAAATCCCAAAGATAAGATTCCTAATTGTGAGAAAAGTGGAATTTATGAAATTAGTTGTAATGATTGTGACAAAAAGTATGTTGGGCAAACTAAAAGGTCAATTAAAATACGATTTAAAGAACATTTGGCACACTTAAGATACAATAGAGCAGAAAAGTCTAGCATTGCCGAACATGCCCTTGAAGCTGATCATACTGTAACATTAGATAATCTAAGATTAATAAAAAATGTATCTGATAGGAGATTGTTGAACGCATACGAAAGTATGGAAATCATAAAATGTAAAAGTAGTTTAAATAAAGACAGAGGGCCTATTCGTTATAGTCCCCTCTACTGGTTACTTGACCGGAACTGATCGCCTTGCCTATGTCATTAGTTCCGCTTGAGTAATTCAAGGGTTAGGCTAAGTATAAATAGGGTAGATTTGTAGTTTAGTTTTAGTCAATCATCGCTCATAATGAAGCTAACATGGTTAGCGAAACGCGCGTCGGGTGCAAAAATAAAGTGTTTGGTGTAGTGGTGATATATACTGAGTAGTATCATTGTGCCAAAGATTCCACATTCCCAACTTAGAAGTATATAATGTATGACATTTAAATACGAAAAACAATATCCGCCAAATGTCCACCTTTTGCAGCTTCACAGATGTCCACACTTACACGTCCAGGAATTTTTCCCTTTAACAACTCAATGGTTTTACGAGCAGTGTGACAGGTTGCTCCGTCCTGCTGAAATCAAATGTCTTCCAGAGTATTATTATTCAATTCAGGATACAAAAATTCAGTTATCATCTCACGATATCGAAGACCATTCCCAGTTACAGCTTCACCAGCATCATTTTCGAAGAAGTATGGGTAATTTGAACGCACTGTTGTATATTATAGAATCCAATTTTATAAATGTCATACATTACATTACATACTTCTCAAATGTCACAAGACCCAGGCTATTTTGCAACGCTATCTATATCTTATTCAAGAATTAAAAAAACCGCTCAGTTTGAAAGACCCTTTATGTAATTTCCGAACGTTTTATTAGTGCCTAAGATAAAAATAGAACGAAACGCACATGCTTAAATTGATTATTACTGAACGAAACGGAAGATGTCAGGACCGTCAAATGTCAATGACAAATAGAATTTGTTAAGGGTTTCTTAATGTATGTATAATTATTCTTTTATATTAACTAAAATGGCAACTAATACAGATTTTGATAGTGATACACCAGTAACTCCAAAGAAAGCAAAATTAATGAAAACTAAACAGTTACAAAAATTTGGCGTTCCTAGACGGGTGGTGTGTGTGTGGTCTATTGGTTTACTGGCTTAATCTAAAGTTTGATGTATTCTATTTTGTGTCATGCTGCGGTGTGTGTGGTTACGGAAAATGGTGGCGGTCTAATCTGGTGGTGGCAAAGTATTTTCTTTCTGTTCTCAGATAAAGCAGCATCAAAATACGAAAAGGTACAAATTGTAAGTTCAAATGAAGAGAACATTCGGTGTACTGCAAAATTTTCTTACTTCAAATACTTCTTCAGAATGTCCAAGATCCAGTGATGACAACGATATTACAGTAGCTAAGCTAGTATGAACTTTTTACACTGTCCAGCATAAGCTTTCATACAATATTATAGATTACACAGATAAAATAAACAAAAAAAAAATTTTCTAGATTCCAAGATAGCCACTAAAATTCACTTAGCGAGAACAAAATTGGAAGCCTTAATGACAGAAGTATTAGCACCATATGCTGTGGAAGGTGTAATAAATGATTTAAATAACAAAGATGTATTTCATCCTCTACAGACAGATGCTTCAAATTAAAAAAAATATTAAATTGTTTCCATTTGTAGTGCAATGTACAGGGTGTCCAGGTATTCCGTGTACATAGAGTTACTGTGGATTTCTGGGATGAAAATATGACCATTTAACCCAACTTACCTTAATCCAAAAAATCGTAATTTTTGAGATACAGGGTGTCAAAGTTAAATTTTTATTTTAGTTTTTCTTAAGGAACTTTCTTAATAATTGTACTATTTGCACAAGATTTGACGTTTAGGAATTTTCTGAGATGAGAAATGTAGAAATACTTCTATATGAAAAATAGAAATATAGAAAAAATGGAAACAAACATCCTACTATCACAGAACCTGTTGCTCGGAACAACATTTACCAAGAGAGCTTTTTTAGAGAGGAGAAGGCGGAAAATACGAATATGTAATTAAAAATATCATACTGCGTGGTATAAAAAAGTTATTTAAATGTATACACAGTGCAAGAAGTGGCGCCTCCTACAATTTACAGCAAAACTATGAGCTGATTTCGATTTCTCATCTCAGAAAACCCCTTAGCACCGAATTTTGTACAAATAGTACAATTATTAAGAAAGCTACTTAAGAAAAACTAAAATAAAAGTATAACTTTGACACCCTGTATCTCAAAAATTATGAATTTTTGGACTAAGGTAAGTTGGATTATATGGCCATATTTTCATCTCAGAAATCCACTAACTCTATATGCACGGAATATTGGGACCCTCTGTATTTCAATCAATAAGGGATCCGACATAAATTATTAGATTTTTATGAAAATCCAAACGAATCTGCTGATGGCATGTTTGCATCAATTAAGAACTCCATCGATACCAACGAACTTTTATTCAACCATCTGGGCTCATCGCGGCCAATACCAATGCTAATTATGGTATTTACCATTCGCTATACACAAATATGCAAACAGAAGTGTCAGACCTAACAAAAGACAATTGTCATGCTCATATTGCCCATAATATTTATAGTTACTTTTCTGTATCAGTTTGTACGAGTAAAGTAGGGTAAAAAAATTGTCTATACGGTTGATGATGAACTGCATGAAATCAGACGTCATATTGGCTTCTTTACTTTCAGCCGTTGATACACTTTTACTTAATTGAATACCAATATGTAATTATTTTTAAAATTTGGGTAATGATTGTCTAATGATTATCCAAAATTTATTAATGTTAACTAGAGAACAAGAACATCGAAATTTACCTGCACTTTCCAAGCCATATGTTGAATATATATATTTAATTAAATAAAAAAACCTCTGGAAGGAAATTATGTAATCATAATGTATATAATGTGGATAATTTAAAAGGATAATTTAAAAAATAATTAGTACAAAAAAAACTGATAATTATTTTGGCTATAAATCAAAAAAGATATTTAGAATCACTGGACAGTCATCATCCACAAAGTTTAATAAATATAATAATTTTTCATTCTTTATTGACGAGAGTTTAAGTTATTTAGAAAAATGGTTTGACTTCAAAAAGAGTAACTGGCTTTCACTATTTGGCAGCATATCTTTGAAAAATGAGATTGAATTTGAACATCTTGAAAACATAATTGTGCAGTTAAAGTTACAAAGGTTAAATAGTGTAATGGACGATATATTCTGAGATAATATTATTTAAAGAAATACAAAGAGAATTAACAAATGATGATAACAATTTTTCGGAAAAAAATACTCCTGGTACTATATACTTAGAAACGAATGTGATAATTTACCAAATATAAAAAGAATGGTTTCCTATCTGCTCATCGTTCCCGCCATTTCAGCTTTCACTGAAAAAGCATTCTCTGTGATGAATGTAAAGTGACGGGAAAAGAAAAACAAATTATTCATTTATTTGAATTTAACTTTAGATTGTGATACCAGGTATCAAACTCTCAAAGAAAACCAAAAATTGATAGCTTGTGCCAAAAGCACACACAAAAAAAAAAATGTATTTAAGGCAATAAAAACAAAAACAATACATTTTCTTAGCGTTCAACTACTGTTTATTTTTTCTTTTAAAGGCCAGTTTACGTTATTTTGCCCAAAAAAAGTTGGTAACCCTAGTAATTGCTTATATCATATATCATATTATACTATTTGAGGGTTCTTGGGGTCGAGCATCTGAAAATAATATTACTTTTAATTATTATTCTTAACTTTATTAAAAGCCTTCTTCTAATATACTCTTTTTAGGAATATCTCACTATAAAGTACCAATTGTGTACAATATTGTAATACCTGGAATAAGGAATTTTTAGTGTTCAGTACGGAACACTTATAAGATCACTTCGGTGTCTGTCCGTCCGTCACACCCGATTTTCTGCGAAACTATTTGACATAGAAAGTTGAAATTAGGCAATAATATAGTTTTGAAAATTAAATTTTGACTTAAGGGGTTCGATTTGGGGGGAGAAATCGAAATGAAAAAAAAAATTTACCAGGTTATCGAGTCAAAACATCAGTTCAAAAATATATATAATGTAATACTTGCGCACACTTTTCTTTGCATTATTTTTAAAAAAGTGCTGCTGTTTCTCCTCTTATCTCTAAAAGTACTGATCAAAAAATTTTGAAAAAATTTTGAAATCTTTACCACAGGATGTAGATTGAATGAAAATTATCACGAGTGCATTACTTTATATATATATATATATATATATATATATATATATATATATATATATATATATATATATATACATATATACATATATGTATATATATATATATATATATATATATATATATATATATATATATATATATATATATATATATATAAAGTAATGCACTCGTGATAATTTTCATTCAATCTACATCCTGTGGTAAAGATTTCAAAATTTTTTCAAAATTTTTTGATCAGTACTTTTAGAGATAAGAGGAGAAACAGCACTTTTTTAAAAATAATGCAAAGAAAAGTGTGCGCAAGTATTACATTATATATATTTTTTGAACTGATGTATATATGATGTATATATATATATATATATATATATATATATATATATATATATATATATATATATATATATATATATATATATATATATATATATATATATATATATATATATATATATATATATATATATATATATATATATATATATATATATATATATATGTATATATATATATATATATATATATATATATATATATATATATATATATATATATATATATACTAGCAGTGCCCGCGGCTCCGCTCGCGTGGACTTGATTCACTACTATCGTTACTGCTTATTCCTTATGTTACCTAACGTAATAAAATATCTGCCATTATTTCCCCTTATATCCTTACATAATTTCCATTATCTGAGCTTATCTCTGCTCATCTCCCATTATCTCTGCTTATCTCCCATTATTTCTCCTTATCTCCCATTATTTATACTTATCTCCCATTATCTAGGCTTATATCGAATTATATAGAACATATGTATAAATTTATAAAAACGTAAATCGGTTCTCGAGTGATAAGCGCACTAACGGATAGACAGACAGATAGAGAAACGTTGCATTTTATATATATTATATTCTTTGCTACATGATATTGTTCCATATTTAATGCTTTAGGCAGTTTATTGCAAGAGAACGCGCTAGCGGCAAAGTTTCCGACTTGATTCACTATTCTTTGCATTATTTTTAAAAAAGTGCTGTTTCTCCTCTTATCTCTAAAAGTACTGATCAAAAAATTTTGAAAAAATTTTGAAATCTTTACCACAGGATGTAGATTGAATGAAAATTATCACGAGTGCATTACTTTATATATATATATATATATATATATATATATATATATATATGTATATATGTATATATATATATATATATATATATATATATATATATATATATATATATATATATATGTATATATATATATATATATATATATATATATATATATATATATATATATATATATATATACATATATATAAAGTAATGCACTCGTGATAATTTTCATTCAATCTACATCCTGTGGTAAAGATTTCAAAATTTTTTCAAAATTTTTTCAAAATTTTTTGATCAGTACTTTTAGAGATAAGAGGAGAAACAGCACTTTTTTAAAAATAATGCAAAGAAAAGTGTGCGCAAGTATTACATTATATATATTTTTGAACTGATGTATATATGATGTATATATATATATATATATATATATATATATATATATATATATATATGTATATATATATATATATATATATATATATATATATATATATATATATATATATATATATATATATATATATATATATATATATATATATATATATATATACTAGCAGTGCCCGCGGCTCCGCTCGCGTGGACTTGATTCACTACTATCGTTACTGCTTATTCCTTATGTTACCTAACGTAATAAAATATCTGCCATTATTTCCCCTTATATCCTTACATAATTTCCATTATCTGAGCTTATCTCTGCTCATCTCCCATTATCTCTGCTTATCTCCCATTATTTCTCCTTATCTCCCATTATTTATACTTATCTCCCATTATCTCCCATTATCTAGGCTTATATCGAATTATATAGAACATATGTATAAATTTATAAAAACGTAAATCGGTTCTCGAGTGATAAACGCACTAACGGATAGACAGACAGATAGAGAAACGTTGCATTTTATATATATTATATTCTTTGCTACATGATATTGTTCCATATTTAATGCTTTAGGCAGTTTATTGCAAGAGAACGCGCTAGCGGCAAAGTTTCCGACTTGATTCACTATTCTTTGCATTATTTTTAAAAAAGTGCTGTTTTTTTCCTCTTATCTCTAAAAGTACTGATCAAAAAATTTTGAAAAAATTTTGAAATCTTTACCACAGGATGTAGATTGAATGAAAATTATCACGAGTGCATTACTTTATATATATATATATATATATATATATATATATATGTATATATGTATATATATATATATATATATATATATATATATATATATATATATATATATATATATATACATATATATAAAGTAATGCACTCGTGATAATTTTCATTCAATCTACATCCTGTGGTAAAGATTTCAAAATTTTTTCAAAATTTTTTGATCAGTACTTTTAGAGATAAGAGGAGAAACAGCACTTTTTTAAAAATAATGCAAAGAAAAGTGTGCGCAAGTATTACATTATATATATTTTTGAACTGATGTATATATGATGTATATATATATATATATATATATATATATATATATATATATATATATATATATATATGTATATATATATATATATATATATATATATATATATATATATATATATATATATATATATATATATATATATATATACTAGCAGTGCCCGCGGCTCCGCTCGCGTGGACTTGATTCACTACTATCGTTACTGCTTATTCCTTATGTTACCTAACGTAATAAAATATCTGCCATTATTTCCCCTTATCTCCCATTATCCTTACATAATTTCCATTATCTGAGCTTATCTCTGCTCATCTCCCATTATCTCTGCTTATCTCCCATTATTTCTCCTTATCTCCCATTATTTATACTTATCTCCCATTATTTCCCATTATCTAGGCTTATATCGAATTATATAGAACATATGTATAAATTTATAAAAACGTAAATCGGTTCTCGAGTGATAAGCGCACTAACGGATAGACAGACAGATAGAGAAACGTTGCATTTTATATATATATTATATTCTTTGCTACATGATATTGTTCCATATTTAATGCTTTAGGCAGTTTATTGCAAGAGAACGCGCTAGCGGCAAAGTTTCCGACTTGATTCACTATTATCGTCACTGCTTATTCCTTATGTCACCTAACATAATAAAAATATATCCTATAACCTGGACATACAGTGATAAGTTCACTAACGGACAGACAGACAGACAGACAGACAGAGATAAGTTGCATTTTATATATATTATAGATGTAATAAAATATATATCTATAACCTGGTCAGAGAACATATGTATAAAGTTAAAAAAATCACGTAAATCGGATAAGTGGTTCTCGAGGGATAAGCGCCCTAACGGACAGACAGAGAGACAGAGAGACGTTACATTTTATATATATTATAGATATAGATTATTATTATTATTATATAACCTGGCCAAAGAATATATGTATGAATTTAAAAAAATACACGTAAATCGGATAAGTGATTCTCGCACTACTGGACAGACAGAGAGATATTGCACTTTATATATGTTATAGATTATAGATATTCTCTGCTACATAATATTGTTCCATATTTAATGGTTTAGGCTGTATATTGGAAGGGAACGCGCTAGCGGCAAACTTTTTTCCGACTTCATTTACTATTATTGTCACTGCTCATTTCTTATGCTACCTATCGTAATAAAATATAGCCTATAACCTGGCCAGAGAACATATGTATCTTTTAAAAGTACGTAAATCGGATAAGTGGTTCTCCAGTGATAAGTGCACGGACAGATAGACAGACAGACAGAGAGACGTTGCATTTTATATATATTATAGATGTAATAAAATATATACCTAAAACCTGGTCAGAGAACATATGCATGAATTTAAAAAATCACGTAAATCGGATAAGTGGTTCTCGAGGGATAAGCGCATTAACGGACAGACAGACAGACAGACAAACATTGCATTTTATATATATTATAGATATAGATTATTATTATTATTATATAACCTGGCCAAAGAATATATGCATGAATTTAAAAAAAGACAGGTAAATCGGATAAGTGGTTCTTGCGTGATAAACGCACTAATGGACAGACAGACACACAGAGAGACATTGCATTTTATATATATTATAGATTATACATTACAGATATTCTTTGTTAAATATTGTTCCATATTTAATGGTTTAGGCTGTGTATTGCAAAGGCACGCGCCAGCGGCAAACTTATTTCCGACATCATTCACTATTTTACGTCACTGCTCATTCCTTATGCTACCTATCGTAATAAAATATAGCCTATAACCTGGCCAGAGAACATATGTATGTTTTAAAAAAAAAAAGTACGTATATATATATATATATATATATATATATATATATATATATATATATATATCAAAATTTCAAGATCATCAGTTTCAGTAAAGACCGAAAAAAAACTTTGTTGAAAACTCATTTGGGATGTGTTTTGTGAAGTCACTTATCATTTTATACCTCTGTAACAAAAATTTTTATTTTTAAAGCAATCAACGTACGGAACACTTATTGCGCAAGTCCGACTTGCACTTAGCCGGTTATTTTATTAAGTCTGAGAAAGTCAAATTCAGTGTTTATTAGAGAACTAAATACATGTAGGCAAGAGAAGTGCTAAGTAAATCACTTTACTATTTTTTCAATATAATGTCAACATTGAAACAGCCTTTTAAAAATTAATTAATTCTTAATTACACCCATTATAATGGAAGATTACATAATCGTGAAGGTAAATGACATAAATTTAGCGTTATTTGAAACTTTAATATTATTGTTATATAGTCAGAAATTTCATTATTAAAATATTGAATTTAAAACTTGTTTTAATGCTATTATTGATCAAGGATAAGAAAGGGAATTATTAAAAATAAACACAATCTTTTGTTTCTCATTTTATTGTTTTTATGCCTTATTTGTTTCAACTGATGCTAGTTCGATTATGAATCAGTTTTCTATTTATGGAGAATTACTAGTAGTCTGTAATTATTCTTAGCAGTGTTTTTAATTTTCCTTTTGGAGTAAGAAATACAATAAATATATAAATATAACAACAGGGTTTATATATTTGGCATTTTAGCTCGGTTTAAAGTATTCTCTCTTATATCTCCAGTTAAACAGTCATTGAAGAAGTTTCACATAAGTCTCATTTCAATCATAAAATGGTGTCTTTATGTCATTTAAGTTATTTCAGTGATCTGTTATTTGATCACAATCTATATAGGAATTATAAGAGCAATACTTAAAATATACCAAACATTTTAAATTAAATAACCAGCCAAGTACAAGTTGAACTTGCGCAATTAGTGTTCCGTACATTGATTGCTTTTAGAATAAAAAAATTTGTTATGGAGGTATAAAATGATCAATGACTTCACAAAACACACCTCAAATTAGTTTTCAACAAAGTTTGTTTCCAATCTTTACTGAAAACTGATAATCTTGAATTTTTTTTTATATGCCAGATTGATTATTAAAGGTAATGAACTCGTGATAATTTTCGTTCAATCTATACCTAGTGGAGAATATTCCAGAATTTTTTCAAAATTTTTTGATCAGTACTTTTCGAGATAGGGGGGGACAGCGATTTTTCGCGATTTTTTAAAAAGAATACAAAGAAAAGTGTGCACA
Organism: Pachyrhynchus sulphureomaculatus; assembly: GCA_019049505.1. NCBI lineage: Eukaryota > Metazoa > Arthropoda > Insecta > Coleoptera > Curculionidae > Pachyrhynchus > Pachyrhynchus sulphureomaculatus. The sequence goes on along the minus strand of CM032456.1, from coordinate 183,221,959 downwards.
AGTATTACATTATATGTATATATTTTTTACTCGTGTTTTTACAAGCTTTCATTTGACACCACACTCGATGACCTAGTAAAAAATTTTTTTTTCACTTCCGATTTCACACCCCAAAACTAACCCCTTAAGTCAAAATTTAACTTTCAAAACTCAAGGCTCTGATGAGGCCATCAATTGCTATATTATTATCAAATTTCAACTTTCTATGACAAATAGTTTCGGAAAAAAATCGGGTGTGACAGACATACAGACACCGAAGTCATCTTATAAGTGTTCTGTACGGAACACTAAAAAAAAAAATTAAGAGAAAAAAAAGTTTGAAATTCCTTTAAAAAAAAAGTAAAATTTTGTCATGAAATAGGACTCCAAATATGATCTGGATTGAAGACTCCGCATATTTACATACTTCCAAAATTTAAAATATTTCTTGGTTCATCGGTTTTCATAAACTCATTAAAAGTCCAATTTAACGAATAGTTTTAATTAATAGAGAAGAAAATAAATAATTATATATATATATATATATATATATATATATATATATATATATATATATATATATATATATATATATATATATATATATATATATATATTAACAGCTAAATATTTTCTAAATGGGGCCGGAAAAGCCTTAAATAAACAAATCTTGAGTGCTTTTTCAAAAAAACGACTATAAATAAGGGTCTTAGGTATCTACTTTTACTGATTTTTATACTTGACACGTATTTCGCTAAAACATTAGTAGTGCAGTAAAAAAAAGGTCAACATAATGGTGAGATAGGCCTAGTTTACTTACTTGCTTCCTCTTCTGAGTAGGTCACGGACCTGTTGTACTTCGTTATTAAGCCTCTTGTGATTCGGATGTCCAACTGTCTCTCCATCTCTTTGGTGATCGTCCTTTTGGTCTTGTTTCATGTGGTTTTTTTGCTCATACTTATTTTTATCATTCTCGTATCTTCCATCCTTTGTACATGTTCACGCCACTCTCTCTTTCTTCCCCATCTGACTATATCCTCTACCTTGCATTGTTTTCTTATGGTTATGTTACTCACTCTGTCTAATAAACTTTTTCCTGTTATTGCTCTCAGTATTTTCATTTCATTTGTTCTTAGTAGCTGTTTGGTTTTGTTTGTGTCTGCCCATATTTCTATGTTATAAGCCAGTATAGGTTTAACACAAGTTCTATATAAACTTGTTTTTGCTTCTACACTTAGAGCTTTGTTTCCAAACTTCATCTCTGAGGGCCCCTGATATTGCTGCTGCTTTATTTGTTTGTTGTTTCACTTCTTCTGTTATATTTCCGTAGCTAGTAATTAGTACTCCAAGATATGGGAATTTCATTACTTGCTCTATTAATTTCCCATTTATTTCTAATTTTCACCTTACTCGTGCTTTAGTTATTGTGACGCCTTTTGTTTTCTCGCTATTGACTTCCAGGTTTTATTTGTTTTATCTCCTAGTTCGTATGACTAGTTTTACTTCTTCAATGATTTTGTCCATTATTATTATGCAGAATAGTAACGGGCTTAAGCCATTTCCCTGTCTTATTCCTACTTTTATATTTATTTCCTTTGTTAATTCGTTATTACTTCTTATTTTTGTTGTGTTACCGTGTCTGAGTTTTTGGATTATTTGTGGTATTGGGTATGGAATTAGGTCCTTTATTGATTCTAATATACCTTTCAACCTGGCTCTGTCGAATGCTTTCCTTAAGTCGTTAAAAGAAAAAAATGCTGGTTTCTCGTATTCTATAGCTTTTTCTCTTATTTGCTTTATTGCAAAGATAGCGTCTGTGGTTGAACTGTTTTAACGGAACCCTTGTTGCTCGTTGCTTATGTGCATATTGTTTGGCATAGTTTAGAAACAGCAATATTATGATTTTATCCTCTCTGAAGTATCACCAGGAGTATTGTCCTGGGTTTTGAACCTCGAAAATCTTGTGCTCTTTTGTTTATAAACAATTTAAATTTTCAAAATGCGTTTTTTTTAGCTTAAAATGTGAATACCGGTTATATCAGTCGGATTGAGACAAACACAAAACTGAACTATTTGTAACGAAATTTCCAACAAATCCTCTTTAGGCAAAACTTTTCTTTTTCATTTTATTATACAGGTCGATTAAGTGAACCGATCGGCTTGAAACTTTCAAAAAATATGCCTTTTGTTATTCCCTGAAATTTTGTAGTTATTTGCATTCTAAGGTCAAAAAACGCGTTTTGAAAAATTCAATTGCTTATAACCAAAAGAACACAAGTTTCTCGAGGTCCAAAACTCAGGACAATACTGCTGGTGATACCCCAAAGAAGATAAAATCATAATATTACTGTATCTAAACTGTGAAATCTCAAATGATTTTTTTACTGCACTATAGTTTTATTAAAAGTATGGGTATGGAATGATCATGAATTCCATACTCATATTTTTAATAAAGCTAATCGTTTAGCGAAACACGTGTCAAGTATATAAATCAATAAAAGTGGAAATTTTACTAAAAATTCAGTGTTTTATTCTCACTGAATATGAATTTCCATCAAGTAACGCCATTCTTAGTGATTAAAATAGAAGAAAGAAGAAGTAAAATAGAACAGTAGGAAACATGAAAATAGGTACATACGAGGATGGATTCATACGTCTGGTAAATTTCTACGAAATTTTGTTAAGTGGTATGCCTGTTGGTCATGGTGTCATTCTAGTAACGGCTGTATTCAAAGTTACATCTTTCGTAGAAATTGATAAAGCCGAATATCGTACAGTAATAAAACATGTTTATTTAAAAAGGGGGACTGCGGTCCAAATAGCAACTGAACTAAAGGAAGTTCATGGGGACTTTGCATCAGCGCTGAAAATCGTTTATTACTGGATAAATGAATACAAACGTCGTACGAGCATCGAAGATGCTGCTCGTTCAGGAGGCCCGATTGAGATTTCTTCTGAAAAAATGATTGATAAAATTCATGGTATCGGGATGGAAGATCGTCGCATTAAGCTTAGTGAGATTGCTAAGAGGGTAGGGATCTCATATGGACGGGTACATAATAGCCTGCACTGCATGAAGTTCCAACAATCGCATTTGTAGACTCCAGACCAGAAACGCACTAGGTAGGACATTTCAAAATCGTGTTCGTAAAAGTTGTAGCGTAATCTGAAGGACTTCTGGTGTGGTTTTGTGATTGGAGACGAAATGTGGATCCACCATTACACCCGAGAGATAAAACGGCAGATGGCGAAAGTGAAAATGTACCGAAATAAGCTAAATCAGTTTTATCGGTGGAAAAAATGATAGCAATTCAAAAGGTATCATCACGACTGATTTTGCAAAATGGTAAAACAGTGACTGGCTTTTATTATGCAAGATTACTGGACCATTTGCATAGTTAGTTTAAGCAGAAGCGACCAAGATTATCGCTCAAAAATAGCAAGAGTGTACGAGCTGGGCTTCGAAATAATTCCTTACCCACCCTATTCCTCAGATTTGCCCACAAGGGCTTTTTTTGTTTCCTAACGTTAAAAATTGGCTTGAAGGAAAGAAATTTTCGTCGAATGAAGAGGTTGTTTGTGCTGTAAATGAGTATAATTCACAGTTCAAATCAATTTTTTTTCTAGGCGAGTAAAAGAATTGGAATCTTGTTGGACAAAATGTATTGAGCTTATTTGAGATTATGTTGAGAAATAAATTTTTGTTTTTGCAAAAAAATGTCATTTACTTTGTTTTTTACAAGACTTTGCAATCCACCCTGGTATTTACAGATTCTGAACTTTAATATTAAACTAGAGATCGTTAAGGTCAAAATCTAATGTTCATCGGTATATCTATAATATATATAAAATGCAACGTCTCTCTGTCTGTCTGTCAGTCTGTCTATCTGTCTGTCTGTCTGTCTGTCTATCCGTTAGTGCGCCTATCACTGAAGAACCACTTATCCGATTTACGTACTTTTTTTTTTAAAACATACATATGTTCTCTGGCCAGGTTATAGTCTATATTTTATTACGATAGGTAGCACAGGGAATGAGCAGTGACGTAAAATAGTGATTGAAGTCGGAAAAAAATTTGCTGTTAGCGCGTTCCCTTGCAATACACAGTCTAAACCTTTAAATATGGAACAATATTATGTAGCAGAAAATATCTATAATCTATAATATATATAAAATGCAATGTCTCTCTGTCTGTCTGTGTGTCTATCCATTAGTGCGATTATCACGCGAGAACCACTTATCCGATTTACCTGTCTTTTTTTAAATTCATACATATATTCTTTGGCCAGGTTATATAATAATAATAATAATCTTTATCTATAATATATATAAAATGCAACGTCTCTCTGTCTGTCTGTCCGTCTGTTAGTGCGCTTATCCCTCGAGAACCACTTATCCGATTTACGTGATTTTTTAAATTCATACATATGTTCTCTGACCAGGTTATAGATATATATTTTATTACATCTATAATATGTATAAAATGCAACGTATGTCTATCTGTCTGTCTGTCCGTTAGTGCGCTTATCACTGGAGAACCACTTATCCGATTTTCGTACTTTTTTTTTTAAGACATACATGTGTTCTCCGGCCAGGTTATAGGCTATATTTTATTACGATAGGAATGAACAGTGACGATAATAGTGAATGAAGTCGGAAAAAAGTTTGCCGCTAGCGCGTTCTCTTGCAATACACAGTCTAAACCATTAAATATGGAACAATATTATGTAGCAGAGAATATCTATAATCTATAATATATATAAAATGCAATGTCTCTCTGTCTGTCTGTCCATTAGTGCGTTTATCACGTGAGAACCACTTATCCGATTTACGTGTCTTTTTTTAAATTCATACATATATTCTTTGGGCAGGTTATATAATAATAATAATCCGTCCGTCTGTGCGTTTATCACTGGAGAACCACTTATCCAATTTACGTGATTTTTTTTTTAAACATACATATGTTCTCTGGCCAGGTTATAGACTATATTTCTCGAGTTCTCTTGCAATACACTGCCTAAACCACTAAGTATGGAACAATATCATGTAGCAAAGGATATCTATAATATGTATAAAATGCAACGTCTCTCTGTCTGTTTGTCCGTTTGTGCGCTTATCACTGGAGAACCACTTATCCGATTTACGTGCTTTTTTTTTTAAACATGCTAAACCATTAAATATGGAACAATATCATGGAGCAAAGAATATCTATAATATATATAAAATGCAACGTCTCTATGTCTGTCTGTCTGTCCGTTATTTCGCTTATCACTGGAGAACCACTTATCCGATTTACGTGTTTTTATAAATTTATACATATGTTCTATATAATTCGATATAAGCCTAGATAATGGGAGCTAAGGTGAGATAATGGGAGATAAGGAGAAATAATGGGAGATAAGGGGAAATTATGGGAGATAAGGAGAAATAATGGGAGATGAGTAGAGATAAGCCTAGATAATGGAAATTATGTAGAGATAATGGGAGATAAGGAGAAATATTGGGAGATAAGGGGAAATAATGGGAGATACGTTGGGTAACATAAGGAATAAGCAGTGACGATAGTAGTGAATCAAGTCCACGCGAGCGGAGCCGCGGGCCCTGCTAGTATTACATATGATCCGTTTTTGTAAAGGAGATACATTGTGGAAATAACCTTGAAATCAAGAAATTTTAATTATCTTTGTGCGAAAGGAAGAAAGTATAAAAAAGGCATAAAAAGGATTTTTTATTACAGCCAACAAAAACAAATGGAATTCTTATTTAAAACTGTGTTTGAGCGCAGTAAAATAAACTTTTAATTTCAAATAGTGTAAAATTTTCAGTTTGTTCAAAGCATGAAATTTAAAAGAAATTAATTAAGTCAATTTAGTCTTTTGTTTTGCTTTTCAGTTCTGGCCGAACAAAATATCATTATTTTTAATCCTTTCAAGATAAGAAGCTTTTCTTGGGTATTTTCTGTAACTACGAGAACAATTAAAATGGTTTTAGAGCTTATTGAAGGGATAGACTGTATTATTTTATTGAATTTAGCTTAAGTTGACAATTTTTAAAATAAATTACTCGTCGAAATATTAATTATTTATTAAACATATTTCAAACTAATATAGAGTTTTGAGATTTTACACTATAAGTTATTACTTGAAAATTGTAAGTTGTTGAAAAATGTGTACTATATAATATAATAAGTTTTTTTAATGGGTATAGCACATGTGCTGCACGGAAAGCGCTACAGCAGCGACGTGTTTGCGGAAAAAGCAGTATTCCACCGTTGGTCGAACTTGAATCTTGTACAGGGTGAGTCAATGATAGAGTAAAGTTTATTATCTCATTTGTTTCGGGAATGACGACATTAACAAACTGGAGACATTTGAAATGTGGATACTCAGAAGAATACTGAGAGTATCTTGGGTTGATAGAGTGAGGAATGAGGAAGGGATCGAGAGAGTCAACCTGGAAGATCGCGAATTATTCGAAAACATAAAAAAGAGAAAAATTTCATACTTGGGTAATATTATTCGTGGGGAACGTTATAGCCTTCAGCGCCTGATACTGCAGGGTAAAATTCAAGGCAAAAGGAGAATGGGACGAAAAAGACTATCATGGCTGCGCAATATTCGTCACTGGACAGGAATAAGTGATTTTCGGTCTCTCCAAAATGCGGCTTTAAACAGACTCATCTGACGAGAGAAGTTTGGTACAGATGCCTACGCAGGAATCTGCACGGCACCTTAAGAAGAAAAAGATGTATGTATACTGTTATTTGACTTTTCTTATATTCATTTTCAGAGTACTTTTCTGTTTTATTAGTTTTTTTTTATTAACATCTTTCTGCCTAAATATACGTATATAAGTATTTCCCAAAGTATTTAAATATAAACTTATACATCAAAATTTTACTTTGTAAGGGTCTTCCATTTGGGACTTGACAACTTTGAAATTTCACTGTGAACGCACCCTTAAGCCAGTCACCGAACTGTCAACGTCAAAACATTCAGTAAAGTCAACATTTTCATCATGGTGAAGTACACGAACGAACAACGTTTACAAATAATGAAAATTGACTACCAAAATTTGGAGTCGGTGACTGCAACTTTAAGAGCGTTAACGCCAATTTTTGGTCGTAATTCTCGTCCCAGTAGACAAGCAATTCATAGTCTAGTGAAAAAATTTGAGTTAACATATTCGTTGCTGGATGTTCCCGTGCCAATGAGACAACGGGTTGGTCGAAGTGGCCAGAATATGAGCGTCCATCTCAAACGAACCAAAACAGTCTATTTCTCGGCGTTCTCAAGAATTGGGCATCGCTCAGACCACACTATGGCAAATTTTGCGAAAGGATCTTGGCCTGCACCCTTATAAGTTAAAGTTAACTCAAGAACTAAAGCCCCTCGATCATATGAAGCGACGTACGTTCTCGAATTGGGCTCTAGAAATGTTGGAAGAAGATGACCAATTTCATCGCAAAATCATCTTTAGTGATGAAGCGCATTTTTGGATAAACAGCTTCGTCAACAAACAGAATATGCGTTATTGGTCAGGTGAAAACCCTCATGTGCTTGAAGAAACATCACTTCATCCACAAAAAATTACTGTTTGGTGCGGTTTTCATGCCGGTGGTGTCATTGGGCCGTTCTTTTTCGTTGATGAAAATAACTGTCACGTTACAGTCAATGGAGATCGCTACAGAGGCATGTTGCAACGTTATTTCTTTGATCAATTGCATGGGCTAGACATTAATGATATGTGGTTTCAACAAGACGGCGCCACAAGCCACACAGCGGGTGTAACAATCGACTTACTGCAATCTAAATTCGGTGAACGTGTTATATCGAGAAATGGTCCCGTCGATTGGCCGCCTAGATCGTGTGATTTAACACCTCTAAACTTCTTTTTATGGGGGTACGTTAAATCATTGGTCTATGCTAACAAGCCTGCGTCGTTAGAGGAGCTCAGCTTGAAAGAGAGATAGCGGCCGTTTCCGTCGAAATGTGTGGCCGAGTCATCGAAAATTGGGTTCAACGAATCGACCGCTGCAAACGTGACCGTGGTGGACATTGAATGAAGTCGAATTCCATACATAAATATTTTGATTGTACTTCAAGCCGATAGTAAATTTTTCGAAATGTCTCAAATGGGTTGCGTTTTATTTCAAAAAAAAGTTGTCAAGTCCTTAATGGAAGACCCGATAGTTATTTGAGCTAACAGCGTTTTGCCTTATAACGGCGACGCAACAGTATAGGCTGAGTCCACCAAAGAGTAAAGTTCATTATCTCATTTGTTTCGGGAATGACGAAAAAATGTTAAATACAATAGTTTTAGGAAACGTTTAAAATTATTTTTGAGTATACAGGATACCTAATCGCCGATATAACATATGTTTTTTTTAAATAAAACATCCTATTTTCTAATTTATTTTTAAATTCTGCGTAAAATTTTACAACTTTTTTATTAATAATGTTATATACCTAATCCTAGTAGTTTTTCTAATATTTCAATTTTTTTTTTAAAAATACTAGTTTTCAGTTTTATAAAAAATTGCCAGTAACGCCATTGTTTCTGAAGGGGGAATACTCATAATTGGTACGAGCGTTCTATAGAGATGAAAAAAAGAAATATATGTAAAGAAATTTGAGTTAGAGGCTACAGGGTGTTCAAAATAAATTTATGCATTTAGATTATTTTAAACTGAAAAATCTCAAATTTTTTAAATGCACACCCTGTGCCATTATTTTATCTGATAGACTTTACAAAACCCTCCAACTTTTAATAAGTATATCTATCATATACTTATTTCTAACAGTTTCGAATTTTTCAATTTTTACCCTTGTTTTTAATACACTTACCCTATAACATCATAGATGCCAAGACAAAACAAAAATGTAGGCTTTGTCAAATTTTGACATGTCTATTAAGCGAGTAAAAATAGTTTAATTTGTTGTAGTAAGTAACGTATAAAGGTAAGAGTTATGGATTTTCCTAAAAATGAATTAATTGATATGGTTTATACACTGAGCGAGGCGGGAAAAAAATGTCTTTTGGCAGTAAAGCTTTACGGAGCGAAGTACCCTAATAGACGTATATCATCTAGAAAATCTTTTCAGTGCTTAATGGAACGGTTTGATGGTAGCGGTATTGTTGAGTATACGAAACGGAAAGTAGTAAACCAGAATGCTAACAATAAGGAAAAAGAAATGGAGATTTTACTTCAAGTTGAAGATAATCCCCAGGGCAGCAGCTGTCAACTAGCTGACTTATCTGACACATCCCAATCTACGGCTGATCGCACCATGAGAAAATATAAGTATCATCCCTTTCATATGGAACTACACCAAGAACTTTAAGACCGTGATTTTGAACGACGGGTAAACTTTTGTACCACCATAAATGGAGCAATAGAGGCCGATCCAAATGTTTTATCCAAAATAATGTTTTCTGATGAAGCTACTTTTCGCAGTAATGGAGCAGTTAACAGCCATAACATGCATTATTATTCAACAGTTAATCCATTTTGGGTCAGGGAAGTTCAAAACCAAAACCATTGGTCGCTTAATGTCTGGTGTGGAATATTAAATTTTCGAATTATTGATCCACATATTTTCCGCGAATCGCTTAACGGGCCTACATATCTAAATTTTTTGCAAAACGAATTATCCCAGCTTCTTGAAAAAGTTGATAACTTTGACAGGGAACAAATGTGGATTCAACAAGATGGAGCTTCTGCTCATTACCTCCGGGAAGTTCGGGAATTTTTAAACGATCGTTACCCACAAAAATGGATCGGTAGGGATGGATTCATTCAGTGGCCCCCCTTGATCATGTGACTTAACACCTTTAGGCTACTTTTTGTGGGGCTACATTAAAGATCGTGTTTATGTGAATCCTCCTACGATACCAGTAGGTATGGAAAATAGGATACGGGATGCGTACAGGATAATAACGCCCTTTATGCTAAGGAAAGTGAAGGAAAATACAGTAAAACGACTAAACATATGTATTCAAGTAGACGGGTATATTTTTGAACATTTATTACGTCATAATAATTAATCATTAGATAAGTTAAACTATATTAAAATTATTATTAACTATTTGTTTATGTTTTCACAATAACGTAAATGTATTAAAAACAAGGGTAAATATTAAAAAATTCAAAATAAATCGAAAACTATTAGAAATAGGTATATGACATACTTAATAAAAGTTGGAGGGTCTTGTAAAATTTATCAGTAAAAATAACAATATACAAAGTGTGTCATTTAAAAAATTTGAGATTTTTCAATTTAAAATAGTCGAAATGCATACATTTATTTTGAACACTCTGTACCATCTAACTCAAATTTCTTTACATATATCTTTATAGAACGCTCGTACCAATTATAAGTATTCCACCTTCAGAAACAACGGCGCTACTGGCAATTTTTTACGAAACTGAAAACTATTATTTTTTAAAAAAAATTGAAATATTAGAAAAACTACTAGGTTTACGTATATAACATTATTAATAACAAATTTTACGTAGAATTTAAAAATAAACTAGAAAATAGGATGTTCCATTTAAAAAAAAAATGTTATATTGGCAACACTTTCTTGAAGTACCCTGTATATTCAAAAATAATTTTAAACTGTGTACCTTAACATTCCCTAAAACTATTTTATTTACATTTTTTTCGTCATTTCCGAAACAAATGAGATAATCAACTTTATTCTGTCGTTGAGTCACCCTGTACAGAATTAACAGTTGTTGTGGAGTGTAAAGCTTTCTAGTTCCAAATAATAGTCCCAGCTTTTGAGAAGCTCTCTCTGCTATGATTGCAACATGTTCATGCTACCTCGACATAACTATGTCGGGTTCAGCAACGTTAACTTTTTTAGAAAAAACTGCCGCCGGGATTTTTGTAGCGTAAAATTCTACTTGGTTACTGTGACCCTAAGATAAAATTTTTTCCAGGTCAATATAAATGAAGAAATAATCATACTATTATCGGTAATGCTGTAGATTAGATATCTGGACCTTTCAGCAGATTGTTAATGTAATGACAAAGAGAGCAGGAGATGGTATGGAGTCTTGTAGCACACCGGCATGGCTAGCGAAGGTATTAGAAAAAATCCGTCGACTGCCTCTCTTAAAGAACTCTCTATGAGGAAGCACGAGGACCACCAGCTGTTCAGATATACCATAAGAGTGTAAATTAGCCCACAATCCATCGTGCCAAACTCGGTCGAAAGCCTTGGATATATCAAGTCCAACCGCTCGGGATTCTTCAAAGTGTTCAACTGCGTTGTTCCAAACATGTGCCATGTTGATGATGGCTAATAATATTTAATTCTTAAAGATATTTTAGAAGATGCTGATTGATAGCCTTTTGCATGACTTTCGATATTATTGAAAGCAGTGCGACTGGTCGGTAGTTGTTTGGCAAAGTTTTCTTGCCTTTTTTGGGTATCGACCGAACTCCACTGCAGTTTCAGCAGGAAGGGAATATCCCCTTTGTGTAGGATAGATGGAAAAGTCAGCACCAGAAACTTTTTTGGTGTCTAGCTTCATTAACATATTTTATGATACACTGTCTGAAGACAAGTTGGTGTTTGCAACTGGTGTTGTTGCAATAGTGTTATCTGGCCGTATGAGTGGTGGCGGAAATAAACTCAAAGAACCTGGAATTGTTGGTTGGATAGAAGTCCATGTGTGTTAAATCCGGTGACCTTGCCGGCCAACGGTTCGGACCTTGGTTGGCTATCCAGTTATTGTCGAAATTGGCCGATAAAAAATTTCTGATAACTGCAGCGTAATGAGGGGGTGCCCTGTCGTGTTGAAAAAATATATTTCTAAGGTCCATTAAGATTCATCAACAAGAGATTCTATTTGTTGCCTAAAAATTTCTAAATATCTCTGAGAGGTGAGTGTTCCTTCGTAAATAAATGGACCTATAACTCTGCCTCTAAAAATTCCCGCCCACACATTAAATCCAAATCTGCCTTGATTTCTTTGCTCTACAACTAAATGAGGATTTTCTTGTGCCCACGTATAAGAAACGGTTAAAAATACCTGCATTGCTTACATAAGCTTCGTCCAAATGCAATTTAATGAAAAATTCGGAACATGGTTACAATTCTCCAGAAACCATTGGCAAAAATCCATACCAATATATGGCCTGAATTGGTGCTTCTTCAAAGTACGACTTACGTTAGTTCTTGCTAGTCCAGTGGATTATTTTAGCTGTCGGGTTGAAGTGTTGGGGTTATTTCCGATAGTTCCTAAAACTACTATTTCTTCTAACTCCTTATCCCTGTTTGATGCATAATTTTTGGATCGTTTCTTTTCAAACTGGCCACTATTAACTAGGTTATGTCGCAATCGAGCGAATATATCCTTGAAGGGTTGACGCCTCTCTAGATACTGTTCGTGGTACAAATTACTTGCCGCTTCCGAATTTTCTCCGGTTTGTATGAAACACACTATCATATCCCTTTTTTCGTAATTTTCAAACTTCATTGCGATTTATTTGACAATTCAATAACTGATCCTGAAGTAAAATTTAACAACTACGAGTGTTTACTCGTAGTTGAAATTGAATTAAAACATATGGCCGCTCCGTCCAAAGCCTAGTTCACAAAATGTGCATTTAAAACTCTCGTAAAAACTGAAAACCTTTATATTTTGAAGTAGATTTAAGCAAAATATAAAGTGTGCTTTATTTTTAGAATGGTAATTTAAAGCTCTATTCGGATAAGGAAAAATATACAGGGTATCTCATTTAAAAAATATATTTTTGCGTTAATAACTATTAAAATATTAGTTGTAAAAAAATATAACTTATTCTGTTGAAGTCCACGTGAAAAAGTGCTTTGAGAATGTTTTTACAGAAATCAAAAATTTTCAATAAGAAAAGAATTACAAACATTTTTCCAAAATGCAGATTTTTGAATAATACCCTGTATATTTCAAACGGTACTAGATATCGATATGCGGTTTTCACCATTGAGTTTATCATAAAAAGTGAGCCTCAGAAACCGACATCAGTTTTCGTCTATCTTCTTTAAATAAAGGGGTTTACCTTTAAAAGTGCCCAATTTGGACCACCCTGTACATACACGCTACTGAACGAGAAACATAAGTTTACTGAAAATCTTAAGGCATGACATTGAACACTTTCTTTGACCTTGAACCAATGGTAATATACGAGTTTAAATTTTGTGTGTATGATCAGAATAATTTATGTTTTTTTTTTTGCTTATATGTACCATGTGGAACGGCGGCACCTTCTTTAGTCATTTTATAAGAGAAATTTTACATACATACATCACGACAACAACATATTGGCAAAATACGTGTGGATTATCCTTTTTATACTATTCAGTTCTGAACTTTTAAATTAAATATTGTATTGTAGGTAATAGTTGGCAGGCCGTTAGGAAATAAGAATATACGAGTACTACTGTGATCAAAAAATAGTAAGTCTTCTATAATATATATAAAATACAACGTCTCTCTGTCTGTCTGTCTGTCCGTTAGTGCGCTTATCACTGGAGAACCACTTATCCGATTTACGTACTTTTTTTTTAAAAACATACATATGTTCTCTGGTTAGGTTATAGGCTATATTTTATTACGATAGGTAGCATAAGGAATAAGTAGTGACGATAATACTGAATGAAGTCTGAAAAAAGTTTGCCGCTAGAGCGTTCCCTTGCAATACACAGCCTAAACCATTAAATATGGAACAATATTATGTAGTAAAGAATATCTATAATCTATAATCTATATAAAATGCAATATCTCTCTTTCTGTCTGTCTGTCCATTAGTGCGTTTATCACGCGAGAACCACTTATCCGATTTACGTGTCTTTTTTTAAATTCATACATATATTCTTTGGCCAGGTTATATAATAATAATAATAATAATCTATATCTATAATATATACAAAATCAACGTCTCTCTGTCTATCTGTCTGTCCGTTAGTGCTCTTATCACTGGAGAACAACTTATCCGATTTACGTGCTTTTTTTTTTAAACATACATATGTTCTCTGGTCAAGTTATCTATCAATAATACATATAAAATGCAACGTCTCTCTGTCTGTCTGTCCGTTAGTGCGTTCCGTGTTTTTTTTTAAACATACATATGTTCTCTGGCCAAGTATAGGATATATTTTATTGCGTTAGGTAACATAAAGAATAAGCAGTGACGATAATAGTGAATCAAGTCGGAAAAAAGGTTACCCTTAGCACGTCCTCTTGCAATATACTGCCTAAATCATTAAATATGGAATAATATCATATTGTAAAGAATATAATATATATAAAATGCAACGTCTCTCTCTGTCTGTCTATTAGTGCGCGTATCACTTGAGAACCATTTAACCGATTTACGTGTTTTTATAAATTTATACATATGTTCTATATAATTCGATATAAGCCTAGATAATGGGAGGTAAGGTGAGATAATGGGAGATAAGGAGAAATATTGCGAGATAAGTCGAGATAAGCCTAGATAATGGGAGATAAGGTGAAATAATGGGAGATAAGGCGATATAATGGGAGATGAGCAGAGATAAGTCTAGATAATGAAAATTATGTAGAGATAATGGGTGATAAGAAGAAATAGTGGGAGATAAGTGGAAATAATGGCAGATATTTTATTACGTTAGGTAACATAAGGAATAAGCAGTGACGATAGTAGTGAATCAAGTCCACGCGAGCGGAGCCGCGGGCACGGCTAGTTTGAAATAAAACGCAAACGGGTTATTTACTTTTTCAAATTTATTTCATCCCCTTCAAAGTAATCCCCCTTAGATACAATGCATTTATGCCAACGTTTTTTCCAGTCTTCGAAACAGTTGTTGAATTCGATTTCTGGAATGGCCATTAAAGCCTTCTTTGATTCGCTTTTAATCTCCTCAAATCGACTCAAAACGATGTCCTTGAAGCGATTTTTTGAGTTTAGGGAATAGTCAGAAGTCCGACGGAGCTAAATCGGGCGAATAGGGCGATTGCGGAATGATATTTTTGATGAAAAAGTCGCGAAGAACCAATGCTGTGTAAGAAGACTCATTATCGTGGTGAAAAAACCAAGAGTTATCGGCCCATAATTCCGGCCTCTTGAGACAAATTCGAACGTTTGGGAAGTCGAAAAAACCATTTTTAATGCAACTCCTTTGCTGAATTTTTTTATTCATTATGTTAAAAATCGAAAAATGCACTTTTGTTGTTGAACGAATGCAAGCGAATCTTATTAACTATGGTCCGATTTGGAAATGCCCTGGCGATTTAAATTTAAAACTCTTACTATTTTTTAATCTGAGTAGTATATCTAATTTTTTAATTAGTACTTGCTGTCTTTTAACATGTGCCAATTAGTGTAGTGTATCATATTTATTTATTTTAATATTTAATTATAATTGAGCCCGACACAAAGTAATTAATAGGGTCGTATAAAAAGCAAGAATTTAAGCCGCAAACAGGCGATTGGAAATAAGGAAGGTGTGAGATTTTTAGGGACCAAAAAGGAATTTCAAAGGTTTTGAAAGAATTCTGCGAAGAGCTATATAAAGACTCTTCTGACCATGTTCATGCAGCAATAATATAAAATACAAAGAAATGCACAACCTAATTAAGAGAAAGATACAGGATGGCTAAAGACATGTGGCTAAATGAACAATGCACAGAAATAGAAGCATTAGAAAAGAAATGGTATGGAGGCTTACATCCCTTTTTCGAAGAAATGCCCTAGTTTGACCGAAAATGCAAAGAAGCTGTTGCTTCTAAACATCTTGCATACCGATATTGGCTTGAAAATCCTAACACCATAAATCGTAACACCTTTGTTCGTGCCAGGAACAGATGCAAAGAAATTATCGACGAAATACCTAAAAAAGGCAAGAAGACCTTGCCAAATAACTAACGACCAATCGCAATGCTTTCAATAATATCGAAAGTCATGGAAAAGGCTATCAATCAGCATCTTCTAAAATATCTTGAAGGATTCAACATTATTAGCGATCACCAATATGGCTTTCGTAAAAATAGATCTCCTGACTTATGTAACACATGTCTGGAACAACGCAATTGAACACTTTGGAGAATCTCGAGCGGTTGCTCTTGACATATCCAAGGCATTCAACCGTGTTTGGCACGATGGGCTGTTGGCTAAGCTACGTTCTTATGGTATGTCCGAAAAGTTCTGTTTGTGGCTCTCATGTTTCCTCAGTGAGCGTTCTTTGCGAGTGGCAGTCGACGGATTTCTTTCTAACACCTTCACTATCAACGCCGGTGTACCCTAAGGCTCCATACTGTCTCCTACTCTCTTTCCCATTTATATTAACGATCTGCTGGAAAAGACCGAGAATCCAATCTACAGCTTTGCAGATGATAGTACACTTATCTCTTCATTCACTTTGAACGCTCGGACATCGGCTACTCAGACGAATATCCGCAGACAGCAGGAAGTCATTCAACTTAACAAAGACCTGGAAGAAATTCTATCTCGGGGTGACAGTAACCAAGTGGAATTTAACGCTACAAAAACCCAGGCGGCAGTTTTTTCTAAAAAAGTTAACGTTGTTGAACCCGACATAGTTATGTCGGGCACTCTATTCCCCTATCGTCACTCAAATTGTTGGGCGTAAATTTGGGAGTAAATATGTCCTGGCATGAACATGTTGCAGGCATAGCAAGGAGAGCTTCTCAGAAGTTGGGAATATTATTTCGAACCAGAAAGCTTTACACTTCACAACAACTGTTAATTCTTTACAAAGCTCAAATTTGACCAACTATGGAACACTGCTCCCATGTTCGGGGCTCCGCTCCCAAACATACACTGCATTTGTTGGATTTCTATTCAGAGAAGAGCTGTTCGTCTGATTGGAGACCCGGAAGTGACAGGTGGCCTTGATTCGCTGGAACATCGAAGAACGGTTGGCGACTTGAGCCTATTCTACAAGTATTTTCATGAAAAGTGTACGAAGGATGTGGCCCGCTTAATTCCTCCCAGAGCGGTGCATGTTAGAAGTATACGTCACGCTAATACTTCACATCCGTATGAGGTTCAGCTTGTTACTCCTCGTACAACGCTTTTCAAGCAGTCATTTATATGGAGAACATCATCCTTTTGGAATAATTTGCCCAGGGCTGTGTTTCCCACCGAGTACAATTTACAGCGATTTAAGAACAACGTGAATCGCTTTCTCCGCACACGTGTCGCTCCTGTAGCGCTTTAGGGACTTCCCTGTAGCACGTGTGCTAGACCCATAAAAAAAAGAAAAGAAATACGACACATTTAATTTATATAAGAAAATCAAAGAAGCTGCTGGACTAAGGTTACAAAGGCAACCACAAGTAAGAGAGGATAAAGAATACTGAACATGCAAGAAAGAATAGATAAATGGAAGAGGGGAAATGTATAGTGACACAACTAGACAACATAATACAAATAAGCTTAATACAACGGCCCCCCTATAAATAAAGACGAAATATTTTGCCAAAAAGGCAGTAAGAGAAGATAATATACCTACAGAAACCATTAAAATATTTCTTGAAAAACATGTGGATATTATACAGGACCTCTCCAACAGCGTATACAACACAGGTGATGTAGCCCATGGTTGATTGACGTCAATTTTTATACCATTGCCAAAAAAGAATAACCCTAGAAAGTGTGAGGAATACCAGAATATGGTATAAGTCCAATGAACCACATCTTGAAACACTTCCTTAAAATAATCCACCAAAGAGTATATAAAAAAACTAGATGAACGTACTGAACAAACACAGTTCGGCTTTAGGAACGGACTAGGAACGCGGGATGCACTATTCTCCAACCGCGTTCTGACTGAAAGATGTAAGGATGTCAACTCTGATGTTTATTTATGCTTCACAGATTTCCAAAAAGCCTTTGACATGGTAAATCATGAGAAAATTATGGAAATACTACAATCGTGTAACATTGATGACTAAGATTAACAAATAATGTTAAATTTATATTGGAACCAGACTGCCAACATAAAAGTTGAGAATCGCACGTCCAAAGAAATAAAAATAAAAAAAGGCGTACGTCAGGGTTGTATTTTGTCACCACTGTTATTCAATGTCTATTCGGAGGAAATCTTCAATATGATGATAAAAAAGATGGAATTACAATTAATGGTGTGTGTGTAAATAACCTCCGCTATTCTGATGATACTGTCATTCTAGCGGACAGCGAAAAAGGCCTACAAAGGCTCATGAATGGAATTGTTGATGCATGTGAGGAATATGGAATGAAACTGAATACGAACAAAACAGAAACAGAAACAATGGTGGTCAGTACAAATCCTAATACAAACATAAATATTAAAGTACTTCAACAAACACTTGAAAGGGTAACAAAAATAACGTACTTAGGAAGCGTAATTAGTGAAGATTGGGACCACTCTAGTGAAATACGCTCAAGAATTGAAAAAGCATGAAGCTCCTTTAATAAAATGCGCAGCATACTCTCTAACTGCCAACTAAACCTAAAAACAAGAACGAGAGTGCTAAGATGCAATGTGTTTTCGGTCATATTATAATAATAATAATAATAATAATAATAATAAGTAAGAGTTTAGTGCAATTGGGACTCAACACGGACATACACAGAAACATTCAGAAGTCAGTGATTTTGAAAACATGTAACATTGTCAGGTCATTCCTTAACACGGAATGGTAATAGCGTTTGTGCTGACTTGGTTTTGGCCCGTCAGCCAAACATGGAACCACATTGATCAAATGTGAGAAAGAAGAACTTTTGTAATAAATAATAATAATAATAGCTTTATTACCCAACAGTTTCCCATTAATAGGGTAAATATTTAGACATTTACATATTCAATGACAGTCTGTAGTAATTGCTTCTTAGTACAACAGTATATATCACAAACACTACAAATATGATTAAAATTAGTACACATTACATGAATAGGTGAATTCAATAACAAATTAGTATTAGGTCTGTCACATCTAAAAAACATACTTGATCGTGAGTGTATCCGTGGCACATTGATGTTAATACGAGACAGTATATCCGTGCAATCAATCATATCGTGCAATACTTTATATAGGAATAATATTGAGGCACAAACTCTCCTGATTCCCAGGCTAAGAATATTTGTCTGTTCACACAAATAATCGCTGCTGATTCCCCGTTCAGGATACATTCCATTAATCTTAAACAACAGAAATTTCAGAAATCTCCTCTGCACTTTTTCAAGTGAAACTCTATGCACCTCGTACATTGGACTCCAGACAATACTTGCATATTCCAGTTTCGAGCGAACAAAGCAGAAATACAAAATCTTCAGTGATGCAATATTAGTGAAACCCCTACAATTCCTAATGATGAACCCGTAAGACTTCATTGCTTCAGAAACTTTCAATGCTATATGCTG
Source organism: Pachyrhynchus sulphureomaculatus (assembly GCA_019049505.1). NCBI lineage: Eukaryota > Metazoa > Arthropoda > Insecta > Coleoptera > Curculionidae > Pachyrhynchus > Pachyrhynchus sulphureomaculatus. Next base: position 183,202,576 of record CM032456.1, on the reverse strand, counting down.
AGCAAATGTTAGCTTTGCATCAAAAACAACTCCCAAATCCTTAGCTGTGCTACACCTACTTAAATTATGGTCTTGAATTCTATATTGAAACTCTATTGACGCTACCCTCCTAGTATATGTTAGAACTTTGCATTTTTGAGCATTTAGATGTAGTTTGTTGTCACAACACCAAGAATGCACGAAATTCAACTGGCTTTGTAGATAGGAACAATCCTCAGTTTTTTCTATTGGCATAAACATTTTTAAATCATCAGCATAAATTAGCCTGTTACATTTTAAATCCTCGCAAAGGCCATTTATGAACATAATGAAGAGCAAGGGTCCCAAATTTGAACCTTGTGGAACGCCGGAGGTAGCCACAAATCTTTCTGATTTGAATCCGTTGTAGGCTACAAACTGAGTTCGATTAAACAAGTAAGAACTTATAAGAGCCCTCGCACCATCAGTGAAACCAAAGAAAGACAACTTATTGATGAGAACATGATGGTCGATCCTATCAAAGGCCTTCGAGAAATCTGTATAAATAACATCAACCTGCCCACCATCATCTAATATTTCCGAAATGAACTGTGTCATAACAGTTAGATTTGTTACCGTAGATCTCTTACTAACAAATCCGTGCTGATAAGGAGAAATTTGATTTTTAATTTGGCTATAGATACGTGCATACAAGACTGACTCAAAGACCCTTGAGAAGTTACAAAGTAGAACGACACCCCTGTAATTTTCAACATTTCCCCTGTCTCCATTCTTAAAAATAGGACTTAATCTACCTTCTTTCCATCGTTTCGGATAAACACCCTGTTTAATTGATAAATTAAAAATATACTTTAAAGGTCTTACAAGGACAGTCGCACAGTCCTTAATGAGAAACGAGGGAATATTATCAGGGCCAGAGGTCATCTTATTTTTTAATTTTTTCGTGGCCATCAATATTTCATCCTCAGTGATGGGCGAGAATTCCACAATTGTCAACGACGTACTAAGCGAATGACAAGTCCCTGCTGGTTCCGACAGTGCGAAGACACTCTTGAAAAAATCTGCAAACGCGTTAACAATGCCCGACGGAGACTTCAGAATGTCATTTCTATACATCATCATACTGGGAATCCTAGAAGATTTACTTTTGGAATGGACATAACTCCAGAAGCGTTGAGGATCCAGTGCCAGAGAAGCCTGTGCATCCTCTATGCATTTAACATATGACGCTTTAATTTGCTGCTTAGAAATTGATCTTAACCGTCTAAATTCTAGATAATCATTGTGATTACCATATCTCTTGAATTTTTTTGCATGCTTTGCTTATACGGTATAGAAGCTGCAAGAATCACAGAGACAACACAAACAAAGAATGGAATCATTCGAGATGTGGTGCTATAGCCGAATGCTGCATGTTCCTTGGATAGCGCATACCACAAACGTGGAAATACTTGATCGGATGGGAAAAGAACGAGGGTTGATTCCAGTGCTTAAAGAAAGAAAAAGCATTTACTTTGGCCATATAATGAGAAGCCAAAAGTATGAGCTCCTGTAACTTATAATTGAAGGAAAAGTAATCGGTAGGCGAGGACCAGGAAGGCGCCGCAACTCCTGGCTGAAAAACTTACGACCGTGGATAAACATGACATCTACCGAACTGTTTAGAGCGGCAATAGATAGAATTAGGTGGGCAAATGTGATCGCCAACGTTATTAGAAGATAAGGTACATTAAGAAGAAGAAGATTATAATTAAATAAATGACTAATTTACAATAATATATCGTCAAAAAAATTACATTGCACTGGCAAAACCAATAAGCATATTTTGCTAACTTTGTATTCGATCTCTCAGAAAGATATCACAAATTATCATATTAACAATTTCAAAGCGTTAATATATGCCTCTATAAAGCAAGGCTCTAATTAGTTGGACATTTAAATAACGTTTTAATTATTTCATAAGTACCTGGATATTTGTAAAAAACAAAGGGAAATTTACATTTATCGACAACATTTAAATAAATTATGAGTAAGGGAAAGCGTATTTTTATATCTTAGTGAAGTGTGACTTGTAATTTATATACAGGGTGTTGTTAGAGAGTTAAATTATGAAAGTTGTTTTATATAAAGTGAATCGCTTTAAAAATAATAAATAACACAAGCGAAATGTTGCAAAATTATTCAAACATTGGAAATCGTTCATTCATATTAATTTTATTATTTTTTATTTGTCGAGAAAAAGTTTTTGCTTCAGGATTTTCATAAAAATTATATCTTAAGTCTCAAAATAAACGCTAGATTAACGTTTCTACGAATAAAGTAAAAAATCGTGATTTATTATGAAAATACTATGAAAATAGAGGAAGGTATCGTGCGTTACAATAAGTTTCTTTCTTGATTGACTATTGACTTCTGTATATATTCCTCTAACTCAAGCTAATTTTCTCCCTAATCCATTAAAATTTTATTTTGGTAAACGGTAAGCCAACAATTTGGTTTAACTTTTTAATTAGTTATTAGAGAAAGTATGCAACGTTTATATTTTTCAAAGCATACCTTCGTGGTTGCCGTTATTTTAAAATATGTACACTATTAAAGCGAAGAAATTAAACATAAAAAACCCGTTAAGTGCAAGTTCCCTAATAGCCAATAAATGAATCTAGCTTAATCTTGAATCTAGTAGTAAAAGTTTAAAATGAATATTTACTACCTAAATATTTGTTTAATTATAAACAAATAAAATTATTTTGTCTTCGATATCTATTCATTGATCATCAGACATTATACGTATTGATATTTTGTAGCTCTTAGTCTCGTTGAATTCTTAACTTTCCAAACCTTCCCCATTCTGTCATGCCACATAGTATTTTTTTATACCAGAAAAAGTATTAAACGTAATGCACTCGTGATAATTTTCGCTCAATCTACACTTTATTTAGACTATTCCAGAATTTTTTCAAAAGTTTTTGATCAGTACTTTTCGAGATAGAGTGGGGGAACAGAGATTTTTGGCCATTTTTTCAAAATAATACAAAGAAAAGTGTGCGCATGTATTACTTCATATATATTTTTGAACTTGTGTTTTCACAAGCTTTCATTTGACACCCCACTGGACTTCCGGTTTTACCCTCCAAAACTAATCCCTTAAGTTAAAATTTAACTTTCAAAACAACACGGTTCCGATTGGGCCCTCAATTCCTATGTGTGTGCCAAATTTCCACTTTCTACATCAATTTCAGAGAAAATCGGGTGTGACAGACAGACAGACGTACACCGAAGTGATCCCATAAGTGTTTGCTACAGAACACTAAAAAGATAAAATGAATTTTTACAGCCGTAAAATAAGGTGTTCGTTATTTTGGTATATTAAAAACTAACTGCAAATTTGTTTGTTTTTTTTTGAAAGTATTTTATTTTATATATATATATATATATATATATATATATATATATATATATATATATATATATATATGTATATATATATATATATATATATATATATATATATATATATATATATATATATATATATAAAATTGTCTTTACTAAAGTCCTTTTGTTTGGAGTTGATAGCACACAACATGGATTATAAACATTAAAATGTCATAAACCATAAGCATCCGAAATTTCTCTACCAATTATTTGCATTTTTAGTTTTAATCACCTTTATTTTCATCTTTACACAACAGTGCGACTTTGTTCCAAAAAATATTTTATTACATGTCTTCTGAGCTTTACAATAAGCTATATAAATCAACACATTTCATTTTAATGAATAAATGATGAAACTAAAAATTTTATTTGTATGATAAAGGCCTAAACGAGTATAATTAACAATTCTTAAAAAGTAGAAATCTACAGTGTTATAAAGTTTAATGATAATAGGTGCAATAAAATTATTTGGGATTTTAGCAGTTATTGGAATATAATTCACCAAATTACTTATTGCTATGTAGGTGCCTAAGTACCTAAGTGTGCAATAAAAATATTCTAAGTGAGTATAAAAATAAAGCAAAAACCTATAATATGCTTAGTTCAAATCAGAACAGCGATGGCAGTTTTGCCTCTGTCAAACTTCGGAGAGTCTGTAAATCTGCATTTTCCTTGCAAGAAAAAACAATAATATGTAACGTCCATGATGCTCTAGTGCAGGGATATCAAAGATACGGTCCGCGGGCCGCATCCGGCCCCCGGGACGTATCAATAAGGCCCGCGATCGCAATGTGTCACAGAAAGAAGAATCATGTTTTTTAGAGCTTTTAGACTTCACTCGATTCCTCTACGGAAGTTTTAAAATGCGCACACTACATTTATAAGTAATTTCAAGGGCAGCGCGTGCCTTGACAAGCGAGAGAGATAGACAGTAATGCCATCTCTTAGCAACAAGCGGAAATACCCTATTATTTTTGTTGAGAACAATAGAATCTTCCACGCGCTTCGAGTCCTTCCTTATCGATATTATAAAAGGAGTGCGTCGGCGCGACGTGAGTCAGTTGAGTGTGAGTCGAGTAATCGAAGCGATACGGTCGGAGAAGGATTTTAGTTGTACTGCGAAGTAGTGATTGTGAAGATATTGTGCATTTGTTTGTGTCGTGCGCGTGCGATATCCATAATTGTTGTGTCGAGTTCCATAATTGTTACGATTTTGGCATAATGTCACAAAAACGTAAAGTTGATAGTGAGTGCAGAGTTTTTCAGTCTAAATGGGAAATTGCATATTTTTTCATAGAATGGAAAGGTAAACCACTGTGTTTGATTTGCAATCAAACAGTTGCTGTTTGTAAGGAGTTTAACTTGAAGAGACACTATGATACGAATCATAAATCAAAATTCGATTGTTACACTGAAAAAATAAGAATGGACACATTGTCATCTTTAAAATCTAAACTTCAAGGTCAACAATCGATGTTTACTGAAGCTAATACTGAGAGCGAAGATGCCCTGAAATCAAATTTTATTATTGCATTAGAAATCGCGAAGAGATCAAAACCTTTCACTGATGGTGATTTTATTAAAGACAATGTTTCATTTCCATTTCAAAAGTCAATAATTCAAAATATTTCGCTGTCAAGAAACACTGTTGCTTCAAGAATAAATGATTTATCTCAAAATTTGGTTCTTCAACTGAAGGAGAAAATTAAGGAATTTACAAACTTTTCACTGGCTGTTGACGAGAGCACTGATACTGTTGATACAGCTCAACTTGCTGTTTTTATACAAGGTATTAACAGTAACTTTGAAATAACCGAAGAACTATTAAAGTGCGTTCCATTGACAGGTACTGCAACAGCAAATGATATTTATTCTGCAATTGAGCATTTGATAGCAGAATATGAACTCGACTGGAATATACTTAGCAGCACAACTACGGATGGCGCTCCTGCCATGGCTGGCAAACATTCGGGCGTTGTAACTAAATTAAAACAGAAAACATCAGGGAATTTTGTGGGATTTCACTGTATAATTCATCAGGAATCATTGGCATCCAAACATTTAAAAATGGACCATGTCATGCAACCTATAATTAAAATAGTAAATTTTATAAGGAGCAGAGGACTAAATCACCGACAGTTCAGGCAGTTTTTACAAGATTTGGACGAAAAGTTTTCTGACGTTCCTTACTTCACCGAAGTTCGTTGGTTCAGTCGAGGAGTAGTTTTAGAAAAATTTTTTGCATTACGTGACCCTATTCAAGCTTTCATGTTAAAAAAAGGCAACCTAATTGATTATGACAATGACTGGTGGGTTGATTGTGCCTTTTTGGTAGATATGAATAAACACTTGACTGATCTGAATGTAAAGTTACAGGGTAAAAATCTGATTGTCACTCAAATGTATTCATGTATTCAAGCCTTTGAAACAAAGTCGAGGCTGTGGGAAAATCAGGTAAAAAATCAAACTTTGGATCATTTCCCTCATTTAAAATCATTTGGCACAGTGAACCAAAAAAAATTGGATCAATATTCTCAACTTCTGCAAAATTTGATCACGGAATTCAACAATCGTTTTGAAGACTTTCACAAAATGAATGAAATGGAATTCCCAATTTTCAACAATCCATTCAATTTTGAAGCTTCACAGGCACCAGTTCATTTGCAAATGGAGTTGATAGATCTTCAATCGGACAGTATTTTGAAAGAAAAAGTTAAAGAGATTAACGCTCTTACATTTTATACACAATATTTCAAGAGTTTGGATAACTACCCGGAATTAAAAAAGCATGCAGCACGCATTCTCTGCATGTTTGGTAGCACCTATTTATGTGAGCAGATGTTTTCCGTCATGAAAATAAATAAGAACAAACATCGCACAAGACTTTCGAATGAACATCTCCAATCAATTCTTAAAATAACTACAACGAATATGATACCTGACATCAATGAGCTTGTCAAAAACAAGAGAAGTCAGGTATCTGGATCCTCGAGCTCAAAATAATTACCCTCTTTTATAACTTTGATATAATTTTTAACAACCGTATATTATATACTATATAATTAAATAAATAAAATGTTATAATAACTCAGTACATTTTTTTTATTTGAATCTGGCCCGCCTACACATTCTAAATTTAATATATGGCCCTCTGCAAAATTGAGTTTGACACCTTTGCTCTAGTACATCAACAGCCAACAAGTCCGTGAAATTGTGGAAACCTGTGGCAACATGACGGGAATTGGATCAGCAACTATTTATAGATTTCTAAAAGAAAGAAAACGCAGTCTTGCAACGAATCTTAGAATCACAAAGGAAAGGAACCCTTAGAGGTCGAAGACTTTAAAAACGCAGAGATCAGAGAAGACCAGTACATACCAGATTAAAAAAAAATGGAAATTATGGAAAATTCTTCATAACCTGAATTTTCATTCGGAAAAGAAAGGGGATCTGTTCTTATCGATAAATAGAAATAATTTTTTGGAGAAGAGAATATCTACGGGCAATCAGAAAATTTCGAGCCCAAGAAAGAAATATTTTTTATTTAGATGAGATTTGGGTTAATGAGGGACACACATTTTAAAGTGAACTAGACTTATGACTATGGTCCAAACTACTTCTAGCCAGATGATGCCGAACAAATTTTAAAACTGGTATAATTTTTAAAGGCATCGCATTAAATTCAAAACCCAAGCAGACCCTCAGATCTTCTAGGGGCTTAGATACAGACCCCGCCTCAATTGTAGAAGTGCATCGTGGACTGAGGTACAAGAATAAATTAAATTTGGTGTTTAAAAAATATTAGTGTTGCGTTTGCCTAGGGGGTGTATATTATTCTGTGGTCAAGGTAGGGTATGTATATCCTCCAGAGGACATGAAGAACTGAAATTTGTATTTTGTATATATATGTTTAATATCGTTAATTATTAAACTACATCAAGTTTTTGTGGTTGGGACAGAACCAAATTTTTCCATTTATTTTGATTTTTTACAATTCCAAATTTCATTTTCTAATCTAGTTTTTCACACATCACTAATAGCAGGTTGTTTGACGGATATAGTATGGAAAAATAAATACCTCACAGTGGAAAGTAAAATAAGAATATACGAGACAACAGGGAGACCGATCCTCACATATGCTGTAGAAACAAGAGCTGACATATGTCATGATCATCATCGTATATCAGCCCTTAGCGTCCACTGCTGGACATAGTCCTCACTTACTCTTTTCCAGTTAAAACCGGTCTTGGGCTTTTTGGATCCAGTTTGCCGCTACTCTCCTCAGACCATCTGGTGGGAGGTCTTCCTGTATTCCTACACGCTTCTTGTCTACGTTGTCATTTCCACACCTTCCTAGTCCATCTGTTATCTTGCGTCCTGGATAGATGACCGGCCCAATGCCATTTCAAAGATAAAACTTTCTCAACTGCATCTCTCACTCTCCTTCGGTTTCTATTTTCTTTATTTGGGACTTTATCTCGAAGAGTTTCTGCTCCATAAGTAAGCACAGGTAACATACACTGGTTAAAGATCTTTCGTTTAAGGCAAATAGGTATGCCTGATTTCAGCGTTTCTCGTAATTTGCCAAATGCGGTCCAAGCTAGAGTGACCCTCATGAGTCTGATTATCTCTGCCAAACTTAATTTCATGTCCCAAATATTTATATGTCATGACTTGCTTGATGTTTATCCCGTTTACTGATAGTGGCTTGGTAAAAACTAGATTTGTCATAAACTGAGTCTTCAAAAAATTTATCTTTAGACCAATTTTATGGGACTGTTCTTTTAGGGTGTTGAGCAAGACATTTGTATGATCTGTGTGATCTTTTAACAGGACTATGTCATCGGCGAATCTCAAGTTATTCAGCATTGCTCCATTTATATTTATGCCCATGTTGCTCCAATTCAGATTCTTAAACATGTGTGTTAGAAGGGTGATAAACAACTTTGGGGAAATAGTCTCATCCTGACGCTCATCTCTTTCGACTTGGAATTTGTTTATTTCCCTATGTAATTTAACTGTTGATGTTGCCTGACAATAGATATGTATTAGGATTTCGATATACCTTGAATCTATACGGCATTCAGTAAGAGTCTTAAAAAGCTTGTCCTGGTTCACTGAATCGAAGGCCTCCTTATAATATTAAAGGCCTGTTATATTCGACACACTTTTCCAACTAAACAGTCAAAAGGTGGTCATTGACACCCTAGCCTGCTCGGAATCCAGCTTTGATGTCAAACGTTTTGTCAATATTTTTGTGAACATCTTATAAACATGGGGGAGGATGCTTATAGGACGGTAGTTTGATAGATTTGTTTAATCGCCTGTTTTATAAAGGAGAATGATAATAGCGTTATTCCTTTGCGTTGACGTCATAGACTTAGTAAGACATAGGTTAAACAGTATTGTGAGGATCCTGATGAAGGTAGGTTCAGCCAGCTTTATGGCTTCAACCACAATACCATCCTCACCTGGAAACTTATTATTTTTCATCTCACTCACGACTTGTAACATATGTAAACGAGCACAAATGATGAGGACAACAGAAATTAAGGTGATTAGGGACATATGTACGTGGAAAAACTATCCACGACAGAATCTGCAACAAAGATCTACAAGAACTAAGTAAGATCCAGGAAATATCCAAATGGACCAGAACTAGAAGAAAATGTAGGTCGGATGGACGATAACATACTGGTAAAAAGGGCCAAACTCAATAAACCTTGCGGTAGAAGAATTAGGGGCAGACCTCCGAAAAGATGGAAGGAATGCTGGAAGTCCACATCGGAAGAGATCTAATGGGCAGTATGACTATTTATATGACACACCATATAAGAAAGAAGAAGAAGAAGCTTTCAACTCTTGTTTTCTAATACTCAAAGAAGGAAGTTACATGTGTTTTTAAACACATTTAAGAGTAGAGATTTTTTTCAAATACTTTTTAGGCGTGTGAAGCAACAAAACAAATCGTTGTTTCTGATTTATTATATTTCCATAAAATATATAATTTTTTATTTTTTTCCATATATTTTAATTAGAAAAATTTTAATTGAAAAGTATGACTGATGGTTTAGGTTTGGTGTTTTTAAGAACCATTACCAACATTTTTTATTCTATATCTGCATGTCGTTCGAGAGACGCATTTTGAACCAGCTTGCCTGATTTCGTTTTATTTTTTTACTGTTTAAGCGTACTCAGAATTGTTTTACCACACCCAACTGTTTGAAAGATTAAATAACCTTGACGACTAACTTAAAAAACTTTTATATTTAAATTCTTTCTCTATCGGTAATATATTACATTAATATATGATTACTCTGAAGACTAGGTTGGTTCATTATCAATCGGAATAAAATAAAATTATAGCCTATTTAGACACCAAATAGGGCTTGTATGGTCTTGAAGTGTTCTTATTGATTTTTTGAAAACAAGCCCTTCTGACAACAGAGGGAGAAGGTTCACGGGAGCTTTTATTTTTCATAATTAATAAAATGCTTTTTTAATATAACTTAAACAAATTAGCATCTTGCTTTTTAAACTTATCAGAATATTAACGTTTAATTAAACTGGAATTACTAATTTATTCCTCGGTGAATCAGAGTAGAAAGTTATTCGAAAAAAGCTTGACTTTAGATTAAAAAAAATTACAAAGCAAAAATATCAATACCTTGCAAGACTCTTGATTGGTTTAATTTAAAAAAAAATGTAAATGGGAAAGATATGCCGCTTTTAAAGACCAGGATGAAGAAAAACCGAATTATTCGGCATCTGATTTCTTTCGAATTGAACCAGTTTCAAAAATTGAAATTTGATATAGATATATTCACCGTCACGCACTTGGGGATATTTCAGTCAAGCAACATAAAAATATATTTTTTTTAAGTTAATTTACCTGGAATGTTAAAATGTATAGAGAGATGAAATTCAAGTTATTAAAGATGGTAATAAACTTTTAAATTTCATTATTAATATATATATATATATATATATATATATATATATATATATATATATATATATATATATATATATATATATATATATATACATATATATATATATATATATATATATAATATATATATATATATATATATATATATATATATATATATATATATAGTGTTCCAAAAACCAACGTATTTCCTTCGAGGGCTGATAGGCCAGCACATAACTTACCAGAATATGTAAATATGACTAGTAAAAATCGTTAGATTTCGAGATATTGACATTTTTATGAATTTCATGAAAATCTAGACCTTAAGTCGGTATAACAGATATCTTTTTTCTAAAAAGGACTTAGTTTAGAAAAAAAATTCATAAAAGTATCAATATCTCGAAATCTAACGATTTTTCACTGTCATATTTACATATTCTGGTAAGTTATGAGCTGGCCTATCAGCCTTCGAAGGGAATACGATGGTTTATATATATATATATATATATATATATATATATATATATATATATATATACTAGCCGTGCCCGCAGCTCCCGCTCGCGTGGACTTGATTCACTACTATCGCCACTGCTCATTCCTTATGTTATCTAACCTAATAAAATATCTGCCCTTATTTCCCCTTATCTCCCATTATTTTTCCTTATCTCCCATTATCTCACCATAACTTACATTACCTAGACTTATCTCTGCTTATCTCCCATTATTTATACTTATCTCCCATTATCTCACCTTATCTCCCATTATCTAGGCTTATATCGAATTATATAGAACATATCATATGTATAAATTTTATAAAAACACGTAAATCGAATAAATGGTTCTCAAGTGATAAGCGCACTAACGGACAGACAGACAGAGAGACGTTGCATTTTATATATATACTGTATTCTTTGCAACATGATATTGTTCCATATTTAATGGTTTAGGCAGTATATTGTATTTCTTCCGACTTGATTCACTATTATCGTCACTGCTTATTCTTTATGTTACCTAACGCAATAAAATATATCCTATAACCTGGCCAGAGAACATATGTATGTTTTAAAAAAAAAGTACGTAACGCACTAACGGACAGACAGACAGAGAGACGTTGCATTTTATATATATTATATATAGATAACCTGGCCAGAGAACATATGAATGTTTTAAAAAAAAGCACGTAAATCAGATAAGTGGTTCTCCAATGATAAGCGCACTAACGGACAGACAGACAGACAGAGAGACGCTGCATTTTATATATATTATAGATATAGATTATTATTATTATTATTATATAACCTGGCCAAAGAATATATGTATGAATTTAAAAAAGACACATAAATTGAATAAGTGGTTCTCGCGTGATAAACGCACTAATGGACAGACAGACAGACAGAGAGACATTGCATTTTATATATATTATAGATTATAGATTAAAGATATTCTCTGCTACATAATATTGTTCCATATTTAATGGTTTAGGCTGTATATTGCAAGGGAACGCGCTAGCAGCAAACTTTTTTCCGACTTCACTCACTATTATTGTCACTGCTCATTCCTTATGCTACCTATCGTAATAAAATATAGCCTATAACCTGGCCAGAGAACATAAGTATGTTCTAAAAAAAAAAGTACGTAAATCGGATAAGTGGTTCTCCAGTGATAAGGTCACTAACGGACAGACAGACAGACAGACAGAGAGACGTTGCATTTTATATATATTATAGATATATATATATATATATATATATATATATATATATATATATATATATATATATATATATATACACATATATATATATATATATATATATATATATATATATATATATATATATATATATATATATATATGTATATATATATATATATATATATATATATATATATATATATATATATATATATATATATATATAATATAGTAATTATATTCGAAATAATTTAGGATTCTAATTGGTTAAGGTTAATAATTGTCATCATTTACGTTTTTCTAAAGACAGGATGAAATTTTTATTTGTGAATAACATTTTATTTTAGAGTTAGTTAAACATTGCATATTTTCTTGTGGCGTATACCGAAATTTGATGTTGAGTTTTATGTAATAAGATAATATTAGTCGAATCCCTTTTATGGCCTGACAACAGAATACTTTACTCTTTAAAAGTCCGTGTTTAAGGACTCAAGTATTTTTTATTTCGATATGACGCAAATTGACCCCATTTTTAAATTTACAATTTGTATGCGATTTAATTATTATTTTCATGAAATATAAACAAAAAAGCTAAAAGTATAACTAAGTCAATTCTTATTTACAGGAATTTATTATGAAATGAAAAAAACACACGATATTTATATTTCATAATTCTATTACACTTGTGAAGTAATAAATATCAACTTAAAGTCCAAAAGGACAAAACAGTACAAAAACCGTATATTTATTTCGTAAGCGTTCGCATATCAGCTGCCGATGTTCATGCCCGAAGACAACACTAAGTTTTAAAACTTAATAAAGAAAAGTGATAAAAAATACAAGTTATCTTCGTTTAAACCCTAAAAAATTAGTATTTACCTGCTTAGAAAAAAAAAAATACAATTAGTAAAAGAAATCGTCGCTGTTCATTCACTGACAAACCAAAAACGTAAGATATATATATATATATATATATATATATATATATATATATATATATATATATATATATATTATATAAATATATAAAAATATATAATCAATAATAAGAAAATATACAATTAAGAAAATAAAGCAAACTTTTGAAGTCGGTGGGCTTCCTTATTTATTTACTTGTAATTTCAATGTCAAAGTGCAAATATATATATAAATATATATATATATATATATATATATATATATATATATATATATATATATATATATATAGTGGCTTTTTTATGTTAAAATTAGATTTTGAAATATAGTACCTAACATATTTTTGTGTTAGGATCTCTCCTAACTTTACGAATGTTAACTAATTTTCGATATTATTTAATAACCTTTAATATTGTCCATAATTTTTTGTGTATTAGGTATTAATTATATGTTGGTTACATTTGTTGCATATCTCAGTTAGAGTGACAATAGCGAAGATATCTGTTGCTAATTATACTTTCTTTTTAAGTAGATAGGTACGATTTAGAGAAGATATTTTGAATTTTTATTCCTTTTTTTGGAGTCGTTTCTTTCTCTAATTTTAGTTTTATTTTTTATTCTTTTTAGTTAAGCATCGTAAATAAGCTACTTGTATATTTTTTAACTTTATTAAACAAACGGGTAGATCTCTGACAAGGAGGGCTGACAAAAAATAAAAAAGGAAAAATAATGCGAATATGAAACTAGCACAGAGAGAGAAGAAATCAGTTAATTACCGTTACAAAACCGATTTCAGTGATTCGTTCACTGTGACCTAAGGTAAAATATATCTGATTGAACACAAAAAGTTTCAATCAAATCGGTCCAGTAGTTTTGTGTGTAATTTCCTCGTGTCGAATGCTATATTTCAATGCCGATATTGTAGATTAAAGTTAAAATGTCGCTCATCGTCAAGGAGCAAATGTATTTTAAACAAGATATCTACTAATTGGATATAGTATTGTTGAAATATATTTTTTTATTCCTTCAGTCTCATATCACATCTATAAATACGTGTATATTACGATTACTTCTTGTTCTTTCTTTGTTTTTAAAATTACATGTCTCTCCCTCTTCAACACAATTTTCTCCAGATGATGTAGTGGTCATTTTGTTGCGTTGTGGGATGTTTTTCTCCACATTTCTCTATCTGGCGCTTCGTGGACCAGTGTGTGAAATTGTTTATTCACAAGGTGGATAACTTGGCCCACCCAACGGGATGGAGAACGTCTTCGACGTCTTCTACCGAGAATTTTTCCTTGAATGATGAGTTTTTCTAAACATTCCTGACCTATTCTTACGATATGGCTGAAAAATTTAATGATTTTTGTTTGGATAAAACTTGAAATACGTTGCCGGACATTGAGCTCTGATATAATTGAGTCGTCGCACAGTGGGGAAAAACGAAAAATCGTGTTTCAAAATTGTCTAGAACCTTCAATTTTGGTTCGATTTGGACGATTTTTTTAAAAATTGAAGCTTATTAGATTCCGAACAAAGTTGTCGGAGCCGATTTTGCGATTAAACTTTTGTTTCAAAATGGCGGACGTCTTCAAAATGGCGGTTTCTGATTATATAGCGACTGAGACACAGAAAACGCTTACAGTTTCAAACCAAGTTGTGCTGAAATGCGTGTATGTATGTTTTTTTATGTCGCAGATAATATATCTAATATCACAGTTACAAGATTAATAATAATGAACCCCAAATGGCTGCCATGAACAATAAAAGTATTATAAATATGAATAAACGTACCATTATTATTTTATATCCATAACATTTGCATAAATAATTTCTTAAAGGTTGTTAATTATAAATATGTTTCAACAATTCACTTAAAATGACAAATCAAGTATGGTGGATGCCAAATTGAATCGAGCAAGAAAGTTTCTCTGTGGCATTTAGACTGTGGCAGTCAGATCATTCAAGTTATTCAAGTTTAGTTGCGGAATTTAAATTTTCATGCAGTTATTGCTAGAATATTGCTGCTGTAAATTTTAAGTATCGTAGACAATTTTCTAGCAGATACAAAAAACAGCGATACACGCAGAAAAGGACAGCTCACACAGCTAGAAAATGGCTACGACAGCTAAAACGTTTTGTTAAAATAGGGAGAGCTAAATATTTTGCTGCACTAGCCACATTGTTTGCTGTTTTAGCAAAAAAAGTGGCTGCTATTGCTAAACAGTGGCTAATGCAGCTAAATATTTAACTGTCCCTATTTTAGCATTTCTCTGCGTGTATTTTGTAAGAGTAATAATAATCTTTATTAACGAGAAAACCCTTTAGTACATATATAGAACTACTGAATTATAGGAATAGACTAGAAAAATAACAAAATAAATATGTCTAACCTTAACTTACTCTTACATAAAATATTTAGCTGTCCCTATTTTAACAACACGTTTTAGCTGTTGTAGCCATTTTCTAGCTGTGTGAGCTGTCCTTTTCTGCGTGTATCGCTGTTTTTTGTATCTGCTAGAAAATTGTCTACGATACTTAAAATTTACAGCAGCAATATTCTAGCAATAACTGCATGAAAATTTAAATCCCGCAACTAAACTTGAATAACTTGAATGATCTGACTGCCACAGTCTAAATGCCACAGAGAAACTTTCTTGCTCGATTCAATTTTGGCATCCGCCATACTTGATTTGTCATTTTAAGTCAATTGTTGAAACATATTTATAATTAACAACCTTAAAGAAATTATTTATGCAAATGTTATGGATATAAAATAATAATGGTACGTTTAGTCATATTTATAATACTTTTATTGTTCATGTCAGCCATTTTGGGTTCATTATTATTAATCTTGTAACTGTGATATTAGATATATTATCTGCGACATAAAAAAAAACATACATACACGCATTTTAGCACAACTTGGTTTGAAACTGTAAGCGTTTTCTGTGTCTCAGTCGCTATATAATCAGAAACCAACGTCCGCCATTTTGAAACAAAAGTTTAATTGAAAAATCGGCTCCGACAATTTTGTTCGGAATTTAATAAGCTTCAATTTAAAAAAATCGTCCAAATCGAACCAAAATTGAAGGCTCTAGACAATTTTGAACACGATTTTTCGTTTTCCCCACTGTGCGTCGGTCCGCATTCTTCGCTAAGCGTACATTTCTGTGGCATTTGTTTTTTTTTTTATTTTCGACTTTCACAATATCCAGGACTCACAGCCATATGTGAGAATAGGAAAGACAAGACAATTTACCAGCCAGATTTTCACTTGTTTGGATATGTAGTTGTCTTGCCAGATCTTTTTGAGCTTTTGCTCAGCACTTTTTGTAAGAGCACACCTTCGACGGATCTCCCTTTCTACTGTACCGGCATTACAAATTAGGGATCCCAAGTACTCATTAACAACGTCAAAGCAGTCAATTTGATTTGAGATCTGGTCTGTTGTTATTTTGCCTATCAATAATGTCAATAATAATTTTGGTTTTGTTTATATTCAGTTCAAGTCAGAGTTCTACGCTTTCTTTTTCTACCCTCTTAAGAATTTGTAGTAATTCCTCTTCGCTCCCAGCCAGAAGAACCGTGGCATCTGCCAATCTCAAATTACTAGTCATTTTACCGTTAATTGATATCTCTCTTTGCCAATCATCCAAGGCCCTTCGCATGAGATATTCGTCATGTAACACATGGGCTGAAAAGTTTTTGGTCTAGCTACTTAAAACACATTTGCTTTTCTAACGTTTCTATACCTCTCTTGTAGAAGGATTTGTCTTTGCCTTCAAAATAAGCCTCAGTCTAGACGATAACTTCTTTTTTTGAGCCAAATTTCTGTCCCGCGAGTATTTTTTTGAGATTTGCGAACAGATAATAGTCGTTGGAGGCCAAATCTGGAGAATATGGTGGATAAGGAAGCAATTCGAATTTCATTTCATGCATTTTGCCGTCGTAACTATTGACTTGTGACACGGTGCATTGTCTTGATGAAAGAGCACTTTTTTCCTGTTCATTTGGGGCCGCTTCTTTGCGATTTCTGCCTTCAAATGCACCAATAACTGCATATAATATTCGCTATTGATGGTTTTTTCCTTCTCAGCATAGTCGATTCCATGTGCATCTCAAAATACAGAAGCCAAAAACTTCCCGGCCGACTGGTAGCTTCGGGCGGCTTTCACCGGTGCTGTCCACTTAGCTGAATACCGATTTGATTCTGGTGTGTAGTGGTGGATTCATGTTGCATCCATTGTCACATATCGCATGAAAAAATCCTTTTTATTGCGCTTAAACAGGTCCAAACAGCGCTCAGAATCATCAACAGATTGTTGTTTTTGGTCTACTGTCAGCAAACGCGGCATCCATTTCGAACAAAGCTTTCTCAGGCCCAAATGTTCGTGCAAAATATGACCAACCACGTTCTCTTGATATACGAGGCTGGTTTGAAAAGTCCGTGCAAAGTCCGAGAGATGGCACCACCGGCGCGTATCGAGGTCATGTTTAGTTAGTAGCATCTCTTGAATGAACGCACACCAAGTTTCAGCCATATTGGTCTATTTCTTTGTATTTGGCATTCGTGTGAATCAAGGAAGTCGAGTGATTTTCAAGAAATGGACGAAAAAGAATTTGGTGTGGTGATTAAAACATTACTTTATGAAAGGCAAAACGCCTCAGGAGACTAAAGAGAAGCTTGATAAACATTATGGTGACTATGCACCTTCGATTAGAACAGTTTATAAGTGGTTTCAAAATTTTCGGACTGGCCATATGGGCACAAGTGACGCTGAACGTTCTGGACGGCCTGTGGAGGTTACTCCAGAAATTATTGATCAAATCCATGATATGGTGATGGATGACAGAAGAGTTAAAGTGCGTGAGATTGCTAGTGTTGTGGCATCTCGACTGAATGGGTACATAATATTTTGCATAAACATTTGGACATGAGAAAGCTATCCGCAAGATGGGTGCCGCGATTGCTCACGCTTGACCAAAAATGGAATCGTGAAGTGTTGCAAGGATGGTTTGCAGCTGTTCCAGAAGAATCCGGAGGACTTTAAGCGTCGTTTCGTCACTGTGGATGAAACATAGATACATTACTATACTCCTGAGACCAAACAACAATCTAAACAATGGGTTTACCAAGGGGGAATCTGCACCAAAAAAGGCGAAGACCGTTCCTTCGGCCGGAAAGGTTATGGCGACTGTCTTTTGGGATTCGCAAGGGATAATCCTCATCGACTATCTGGAAAAGGGTAAAACTATTACAGGTGAATATTATTCATCGTTATTGGACCGTTTGAAAACCGAGCTGGAAGAAAAACGCCCGCGATTGGCCCACAAGAAAGTCCTTTTCCATCACGACAACGCACCAGCACACACCTCAGCAGTTGTGGTCGCAGAATTAATGGAAATAGGATTCCAACTCGTTTCACATCCCCCCTATTCTCCAGACTTGGCTCCCTCGGACTACTATTTGTTCCCCAATTTGAAGAAATGGCTGGCGGGACAAAGATTTTTTCAAACGAGGAGGTGATTGCAGACACTAATGGATATTTTGCAGACTTGGACAAATCCTATTATTCGGAAGGGATCAACAAACTAGAACATCGTTGGACGAAGTGTATAAGCCTAAAAGGAGACTATGTCGAAAAATAAAAAAGGTTTACCCCAAACACATAAAGTAGTTTTTATTTTTGCACGGACTTGTCAAACCAGCCTCGTATTTATGGTGTCAGCTATCTCACAAAATTTAATTTTATGGTCATCCAAAACAATTTTGTGGATTTTTTTGATGTTTTCCGGTGTAATTTTGGGCGTCTAGAGGATTTAGCATCATTTGTGTCTGTATGACCGCCTTTAAATTCAACATACCAGTAAATGATTAGTGATTTTCCAGGGGCAGAGTCCTCTTAACATTTATCGAGCCATTGCTTTGCTTGAACGGTATTTTTTCCCATCAGAAAACAGTGTTTAATCAACACTCGAAATTCGATTTTTTCCATTGTTTTGAATATCAAAAGTAGCGTCACTAAAACCACTGTAACTTGTAAACTAATCGTCGAAATATTATGTAATTTTGACACGTATCGTTTGAAGGTTAGTACTTCCTAAAAATCATATGAGTTCTTTGAAAAGGGCAACATCTATGTGTCAGACCAAAAGATTTTCAGCCTATGTGTTATTTAATTGTTAAACTTAAAATTTGTTTAATTTTTTCTTTCTCTTACCCCTATTTTCAACCATCGTTTCCTCCTTTTAATCATTTTAATTAGTAACAAGTGTGAGATATGCTATGGAATTTGTTATCATTATAGAGAGAATAGAATGGCTTTTCAATGGTACTAAAAACCGTAAAAATATATGAACACTAAATTCTAGAATCCCAAATAGTTTGAGTCGATTTTTTTGCTCGCCAGTGTAATTTATTTATAATTTGGCTTAGCTTAGACACAAAACCCCTAAAAACTACTAAACTTATTAAGAATACATTTACTATTTCTGTAATATAACCTGAGCAAACACGCCCATAAATCGAGATACTTATATTGGAAAGGAGAGACGTTGATATGATTTTTAAGAGTGTAGGTTCAAGTTTATTGATCTTTTTCACATAATATGTCTTGTGAATGACTTGTCAACTTTCTAAAATTATTTTGCAATCATGATTTAGCATAAAAGAGGATTCTTACACAGTTTTTTTCGCGAAGTGATGTCGGATGCTGTGGTGCCAGTTGTGTAAAGGCTTCCTTATACGATCAAAAAATTGGCGACGTTATTTCAGTAAAATATAATATCAGATCATTACACGTTTGTCAATGCCTCGCCGAAAAGTTAATCAGGCACTTAGTAGAATATTTAAAACAAACAAGCTTACCGTTACAATGCGGATGTAACCTATGAGAAATTTGCTAAACTATTTCGATCGTTTGAGGGTGCCTTTAAATTTAGGTTACGAGTGTTTTCTTGTGCAGACGAGTAGGCGCAACGTCTAACAGACAAAATTGAATTACATAATGTAATGATTTTATTGGTAACTTACATTTTATAATTGTTACTAACGTGAAGAATAAATGAAAATGAAAACAAATATCATGTATGTTATACATGATATATTGTAATAGACTTTCAATATTAGTCATCACAGTACATACATTGTTGGAGATGATGGCTTTTATAATAAATTTTAATTAATTAATGGTTTTATCATTAAAAAAGCTTACGACATTCTAAAAAACTTATTATATTAGCATCTGTAATTTGATTATATGTTATTTTATGCTCCAAACTACTGATTCCGTATTCAACAAAATATTTTAAAGTAATATGTAGTTTAAAAACAAAGGACCACTTAGTATGTAAATAACGCCTTTTACTTTTAAATAGAAATATTTATTTGCAAATCACGAATGGAAAATTGTATTTTGCAGGAACATTAAATAAATTTCATAGGAGTATTTAAGCTAAAAACCTGGCCAAAAATATTTTAACAATAAAATATTACTTTGTTAATTGACACCAGAGGTCCCCAAACTTTTTTTTCTCGTAGACCACTTTCAACATTTTACTGGTTTCGGTGGACCCCCTGCTGCTACATTTCTACCATATTCCCAAAACTCGTCAAAAAATGTGAAGATTAGATCTAACGATGGAAATTTGCGTCGTGGCTGAGTTCCAACCCTAAATTCGGAGTGGTAAAAATAAAAAGAAAAATAATATATTTTCTTGTATTCTATTTATTAAAATAATATGATTACAGACTTAATAGAAATAAAATTAAACATTAATAACGTACCGTAACTTCAACAGTGCAAATCAACAATTAAAAAAACATAGTCATTTTAATGGGAGGGATGTACTTGATGAACTGACAGCAAATTATCAATATTTAGCTTCAGTTTTGTAAGGAATAACTGCAAATCTCCCCGTTCTGTGATGTTCAATCTGCTCCTTTTTTTGTTAATAGGTTTGTAACGACACTAAAACTTTTTTCGACAAGGTATGACGAGGGAAACGCTATCAAAAGTTTTCTCGCAATTTCCCACAGCCCAGGATATTTTTCGGGTATTTCTGCCTGCAGCCACAATGTTTGATAGCGTTTTTTAAATTTCCCCTTCAGCTCCTCATTGGTGCTAAGCTCGAGTAGCTCCTCTTGTAATACCACATTCGCCACTTCCGTTTCATCAAATGGATTTATGATCCATGGTGGTATTTCCATCGTCAGAATATCTTCAAATCTATTTTTGAGGTCATCATGCAGGGCATTTAAATGTTGAACGTATGTCTGAATATCCTCATCAAGACATTCTGCCTGTGACAAGTTTGGAAACTGGGATAATTCGCGCCGACTAATATTTTGCTTCATAAATTTCAATTTTCCAAGAAAAGCTGAAAAATACACCCTTTGTTTTTATTAAATTTAGGCTGTCCCCTTGTAATTGCAAGTTAATGTCATTAAATTTTTTGAACAAATCTGTCAAATACGCGATGTCTGCTTTCAATTTGATCAGGTTTTCTTTTAAATCTGGATCTTTACTTTCCAGAAACTCTAAAACTGATTCAAAAAGTGTCTAAAATCTTGTTAAACAAGCACCTTTCGACAACCAGCGTACTTCAGTAAGTCAGAGCAATCGTTGGAAGTCTTCATCATTTTCGTCGCACAATTGTGCAAATAAACGGGTATTCAACGCATTGCTTCTTATTTTGTTAACTGCTTTAATCACAAATTGAAGCGATTGGTGCGATCTATCACTCAAATTTTTCGCTACCAGGTGTTGTCGGTGGATGACACACTGAATTGCAGTTACTCCTGGTATAATTCTTTTAAGATGGCTTATAAACCCACGATATCGCCCGAAGATGGCAGGAGCTCCATCTGCTGCCACCGAAATAATGTTTGTAAATGGAATCGATTTTTCCTTAAAAAAATCACTCAGGACATTAAATATTGATTTGCCTTTAGTGTCCGTCTTCAAAGTTTTCGTGAATAGCAGCTCTTCATGGATTTCTTCGTCCATAACAAATCGAACATATGCCAATAATAATGCTTCATTACCAGGTGAAGTTGACTCGTCCAGTTGAATAGAAAAATGAGTTGTTTGCAGATAATTACACAAGAAGCTTTCAATATCAGACCTCATTTCATCATACGTCTTTGTACAGTGTTGTTACTCAAAGGAATTCTTTTGAGTACGTCAAATGGAGGTTTGTACAGAACAGTTTTTAAAACCTCAACAGCGGGTAAAATTAACTGTTCTCCGATGGTGTGCGGTTTTCCAAATTTCGCTATAAGCAATGAGGTATTGTAAGATGCCCGCAACCCATCATCGTTACTTTGAGACGTTGAAGCGAACATACTGTGCACGGTGGGTCTCTTTTCATATTTTTCCTTCAATGTTTGAAAATATTTTAAATCTTTACCTATTTTATCAGGATGACACCTTCTTAGATGATCTTCGAGCTTCGATGGTTTCATAGAGTCATTGCTCAAAACTTTGTTGCATAAAAGGCATATGGGCAATCGTTTGTCTGCCTGTGATGGAAGAAAACTAAATTTCAAATAATCAACACTGTACTGTCGACATTTCTTCTTAGATTCAGCCATGTTTCGTATCAGTTACCTACCTGTAAAGAAAAAAATGTTTGTTTTAGTAATCATAAGGCGACTTTAACAGGATATGGCTATTTTAACAGAGGAGTAATTAATTATTGCAATGAAAAAACCAAAATGCCGGCGGCAAAACTGATTTTAATTATTAAAAGCAATAAACTGCTAAGACCCATATAGAGGTTTTCACAAAACGGCTGAACCTATTTTAATGCAATATAAAATATTTTTTGATTAATTATATTTTGATACATTTCTGTAAATTCGAGAGAAAATACTTTTAAAGAATATTTGACATCAAAACTCCGCGATTTTAATGATTTATTTATTACTTTGATGTACGTTACGAGTGGTACATAAAGACACGTACAATTTATGAAAATATTTTTAGTCATTTAGCATTAGCAACTACGAGGACACTGAAATATGTACAAACATGCAGGTCAATCATATATCTCTCCTTTAGTGAATCACCACAGTCGGATAAATAAATAATTTTATAATAAAAAGTACTAAAAGTTCAATCTTTCTCGGCTTTCTTTTCTTTTATAGAAGTATCAAATAATGGCCCTGTTCAGTATTTAATTTTTATTACGTACCTACTACACGCAAACATAACAAATATAATATTATAACAATATAAAATAAAAGTATGAATAACAAATAGGCAGGTACTTACTTTTTCCGGCACTGGAAAACACTTTTCTTTTCAAAATTCCGGAAACAAATGAATAACGTTTGTCCTTGGCATTCGTATTTATATTCGTGAAGAATCAAACAAGTTCATGCAAGATTGCAAGCACAGCATAAGTCGTATTTCTTCCCTTTGCACGTCTGAACGGGTTGTGTTGCGGGCGGGCGGGCGGCGCTTTGAAAGTCTCGACGCGCGTTGTACTGAATATCGAATATGCAAGTTTTTACAAGTAACAATCGCTGACCTTCTTAAAATACACTACTCAAAAAAATTAAGGGAGGTTTTAAAACAAGGAAATTAATGCTAAATAAACAGGCTATCTGATCCATATGCTGGCCTAACTGAAAAAATTTTTTCAAGCCCGTGGATCAAAAAAAAAGCAAAATATTTGCAATATTATTTCTTCGCGCTGTCTGTTAGGATTGCATGAGAACCGTAGCTCCTAAAAAATTTTAGCCAAAAAATCTGAAAATTAGAATCTTAAAGCTATAGAATGCTTTTTTTAAAGTCTCAATACGACCATTTTTCACCGAAATACAGCCTGTCAAAAATCACCGAAAAATTTGGAATTTTTTTTGCTCCCTTAATTTTTTTGAGTAGTGTATTATCTGCCTACATTGATAGGTAAAGCCAAGTCAACATTTTTATTCTTTACTATCGAAACCAGATAAATTTTCGTGGATCCCCACTTACAACTTGTGAACCCCCATATTTTTATAACGCCAACGTAGACCCCCGTCGAGTCTCCCGTGGACCCCTGGGGGTCCACCTGAACCACTTTGGGAATCACTGATTGACACTAAACATATTTTGGTAAAGATCTACAAATGCGTTGTCGTGATTTCGTAGTACAACTACTTTTTCAAACGCTTAACTAAGACTTACTACTGTATTTATTTTTTTTTTATTGTTCACCTCCTCGCTTGAGTGGAGATTGTACCCCTTTTTCATATCCTAAGGATATCGGCGAGGATGTCGTAATACCCATCAATGTTGTCCAAGTGCCGAAACACACATTTTTTGTATTTCACAGCACCTTTTAGACAACGCGGTGGTGCTGCCACGGACGTTATTGCAGTTTTGCGAACAACTACTACCTATGAACGTGACCAGGCCAAATATATTTAAATAAATTAATAAATAAGTTTATCGACTTGGGGGATTGAACCCTCGACCTTCTGTACCGTAAGCAAGGTACTACGCTACGGAGCCACGAAGCCACAAACACGTAGGCTGAAAAGTTTTTGGTCTGACACTTAGAAGTTGCCCTTTTCAAAAAAATTCATATGATTTTTAGGAAGTACTAATCTTCAAACAATACATGTCAAAATTTCATGACATTTCGACGATTAGTTTACAAGTTACAGTAATTACGCTACTTTTGATATTTTCAGAACAATGGAAAAATCGAATTTCGTTGTCTTGATTAAACATTGTTTTTTGATGGGAAAAAAATACCGTTCAGGCAAAGTAATGGCTTGATAAGTGTTACAGGGACTTTCTCCCTGGGAAATCACTCATCGTTTATTGGTATGCTGAATTTAAACGCGGTCGTACAGATACTAATAATGCTGAACGCTCTGGACGCCCAAATACCGGAAAACATAAAAAAATTCCACAAAATTGTTTTGGATGACCGTAAACTGAAATTGCGTGAGATAGCTGATACCCTAAAGATATCAAAAGAACTTGTTGGTTATATTTTGCATGGGTTTGCATTGAGTACCGCTTTTGCTCACAGTGGACCAAAAACAACAATGTGTTTGATGATTCTGAGAGCTGTTTAAGCGTAATAAAAAGGACATGGATAAAACATCTACCACTACACACCGGAATCAAATCGGCAGTTAGCTGAGTAGACAGCCACCGGTGAAAGTCGCCAGAAGCGACCAAGGACTCAACAGTCTGCTGGGAAGGTTTTGCCCTCTGTATTTTGGAATGCTCATGGAATAATTTTCATCGACTATCCTAAGAAGGGAGAAACCATCAAGAGCGAATATTATAAAAAGTTATTGGTGCCTCTTAAGGCAAAAATGGCAAAGAAACAGCTCCAAATGAACAAGAAAAAAGTGCTCTTTTATCAAGACAGTGCACGGTGTCACAAGTCAATGGTTACAATGGCAAAATTGCATGACTTGAAGCTCGAATTCCTTCCTTATCCACCGTATTCTACAGATTTGGCCCACAGCGACTATTATTTATTCGTAGACCTAACAAAATGAAGAAGTCATCGCCGAAACTGAGGCCTATTTTAAAGGCAAAGGCAAATCCTTCTACAAGGAAGGTATGGAAATGTTAGAATAGCGTTAGACTGATTGTATCGCTCTTGAAGGAGATTATATTGATAAATAAGTCGAATTTTGCAAAAAAAAAAAAAACGTGTTTTAAGTAGCTAGACCAAAAAACGTTTCATCCTACGTGGTATAATGAAAGTATGTGGGTATCCTAGGTGCTATAAAAGTTGGTAAAGGACGGAATTTCCGACGTCTACTTAACTATTTAGTAAATTTATATTAGGGTTCTTTGAATGTCTATAAATTTCTATAGATTCTAAGAAATTAAGTTTTGACCCTTTAGATGCCGTATGGAGTAGTATTGATAAATTAATATTAGGAAATGGATGGTTCGTTTCTAAAATATGCTTAGCAAAGTGTGATTTTTCATTTTTAACCTATAAGATGCATTATGTTTCTTGTTTTGATATTTCGTCCTGTTTGGCGTACGTAACAGCTATTGCACTCTTGACACTTAAGTTTATAAGCTCCTGATTTATTATGTTGATTAGTTTTATCTTTGGTATTGAAAAATTTATTGGATAATTTATGAGCGGGTTCTAAAGCTATTCTTGTTATTTCGGCTGTAAGAACTTGAGCTATTTTGTCCGAGATGGGACCAAAATATGTCAGAGGTATGAATGTTTTTCTGTCTTGGTATTCTTTTATGGGAGAAATTAAGTTGAAGGTGATTTGCTTTTGTTTACGGCTTATTAGGGTATTAATTATTTTAGGTTGGAAGCCGTTATTGAGTGCTATATTTTTGATTGTATCCAATTCTTTTTAGTGTTCCGTACGGAACATTTCGGTGTCTGTCTATTCGTCTGTCCGTTTGTCACACCCGATTTTCTCCGAAACTATTTGACATAGAAAGTTGAAATTTGGTACTAATATAGGAATTGATGGCCTCAGCAGAGCCATGTAGTTTTGAATGTTAAATTTTGACTTAAAAAATTATCGAGTTATCGAGTGGGGTGTCAAATGGAAGCTTGTGAAAATATATTTAATGTAATACTTGCGCACAATTCTCTTTGTGTTGTTTTTAAAAAGGTGCGAAAAATCGCTGTCTCCCCCCCTTATCTCGAAAAGTACTAATCAAAAAATTTTTTAAAAAATTCGGGAATATTCTCACTCAGTTTTCACTAAAGATCGGAAAAACTTTGTTGAGAACTCATTTGGGATGTTATTGTGAACTCACTGACCATTTTACACTTCTATAACAAATTTTTTTATTTTAAAAGCAATCAACGTACGGAACATTAATTGCGCAAATTCAACTTACACTTGACCGGTTATTTTAAATTATTTTCAATAAGAGGGATATTGAAGGCTCTATGGATCATAGATCAATAAGTTGCCAGTTTATTGGAATTAGGGTGTATTGAGTCCGCTGGGATGGTGACATCTGAAAAGGTTGATTTACGGAAATTATCGAATTCTAATCTGTTTCAATTCTCTGAAATTGTAATACCTAAAAAAATTATTTTATTATCTGTTTTCTTTTCCAATGTGAATTTTATGTTGGGGTGTTTATTATTCAGATAATTTAAAGTAGAATTTAGTTCAATATCATTTCCATGGAATCATACTAAGATGTCCACATATCTAAACCAAAAGAGAATATTTTTTGCGTGTTGAGTTTTTAGAAAAATTATTTTCCAGTTCTGACATAAAAATTTCTGCTAGCAAAGAACTAAGTGGAGAATCCATGGCAAGACCGTATCTTTGTTGGAAAAATTAATTATTGAATTGGAAATAGTTTCTGGTTATACAAAATTCGAAAAGTTTCAATATATCTGGTTGTATTGTTATATTGATGTTGTTTTTTTGTAGCACAGTGTCAATAATTTCTAAACAATCTTGATTTGAGATATTGTTGAACATGTTCGTTACATCGAATGAAACCAGAAGGGCATTATTTGGGATGGAGATATTTTTAAGTTTATTTGTGAGGTCATTAGTCCTTTGCTAACAGAAATTTTTATGTCAGAATTAGAAAATAATTTTCCTAAAACACGCAAAAAATATTTCCTTTTGGTTTAGATATGTT
Source organism: Pachyrhynchus sulphureomaculatus (assembly GCA_019049505.1). Taxonomy (NCBI): domain Eukaryota; kingdom Metazoa; phylum Arthropoda; class Insecta; order Coleoptera; family Curculionidae; genus Pachyrhynchus; species Pachyrhynchus sulphureomaculatus. The sequence goes on along the minus strand of CM032456.1, from coordinate 183,174,990 downwards.
GTTTCCATGTAAATCATATTGAACTAAATTCTACTTTAAATTATCTGAATAATATATACCCCCACTTAAAATTCACGATGCAAAAAAAGAAACAGTAAATAAAATAAATTTCTTAGATATTACAATCTACAATTTATCAATACTCCATATGGCACCTAAAGGGTTAAAACTTAATTTCTTAGAATCTATAGAAATTTAGGGACATTCAAAGAACCCTAATATAAATTTACTAAATAGTCAAGTAGATGTCGGAAATTCCGTCCTTTACCAACATTTATAGCACCTAAGATACCCACATCATTTCATTATATAAAAATAAATACAAAAAATCTGTTTTAGTCTTAGTTAAGCCTTTGAAAATGTAGTTGTACTACGGAATTGCGAAATGCATTTGTAAATCTTTACAAAAATATATTTAGTGTCAGTTAATAAAGTAAATAAGTTATTTTATTGGAAAATAATGGACCAATCAACCAACTCTTTAAAAATATATTTTCTTCAAATTCAATTTAAAATGATAAATTATTTGTTTTTTTTTTTCAAACATCCGACCCTACACTGGATTGCTGAGGGTCAAATATTTCTTATTTACTAATAACCACCTGAGGCCTGGTTACTACTTAGTGAGTCAGTTTCAATACTTGTTAGCTTAAATTATAAGGTAAATCAAATACACCTAGTAATTTCATGAAATTCTTGGTATTTATTTATAACTAGGAATGAAAATTTAAACAACTGTTTAATATCACCACATACATATGTGTATTGCATTAGAGCTGACAATTGTTTCGACACACTGTGTCTTCTTCTGGTGTCGAAACAACTGGATTTTTGAATAAAAAATAATTATCGATTTTTTCGCTTTATTTTAAAACTTTATTATAAATATAATATTGATAATCGATGCGAAAAACTTTCTAAAAGTTTTTTACAATTAACTATAAGTAAATTAAAATTTTTAAAATTTAAAAAAAATCCCGTGACTACGAAACCGTCACGATTGGCTGCCATGTCATTATGTTAAAATGTTTTCACGTACATACTGTCAACAGCTTCTACCTGTGTATACACTGTCAATATTATTGAAGTTTAGTGCAAAAAGAAATTGTTAGTTGTTATTACATTAAAATACTTACATAGAAATGATCTTCACAACAGAAAAAAATTTGATGTTGTTTTACGATTAATACGTCGTGCTGCTTGGAACTATTGATTTCGACGTTTACCATCTTGTGGCACATTTGAATACATTTTTTTGGGAGTTGTTTTTGTAGTATTCGTACAAAATGTTACGAAACATGCACAATAACTTTTTAAATTAGACATTGTCAATAAATTTATCAATACACTGATGATAATAACAAGAATAAATTGATTGAAAACAAAAACACTCGTATCAGCTATCTGTGATGTTGAGGAGAAATAAACATTGTGACGTCACACGCGCTCGGTTTTTTTTTTCGGGAATTGTCGACGCGTCATCGTAACTAAGATTAAAAATTTATTTTTTTGATTTGATATAACTTTTTAATTATAAAGAAAAAAAAAATAGTTTTGTTATAAAACTTATATATGATCTTTCAATTTATGACAACATTTTTTTTTCAAAATACCAATTGTCAGTTCTAATACAATAAACATATGTGGTGATCTTAAACAGTTGTTTTAATTTTCGTTCCTAGTTATTTAGATCCCTATTGTGGTGCGAGGTTTATCATCAGAATCTTTTCTGTCGCCTTTGTTATCTTCTGGCTGTAGTGTTTTAGTCGATTCAAAGCTTCTTGAAAGAACTGTATTCTGTTTGTCCTAAATACTATACGTAACCATGAAAGAAGTATATATAGAATGAATAACAATCTGTTTATTAGAACCTTGTTGCACGATGTTTAGCAGATCTTGTAGCTTTATCTCAGCGCCTGTGTCTGTTACATGATATGATTCTGATTTTGGAAAATATCTGGTGTACGCTCTCTGCAGCAACGAGTAACTAGATTAGGGTTATATGAATGCATTTTGAAATTATTTTGTATTGGCTGCGAAATAATTTTGCATTAGTTTCCATTGGGGGGTTTGGCCGTATCACGGCGCGTCAGTCGGGCTAGGATCGGCAAACAAGAGAACAAAATTTACTGGTACTTATCGAAGTAGTTACGGAATACGATGGTAGGATACAACGAACCATATAAGGGATTAGATGGGTAAGATAGAATATTAAAGGGATTGTTGTTATTATTTCTCTAGTGTAGCTCTAAAATAATATAAAAATGTTTTTAATACATATATGTCTGTTCCACATAAAACCACACAATGTTGTGTGCTTTAATTTCTCTTAATAAAACTTTGTGATATTAATGGCACTTCTCCCAAAATATTTTAAAAAAATGGCTTTGACGGCAATTAATGTATTTAATTAATTAATTTGCAAAAAGCGACACTTTTCCAGAGATAAAAATAAGTTAGAAAATTATAGACTAATAGCTGTGGTTAGTGTTTTTTTGCAATATTTTTAAGAAAATGTTAAATAAGATTTTTTTTAAAAACTATATTTATTCAAGTGTCACGTAGGTAAATGGAATTAAATAGTAACAATGCTGTTTGATCTAATTAAGGCCTTTGACTTCTGAACAAAATGCAATGTGTGGCGGTTTAGACGAAAACTTAGAATGTGTGAAGAATCTTTTACGACCAACCATTCGCTTCTTGAAAAGTATAATATAGTGAAAAAGAAACAAAGATTCTAGTTTTTGTTTGACACTTTTTGTTTTGATCTAGATATTACTATACAAACCTTTGATAATATATAAATTAACTCTTTTAAAAGTGCATAAGCAACTTTTGCCGGCAGCACTTGATTCATTTGAGTAGCAGACATCAATTCTCTTAATTACTATTTTATGTTGTTTAGTCCTGCCACATGGCCATTGTTTCGCCCACAATGGTAACTTTATAGAACCGGAAAGTCAATTTGATGAATTGATCCTCTTTGTTTGATGCCGCTGTCCATTTATTTGTGGAATCTCACTTAAAATATCTCAATTTGCCTTGAAAGGCACTAACTTCAGTGTTTAGACAATTACAAATTGGTGTTAAGGGTTCTTCACATATTTTATTTTTATCCCAAGTAAACCACCGGAACATTGCCTAATATAATTAAAAAGTACTTTTCTACTAGTTAGTGTTCCAGACCAAAATTGAAAAAAAGACCACTCTTGGAATCACTTCTGTGTCTGTCACAGCTGATTTTCTTCGAAACTATTTGACATAGAAAGTCGAAATTTGTAACAAATATAAGAATTGATAGCCCAATCACAGCCATGTAGTTTTAGTTTAGAAAGTTAAATTTTGATTTAAGTGGTTAGTTTTAGGGGACAAAATCGGAAGTGAAAAAACAAGTTTTTTTCACGGACATTGAATGGGGTGTCAAATGAAAGCTTGTGACAACACAAGTTCAAAAATACGTATGATATAATACTCGCGCAACTTTTCTTTATATCATTTTAAAATAACCGGTCAAGTGCAATTTGAACTTGTGCAATTAGTGTTCCGTACGTTGATTGCTTTTAAAACAAAAAATTTTGTAACCGAGGTATAAAATGATCAGTGACTTCACAAAACACACCCCAAATGAGTTTTCAACAAAGTTTGTTTCCAATCTTTACTAAAAATTGATGACCTTGAAATTTTTGTTTTTTTTTTATATACCAGATAACTTATTAAAGGTAATGCACTCGTGATAATCTTTGTTCAATCTATACCCCGTGGACAATATTCCAGAATTTTTTCAAAATTTTTTGATAAGTACTTTTCGAGATTAGGCGGATGGACAGCGATTTTTCGCGATTTTTTAAAAATAATAGAAAGAAAAGTGCGCGCAAGTATTACATTATATATATTTTTTACTCGTGTTTTCACAAGCTTTCATTTGACACCACACTCGATTACCTAGTAAAAAATTTGCTCTTTCACGTCCGATTTCACCCCCCAAAACTAACTCCTTAAGTCAAAATTTAACTTTCAAAACTACATTGCTCTGATGAGGCCATCAATTCGTATATTATTACCAAATTTCAACTTTTTATGACAAATAGTTTCGGAGAAAATCGGGTGTGACAGACAGAGGGACAGACAGACACCGAAGTCATCTTATAAGTGTTCCGTACGGAACACTAAAAATTGTCAAAAATCGCTGTCCCTCTACTCTATTGCTAAGAACACGAATCAAAAAATTTTGGAATATTCTGCATAAGGTATAGATTGAACAGAAATTATTACGAGTGCACTATATATCTATCTATAATCGGGAACATAGGCCTCCCTTCCTTTTTCCATCCTTCTCGATTCTGCGCTTTTCTGATCCATCCTAAACCAGCCGTTCTTTTCAGGTCGTCTTTCCATCTTTTTTGGGGCATTCCTCTGGATCTTTGTGCCAACTATGGCCTTTATTCTTGAATTCTATTATTCCATCTTTACCTGTTCTCTTACGTGTGTCACTTTGGTCTTTTGTCTTATACCTTCATTTCCGATTCTGTCTTGTAATCATATATTTAGCATCTGGCGTTCAATTGCTCTCTGTGTTTTACTTAGTTGGTCAATCATCTTTCTAGTCAATAGCCATGTCTCGGCTGCGTAGGTGAGAACCGGTAGAATAATCGAATACCATCTTTCTTAGTTTCAGAGGAATTCTTTTGTTGGTTAGTATTTTCCTTTGTTTGCCAAATGCTGCCCATGCCGGTCCGATTCTTCTCTGTACTTCTGCTGTTTGATTTGCTTTTTCACACTTTATTTCTTGCCCTAGGTAGATGTATTCATCTACGTATTCAAGTGTTCTGCCATCTATTTTCAAGCCTCGTGGACTGTCTTCATTTGTCATAGCCTTTATCTTATCTTTATTCAGCAGTAGTCCTACCCTCTTTGATTTGTTTTGTAGGTTAGCAATCATTTCCTGTATCTCTTAAAAATTATCTGATATTAGCACTACATCATCAGCATAAGGCCGATGATTTAACCTTTGTCCATTTATACTGATCCCTCTTTTTTCCCATTCGAGTTCATTAAAAACTTCTTCTAATGCTCCTATAAATAGTTTTGGGCTCATGGAATCTCTCTGTTTTACTCCGCATTTGATAGGTATTGGATTTGTTTTATTATCCGTTTTCAATCATTCCACATCATTTGAGCCTTGTTGTAAATTGTTCTCATGGGCTGAGTATACTTATAGTCTATTCTGTTGTTATGCAAGGCTTTTTTGACGGCCCAGCTCCCGATACTATCAAAAGCCTTTTGATAATCTATAAATACCAGGTACAACTTTAAGTTACATTCTGTTGCCTTCTCTATTAAACTTCTGAGATTTAAGAGATGATCACAAGTACTAAAACTCTTCCTGAAGCCAGCCTGTTCTACCAATTAGTTTAATTCCAGCTTGTTTTCCTATCTATTAATTATTATTTAGGTAAACAATTTGTATATTTGTGAACGTAATGATATTGGACGGTAATTGTCTAACTTAGTCTTATCACCCTTTTTAAAAAGTAAAATTGTTCAAATTTTGTTCCAATTTTCTGGTATCTTTTTTTTTTCTAGACATCTATAGAATAAGAGCTTCAGCACCTGTACCACCAAATCTCCTCTTTCTTTTATTAATTCTGTTAATATTCAGTCAGGTCCTGGTCACAGTAAACATACTACAGTAGCGAAACTGAGCTCCAATTTGGTGACGAGATTTTGACGACGCGTGCGTCGACGGGTCCTTTTTCAAAATGGCCGCTCAGTGTTTACATCCGATCTCGGAATGTGTCTTTGGAAATGTATTGTCCATCGTTTTTTGATGCGACTGCATTTTATATGAATATAAAGACAGAAGGAAGAGAGAGTTTATAGAAGGAGAGAATTAAAAACGTTTGTAAGTGAAGAGAATCGAAAAGGTTGAGAAACAATTTATATAATTATGGGGAAAGGAGGTTATTGTGCCGTTGAAAATTGCAAAAATAATTCAAACTGTACGCGGGGCGTTAGTTTTTTCTTCTTCCCCAAAGATGTGTTGGTTTTTAGAAAGATTTATTTTTGTGTAAACTAGTATTCAATTATTTAAAACTATTTATATTTGTGTAAATTATAAATAAAATATATTTTTTTCTAAAAGGTGTATTCTCAAGAGGCTTCTAGTTTTCAATAACTTCATCTGTATTAATTGTTTGACACACCTTTTCTAATAATAAAACCTGATAAATTTAACACTATTTAATTGTAAGTACAATTAATACTCTGAAAGTGACTTTTTTTTTCTATTTTTCTCTATAAATTACATTGCTCCTTTTTCATTCCAATCTTTCAAAAGTTTCTGTGAATATATTGTAAGGAATACAGAACCTGTAACAACATATTTATTATTTTCAAATTTTGGACAGTATATTTCATTTTGTTATAAGCTGGGTTTGAAAGTTTAAATATTAAGTGTCGTGTTGAGATCACAAAACCACTGGGGAATGGGATTATTGAAATAACTGATATAAATCGATATGCTATTAAAATAAGAAAAATTTTAATGTGATTCCAAAGAAATTTTTGTAATATGATTTTGTCAGACGATGTGTGCCAGAGGGTAAAATATTCTCAAAATAAGTTCATTAAATGGACAGTACACTTAAATGAAGTCCATTTTGATGGTAATTATGGTTACTATTAAAATTTTGAAGTTTATTAATATTCATCCTATAAAGAACTTATTTCTATTGTTGTATACCTATACTATAAATTAAATATAGTTATTTTCTTTTTAAACTGTAATTGACAATACTCAGTCTATATGAGTCAATCATTTCTCCTAATGAAGCTAATATGGTTAGCGAAACGCGCGTCGAGCGCAAAAATAAAGTGTTTGGTGTAGTGGTGATATATACTGAGTAGTGTTATTGTGCCAAAGATTCCACATTCCCAACATAGTTGTAATTGACTAAGTATTGTATGTAAATATAATTAGGAAATTACTGTATTGACTCTTTGATCTAAATATTAATTCATTGTAAATAAAAGTAAGCCTTAATTACGTTATCAAAAAGCAATACGGATAATAGAACACAAAAAGGTATAGAACCTCTAAGAATCATTCACATAGAAAATAGAGGTCTATACATATACATTCATAATTCATTAATATTATATTAACCTTTCACGAAGTTACACAATATAGTTTTGTAGTTTAAGAAAAAATAAGTACCAAAGAAGTAGATACAGTGTTTTTTAATTAACAAGAGATCTATCACACCAAACAACACAACACTGTTTAGAAAAAAATGCTCTTATTTTAGATGTTGACATCTTAGTAAAGACAATATGTCTTTATTTCCCGGTACAAGAAAAATAGCATTAGGTATTACGTATGTTAAAATTAAATTAATTTAGTCCTTAAAAAACATCTTTAATCACAAATTTACTTGAAAAATGATGTAAATAAAACTTTAACCTCAAACAGTGACGTTTAACTTTGATAGACTTTTGAATTTTTTGGATAAGGTTATTAAAAACTGAAGTTGAATATGAAGAATTCCATCAAATACCTTCCTATTAAGTTTTTCACCTGTACTCATTTCTTTTCTAACAAAGTGCTCCATTCTTTTTGTTTGTTTTTTTATATTACTCATGCTGCATTAACTTTTATATTACTCATGCTGTATTAAATAACAAATCAAAAATTTTCAAAACATTTCTATATCTATGATTTTGAATGATAAAACTTTGCACAACTTTAATTGTGTTTCAAATCTCACGCTGGTCCACTTTTAACATGGCGGATTGCCACGTGATCTTCTGAAAACGAATCTGTTTTCTTACGAGGTTATGCTTAAGTTTCGCTACTGTATAGTGTGTTTACTGTGTCCTGGTGTTTCATCGTTTTTCATAGTTTTTAGTGTTGTTAATATTTCTACACCTGTTATCTCTAGTATTTCTTCTGAGTTAACATTGAATATTCTTCTGTTTCTACGTTCTTTGAGATCATTTGGTGGGCAGTTTTTTTGTTCATACAAGTTCTGATAGTATGTTTGAATCATGTGTGTTATTTTCTCTCGATCTTTTACATCTTCTCCATTTTCATCCCTTAAGTTGTGTATGGCAGTCTTTTCTAGACTTTGTCGGAGTGCTTTCATGTTTTTGTTCTGTTCTACAACTTTTTTCTATCTTTGTCTCTATTGTCTTTTGTCTTCTTTAATGGACTTTTTAAGGATTTTGTTAGTTTCTATAAACTGAATAGTATTCCTCTTTCTCTGGGGGCGGGTCTTTCTTCAGACAGTTCTTCCGTTTTTATGCTCCATATTTTTGTTTTGTTGCTTTACTTTCTAGCTATTTGCTCTCCTGTTTTCACCAAGATATTCGTCAATGTTTCATTAATTTCATTTATGTTTTTGTTATCAAGGTTTTAGTTAATTCTTTTCTTATTTCATTTTGGTATTCCGCTTTTGTTACTTTTATGATGTGTGTATCAATTTTTGGTTTCTTTCTCGTTATGATTTTTTTTTCTTTCATGCGTTCGTTTATTTCTATTCCTTCTCGGACTATTCTGTGTTCAGTTCCTGTGTTTATCCTATTTATAACTGTTACATCCTTTACTGTATTTTTTTCTGATGATAATATGTAGTCTATTTCGTTTTTTAACACTCGGTTTGGACTTACCCATGTCCATTTTCTATGTGATTTTTTGTAGTTAGTAGTGCACTACTTCTGATATTTTATCTATAATATATATAAAATGCAACGTCTCTCTGTCTGTCTGTCTGTCCGTTAGTGCGCTTATCACTGGAGAACCACTTATCCGATTTACGTACTTTTTTTTTAAAAACATACATATGTTCTCTGGCCAGGTTATAGGCTATATTTTATTACTACAGGTAGCATAAGGAATGAGCAGTGACGTAAAATAGTGAGTGAAGTCGGAAAAAAGTTTGCCGCTAGCGCGTTCCTTTGCAATACACAGCCTAAACCATTAATTATGGAACAATATTATGTAGCAGAGAATATCTATAATCTATAATCTACAATATATATAAAATGCAATGTCTCTCTGTCTGTCTGTCTGTCCATTAGTGCGTTTATTACGCGAGAACCACTTATCCGTGGTGATTTACGTGTCTTTTTTTAAATTCGTACATATATTCTTTGGCCAGGTTATATAATAATAATAATAATCTATATCTATAATATATATAAAATGCAACGTTTCTCTGTCTGTCTGTCCGTTAGTGCGCTTATCCCTCGAGAACCACTTATCCGATTTACGTGATTTATTAAATTCATACATATGTTCTCTGACCAGGTTATAGATATATATTTTATTACATCTATAATATATATAAAATGCAACGTATCTCTGTCTGTCTGTCTGCCTGCCCGTTAGTGCGCTTATCACTCGAGAACCACTCATCCGATTTTCGTACTTTTTTTTAAAAACATACATATGTTCTCCGGCCAGGTTATAGGCTATATTTTATTACGATAGGTAGCATAAGGAATGAGCAGTGACGATAATAGTGAATGAAGTCGGAAAAAAGTTTGCCGCTAGCGCGTTCTCTTGCAATACACTGCCTAAACCACTAAATATGGAACAATATCATGTAGCAAAGGATATCTATATTATATATAAAATGCAACGTCTCTCTGTCTGTTTGTCCGTTTGTGCGCTTATCACTGGAGAACCACTTATCAGATTTACGTGCTTTTTTTTTTTTAACATACGTATGTTCTCTGGCCAGGTTATAGGATATATTTGATTACGTTAGGTGACATAAGGAATAAGCAGTGACGATAATAGAGAATCAAGTAGAAGAAAAGCTTGCCGCTAACGCATTCTCTTGCAATACACTGCCTAAAGCATTAAATATGGAACAATATCAGGTAGCAAAGAATATCATATATTTAAAATGCAACGTCTCTCTGTCTGTCTGTCCGTTAATGCGCTTATCACTCGAGAACCACTTATCCGATTTACGTGTTTTTATAAATTTATACATATGTTCTATATAATTCGATATAAGCCTAGATAATGGGAGATAAGGTGAGATAATGGGAGATAAGGAGAAATAATAGGAGATAAGTCCAGATAATCCTCGATAATGGGAGAGAAGGTGAGTTATGGGAGATAAGTATAAATAATGGGAGATAAGGAGAAATAATGGGAGATAAGCAGAGACAAGTCTAGATAATGGGAATTATGGTGAGATAATGGGAGATAAGGAGAGATAAGGAGAAATAATGGGAGATAGGGAGAAATAATTGGAGATGAACAGAAATAAGCCTAGATAATGGAAATTATGTAGAGATAATGGGAGATAAGGAGAAATATTGGGAGATAAGGGGAAATAATGGGAGATATTTTATTACGAGCGGAGCCGCGGGCCCGGCTAGTCTGGTATATAAAAATAACCTTTACATTTTGTGATGCGTTTCGTATTTATATACAAGTGCCCATCCTGTTTAATAAAAAATGTTATTCACTGTGTAGATAAAAGTATAAACATACATGCACAGCAAGGATCTAAGATAATTAATGTGGGAGATTTTAGCATACATTTTTTGGAATGTGTTAATAATAGTCTACCCACCTTTTTGAATAGCATTGGGTTAATACAAATGATAAAAGATACTAATTCTATTAGAGACAGGACCTTGATAGACAGTGTGTTTTGCAACTTTCCTAATGATATAAAAGTTCACGTTGTAGAAAGTTTTTTTTGCCATCACAAGCAAGTTTGTGTCCGAATCTTAGATATTGATTTTTGAAAACTCATTTGGGGTGTGTCACTGATCATTTTCAACCTCCGTAACAAAAAATGTTTAGTTTAAAAGCAACCACGGTACGGAACACTAATTGTGCAAGTCCTATTTGAACTTGGCCGTTTTTCTCCTTTACGCACTAGTCACGTTAGATTAAAAAAAGCAAATAGTTTATTTAAATTCCTAAACAGGTATAAATATATATGCGGATTTTTTTCTAAAAAAACATGTTAAATTCGGAAGAATGATAAAAAGTGCTTTATTCAAAGTATGCTCCATCGCTTGTTATACATTTTTCCCATCTTTGGGGCAATTTGTGAATACCACGCTAGTAAAAATCTTCACCCTTTGTTGCGAACCATTCATCGAGCCATTTTTTTCACATCTTTGTACGAACCAAAGCGATGCTCAGCAAGTGCATGACCCATTGATGCAAACAAGTGGTAATCGGAAGAAGCCTAGTCTGGTGAGTAAGCCGCATGGGGTAGAACTTCCCAGCTGAGTGCTTCCAACGTATCGCGAACTGGTTTTGCCGTATGGGATGGAGCATTGTCATGAAGAAAAATGACTTTGTGTTGCCTCCTTTGGTATTCTGGCCTTTTGTCAAGAAGTGAACGGTTCAAATCGGTCAATTGTTGTTGGTAACGTTTAGTATTAACCCCAGGTTTTAACAGCTCATAATAGACCACGCCCCTCTGGTCCCACCAAACATAGAGCATCGTCTTTCTGCCAAAGCGATTCGGTCTTGCGATCGATGTGGATGGTGCGCCTGGGTCTACCCATGATTTTTTGCGCTTGGGATTCTCAAAATAAATCCACTTTTCATCCCCTGTAACTATACGATGCAAAAACGACTTTTTTTGTACCGAGCGAGCAAAATGTCACACGTATTTTTGGGCTTCTGAATCTTTCTCATCTCTCGTAGCTGATTAGAAACAGCTTGCTGACTAACGCCCAATTGCTCGGCGAGTTGTTTTTGTGTTTGCGAATCATCTTCGTCCAACAATGCTTGCAATTCCACATTTCGTGTTTTTTTTGGCGGTTTTCCACGTTCCTTGTCTGCAACATCGATGTCACCACTTTTGAAACCACAAAACCATCGTTCACACGTATCTTGGGATGGAGCATGTTCACCATAAGCTTTTCGAAGTAATCGGTATAATTCAACAGCAGTTTTCTTCAAACGAAAACAAAAGATATAATGCGGTCCGCGAATGCTCTTTGTTCGGTATAAATTTCGAGATATTGAACACAACACAACACTATGCACACACACACATTAATGCAATGTTTCCTACCAACGTACAAAAATAAAGAGCTAAATGAACAAGACATCTTTAACCGAGATCTATGCCGTGCAATGATGACATCAAACATTCCGTATTCAAAACTTTACTTCCTTCCTCCAGAAGTATTGCATATTTAATATCCCAGGTGAAACAACAATACGGAGAAACGACGTAAGCTCCTTGTATTCACAGGTAATTGAGGAAATTAAAGGTAAAATTCGCAACATTTTTACATATGTATTGATGAAAACCACAGATTCAAGAGGACGGTATATTGCGCATTTATTGATTGGAGTTCTTAGCGACGATATTTTGCCAAAATCTTATCTGATTGCTTCTAAACAGTTAGAAAAAACAAATGTATTGACAGTGGCCAGATTTGTTCAAGAGGAACTATCGAAGTTTTTTTCTTTCTACGCCTGTTCCAGGAGATAATTTTTTGCTTATTTTGTCAGATGCAGCACCGTACATGATAAAGTCCTGGCAAAATTTGAAAATTTTTTATCCAAACTTAATACATGTAACATGTCTTGCTTATGCTTTAAATAGGGTTGCTAAGGAAATTAGGAATCATTTTCCGCTTGTGAATAGCTAACATGAAGAAAATCTTCCTTAAAGCGCCTTTAAGGATTCAGTTCTACAAAGAAAAACTACCAAACACTCCTCTTTCACCTCAGCCTGTTATTACAAGATGGGGCACTTGGTTGGAAGCCACATTTTTTTATTGCGACAACTTCTGTCAACTAGATGGTCTAATTGCAGAATTATCAGACGAATTTCTCAATTCCTTACACGACTTAAACGATTATTCAAAAACACGGAGATAAAACAACAACTATCCTTTCTTAAAACAAATTATAGCTTTGTTTCTAAAACCATAACTCAAATGGAGGAATCTAATTTGCCATTAACCCGAAGTGTTCAACTAATAAAACAATGTGAGGTCACTTTTGAAAATGTCGCAGGTAAAAACTGGGAGCAAAATTTTTCAAAAATTTCGGAATGTTATGGAAAAAAATAGTGGGTTTCAATTTGTCAGCCAAGTAGCTAATGTTTTAAAGGGGGGATTTTACTGATTCCATTGATTTAGATCCTATGCTTTTAAATAATTTTAAAAACGCCCCTATTACATCAGTCGATGTGGAAAGGAGTTTCTCAATTTATAAATTTTTATACAAACGATAGAAGACAAAACTTTTTAATGGAGAATTTTGAGAAACATTTAGTAGTTTATTGTTTTTATAACTAACGGCGACCCTGTCTTTTGCAATATTTGCATATTTCCGCTTACTTAGTTGCATCGCCCCGTATGTAGCAAATTTAAAATGTATGTTTTATTATGCTGTTTACTACGTATATAAATTTTTATAATATGTACCTACATTATTATTATTATTATATGTTCATCTTTAAGTAAAGTAATAAAATACATTATTATTCATATTTATTTTTTACTTTGTATAATATTATATTTAGATTTAGTTCATTCGCCCTGTATGTTGAAAATTTAAAATGGGTTTTTTATTGCTACATTTGTATAGTACTCGTATCATGTAATGTGAAACAATAAATTTACATTTTTCAAGTCTATTTCGATTTTTTTTACTGCATATTTACAATATGTATGTGCATATTTTGAGAAAATTATTTGCATATTTAAGCGCATATTTTAAAGTTTTTCACTTGCATATTTGGGTTTTCTTAGTAATAATATAGGAATTGATAGCCTCATCAGAGCCATGTAGTTTTGAAAGTCAAATTTTGACTTAAGGGATTAATTTTGGGGGTGAAATCCAAAGTGAAAAAAAAATTTTTAGTAAGTCATCGAGTGTGATGTCAAATTAAAGCTTGTGAAAACACGAGTAAAAGATATATATGTAATGTAATACTTGCGACCACTTTTCTTTGTATTATTTTCAAAAAATCGCGAAAAAATCGCTGTCCCCCCACCTTATCTCGAAAAGTACTGTTCAAACAATTTTGAAAAAATTCTAGAATATTCTCCATGGGGTGTAGATTGAACGAAAATTACCACGAGTGCATTACCTTTAATAATTTATCTGGTATATAAAAAAACAAAAATTTCAAGGTCATCAGTTTTCAGTAAAGATTGGACACAAACTTTGTTGAAAACTCATTTGGGGTGTGTTTTGTGAAGTCAGTGATTATTTTATACCACCGTAACAACATTTTTTATTTTAAAGGCTATCAACGTACGGAATACTAATTGTGCAAGTTCAACTTGCACTTGACCGGTTTTATTTAATTTAGCAGTGGCACATATTTTATTTTAAACAGCATTTTGCTACGTAACTTAGTTAAAGGTAGTGTGCGTGTTTTTTGTTAAAAATGAACACTAAAACCTAATATTTTAAAGTTTTTGTGATAAATGTGGATTCAGAACATTTACGCATGGCCGAAATAACGCCACAACCTTAATGATTATACAGTTCACATTATTTATTAAAATTTATTTTATTCAATTTAATAGTTTTCTGGCAACAAGAAGACACGACAGAGAATTATTGTATAGCTGTGTAATGATATTACCAATGTAATTAAAACCAGTAAAATAAAGTGGGCTGTACATGCGTAAGCTATTTTTAGTGTTCCGTGCGGAACACTTATAAGATCACTTCGGTGTCTGTCTGTCCGTCTGCCACACCCGATTTTCTCCGAAATTATTTGACATAGAAAGTTGAAATTTGTCGCTAATATAGGAATTGATGGTCTCACCAGAGCCGTGTTGTTTTGAAAGTTTAATTTTGTGAAAAAAAAAATTTTCCCTGGTTAACGAAAACTCATTTGGGGTGCGTTATGTGAAGTCATTCGACTTACATTTATTGCACCATCATTTTATTACATGGATAGTCAATTTACTTGTCTATAAATAAGTATAATAATTTTTCCTTTACACATTTTGACAATATTACTAAAACGATATGCTTTTGAAAGAAAAACAAGTATATTAAGTGACAGGATAATTGAAAATTAGTAAAACTGAGACAAAAACTCAACCGTAAGATATTACTTTCCAAATAAATCTTATACTTTCCACTTTCAAATTCTTTGAATTTCAATATTTGCAAATATTCTTACAATACATGCACGTCGATAACGACTGAATTCTGAATGGGAGTTCGAACGGGATAAAAAAAACAAAGCCATAAGAAATGATACTATACGACGTCAGATTTATCTAATTTTACATGCACGTCGATAACGACTAAATTCTGAATGAGAGTTCGAATGGGATAAAAAAAAAAACAAAGCCATAAGAAATGATACTATACGACGTCACATTTATCTAATTTTAGGTTGAAAATGATGATATACTCCTGCACAAGTATCTTTTTGACTTTTGGCCAGGTTTGTAGTCTAAATACGCTTACAGCACACAGTGGGAAATAAATGGAAAAACCCTAAATTTCAAAACACCTTTTAAAATTATTATTGTTAATTTTTATTGTAGTTTACATCCCAAATTTTCTAATCTTGACAAGCTTTTGTCCGATAGCGTTCACAGAAGAATAAAACTGGCCCCCAAAGTTGCCCGAAGCAGAGATCACTGTTTACACATAATTTTTGTAACGAAATGTTTCTTAGAAATAGGGAACTTTAGATTGCTTATAATGTTTTTCAATGGTTTTTATTCTTCAAGAAACTCCTCAAAATTAAGCAATCATGCAACGAACGTGAGTACATACCATATATATTACCGATTTTGACCTCCATGAAAGTGAAAGTATGGTGATAGTTTTTGTTTTCCTTGAGTTTTGAAGATTAGCTCCATTTGCCTTCAAAGAACCTCTTGTTTGCTCAGATAGTAGGTACTATGAGGTTCGATTTCTCGCAAAGTACTCCACCGAATATCACCGAATGTGATTTCAGTTGATAGTTCAGTAAATAGGGGACAAAAGTGGTCATTTTAGGAAAAAGTATTTTCTGAACTGTCCTTTATGCTTTTTAGGGTGTTGAATCCGAATTTCAACTTTGCTATCTTGTAAATGTTGTGTGTTTTGAGTAAAGTGCAAAAAATCGTGTAAAAAAAAGCTTTTTTTCAATTCTTTACTTATAACTTAAAAATTACACACTATTCTATAAAAGCACCCTCATACAAAAATAACTACTACAGATAACATATATACATAAATTTCCAACAGATTATGTTCTATGGGTTTTTTGTCAGATGAACGGTTTAGCCACACACCCTCATTTCTTGCTCCGAGCTCTATTTTCACGATATCCTTATTTAAAACAATTTAATTAGTTGATATTTAGCAAAATTATTAACCTACATTTGTGACCAGAAAATAGTGCTCCGAGAGAGAAACGGGGAGCGCTCTAGGGGCATGACAAAAAAAACCTATAGAATATAATTTATAGAAATTTAATATATCTTTGATTGTGTTAACCGACATTTGTTGGAAATTCATAATAAAATTATATAAAAACAACACTGTTTTAAATATCCAATATATATATATATATATATATATATATATATATATATATATATATATATATATATATATATATATATATATATATATATATTGTAACATTAATTTTTTCTTAGATTTTAAGACCATGTAATGTTACTGATTTTTCACTTTAAATTGTACTTCTTTTCATTTTTGTATCGAACGGTATATTAATCAGAAATTGCTAGCCGCTCGGTATATTAGTGTGCTGTGCGGGTTTGCGACCGAATCTCTCGATACGCCGGGATTGGTCAAATATTTGTATCCGCAGTTTTGGTTCCGGCGTAGCCATATTACCGAGAGAGTGCCCACGGCTTATTTAAGAGTCCGGTGGACAGGAAGAGGGGCTTATTTCCACCGAGCCGCCAAGTAGGCTTATTTCCACCGAGCCGCCAAGTAGGTTATTTCGACCGAGCCGCCAAGTAGGCTAATTTCCATCGAGCCGCAGCCAGGCTTACTTCGACCGAGCCGCAGTAGAGGCTCATAGCAACAATTATGAGAGCCAAGTAAAGCACGAGTTTTTTTTTTAACGTAAAGCCGTAGTGGGCTCTAAGTGTTTCCTACAAAGTGTAAAATCGGTTTTGTGTTCCATCGAAGGCCTAGAAGCCCAAATAAAAACCGTAAGTTACCAGAACATTCATCAATAGACCTATTCCCGAAGTAAGTGTCTTAATAGCAATTTGAACTGACAAAAGGTGAAGTGAAAATCACGATTCTTCGCTTTCGGGGGTAGTCAGGTTTTAGAATTTAAATGTCTGATTTAGGGACTCTAATAATAATAACTACCTGTTAGGCTAGAATTTTTTGTAATCCTTAAAACCGCAGAGGTTAGAACTTTTATTTTAAAATCATGAATAAATTTTCTTTTTATTGATTAAAGCTAGTGTCTCACTGAATACCTATCTTACTTTTCAGGATAATGACGGCTGTACCAAACTGTTTTTTTATTTAACAACTGTACACCCTTTCAGTATTTTTTCATTTTTTTTAGCTGAAGTTAGATCCTTTCTATTTTAAAATGAATGGTGCCCAAAAGTCGTACAGCTGAGGTTTTTTAAAAAGTAAAAAAAATAATTCCAAAAAGACGTACAAAAAATTATCTCTTACCCATATCTCTCTACCAAGGAAAACTGAGCTAGTGTGTGTTTCATTTCTTTAGTTCTTTTAAAATAAGGATCCACTCAATTCATTATCAGAAATTAAAAAGAGGTTGCAAGAAAATTGCGCCCAAGCGTGGGAAAAACAACTTTTCACAGGGTACAAAAGTGCGGGCAAGTTACCACATTACAATATATATATATATATATATATATATATATATATATATATATATATGTATATACCAGGTGTACAAGTATGAAATGCGGATTTATTTTTAAAAAAAAAAACATATTAAAGTCGGAAGAATGGTAAAAAGTGCTTTATTCAAAGTATGCCCCATCGCTTGTTATATATTTTTTCTATCTTTCGGGCAATTTGTGAATACCACGCCAGTAAAAATCTTCCCCTTTTGCTACGAATCATTCATCGAGCCATTTTTTTTACATCTTCGTACGAACCAAAGCGCTGCTCAGCAAGTGCGTGACCCATCGATACCAACAAGTGGTAATCGGAAGGAGCCAAGTCTGGTGAGTAAGCCGCATGGGGTAGAACTTCCCAGCTGAGTGCCTCCAACGTGTCGCAAACTGGTTTTGCCGTATGTGATGGAGCATTGTCATGAAGAAAAATGATTTTGTATTGCCTCTTTCGGTATTCTGGCCTTTTTTCAAGCAGCGAACTGTTCAAATCGGTCAATTGTTGTTGATAACGTTTAGTATTAACCGTTTCTCCAGGTTTTAATAGCTCATAATAGACCACGCCCCTCTGGTCCCACCAAATACAGAGCATCGCCTTTCTGCCAAAGCGATTCGGTGTTGCGGTCGATGTGGATGGTGCGCCTGGGTCTACCCATGAATTTTTGCCCTTGGGATTCTCAAAATAAATTCACTTTTCATCCCCTGTAACTACACGATGCAAAAAGACTTCCTTTTGTACCGAGCGAGCAAAATATCACACGTGTTTTTGCGCTTTTCCATTTGCCTGTCGTTCAACTCATGTGGTACCCATCTACCGGTCTTCTGAATCTTTCCCATCTCTCGTAGCCGATTGGAAACAGCTTGTTGACGCCCAATTGCTCGGCTAGTTGTTTTTGTGTTTGCGAATCATCTTCGTCCAACAATGCTTGCAATTCCACATTTTTGTATTTTTTTTGGCGGTTTTCCACGTTCCTTGTCTGCAACATCGAAGTCATCACTTTTGAAACGCCGAAACCATCGTTCACACGTATCTTTCGATGGAGCATGTTCACCATAAACTTCTCGAAGTAATCGGTATGATTCAACAGCAGTTTTCTTCAAATGAAAACAAAAAATTACTGCTATCCGCGAATGCTCTTTGTACGGTGAAAATTTCGACATATTAAACACAACACTATGCACACACTTTTCCAATTTATCACTCGTGCTCGTCTGGTACTTGTTGCTGGCACAACAAAATGGCGCAGTGTCAAATCTTTATAGCACAAACTGCATTGGTGCACCATCTGTTGTCTGAAATCCGCATTTCATACTTGGTATATATATATATATATATATATATATATATATATATATATATATATATATATACATATACATATATATATATATATATATATATATATATATATATATATATATATATATATATATATATATATATATATATGGGAAATCTAAAACATAGTGTTGTTTTAATATAATTTTAAATTTAATATAGTTTATTTCTATGAAGCGATGCTTTTCTCGAAAAGGGCTCAGTTTTCAAGTTATAAGCGAAACACTGAAAAAAATAGCTTTTTTTGGCCGTTGTTTGCATTTTACTCAAAACGCACAACATTGAACATTGTCACACTTAGAGTTTGGCATCCGAAAAAACATAAACAACAAATTGAGAAAAACGTTTTTAATTTTTTTCTGAAATAACCACACATCAATAGAAATCGCATTCGGTGATATTCGGTGGCGTTCTTTGCGGGAAATCGAATCTCATAGTACCTACTATCTGAGAAAACAAGAGGTTCTTTGGAGGCGAATAGAGTTAGTCTAACTCATTAATTTTGAAATTATTCTGAAAAAACCACGTTTTATAGGTAATAACATTGAATAAATTGGTACAGCACGCAGGCAGTTGGTCTTATTGACTTGAGAAGAAACCTGATATTCGATTCACCACGAAAAAATATATTGGAATTGGCACCACAAAAACAGTCACTGTGTAAAAAGTACTGAAGTACTTTAGGTGTTTTTTCATTTTTTTCGGGTGTTTTGCCCTACTATGTGACGTCATACTAGGCAATTTAAGGTATGACCAAATTCAAGTTTTAAGAATTTTTTTAGCATTTTGACCGGTCGCTAGGATGAAAGTTGAAAGCTGATTTGTTTATTAATTGTTAATAGCTGAACCCAGATATTAAATACGTCTGCCAAATACAGCCATGAGATGTCACTAATTACGATTTGATTTCATATCTTCTGTACTGTTTTCAATTTATAGTCAATAGAAAAACACAATAATACGAATTGCTTTTAATAAAGTTGCTAAAGGTGGTCTTCTTCATTTCCTATTTCAAGGTGTCGTTTTAAAAACCCTTGGAGGTAGGTCAGCAACGAAGTTTTAATATTACAAGACAGGATGCTTCATAATAGCGGTCAAGGTGACAAAATCCGTTTGATTTGTATCTATTGATTTGACATTCGAACTTATCAATAAGTTTCATTAATAATTTGACCTTAAAATTATAGTTTTTTTCTACCGGTTTTAATTATTATAAAAATAAAGCATTCAAATATTTATTTAAATTCATTCGTTTTTTATGTGGAATGCTTGAAATAATAAGCTTTAAATAATATTCATGGATATTTGTTGCAACCTGATATCATAATAATATCTCATAGTTTTAAAATATTTGTCAAATCATGTAAAGCTGTCGCAATCTACTTTGTTGTACTATTGTTTAATGGGAGAATTAAAGAATGTATTTGGAGAGAAAAAATAAAACTAAACGCAGAGTAGAAGTAGAGTGACGATGGCCTATTGCTCCCATATATGGAACTCTACTCTCAGACTTATGGTGTAGCCAAGGGCGGCCTTAGGGACATATGCTTCCCGCCCCTATGGATGTAGAAAATACGGCCTTTAGAAACGAACATTTTATTGAAAGTTTCAAATTATGTTTAAATTCTTAAAGTTCCATCTTCTTCTTCTTCTTCTTCTTTCTACGTTAGGACCATGTTCTGTGTTTACTTCAAAGGTTTCCCAGAAACAATTGCGATGATGAAGACCAGCTCTCATACCATCTTATTGGTGGTCTTCCAAGAGGTCGAGGTGTGTTTGGTCGCTTCTCTTTTGCATCCTTAGCCAACCGGTCATTTGGCATTCTGTCCACATGGTCTCTCCATTCTCTTCTCCTATTCCTTGCCCATCTCACCACATCCTGTATTTCGCACATTTTCCTTATTTCTTCACATCTTTTCCGGTCAAATAAGGTATGTCCTGTTATCGATCTAAATGTTCGCATTTCTGTTGTTCTTAGGAGTCGTTTTGTTATTGTGTTCTCCGCTCTGGTTTCTATCGCGTACGTCATGATCGGTTTTACGCATGTTTTGTATATTCTTACTTTGCTCCTGGTGCTCATATATTTGTTTTTCCAAATTATATCTCTTAAGTATCCTGATATTAATGATGTTTTTGTTGTTTGAGTTTTTACTTCCTCCTTAAGGTTCCTGGTACTTGTTGTGTTTGCCCCTAGATATCTGAAAAACTTGTTCTACACTCTGATCATAAATCGCGAGTTTGCATCTTTTCGGTTCTTTAGATATTGTAAGGGATTTTGTTTTCTTTACAGATATTTGCATATTAAACACTTTTGCTGTTTGTTGGAACTTATGTAGGAGTCTCTGTAAGTTATCTTCGTCTTCTGATATGATTACTGTATAGTCAACGTAGCATATTATTTTTATTTCTTTGTTTCCCAATCGATATCCTCTCCCAGTTTTCTTTACTTCGTTTATTATTTCATCCATTATGATGTTAAATAAGATTGGGCTTAGGCTATCTCCTTGTCTGATTCCGGTTGTCATAGGTATTTTATTGCTTAATTTATTTGCCACTCTTACATATGTGTGGTTGTTGATGTTCAACTCTTCGATAGTTTTTATTATATTCGGTTAAATTCCCCTTTTTTGTAGTAGGGTTATGACATAGTTAACCGTACCCTATCGAATGCCTGGGTAAGATCAATGAAACACTAAAGACTATCTTATTAAACTCTATGGCTTTTTCGGTAATTTGGCGGATTATAAATATGGCGTCTATAGTAGACCTGTTCTTTCTGAACCCTTGCTGTTCTTCACAGATTCCGGTTAACATTATTTCTTCTCCTAAAATTTTAGTGAACAGTTTTAGTACCGCACTCATTAAGCGCACTCGATAGTTTTTTGGATCTGTCCTTTCTCCTTTTTTGAAAATTGGTATTAAGATGCTTTCTGTCCATTCGGATGGTATAATCTTGGCTGTGAGTATGTTGTTAAAGAAAATCTGTAATTCTTCTAGTAATTTATCACCTCCATATTTGATCATTTCGTTTTTAATTTCGTCCATGCCCGGGGCTTTTCTGTTTTTTAGTTTCGCTGCCATGTGCTGTATTTGATTTAAGGAAATGGTCCTATTTGGTTCCATCTCTTTGTAAAAAATCATCCCCCTGTCGATTATCGATTTTTAAATTATATTTAAGTTTTTAAAAATCCACTATAGTTATAGAACTCTTTCTTGTGGAAAATCTCGCTTCCCCCCTGGTCATACATTGTTATAGAGTTCCACTGTAGGGGGGTAGGTGGGTCTTTTGGTAAAAAATTCCCCCCTCCCCTAGTTATCAACTTATAGTTTACTGTGTTGAGAGGGATCTAAGCTTCTAGAGTTCCAGCTCAAAAGAGCCTTTTTAGTGTTCTATACAGAACACTTATGGGATCACTTCGGTGTCCGTCCGTCTGCTTCTCTGTTACACCCGATTCTCTCTGAAACTATTTGACATAGAAAGTGAAATATGTCATAAATATAGAATTGCTGGCCCAATCAGAGCTGTGTAGTTTTGAAAGTTAAATTTTGACTTAAGGCGTTAGTTTGGAAGTGGGGTATCAAATAAAAGAATAAAAGTTTAAAAATGTATATGTTGTAATACTTGTGTAAATTTTTCTTTATATTATTTAAAATAAAAATTCTAAAATTCGCTGCCCCCACCCCTCTAAGAGTACTAAACAGAAAATTTCGAAAAAATTCTGGAATATTCTCTATAAGGACTAGATTAAATGAAAATCATCACGAGTGCTTTATCTTTGATAACACAGCCCCACAAAAAAAAAAGTGGGGTATACTTTTGATGCGATATATCAGATCCGTAGTAGTTTTGCCCGCTGATCACGAATCTGACGTCAGAATATCGCCATCACATCTCAATTTTTTTCTAACCTCAAAAAATAGGTAAAAATTAGTAAAAATTAAGAAAAATATACTCCTAAAAAATTGATTCAAGCTTTTTCATGAAACCAAAGAATATTCATCGGTTGGATTGAGCCATACAGTTCTGTTTTCTTTCTAACCTCAATAAATCAGACAGATATAGTGTCTCTCGAATGCAAAAACGAATTCAAATTAAAATTCAACCGATCCTTACCAAATTTGGTACACGGGGATTTTTTGGGTCGCTGATCACGAATCTGAGGTTGGATTTGCAAAATTCAAGATGGCAGATGTTTTCGCGCCATTTTGAACGCCTAGAAAATTCATCGGTCGATTTTTATTCTTCTACCTGCATCCAGGGCACCTCCACGTGGTGACGGTGGGCAACGGTGTTACTCCACTAGCCGGCAGAGTCCCTGGATAACGGCTTAGATGCCGTCATGGCAGGTAGAAGAAAGAGAATTACGATGCAGGGACTCGGAAACCCAGTATCGGCGGTTGGTCAGGGTGGGAAAGCGGGCCCGCAGCCGTCGTGATCTAGCGACCGTAGCTCTTCATGTGTGGGTGACTTGGCTCATGTAGAGTATAATGCTACAAGAAAACGGTCTCACGGTACAAGGAATTTTCATAAGTGCGATAAAAACAGTGATTCATTTTGTTATATTTGCTGTCAACACGTATTGAGTAAAATGGGGTCACCGATAACGGATAAGATTAAAACCTTATATAAGGATTGTTTTAACATTGAAATACAGCACCAGGATACAGATTAGGTTCCCCACATCATTTGCAGTTCTTGCAAAATAATGTTGTACATCAATAAGAAGGCGATTAAATATTCCAGACCAGCAATATGGAATAGACCATACAGTGCAAATGATTGCTACTTTTGTATGAATGTTGTATCTAGGCATAACCGAAAAAATAAAAGCACTATTACTTATAACGATGTTTCGACAGTAACAAGACCAACTAAACTAATTCCGCCTCCTGAACCACTTGATGCTGATGTTATGGAAACAAATGATTTCACCTTATCAGTTCATGCCGAAAACATTGAGACTGTCGAAAAAGATTAAAACACTGTTACTAATGAATGTTCTAGTGACAACCTATCATATACTAGTGACACAGATAAAGAATTTCTACCATACAACCGTAAACCAGAACCAATACTCGTATCACAGTCAGAACTTAGTGATCTAGTCAGAGATTTAGGCTTATCCAAAGATGGTTCAGAGCATCTTGCTTCCTTTTTAAAGAAAAGACATTTACTTAAGCCAGAAGCTACGATTTCTTATTATGGAAACAGAGACGAAGAATTTCGAAAATATTTCACAATGGACGAGGAATTGTCACTTTCATATTGTACCGATGTAAAAGGTCTAATGGATGAATTTCAAAATAACTCATACAATCCTGAAGAATGGAGACTGTTCATTGATTCTTTACGCTCCCATTCCGATTGCTCATTCCACAGTTATGGAAGAGCAATATGAAAAAATGAAGCAGCTTTTGATAAAAATAAAATATGCTGATCATAACTGGAAAATTTGTGGAGATCTGAAAATTGTAACAATATTGCTTGGCCAACAGTCAGGGTTTACACTTTATCCCTGTTATAAATGTCTGTGGAATAGCAGAGACAGGGAACGTCATTATAAGAAAAAAATTTGGCCAACAAGAGAATCGTTCACTCCTGGTGAAAATAATGTATTGTTTCCACCATTGGTAAATCCAGGAAAAGTTCTTATTCCCCCGCTTCACATTAAGCTTGGACTTATGAAGCAATTCACCAGAGCATTAGATACAAACGGCCCATGTTTCAAATATTTCCATAAAAAATTTCCGAAATTTTCTGAAGCTAAAATTAAGGCAGGCGTATTTGACGGGCCACAAATAAGAAAATTGTTTCAAGATTCATTATTTGTTACTAAAATGAATAAAGTTGAAAAAGCTGCTTGGCTTAGTTTTAAAGAAGTCGCAACAAACTTTTTGGAAATAATAAAAGTCCTAAGTACAAAGAAATAGTCGAGAAAATGGTAAAAAATTTTCAAACATTAGGTTGCTTAATGAATCTAAAATTACATTTCCTGGACTCCCACATCGATGATTTCCCAGATAATCTTGATGACTACAGTGAGGAGCAAGGGGAACGTTTTTCACCAAGATCTGAAAATCATAGAAAATCGGTATCAAGGACGATGGGATGACCATATGCTAGCGGACTATTGCTGGTCGCTAAAAAGAGAAACAAGTCCTCAAAAGCGTTTGGGCAGAAAGCCTTTGAATAGGTCATTCGCGAAAAAAGAACAAGATACAGCCAAAAAAAGGAAATTTAGGCGCGGGTCTAACCTTCGCAATTCTAGGGCTTAAGGGTCTACTATTTGAGAGTATATGGTTTTAAAAGTCCTGGTTTTTGAGTTTATTGGGTCTCATTTTTAAAGTTACAGGGTTATTGAGGTCTATTTTTTTGAGGTTACAGGGTGTGGGAGTCTAAGGTTTCAGGGTTTAGGGTTTAAGAGTATCAGAGAGAATTCCCCAACTGTATATCAAATTTGGTAGGAATCGGTTGGTTTTCAAAAATTTTGTCCGCCATCTTGGATCCGCCATTTTGAATTTTGCAAATCCGACCTCAGGTTCATGATCAGCAACCCAAAAAAACCCCGTGTACCAAATTTGGTAAGAATCGGTTGAATTTTAATTTGAATTCGTTTTTGCATTCGAGAAGCACTATATCTGTCTGATTTATTGAGGTTAGAAAGAAAACAGAACTGTATGGCTTAATCCAACCGATGAGTATTAGCTTAGCGTGTCCGAATACATATTAATACATCTTTGGATTCATGAAAAAGCTTGAATCAATGTTTTAGGAGTATATTTTTCTTAATTTTTACTAATTTTTACCTATTTTTTGAGGTTAGAAAAAAATTGAGATGTGATGGCGATATTCTGACGTCAGATTCGTGATCAGCGGGCAAAAATACTACGGATCTGATATATCGCATCAAAAGTATACCCCACTTTTTTTTTGTGGGGCTGTGTAATTTATCTGGTATATATAAAAAAAGGATTTTTTCGAGCTCATCAAGTGGGATGTCAAATCAAAGCTAAAAATTGCCACAAGTCGCTGTTACCTAATCCTATCTCTAACAGTAAATTTCGAAAAAATTCTGGAATATTCTCCATAAGGTGTAGATTAAATGAAAATTAGTACGAGTGCATTACCTATGTTAATGGAAAGTTTTTGGTTTGACACATAGATGTCTCCCTTTTTAAAAAATCCATATGATTTTTAGGAAGTATCATCCTTCACTCGATACGTGTCAAAATTTCATGACGTTTCGACGATTAGTTTACAAGTTATAGTGGTTTTAGTGACGCTACTTTTGATATTTTCAAAATAATCGAAAAAATCCAATTTCGTGTGTTGATTAAACACTGTTTTTTGATGGGAAGAAATACCGTTCAAATAGAGCAATGGCTCCATAAGTGTTACGGAAACTCTGCTCCTGGAAAATCACTCAACATTTACTGGTACGCTGAATTTAAACGCGGCCGTACAGTCACAAATGATGCTGAACGCTCTGGACGTCCAAATGCGGTGGTTACTCTGTAAAACATCAAAAAAATCCACAAAATTGTTTTGGATGACCGTAAAGTGAAATTGCATGAGATAGCTGACATCTTAAAGATATCAAAAGAACGTGTTGACCATATCTTGCATGAAGATTTGGGCATGAGAAAGCTCTGTTCGAAATGGGTACCGCGTTTGCTCACAGTGGACCAAAAACAACAACGTGTTGATGATTCTGAGAGCTGTGTGGACCTGTTTAAGCGCAATAAAAAGGATTTTTTCATGCGATATGTGACAATGTATGAAACATGGATCCACCACTGCACACCGGAATCAAATCGGCAGTCAGCTGAGTGGACAGCAGCCGGTGAAAGCCACCCGAAGCGACCAAAGACACAACAGTCGGCTGGGAAAGTGTAGGCCACTGTATTTTGGGATGCGCATGGAATAATTTTCATCGACTATGCTGAGAAAGCATCGTAAAGGAACGGCCCCAAATAAACAAGTCACAAGTCAATGGTTACGATGGCAAAATTGCATGAATTGAAGTTAGAATTGCTTCCTCATCTACCGTATTGTCCAGATTTGGCCCCCAGCGACTATTATCTATTCGTAGACCTTCGCAGGAAGGAGATTTGACTCCAACGAAGAACTTATCGTCGAAACTGAGACCTATCTTGAAGGCAAAGACAAATCTTTCTATAAGAATGGTATATAAATGTTAGGAAAGCATTGGACTGATTCTATCGCTCTTGAAGGAGATTATATTGATGAATAAAGTCGAATTTTGTAAAAAAAATGTGTTTTAAGTAGCTAGACCAAAAACTTTTCAGTCTACGCGTTATAAAATAAAGATCGAAAACAAATTTTGTTGAAAACTTATTTGTGATATGTTTTGTGAAGTCATTGATCATTTATATCTCTGTAACAAAAATTTTTATTTTAAAAGCAATCAACGTGCGGAACACTAATTGCGGAAGTTCGACTTGCACTTGACCAGTTTTTATTAAGGGGTTTTGCTCCTCGATTGGCGTCCATCTATGTGTTGATTGACTTCCCCTCCACTATAAGTAGCTCCGCCTTTAGTGTGCTCCTCTTTTCCGTAATGAAACGTCCCTTGTATCCATATGCCTGTACCTAGAGCCATGATACGCCACTGCTCTAGCTCTTCTTAAATCCTATCCAGAATAGAGCAGCTCGCGTAATTGCGACTTGAGTGTCATTAAAAACCTCAATTCTATTGAACATCGAAGAAAGGTTGGTAGCTTGAGTCTCTTTTACAAATTCGGGCATGATAACTTCGCTTAATTTCTCTCGTAGCAGTACACAATAATATCGGCACGCTGAGCCTTGGATTCTTAATCCCTAAGAAAGAAAAATAAATTAAATATTCGAAACAACATCAATTTAAATACTGTGCTGAATAGGGACTCTCTCTTATTCACATGCCTTTGTCATTATCGTTATCTCAAGCATGTGCAGTATTAATTCGAAGGAATTACACTCTTACACTACGGCAGAATTGCGATAAAATGAAATAAAAGTAAGGTTAAGTTAGTATTCATCTTCTATAAACTTAGGGGATTTTTTTCATTCACAGCAGACACGCTGATGTCTGCTGTATACCTAAGTAGAAAAAAAAACAGGCTTCAACTTCAAATAACCTTTCTTATGAGTTCCTAAATAAGGGTAATGGTTATCCTTGATAAAGGCTTCTCTTATTTTCTTTTAATACTGTGCAAGCTCGAAACGGTGGGCGCATACTTCAAATAACGATTGCAGATGAGTCCTCATATTTAATTTCTTCCCTTTACTATTGCGCATGCTTCAAATAAAGATAAAGGCAGTAGCCTGTCAAAATAAGCTCTCCCTAATAGTAAGGAGACATGTACGCTAACACGTAGACTGAAAAGTTTTTGGCCTAGCTATTTAAAACACATTTTTTTTACAAAATTCGACCTTATTCATCAATATAGTCTCCTTCAAGAGCGATACAATCAGTCCTATGCTTTTCTAACATTTCTATACTTTTCTTGTAGAAGGATTTGTCTTTGCTTTCAAAATAATCCTGTTTCGGCGCTAACTTCTCCATTGGAGTCAAATCTCTTTCCCGTCAGCATTTTTTTGAGATCTGCGAATTGATAATAGTCGCTGGGGGCCAAATCTGAAGAATGCGGTGGATGAGGAAGCAATTCGAACTTCAATTCATGCAATTTTGTCATCGTAACCATGACTTGTGACAGGGTGCATAGTCTTGATGAAAGAGCACTTTTTTCTTGTTCATTTGGGGCCGTTTCTTTGCGATTTTTGCCTTCAAATGCACCAATAATAATCGCTATTGGTGATTTTTCCTTTCTCAGCATAGTAGATGAGAATTAATCCATGCGTATCCCAAAATACGGAGGTCAAAACCTTCCCAGCCGACTGTTGTGTCTGTGGTAGCTTCGGGCGGCTTTCACCGGCTGCTGTCTACTCAGCTGACTGTTGATTTGATTTCGGTGTGTAGTGGTGGATCCATATTTCAACCATTGTCACATATCGCATAAAAAAATCTTTTTTATTGCGCTTAAACAGGTCCAAACAGCACTCACGTTGTTGTTTTTGGTCTACTGTGAGCAAACGCGGTATCAATTTCGAACAGAGCTTTCTCATGCTCAAATGTTCATGCAAAATATTACCGACACGTTCTTTTGATATCTTTAAGGTGTCAGCTATCTCACGCAATTTCACTTTACGGTCATTCAAAACAATTTTGTAGATTTTTTTGGTGTTTTCTGGTGTAATCACCTCATTTGGGCATCCAGAGCATTCAGCATCATTTGTATCTGCACGACCGTGTTTAAATTCAGCATACCGGTAAATGATGGGCGATTTTCCAGGGGCAAACTCCCCGTAACACTTATCAAGCCATTGCTTTGCTTGAACGGTATTTTTCCCATCAAAAAACAATGTTGAATCAACACACGAAATTCAATTTTTTTCCATTGTTTTGACTTTTCAGTCTACGGGTTGAGTTGTCTAAATGACTGTTAGACAGAATAATGTGGATAGAATAACAGAAAAAGTGTAGTTAGATACAAAAGGGGTAGGTCACCACTAGGAAGCATAAACGCGGGACAACCCTTAACAGGTTCGAACGATAACCTTTCCAGTATATAATAGGTGAAGATATAGACAATCATGTCTATAAAAAGGTGGAAGATGAAATAATCTACGACACTACTTCATGTTTGAATTGCATTTCGGGATTATCCAAGAGCAAGATGTTATTACCCTCGATAGGTACAGTTTTAACCGTATTTACTTTATGAAAACATTTATAATTATGTAGTTATAACTAGATGAAACATCAATAAAAATATAAATATATAATAAAAGACTGTTTTTAGTCAATTTCCACTGGTTTATTTCAATTGCGATGACGCGTTTCGCTGTCGATGCAGCTTCTTCAGATCTACATTTTACACTGTCAAGTTAGGTTTAATGTTCACAATTTTATATAATTTCATAATTATAATATTACACCTAATTAAATTACATTGATAGTATTGGAAAACCCACACAGATTTGGAATTAGGAAAATAAATTCAATAATGGTGAATTGCTTAAATCTATCTGGTCGTTGAGTAAAGTACCTGCAGTCCTTAATCGATTTATTTGCATTGTCTCTAAAAGGTTTAGTTTTAAACTTTTTAGAGAACTTTTTTCGTGTTCTGTAATTCTTTGTATAAATGTACGTCCATATACAAAGAATTACAGAACACGAAAAAAGTTTCATCCATAGAAAATCTAATTCAACGTATGCTAATCATTTTAAATCACACATTTAAGAAGAATTTCAAAATTTTACATACTCAACAAAAACGTTTAAAACTAAACCTTTCAGAGACAATGCAAATAAATCGATTAAGGACTACAGGTACTTTACTCAACGACCAGGTAGATTTAAACAATTCACCATTATTGAATTTATTCTCCTAATTCCATGTCTGTATGGGTTTTCCAATACTATCAATGTAATTTAATTAGGTGTAATATTATAATTAAGAAATTATATAAAATTGTGAACAATAAACCTAACTTGACAGTGTAAAATGTAGATCTGAAGAAGCTGCATCGACAGCGAAACGCGTCATCGCAATTTAAATAAACCAGTGGAAATTGACTAAAAACAGTCTTTTATTATATATTTATAATGAATTTCCATCAAGTAGAAGCTACAACCATCCAAAAATAAAAATATAGCATTCATCGTTAAAACCGTTAGTTTTTTCTTTATAACTTATTTCAATGTAAATAGGGTTTATTTGAACTATTATTCAAGAAGCGTAAACTTTATGTAGATAATTAATTAGCAACGTCTATAATAATATAATTATTAAATGCTCCAGACAGTCATTTTAGACAACGGAGTATTGTTAGCAAGGCACTTAATAAACGTCATTTTAATTAAGCTAGTTTAATAAAACCAATCGATCATTTTATAGAATAAATTGTGGTGTGATTGACTGGTGGCCAGATTAAATTAGTATTTATTAGGACTTAATGACTTTACTATTTTTCAAATATAAATTTCAAAAATAAATAGTTTTTAGCTATATTATGAAGACAACAGGACTGTGTTAGTAGGAAGTTTGCTTAAAAAATTTGTGATGCCACTTAAAAATCAACAAAATACTCGATATTTCTGTCCGGCTTTCGAACAATCGTACCCTTTTTACAATTTTTCATTATCATTTAATATTATTGAACAATTTTTTTCTGCGGCTCTGTCAGATTAAGAAATAGGTGCTTATTAGTTTTTTTAGTGTTCCGCACGGAACACTTATAAGATGACTTCGGTGTCTGTCTGTCTGTATGTCCGTCTGTCTGTCACACCCGATTTTCTTCGAAACTATTTGTCATAGAAAGTTAAAATTTGGTAATAATATAGGAATTGATGGCCTCATCAGAGCCATGTAGTTTTGAAAGTTAAATTTTGACTTAAGGGCTTAGTTTCGGGGGGTGAAATCGGAAGTGAATCATTGTGAAGATCGCCCAGCATTATTCCTGATTGGCTTAAACTGTCCTATTTCTCGAAGTTGCCTTTCAATATTGGCAAAAGTCTGATGGCTAGAAGTACGACGATGCGGAAATCTTTCGTGATATACGCGAGCACTTTTACGACCGCTGCTGTTACAAAAACCAAGCACTAAAATCATATTAGTTCGCTCATCAAAAGTGTACAGCATAATAATTTAGATTTAAAACACTGTTGTGCTTGAGAAGGGAATAATTCTCGTTAATACTCGTAAAACTCGTTTAATTAAATGGTCATACGCTCTTGTGGCATGCCTGAAAAGTTCTGTTTGTGGTTCTCATGTTTCCTCACAGAGCGTTCTTTACGAGTGACGGTCGACGGATTTCTTTCTAACACCTTCACTATCAACGCCGGTGTGCCCCAAGGCTCCATACTGTCTCCTACTCTCTTTCTCATTTACATTAACGATCTGCTGGAAAAGACCGAAAATCCAATCTACAGTTTTGAAGATGACAGTACGCTTATCTCTTCATTCACTTTGAACGCTCGGACATCGGCTACTCAGGCCGCAGACAGCAGGAGGTCGTTCAACTTAAAAAAGACATGGAAGAAATTCTATCTTGGGGTGACAGTAACCAAGTGGAATTTAACGCTGCAAAAACCCAGCCGGTAGTTTTTTCTAAAAAAGTTAACGTTGCTGAACCCGACATAGTTGTGTCAGGGCACTCCATTCCCCTAGCATTGTCACTCAAATTATTGGGCGTTCATTTGGGAGAAAATATGTGTTGGCATGAACATGTGGCAGGCATAGCAAGGAGAGCTTCTCAAAAGTTCGGAATATTATTTCGAACCAGAAAGCTTTACACTCCACAACAACTGTTAATTCTTTACAAAGCTCAAATTCGACTAATTATGGAATACGGCTCCCATGTTTGGGCTCCGCTCCCAAACATACACTGCATTTGTTGGATTCTGTTCAGGTTAGTTGTTGGATTCTGTTCAGCTGTTCGTCTGATTGGAGACCCGCAACTGATCGGCGGCCTTGATTCGCTGGAACATAGAAAAATGGTTGGCGACTTGAGTATATTCTACTAGTATTTTCATGGAAAGTGTTCGAAGGATGTAGCCCGTTTAATTCCTCCCAGAACGGTGCATGGTAGAAATACACGTCGCGCTAATACTTCACATCCGTATGAGGTTCAGCTTGTTACTCCGCGTACAACGTTTTTTCAAGCAGTACAGTTTGCAGCGATTCAAGAACAACGTGAATTGCTTTTTCCGCACACATGCCGCTCCCTGCAGGACGTGTGCTAGACCTATAAATATATATATATATATATATATATATATATATATATATATATATATATATATATATACATATATATATATATATATATATATATATATATATATATATATACATATATATATATATATATATATATATATATATATATATATATATATATATATATATATATATAAAATAAAGAGAGAGAAAGCAAAAGTTGCCGTATCTAACAAAATCCTAAGTTATGAAACTAGTTGGGGAACTCGGCAAAAAGGGCATCAACAGATGTTCACACTATATTCGTTTAGCCAATATTTCGGTCCTAGGTTGGGACCTTCATCAGGGTACAAACTGAAAAAGAGATAACGAAGCAACCAATAAAGAAAATTAGGCAAGAAGAATTAGTATTGTTGAGTCTAATTTTTAATTATCAATTTTTATTTGTAATTTTCAATTTCAATCTTATAATTATTGATAAAAAAACTTATTGTAGTTTAAAAGTATTGTTGTTCTGAAGAACCGTAAATAATTATTATAATTATTATTATGAAGAAATGTCAAAAACAAAATTGCAAGTGACTCACATACAGTATGCAAATTAATCTAAGAATGACTATAAATAACCATTGCCATAACAAAGACCAACACTGAAATAAAACAACCACGATTCACTAACATATTAATTTAAAAATATGGCATTTACAGCAAGGATGCCATTAGAAACCTTGGATGCTGAAAAATTAAAATTAATTAACCACCTGCCATCTGAAAAGAGAAATGACAAGTTTGACAAGGCGCTGACAAAGGACGACCACCTGACAGATGTAAGGGATTACTCAAAATAAAAGCCCCCCTTACCCCCTGCCAGCCATACGGAAACAGGTCTCTCGTTACTGTCTTTGCCCCTTAAACTCGGTCTTACTTCAAAATTGGTTCATATTCTGCGTGTCATTCCCAATGTTAGATTGCCAAATATTATTTCCATAAAAACAAACGCATTTTTAGCAAATTTAAATCCTTTCTACCCATTCTTTCAATGTCAGATATTGTCTACTCCATTTCCTGTCTTAATTGTCCCTCTGTGTATATTGGCTAGACGTCACAGTTTCTCAATGGTCGCATCGCATTACATAAAAGCGACACCATTGTGTCGATAATGGACATTCCTTCAATTTCAGAGAACCAAAAATTCTTCATATCCAAAAAACCTTCTTAAAAGAGAATTCCTTGAGATGTGCTATACCAACGAAAATCCCCACAATATTAATAAATGATCTTGACGGCTTGAGCAACATATATAGTTTTCTCCTCTCTTGTGATTTACCTTCCCCACATAATGTCTCTGGGTCGTCACTCTCGTCATAATTTTTCGTCTTCGGTAGTCTATAGCTCTCTCCTGTTACATATTTATTCTCTGGATGCCCCTTGTTTGAGTACATGTTTCTCTTGGTTCCTGTCAAATTCTTTACAATTGCACTCCCATTTTATTAAAATTGCTTAGTATATTCCTAATTAATAAAAAAACCCTTTTTCACTTGCTAGCTCCTTTTCCTGTTCCCCTATTCTCCTCTCAAGAAGAAGAAAAATCATTTCCTCCCCATGCCACTTAATTTCCATACCGTTGAAAAAATTTGCGTTCCCATTGGGTACTCTTCCTTTTATACCAAAATTTCATTATATGACGTAGTACCTAATTTGTACCTAACCGGTTCTTTCCTGGTTGTTTAACCTTTTCCCTTTTATTTTGAGTGATCCCTTACATCTGCCAGGTGGTCGTCCTTTGTCAGCGCCTTGTCAAACTTGTCATTTCTCTTTTCAGATGGCAGGTGGTTAATTAATTTTGATTTTTCAGCATCCAAGGTTTCTAATGGCATCCTTGCTGTAAATGCCATATTTTTAAATTAATATGTTAGTGAATAGTGGTTGTTTTATTTCAGTGTTGGTCTTTGTTATGGCAATGGTTATTTATGGTCATTCTTGTTAGATTAATTTGCATACTGCATGTGAGTCACTTGCAATTTTGTTTTGACATTTCTTCATAATAATAATTACATAATAATAATTTACGGTTCTTCAGAACAACAATACTTTTAAACTACAATAAGTTTTTTATCAATAATTATAAGACTGAAATTGAAAATTACAAATAAAAATTAATAATTAAAAATTAGACTCAACAATACTGATTCTTCTTGCCTAATTTTCTTTATTGGTTGCTTCGTTATCTTTTTTTCAGTATGTGCCCTGATGAAGGTCCCAACCTAGGACAGAAATATTGGCTAAATGAATATAGTGTGAACATCTGTTGATGCCCTTTTTGCCGAGTTCCCCAACTAGTTTCATAACTTATATATATATATATATATATATATATATATATATATATATATATATATATATATATATATATATATATATTCATCCCAGAAATGCACAGTAACTCTACGTACACGGAATACTGGGACACTCTGTATATACAATAATTGCGTCAAAAAAAAAAATTTATGCCTATTTTTCCGAGCGCCAGGGTGGAGTAACTTCTTAAATTCTCTATCCAGAAATAAAAGTTCCTAAATAATACCAAAAATTATATTCTTAAATCAATTACATTTTCATAGCAGTATTACCTTTTCACTTCTTTTGTTTGAAAAATAATATAATACTATTTATAAATAAATTTTTACAATGACTAATTACGATGTTACTTAGCCATTACATGATTGGCTAGGTTCGTGATAAAGTGCTCTATCGTTTACACGCAACGGCGATAATTCGAATCGAAAAAGAGTCTAATATATTTTTATAAACGGAATTAAATTGCTTTGTTTGGAAGAAGTAATTTTAAAGATAACACAAGAAATAATACTTTTCGTTTATTTACCGTCAAGCATATATGTAATGTAATGTAATAAAGGTGGGGTCTGGCCCAAGACGGCCCTTTGCACTGCGACCATCGTTGATCTATTGTGCCTCCCCTTGTCTTTCACGGGTTTAATACGTCAAGAAACCGGACCAGCTGCTTCAATGGGAGTGTTAGCAAGTCCTGTTCTCCCAGCGTATAGGCATATCGTAGTCTGTATCTCCTGTGTCCCAGTGCCACACAGTTAGTGATCAAGTGTTCCACCGACTCCTCTTCTTTACCGCAGAATCTGCAAGTGCTGGTATTTGAAATGCCCATAGGTGTTTATTACAGGCATAGTGGCCTGTGAGTGCCCCCGACAGTGTCCTTAGGCTTTTCCTATCCAGTTTCAGAGCAAAGTCCGCCCTCTTAGCATCGAAGCTCAGAAACTTTTTGGAATGTTCGAGGCCATTAATATCGTTCCAGTGTTTCCCCACGATGGATGTTGACCATTTCTTCATCTCCCCTTTAAGGAGACTCTTGTTGAAGCCAAAGGATGGAGTGGCTCCAGTGAAAATCCCCTCAGCCCCCCTTTTGGCGTAGATGTCTGCCATCTCATTTCCTCTGTGCCCCTCATGTCCTGGCACCCAGAGCAGAGTAATCTGATTCTGAATCGCCAGGTTGTTGAGCATATTGTGACACTCCAGTACTGCCCTGGACGTAAATGTACAACTGCCTATGGCCCTGAGGACTGATTGCCTTTCCGAGAGTATTTTAATCCTTACTCCCATGTGCCCCCTTTCGGATAGGATTCCTACAGTTTCCGATATTGCGTATAGTTCCACTTGGAAAATTGTGGTGTCCTTGCTCAAGGTTATTGATCTGCGTGCTCTAGGCCCCACTATTCCTGCTCCCATTCCTTGGAGCGTTTTGGATCCATCCGTGTACCACTTTTGTGAGCCATCCTGTCAAGCATATGTAGTTTCTAAGTACTCTTTCACAACAGATATTTAGGGAATAGGCATCCATCACCTTGTTTTTATTGTCACACATATAAATAGAACCTCCTCTCCTTCCCTCTTCCACAGATCAACGTAAATTAGTAGGACGCAACCTGTTACATTGCTCGTGAAACGTGAGTTGTTACAGGGAAAATTTCCTGGACGTGTAATCTCCAGCAACGGTAATGTTAATTGGCCACCAAGATCATGTGATCTGACTCCATTGGACTATTTTCTCTGGGATTACGTGAAAAGTCAGGTCTATAAGAATAATTTACAATCGATTTCTGAGGTGAACGATCAAATTACTCGCGTTATTGATGAGTTAGAACCGCAAGTATTATTATTTTTTTTTATGGGTCTAGCACACGTGCTGCAGGGAAGTCCCTAAAGCGCCCCAGGAGCGGCATGTGTGCGAAAAAGCGATTCACGTTGTTCTTAAATCGTTGTAAATTATACTCGGTGGGAAACACAGCGCTGGGCAAATTATTCCAAAGGGGTGATGTTCTCCATGTAAAAGACTGCTTGAAAAGCGTTGTTCGCGGAGTAACAAGCTGAACCTCATACGGATGTGAAGCATCAGCACGACGTGTATTTCTAACATGCACCGCTTTGGAAGGAATTAAGCGGGCTACATCCTTCGAACTTTTTCCATGAAAATACTTGTAGAACAGACTCAAGTCGCCAACCGTTCTTCGATGTTCCAGCGAATCAAGGCCGCCGGTCAATTCCGTGTTTCCAATCAGACGGACAGCTCTTCTCTGAACAGAATCCAACAAATGCATTGTATGTTTGGGAGCGGAGCCCCAAACGTGGGAGCAGTATTCCATAGTTGGTCGAATTTGAACTTGTAAAGAATTAACAGTTGTTGTGGGGTGTAAAGCTTTCTGGTTCGAAATAATATTCCCAACTTTTGAGAAGCTCTCCTTGCTATGCCTGCAACATGTTCATGCCAGAACATATTTGCTCCCAAACTAACGCCCAACAATTTGAGCGACGATGCTAGGGGAATGGAGTGCCCCGATATAACTATGTCGGGTTCAGCAACGTTAACTTTTTTAGAAAAAACTGCCGCCTGGGTTTTTGTAGGGTTAAATTCCACTTAGTTACTGTCACCCCAAGATAGAATTTCTTCCAGGTCTTTGTTAAGTTGAACGACCTCCTGCTGTCTGCGGATATTCGCCTAAGCAGCCGATGTCCGAGCGTTCAAGGTGAATGAAGAGACAAGCGTACTGTCATCTGCAAAGCTGTAGATTGGATTCCCGGTCTTTCCCAGCAGATCGTTAATGTAAATGAGAAAGAGAGTAGGATACAGTATGGAGCCTTGGGGCACACCGGCGTTGATAGTGAAGATGTTAGAAAGAAATCCGTCGACCGTCGCTCGTAAAGAACGCTCTCTGAGGAAACATGAGAGCCACAAACAGAACTTTTCAGGCATGCCACAATGTCATCGAAAATTTTAACAAAAGAGTGGGCATCTGTGAAGCTGAAAGAGGTGAACATTTGGCGGATATTGTTTTTAATGTTTAAATGTTATAAACTATATACTTCAATTATCAATAAAAAGTTTTTTGAAATCAACGCGATCTGTGTTTTATTCAAGAATTAAAAAAACCGCTCAATTTGAAAGATCCTTTAGTTTAGGTTTGTTGTTGTTATGTTTAAAATGTTCCTCTTATGTATATTTGGAAATAAATGCTGCTTTTAATTTAATTTTACCTTGTTTAAAATATTTGGCAGGGTGCCCGGCCGGGTAATAAAATATCCGGCCAAACTAGGCGGGCACCCGCCCCCGCCGGGTAGACCTAGTACCCGCTAAATCTCTGGCATTTATTCAACTTTTGTGTACTAAATGTGCGACGTTATTTAACAAATAATCATTAATTCAGAATATGGAAACCAAACGACTCCCAAACATAACTGCAATTGTTAAATTCTATTCAGAAGATATCTGTTCGCTTAATTGGAAAATTAAATATCACGAGAAACCTTGATTGCTTACAACATCGAAGAGGGTTGGTGACTTGAACCTATTCTGTGATGTAGGATGATGGATGTAGCAGGCTGGATTCCACTTGAAAAGATGCAAGTTAGTTCAGTCATTCCGTATGAAATTCAGCTTGTCCCTCGTACTACCCTTTTAGAATTTAATCTCTATGGAATGAATTGCTAGTACACTATGTGGCGATTTAAGAACAACATGAATGGCTGCCTATAAAAAAGAAATCTGAGATATGGAGAACTAATACAGTTATACGTGTTGAGAAGGATACAGTAGACGAGATCTATTAAGTTTTTTTTTTTAATTGTTGCGTGGAATACAAAGTGATTCTTCTCTCCTTTCTTCGGCTCCATTGTAATAAAGTTAATTCTGGTGTAATTTCGCACTTCAGTTCATAACGAAAATAGCTATTTATAATAATTTATTAATTATCGTGATTTGTTAGATGTATAAAATATGGGTAATATGTAATTATAAACAAAAGTATGGGTTTTCTCCGTGACCTACATTTACTATATAAAGAAGTAATAATAATAATATGCATGCTGAGGTTCCTATTTATTTTTTAAGTAAACATGATAGCTTATTCGTGTATATTGTATTCAAATAATAGTTTTAATAGGAAATATAGTATTTATTTTTAATTGATGTTTTAAGTGTTGGTACAAACCATTGTCTTGGTAGATAAACTATGAAAAAATACATGACCATAGGTAATGTTTTGAATTTATAAAGCGTAACTAGTCATTTAGGCTTATAATAATAGCATTTTTATTATGTATTAAGCAATTCAGGTAAGAAAATAACTTTCTACAACTTGAACTTTAGATCTTAATTATTATAGTTTTTTTCTAAGTTGTCGCGTATAACTATAATAGGTTCTTAAAATTTATAGTGCTAAAAGATCCATTCTTTTAATACATCATTCAATCAATTTGTTATCAATTCTCCTAACCAAGCAAGAAGAATAGTACAAACTAGGCGATTCCCATCAAATGTTTAACCCTTTGAGGCCGGAAAAAAAAAATAAAAGATATGAAGAATTTTTTTGAAAAAATGTATTCAACCAACATCAAAAACAAAGTAAAAGTTCATTTCACGTAAAAAAATATCCTGGATTATCCTGCAGGATGTGGTTTCTAGCACTAACCACTAGGAATTAAGGCACTCAAAACTAATTTTCGTGAAATTTAAAGAAGCAATTTCTCTCCTTATTGAGGCAGAGACCAACATCACAGGTTGAACATTTCCAGGTCGTTCGATGCACATGCTTCGCTGTGCTACAATGAGCACATCTGAGAGATCCACATCTAAGAGGCATATGTGCAGCACGATTATGACGTACTTCAGTGGGAATGATTTTTTTGTATTTGTTAGGTGCTTGTTCTGCTGATCTTCTTTTTTTTGAAATCGAATTAACGGCACCAATTAATCCTCGAGCAACAGAACAAAATTGTTTCAATGTAATACATCGTGAGTCACTTCTATTTTGAAATAAAATGAACGCGTTCACAACACAAACATCTACAAAGTAAAAAAAAAAAATGCGGTGCCACCACTTGTGGGCTTTTCGATCGATTTCATAGATACTTTTCAGCATGTCAAATCGATCTACGTATCCCATATGTTTATTATAATGTTTGACCATAACAGGACATGGGATTTCTTCTGTATTGCCATTTTTCTGTTTTCTAGAGACAACTTCCATGATGGATGGGTCATGATAGTTTCCTAAAAACAAAACGGTTCTTCGATCCATCCACTTCAGTGCTGCTAATCCATCTGTAGAAACTCTCCAATCTATGTCGCCCCTTTTCATGTGTTTTATCCACTCTGAGCTCTGGATAATATTTCCTTCCTTTACGCACAGTTCCACATGCATAGATGCCATCAGCTAACAAGTCTCTTTGCAATTCTACAGAGTTAAAAAAATTGTCGAAGAATACTTTGTGGTGCTTGCCAACTAAAGCCCTTGTTAGATCTTTTACTACGCGATGTCCCAATTTTTTCTCAACTGACTGATCAACTTTCTCCGTATAAATTTGGAACTCAGATACAAATCCAGTAGAATCAGCCCGAATCCATACCTTGTAGCCTCGTTTCGTGGGCTTCATTGGCATATACTGGCGAAGACTACTTCTCCCCTTGAATTTGATCATAGATTCATCGATTGATTGAAATTCACCAGGATTCAAAGCAGAGCCAAGAGTTTGTGTCAATTTAGAAAGTAATGGCCCGATTTTGTACAATTTATCATAATTGGCCTCACCTTTTTTTGGCTGTACTGAGTTATCATTTACGTGAAGATTACTTAGAAGCCAGGTGAATCTGTCACGAGATAAAACAGAACTTATAAAATAATCCCTAAGTTCTTCTCTCGAAGACCAGTAGTCTCTATAACTTGGCATTTTTTTTCAAGCTCATTAGCATGTTTACACCCAAAAATGATTTTATTTCTTTGTTGGTGGTTGGAATAAAGTAGTTGCTGCCACCATTTTTTTTGTAAGGCATACAAATTTGTCTGAAAAACAATTTCAGATATGAAACAATCCGGAAACAAATACAAAAACATATCGAGGAGTTTCAACGTTGTCAGGAACATTAGGCCCTGCCTGAGACACAAATTGGTTTACGCGTGTTGCATGAGTGACATCATTTGTCCAAACAACTGATTTTTTTTTCTAAGTTCTTCTTGACGAATTACTTCTAACGGTAACTCATCCTCACTGTCCCATTCTT
The DNA here is from genome assembly GCA_019049505.1 of Pachyrhynchus sulphureomaculatus. NCBI lineage: Eukaryota > Metazoa > Arthropoda > Insecta > Coleoptera > Curculionidae > Pachyrhynchus > Pachyrhynchus sulphureomaculatus. Next base: position 183,133,447 of record CM032456.1, on the reverse strand, counting down.
TAGTGACTTTCGCTTGCTCATTATCTTCGAAAATGAATGGAATATCTTCTATATCAAAAAGTTCATCCCTTCCATCATAAAGTAAATAATCTATGGGGGCTTCGTTGTCCATAGTACTCTCCACATCTGATGCAATGGACTCACAGCCACTGGGAATTTCATCCAAAATCGCGAAAAACATCTGTGCTATTCATTGCTTCAAGTTCGCCAAAAGACCAACATTTTTTTTTGGAACCTGTAAAAAATGAACAAAAAAAATTAGAAAAATTATGCATAATAGTAATAGCAATACGCGTCACTTAAAAAAAAAAACACTTTCACTAAAAAAAAACATATAGTCCTAGTGGTTAGCATTTGTAACCACCACAAATAAATCTATTTATAAACTTAGCAAAACAAAAATTGCACTTGATATATATTCATATGTAGTAAATAGATATATCTACTTACCGGACATTTTCTTAAAGAATAACCAGCTATAAGAAAAATAACAGCCTAATTGGTACTGCAAAACTCACAACTACCTACGACGTGCAATTACAAATGTCAACTAAACGCTGGTGGACATTTCAAACCCTAAGCATGCTAGATTAGACTTCTTGATACGTTAGGCAAACAATTTAACATCGTGGTTTACTGGAGAAACCGGTAGGAAAGCTACAATATAATTTTTAAAAGGTGGTTATCAGTGGTAACCACTTGTCCTCAAAGGGTTAAGGAGATATACCTAGTCATCTGGGTCAAAAGATTCGATTTTAACATTTTCTTTTAGTATGATATCTTAAGAATATTTTCTGTCAATTTCATAAGAATCGGTTAAAAATTGTCATGGCAATTTAAAAGAAGTGCCGTTGAGTAGTTTTTGGAGCAGGTAGCAAGTAGTTGCTCTCAGGTCAGCCTTCGCCGACCTTAAGGAGGTTGAGGTGGGATAGTCCCTACCAAAAGTTTTGAATGTTGTCATTTAGAAATGCTTCGTATTAAATAATCAAAATTTTTTATAAGACTAACGATGGTTATTATTATGATAATAAATTTATTATCGAAAGATTTTAAGTCTTATATATTGTTTATTTAATTTACTTAAATAATTTAAAATGAATGGATTACCTTTTGGAGGTTTTGTACAAATATATAGAAAAAAAAATATGGAAAATAAAAATTAATAATATTTTTTAATTTTTACAAAATTATCAAAGCAGATAATATGAAAAAACAAAAGAATAAAAAAAAATATTTTAATAGTTAAAAAAATAGGTAATTAACCCAGATATGCCCAATGACCAATATGTAGTACGCTTCAAACTCGGCAAATCTCAGCGACGATCGGCGGCAAATATCGCAGTATGTGGAATTTTTAGGTAGTTTGATCTTATGCGCCGTTGGTGATAGCACGGTATTATATTTCTAGAGAGAAATCTTGTTTATTGCGAAGCGTCAGTTAGTGGTTTTCTGAGAATGGCCGAGTTCGGCGTGAAGTTTGTAAGGTAGGTTATGTTTCGGCTATTTTTAAATTATTTAATGATATTTTATAGATAAGTTTAGTTGGCTAACAATGTAAGCAATTGATTTTTGTATGATAAACATGTTGATTTCAAGTAGTTGTTTGTCTGTTAGTAATTAAAAACAGCCGTCCTATATTTAGTACATTGGGCACATATAATACTATCAATATTATAGTATATTATAATACATCTGGGTTCCATAGAGAATTAAAAAATTGTTATAATTATTCAAAACAATTCTTTCGCCACATACCAAAAATGTATTGCCAATGTTTACCTACGTCATTATTTAAGAAATAATTTTTACGAGTATCTTTTTTGTAGGGGGTTCTCCTTACACGAAGCTCTCGCAATGATTGAAGACAACGAAATAAATGCAGATACAATAACTCTATTTCCTCCCAACAATGCTACGGAAAATTTGACGGATGAGGACTCCGGCGATGAGGACAATGTTGACATAAACAATTTACCAGCCTCACAAATGCAGAACGAAGTCGAAGTTACTGCAAAGTACGTTTTAGAAGATCAAGAATGGGAGTCCGAAGATGAGGTCCCTTTAGCGAGACTGATAAGAAGGAAAGAATCAACTCTAAAAACCACAAAAAAGAAGAAGAAATACCAATACGTGAAAGAGGACTTAGCCACCAACGTTGTTCATGTTGAAGAACCCGAAGTTTTTCATAGACCTGAGTATTCTCCCACTAAATTGTTTCCTTTATTTTTTGACCATGAACTCGTAGAAAAAATTGCAGAGGAAACCAATCGATACGCCTCACAGAAAAATCAAGCAACTCGTGTCGATATTTGTGAAATAAAATGTTTTTTTAGGAGTCCTTCTACTAAGTGGAGTTATTCCGATTCCAAGAAGGCGAATGTTTTGGGAACGTTCAAAAGACTCACACAATGATTTAGCATCTGAAGCAATATCCAGAAACAAATTTGAATTTATTGTGTCAAACATTCATCTAGATGATAATAATAAATTGGATACGTCTGATAAATTCGCGAAAGTTAGACCAATTTTTACATATCTAAATAAGAAATTTATTGAACACGCTTACACACAGGTAGAGCATAGTATAGATGAAGCCATGGTTCCATACACAGGCAGACATGGTTGTAAACAATATATACAGGGTAAACCAATACGGTATGGCTATAAATTATGGGTTGGCACTACCCGCCAAGGTTATATAAATTGGTTCGAGCCTTATCAAGGAGCTTCCACGAATATTAGTCAAATTTATAAGGATCTTGGAGTTGGAACGGCTGTTGTTTTGGAATACGCTGATGCTCTTAGGTCAAATTGGAAGGATTTGAAGTTCCATTTATTTTTTGACAATTTTTTTTCCTCTGTTCCTCTGTTAGAATATTTGAACGAAAAAGATATGTTCGGGACCGGAACTATACGTGAAAATTGTATTCCTTGTAGTACATTGCACGATTCAAAGACCATGAAGAAGTGTAAACGTGGGACTCATGACTATATAAAGATTAAGGATGACAATATTATATTTGTAAAATGGAATGATAACAACATAGTTACTTTTTGCTCTAATGCCGGTAGTGTAAATCCGTTACATTTCGTGAGAAGATACTCTCAGAAGGAGAAAAAATTTATTCAAGTGGAACAACCCCATGTGGTGAAGTTATACAACAGGAGCATGGGAGGCGTCGACCGATCAGACCAAAACATAAGTTTGTATCGCACCGCCATAAGAGGGAAGAAATGGTATTTTCCTCTTATAGCTCATTGCGTAGACATGGCAGTTCATAATGCATAGCAGATTCATAAATATCATGGCGGGACAATGGACCAGCTTTCATTTAGACGCGCCATTGCTAATGTATTGTTAGTGCAGAACAAAAAAAAAAAAATTGTGTATCAGAAAGGACATGCGTCAAAAAATCATAATTTAGAACTAAGGTATGACAGGTTGGACCATTTAGTGATATCGCAAAATAAACAAACAAGGTGTGCAGGATGTCATCAAAAAACGACAACCAGATGTCAAAAATGTGACATTGGATTACACGTTAAATGTTTTTTATCTTATCATACTAAATAACTATTTTTTGGAGTGTATATGCCCATTGTCCTATATATATAGTACGGCTACAAAACCATATTTTTTAAATACATAACTGTCCAGCAAGAACAAAAATGTGTTTTATTTGCTATTTTAATCTCATTGAACATTAAAATAATAAAAAAAATAAGTTGTAATTATTTTGGGCATATCTGGGTTAATAAAAAATGATAATTAAAAATCTTAAAATTACGGTGTCTCCAAGCTGCAACGCTGTAAAGTAATTTACTGTTGGCTCTTTTGATATGCTTGTATATAGATATAGAGTAGAACCCCGGTTATCCGAGATAACGTGGGAGGCACCCTCCTCGGATAACTGAAAACTCGGATAATCCGGATTTGTTTTTTATTCATTCAAAAAATAAACACCAATACTTTAAACCGATGTATTAACGTTTTTAACATATAAATAGGTACATACATTATAAAACAGTGAAATAGGTATCTATGCGCTTCTGTTTCATATTGCATCTTCTTTTTCTCGCTGCAATGTTTCTCCATCTATTAAGAAGAAGCAACTCCGCTGGGGTTGCCTCTGGTTGTTGTTCGATATACCTCAAAGCTTTTTCCAAAGAAGCACAACCTTTTTGATGAGAGATCTTAGTGGGAGACTGTTCATCCACCGCCGCTTCGTTATCGTCATCGTCATCTGACTTTTCGGTTTTTTGAAAGGCATTCGTTATTTCTTCAATACTCATCTCTTCTTCTAAATCATCTGCTGTAATCCATTCAACTACATCTTCTCTTGTCACATTTTCGCAAACGTTTAATTTTTGCATTAATTCAAATAAACTTTTTTTTTCTTTTATCTCGCTGTCAAAATTTGAACAGGACATTTCTCCATGGCTTCTCAATTTCAAAGCTAATTCATTTAATGGAGTATCATCTTCACTGTCATTATAGTCCTCAAAATCAATAACTTTTGACAAAGATTTTTCAATAGTGGTAGTACGCACAGAATCCCAAGCTTGACTTACCCAGTACATAACATTTTTCAGAGTAACCTTTCTCATCCCATTGATAATATCCTCCTTTTCTGTGTATTCTAACAGATGTTCAAGATATAAACGCCTATAATTTTTTTTTAGTGTTTTCGAGGATGCCTTGATCCATTGATTGCATTATGCTGGTTACATTTGGAGGAAAAAATTTTACAACAATTTCGCCCACATGAAGTCCTTCTCTAGGGTGAGAGGTGGCATTATCCATTAACAAAATTGCTTTAATAGGAAGATGGTTTCTGTTCAAAAATTTAGTCACAGATGGCACGAACTCTTCTTCAAACCAGTTAGTAAATAAGGTCGCATCAATCCATGCGCTCTTCTGACTTTTGTAATAGACTGGTAGGGCTTTGGGTGAGATGTCTTTTAAAGCTCTTGGACGTGCAGACTTTCCAAACACCATCAGTGGGATTTTGTGCTTGCCAGATGCATTGGAACATATCATTATAGTTAATCTTTTCTTACTTCGTTTGTACCCAGGAGCTGATTTTTCCTGTCGAGATGCCAATGTTTTTGATGGAAGCATTTTATAATTTCAGACCAGTTTCGTCACAATTGTAAATTTGATCACATGTGTATCCACAATCTTCGATTTGCTTTTTAAAGTTCTGCTTAAACTTCTCAATTGATGACACATCAGCAGAAAGTTTTTCACCACATACAGTCAGTTCTCGTACACCGTAACGTTTTTTCCAGCGGTCAAGCCATCGAGAACTGGCGGTAAACTGATCTATCTCTGGGAATTGCCTACTAATCATTATTGCTTTCTGTTGTAAAATTGGACCTGACGGAGGCACACCTTTTGATCTCTTGAATAAAGCTTCGTTAACTTTTTCATAGTAGCCGGTTTTCATTGATTTTCTTCCTGAGGACGAGGAGGCTTGATTTATACACCACCCTTCTATTTTTGTGCGGTTTCTTTTCCAATCTCCAATTGTTACCTCACCTACTCCATAATCTCGTGCAAACAACTTTAATTGTCTCTCCTGCTTCAATTCTTCTGATGGCTTTTAATTTTTCTTCAATAGGAACGACGATTCTTTTACGCTTGTTTTGCTCCATTATAATACGACAAACAAAAATTCAAACAAAGCAGTTCGTATTAATTACACTTAACTACCAGAACTCCAACCAAATAAATTATGGGAGTATACTCGTACTTCTCCGTAGTAAACGCTATAACACACTGCATTCACGCAAATTTACATGCTGAAAGAGTCCAAAAACATAAATAGGGGAACTCTTCACACGGGCCAGGGGGATTCCCCGAAGGCCTCGACGATTTTAAATGGAATTAAGTACATACATATTTTAAAAGCTCGGTTAATACGCAGCATAGACGCACGTACCTCGGATAATCAGGTTCTTAGATTGGCTCGGTTAATCCGGAGCTCGGATAATCGCAACTCGGTTAATCGGGGTTCTACTGTATTGAATTTTGTGGTTATTGTGAATTAGCTGTTGTAAAGAAGTAAAAAAAATGGATAATAACAAAAAATTAACAAATATTGATAAAAATGTTAAAAAAAATTTTATGTGGAAGCGAAAACGCGTCACTGAGGCTGTATACAATCAAAGATTAAGCCAACAAAGTGCTGGTAAACGGAACAGAAAATCAAGTCTAACCTCTGTGACACTGGTCGTCGAATTGTTGACATGCGATCACTTGGAGAAAATTTTAAAATGTTCTTCATGTAATGAAACACTTTCATTATGTTATATTACTAATGAAAAACGCTGTAGTCTAGCATCACTACTAACCATAAAGTTTGATAAATGTCTAACGTACAACACAGTATCAACAGACAGTACACATATATCGAAGAACAATAAGGAACATTATAATGTTAACACTGACTAGCTGCACTAGGTAATTGTAAGTTAAACAAGTAAATTAATTAAATAATTAAAACAAATGCTTTAAATTATTTATTTTTATTTTATTTATAAAAACTAATACCCACTGCAAATCTATTATTAGTTAAACCTAATATTATTTACTTGCACCATATGTTTTAATTATATAAACTTGTATTATACAATTTAAAATATTTAAATTTACCGCCATTACTACTAAATGCAACATTGCCGCTATTCCAGAGATAAAAGGTAAATCATTCACAAGTATCTCCAATAATTGTTATTTTTTCATGAAGTTAAAGATTTCTAATTAAATTTGAAAATTAATAGCGAAATGTCTAACATAGTTAAATTTCCTATTAATGGCATTTTTTTTTCAATTTGTTATAACAAAAAATGTGTCATTTTTATATCAAATTGACGTATTTTCCATAAGACTATATGTATTGTTAATTTCGATTTTGATTTAAATAAGTTTCCTAAGGACCTTAAATTTTTCATAGAGAATTTCTAAACTAATTAATCTAGCGAAATAAATTTATACAAAATAGTTTTCATATTTTACGTTTAACGCCTCAATCTCCTTAACTCGATTTTAATGTATTTTAAACTTCTTCTTTTATAATATAACTAGCCGTGCCCGCGGCTCCGCTCGCGTGATCTTGATTCACTACTGTCGTCACTACTTATTGCTTATGTTATCTAACGTAATAAAATATCTCCAATTATTTCTCCTTATTTCCCATTATTTCTCCTTATCTCCCATTATCTCAGCATAATTTCCATTATCTAGGCTTATCTCTGCTCATCTCCCATTATTTCTTCTTATCTCCCATTATTTCTCCTTATCTCACCTTATCTCCCATAGATATAGAGGATGGACTGAGCATTAACCTCACAAAATTGACCACTCTTTAGAAAGAGACAAGGCGACTGTGCGGCCAATACCTGTCTCTATTCTGTAGGCCTGTAATAAACAAGGCGCAGTACCCCGAGACGGAATTCAAGGCGAGAAAAGCCCCCACCCGATTTTAGTTCAAATAGAACACTTAGAAATATTATTTTCAAGAGCGCCATAGTTTAGCGGCATCTAGAAAGAGACAGCTACTGGCCGCTCATTCGCTTAGTCTCGCTCACTTTTGCGTCCATATTTACTGCACAGCGGGATACGGAACACTCAGTCCATCCTCTATGTCTATGTTATCTCCCATTATCCAGCCTTATCTAGTCTTATCTCACAATATTTCTCCTTATCTCTCATTTTTTATCCTTATCTCCAATTATCTCACCATAACTCCCATTATTTAAGGGTTATCTCTGCTTACCTCCCATTATTTCTCCTTATCTCCCATAATTATACTTATCTCCCATTATCTCAACTTATCTCCCATTATCTAGGCTTATATCGATTTATATAGAACATACGTACAAATTTATAAAAAAAAAAGTAAATCGAATAAGTAGTTCTTAAGTGCCAAGCGCACTAACGGACAGACCGACAGACAGACGGAAAGACGTTGCGTTATATATATATATATATATATATATATATATATATATATATATATATATATATATATATACATATATATATATATATATATATATATATATATATATATAAATATATAAATATATATATATATATATATATATATATATATATATATATATATATATATATATATATATATATATATATATATATATATATATAGAGGTTTTCACGGATGGTGGAATGTAATACATTAAAATTCCGAGTTTCAATCCGTTCGTCTAACAATGAATTTCCACGACGTTTCACCAAAATCTCATTTGGCATTTTCAAGAAACTGACTCTGAAAAATGATGAAAAGGTGTACATGCAATTGAGGTTATCTATCATACAAATAAATTTTATTTATGCTCTATACCGCTAAACTGCGAAATTGTCAGCTAGAGGATAATTATACATAGACACATCGATTATAGCTCAGTTGTGGGGCATAGCAGCAGGATTTCCGAAGACAGAAAATCAAACTTTGGGGATTTAAATTTACTATGCTTGTTCACACTAATATAAAAAAAAAAATGTGGGGACTTTAAGGCGGCTCCGCTATCTTGATTAATATTACAAAGCTGCCAGTTTTTTGCAAATATCTTACAAACTACTAAGGTTTTTGTTGTAACTGTTATTCAAAAAAATAAAGCTGACCTTCAGAAAGGAAACGTAATGTCTGTTTTAGGATGGGCAAAATTATTTGCGTAATTAGTACAATTTTGTTACTGAAAATTTTAAACGATATTTCTCTTAACATTGTTCTAATAATGAGTTCAAAATAATATACAACCAATTTTTATATATCGTGAAAATCGTACCTCTACGGGGAGGGGTTAGAATTTCTAAAATTGTTTAATTATTCTAAAATTATTTTTGCTGTTGTAAATACTGATTAAAACTACCAAAATTTATTTTATTTTAATGCAAGGTGGCCCCAAGAAGAAACGAAAGGAAAAAATGAAATAAATAATAAATTAAAATTGTTTAATTAATTTTTATTTATTTATTTTTTTTCACTCCTTGGTATTGTAACATCTATTTGCGAATAATGATCATTATGCCATAACAAAATTTAGTTTTACGCTCATTTTTATGTCAGGTCAAGTAAAATATTGCTAGAATTGTTCGTATAAATTCGAAATGATTTAACAAATAATTTTCCCTGTATATACAGGGTGAGTCAACGATAGAGTAAAGTTCATTATCTCATTTGTTTCGGGAATGACGAAAAAATGTTAAATACAATAGTTTTAGGGAATGGTAAGGTGCACAGATATAACATACGTTTTTTTAAATGAAACATCTTATTTTCTACTCAGTATATATCACCACAATACCAAACACCTTATTTTTGCACTCAACGCGCATTTCGCTAACCATGTTAGCTTCATCTGGAGCGATGATTGAGTCAATCACGCTGCCTGGTGATATATACTGAGTAGTGTCATTGTGCCAAAGATTCCACATTCCCAACTTAGTCCTATTTACTAATTTATTTTTAAATTCTGTGTAAAAGTTTATAACTTTTTCATTAATAATGTTATATACCTAAACCAAGTAGTTTTTCTAATATTTCAATTTTTTTTTTAAAAACACTAGTTCTGAATTTTGTAAAAAATTGCCAGTAGCGCCATTGTTTCTGAAGGCGGTATATTCATAATTGGTACGAGCGTTCTATAGAGATAAAAAAAAGACATATGTAAAGAAATTTGAGTTAGATGCTACAGGGTGTTCAAAATAAATTTATACATTTCGACTATTTTAAATTGAAAAATCTCAAATTTTTTAAATGGCACACCCTGTATATTATTATTTTTTCTGATAGATTTTACAAAACCCTCCAACTTTTATTAACTATGTCATATACCTATTTCTAATAGTTATCGATTTATTTTGAATTTTTCAATTTTTACCCTTGTTTTTAATACACTTACGCTATTGTGAAAACATAAACAAATAGTTAATAATAATTTTAATATAGTTTAACTTATCTAACGATTAATTATTATGACGTAGTAAATGTTCAAAAATATGCCCGTCTACTTGAATACACATGTTTAGTCGTTTTACTATTTTCCTGCACGCATCCCGTACCCTATTTTCCATATCTACTGGTGTTGTAGGGGGATTCACATAAACACGATCTTTAATGTAGCTCCACAAAAAGAAGTCTAAAAGTGTTAAGTCACATGATCAAGGGGGCCACTGAATGAATCCAACTCTACCGATCTATTTTTGTGGGTAAGGATCGTTTAAAAATTCCCGAACTTCCCGGTGGTAATGAGCAGGAGCTCCGTCTTGTTGAATCCACATTTGCTCCTTTTCAAAGTTATCAACTTTTTTAAGAAGCTGAGGTAATTCGTTTTGCAAAAAGTTTAGATATCTAGGCCCGTTAGGCGGTTCGCGTAAAAAATGGACCAATAATTCAAAAATTTAATATTCCACACCATACATTAAGCGACCAATGGTTTTGAACTTCCCAGACCCAAAATGAATTAACTGTTGAATAATAATGCATGTTATGGCTGTTAACTGCTCTATTACTGCGAAATGTAGCTTCATTAGAAAACATTATTTTGGATAAAAAATTTGGTTCGGCCTGTATTGCTCCATTCATGGTGGTACAAAAGTTTACTCGTCATTCAAAATCACGGTCTTGACGTTCTTGGTGTAGTTCCATATGAAAGGGATGATACTTGTATTTTCTTGTGGTGCGATTAGCCCTATATTGGGATGTGTCAGATAAGTCAGCATTGGTAGCATTCTGGTTTACTACTTTCCGTTTCGTATACTCAACGCTACCACTACCACCAAACCGTTTCATTAAGCACTCAAAAAGATATTCTAGATGGTGTACGTCTATTAGGGTACTTCGCTCCGTAAAGCCTTACTGCCAAAAAAACAATTTTTTCCCGACTGGCCCAGTATATAAATCATATCAATTAATTCATTTTTTTAGGAAAATCCTTTATACGTCACTTACTACAACAAATTAAACTATTTCTACTTGCTTAATAGACATGTCAAAATTTGACAACGCCTACATTTTTGTTTTGTCTTAGCAACTATGATGTTATAGCGTAAGTGTATTAAAAACAAGGGTAAAAATTGAAAAATTCAAAATAAATCGAAAACTATTAGAAATAGGTATATGACATACTTAACAAAAGTTGGAGGGTTTTGTAAAATCTGTTAGAAAAAATAATAATATACAGGGTGTGCCATTTAAGAAAAATGGAGATTTTTCAATTTATATTAGTCGAAATGTATACATTTATTTTGAACACCTTGTAGCATCTAACTCAAATTTCTTTACATATGAGTTTTTTTTTTTTCATATTTATAGAACTCTCGTACCAATTATAAGTATTCCACCTTCAGAAACAATGGCGCTACTGGCAATTTTTTTACAAAACTGAAAACTAGTATTCAAAAAAAAAAAAATGGAAATATTAGCAAAAACTACTAGCTTTAGGTATATAACATTATTAATAAAAAAGTTATACAATTTTACGCAGCAATTAGAAAATAGGATCTTCCATTTAAAAAAACATTTATTTTGAACACCTTGTAGCATCTAACTCAAATTTCTTTACATATGAGTTTTTTTCATATTTATAGAACTCTCGTACCAATTATAAGTATTCCACCTTCAGAAACAATGGCGCTACTGGCAATTTTTTACAAAACTGAAAACTAGTATTCAAAAAAAAAAAAAAATGGAAATATTAGCAAAAACTACTAGCTTTAGGTATATAACATTATTAATAAAAAAGTTATACAATTTTACGCAGCAATTAGAAAATAGGATCTTCCATTTAAAAAAACATGTTATATCGGCCACACTTTTTTGAAGTACCCTGTATACTCAAAAATAATTTTAAACTGTGCACCTTAACATTCTCTAAAACTATTGTATTTACCATTTTTTCGCCATTCCCGAAACAAATGCGATAATGAACTTTACTCTATCGTTGACACACCCTGTACATGCTGCTATTTTGTAGAAAATGTCATACGCTTTCTTTATACATTCCTTGCTCCGAGATTTTTACGTTTCTTTATGTTTTAGGTGGTGGTATAGCTAGGTTCAAGGGACGGAGGGCATATGGATTAAAAGGTCGCTTACCTAAGGAAAAAAAAGAGAACACTAAATACTAAGCTGCTTAAAGAGAGCGGCGCCAGTCGATAATCAGTTTCGAAGATTCCTGAAGAAAGAAAGCTTCATATTAAAACTCTAAAAGCTTAGACCCTTCCCAACAAGGTAAACTAAATATCGACGTCCTAGTGTGGACATTTTTAACAAAAAATAACCTTTTCATAAAGTGGAATTTTAAAAACTTACACCCAATGTAAAAATCAATGTTCGGGAAGAGGATGAAAATTGTTCGCAAAAAACAACCACCAATAAAAAACTCTGCTGCTACAAGATATTTGGCTTATTAAAAGATTGCTCCACAGTGAAAATTTTTTCGTCGATAAACAAAATTTTTCTGTTTGTCATTAGCGTATTCTTTCAACAAACTTTTAGATTTTTGCCAACGTTTTCGCTTTAAATCTTCCGTTAGCAAAAGACCAGTGTGTCTCTTATAAGCTTAGATCGTCTTTAATAATATGAGACATATAATGTTTCGAAATTTTTATCTCACGAGATAAAATTTTTTGTTTGCGGAAAGGATTTCAGTCAATTTGCACGTTTACAATTTTAACAGCTTGTGGCGTACGAACTACCCTTGCCCTTCTTGAACGTTGCCTGTCTTTTATGTTTCCCGTATCAGTAAATAGTTTTACCGCCCGGTAAACAAACATATGACTTATTTTAAGCGGTTTTAAGGTCTTAAAATGTCGCTTTTTCCATACCACACTTAAAAAAAGCTATAACAGCAATCTTATTTTCTCGATCACCTCATTGCATTGTTTACAGAGTTCAAATTGTAAATATGTTTGTACACAGTAACTGTATAACAATTGAATAACATAACCTATAAATAGTTTTACCGAAAAAATGTTAATGTTTATAGAGGGCATACGTGAAAATTTGTAATAGTATTTATGAAAGTATTAGGTATAGGGGCTTGAAAACGAGACACTAGCCCAGAGAGGTGGTACAAAGAGGAGTGTAATTAGTATCTATTATTTATCATAATTGAAATTTTTACTATGTTACAGATTCAAATCTTAATCTGACCATAGCACAGTTTGTTTTTATTCCAGGTCATTAAATGATAAAGATTTATAAAATAATAATGATAAGATAAAAGAAAGAAATCACATTACATACATCTAACTCGATGCTAAAAATGTTTATTTACTCGAACGAAAGTATTTTTTATTTGAGCTTTTGTCCAGTTTTGTCGATTAGACACCTACTAGTGCAGTGTCTATTATTTTTTTTTTCCTCTCATTATTTTTTTTATGGGTCTAATACACGTGCTGCAGGGACGCCCCTAAAGCGCTCTAGGAGCGGCATGTGTGCGGAAAAAGCGATTCACGTTGTTCTTGAATCGCTGTAAATTGTGCTAGGTGGAAAACACAGCCCTGGGCAAATTATTCCAAAGGAATGATGTTCTCCATATAAAAGACTGCTTGAAAGCGTTGTACGTGGAGTAACAAGCTGAACCTCATACGGATGTGAAGCATGAGCGCAACGTGTATTTCTAACATGCACCGCTTTGGGAGGAATTAAGCGGGTTACATCCTTCGAACACTTTCCATGAAAATACTTGTAGAACAGACTCAAGTCGCCAACTGTTCTTCCATGTTCCAGCGAATCAAGGCGCCGGTCATTGCCGGGTCTCCAATCAGACGAACCCAACAAATGCAGTGTATGTTTGGGAGCGGAGCCCCAAACATGGGAGCAGTATTCCATAGTTAATCGAATTTGGCCTTGGTAAAGAATTAACAGTTGTTGTGGAGTGTAAAGCTTTCTGGTACGAAATAATATTCCCAACTTTTGAGAAGCTCTCCTTGCTATGCCTGCAACATGTTCATGCCAGGATATATTTACTCCCAAATTAACGCCCAACAAATTGAGCGACGATGCTAGGGGACGGAGTGCAGCGACATAACTATGTCGGATTCAGCAACGTTAATTTAAAAAAAAAAAACTGCCGCCTGGGTTTTTGTAGCATTAAATTCCACTTGGTTACTGTCTCCCCAAGATAGAATTTCTTTCAGGTTGAACGACCTCCTGCTGTCTGCGGATATTCGCCTGAGCAGCCGATGTCTGAGCGTTCAAAGTGAATGAAGAGACAAGCGTACTGTCATCTGCAAAGCTGTAGATTGAATTTCCGGTCCTTTCCAGCAGATCGTTAATGTAAATGTGAAAGAGAGTAGGAGACAGTATGGAGCCTTGGGGCACACCAGTGTTGATAGTGAAGGTGATAGAAAGAAATCCGTCGACAGCCACTCGTAAAAAATGCTCTCTGAGGAAACATGAGAGTCACAAACAGAACTTTTCAGACATACCACAAGAGCGTAGCTTAACCAACAGTCCATTGTGCCAAACACGGTCGAATGCCTTGGATATGTCAAGAGCAAGCGCTCGCTTATTATCAAAAGTAGTAGAAAACGTTGCCGATAATCAGCGTTAGCTCAATCACTAAGTTTTTCTTCTTTGTAAAAGTATTTTTTAAAGTAAATTAAATTATTAATTAACCTTTTTAATAGGTAGTACGAGTATATAATCAAATTACAAATACTCGACAACATACAGAGTACAAAAATTCACGTGTGTTATTACAAAGTTTATAATAATTTGTTAACTTATATCTTTATAGTTTACTTAAATTTCTAAAGGCCAGCAATTGTTGCTTAGGATAATGTGCAGTAATTTATAGTCTGTCAAGTAAGAACGTGTCCGAGATAAATCATTTTTGTTAGTAAATATCAGTCGATTCTGAACTTTCGTCGAAATCACGTCCGAAATGAGTCACTTCTTTGCGCGTCCGTTCGAGGCAGTCTTTCTTTATTCTTATCGAAAGGGGCTAAAATGACACATTCTGCGGCCGCTAAATATATTAAAAAGTCGGTATCGTTTGTGAAGAAGTGAGCAAGTCATTTTAAAGAGATGAAAAATGTTGGTGACTTGCCAAAAAGTGGCTCGGTAGGCAAAATAACGCCGAAAGTCGAAAAATAAATCGTGTCTTTGTTTTCACGGGACCCGAAATTGACGCTGCGTTAAGGAGCGTGAGACCATTCGACAACGTGTTCGTGCTCATGATATCAAATTTCGTTCCAAGTTGAAGAAACCTTTGCTGGGCAAAAATCACGTCGCGAAGCGACTAGCTTGGGCCCACGATAAGATACTGGACTGACCCTCACAATCGCTGGACGCCAACTCTGTTGAAAATGTTTGGTCCCTTGTAAAGAGAAGGATCAGAGGAAAACTCTGAGGACTTTGACTCAGTTTTCCAGCAAAATTCGAAAAATTTGGAGATCACTGCCGAAAATCTCGTCGTTAGCATGCCTCGAAAATGCAGAGTATTTTCGCGAATAGCGCATCGCGTTTTTGATATAACGCGCAAAGTTTATACTTCTTAAATGGAGCAGCTCTGAAAATTATGTACAGGGTGGTCCAAATTGGACACTTTTAAAGGTAAACTCCTTTATCTAAAGAAGATAGACGAAAAAACTGATGGCGGTGTCTGAGGCTCAATTTTTATGATAAACTCAATGGTGAAAACTATTTAATTCAATTGTTTACTCGTAGTTGTCAAATTTTACTTAAGGATCAGTTATTGACTTGTCAAATAAATTGTAATGAAGTTTGAAAATTACGAAAAATGGGATATGATAGTGTGTTCCATACAAACCGGAGAAAATTCGGAAACGGCAAGTAATTTGTACCACGAATGGTATCCAGAGAGGCATCAACGCTTCAAGGATGTATTCGCTCGATTGCGACATAACCTAGTTAATAGTGGCTAGTTTGAAAAGAAACGACCCAAAAATAATGCATCAAACAGGGATAAGGATAGTAGTTTTAGGAACTATCGGAAATAAACACTTCAACCCGACAGTTAAAAAAATCCACTGGACTAACAAGAACTAACGTAAGTCGTATTTTGATGAAGCACCAATTCAGGCCATATAGGACAAGAAAAGCTCTTCATCTTAGAGACGGAGATTTTTAATGGCATATGAATTTTTGCCAATGGTTTCTGGAGAATTGTAACCATGTTCCGAATTTTTCATTAAATTGCATTTGGACAGACGAAGCTTATATAAGCAATGCAGGTATTTTTAACCGTTACAATTCTTACACGTGGGCAAGAAAATCCTCATTTAGTTGTGGAGCAAAGAAATCAAGGCAGATATGGATTTAATGTGTAGGCAGGAATTTTTAGAGATAGGTATAGGTCCATTTATTTACGAAGGAACACTCACCTCTCAGAGATATTTAGAAATTATAAGGCAGCAAATAGAACCTCTTGTTGATAAACTGCCGTTAATGGACCTTAGAAATATATTTTTTCAACACGACGGGGCACCTCCTCATAATGTTGCAGTTAGTAATTTTTTATCGGCCAATTTCGACAATAACTGGATAGCCAATCAAGGTCCGAATCGTTGGCCAGCAAGGTCACCGGATTTTAACACCCATGGACTTCTATCTCTGGGGAGGATTGAAAGACCTAATTTTTAAATTGCTGACAAACACCAGGCAAGAGTTAGAAGTCGCTGTGATACAAAGTCTTGCGGCTTTCACTCCTCTTGAACTAATCAACTCGGTAAGAAGTGTCCAGAAAAGGTGCCGCCTATGTATAAATGAAACTGGTCGACATTTCGAACATCTCTTATAGAAAATTGTTTTGCTTTAGTTTGCTTTACTCGGAATAAATTGTTTTATTGTTGTTTTGTTTTATTTTCTACATAGTTTAAAGTACTATAGCATTTAGTAAATTTCAATGTAGTTATGACTCTGAGAGTTACTTCTGGGAATTTTTTTTTACGATTTGACTGCTATCGGTAAACAATTGATATTGCCGCTCCGTCCTACTTCACAAAAAGTGCATTTAAAACTCGCCTAAAAACTGAAAACCTTTATATTTTGAAGTAGATTTAAGCAAAATATAAACTGTGCTATATTTTTAGGATGGTAATTAAAAACTCTATTCGGATAAGGAAAAATATACAGGATATCCCGTTTAAAAAATATATTTTTGCGTTAATAACTGTTAACTTACATTGTTGAAATCCACGTGAAAAAGTGCTTTGAGAATGTTTTTATAGAAATCCAAAATTTTCGATATGAAAAGAATTACAAACATTTTTCCAAAATGCAGATTTTTGAAAAACACCCTGTATATCTGAAACGGTACTAGATATTGATATGCGGTTTTCACCATTGAGTTTATCACAAAAAATTGAGATTGAGACACCATCAGTTTTACACCTTTAAAAGTGTCCAATTTGGACCACCCTGTACATATGTATGTTTCAGGTAAAATTGTTACACTTTTACCTGGAATAGAATTAATGCTCAAAACCCACTATTTTTTCTAATAGTTTATATACTAAAGGTGTAACATCTAAGATAACATCTAGTATTACGTATCGCTTTATTAAATAATAAACGAATGACGTTTGAACTTTGGTAATGAATGGGTCACTCCAGATTACACCGGTAAAAATGTCAGTCTGAAACATTGCTTGATATGATTAATATTTGTTGCATTTGGTTCAAATAAATCAAGGTAAGTTGAGTAATACCTGTACTTTGACATTAAAAATAAATTAGGTTATTTTATATTAGAAATGAAAATTCTGTTCAGGTTATTGAGTATATAAAGTATAAGTTTTAGGTTCATTTCTTATTTCTGCAATTTCAATTTTTACTGATACTTTTTCAACTGATTTTTAGATACTTACTTAGTTTGTATTTGTAAATTATGTTAAATACTATAATAATAAATAAATAATAATTTGAATAATTTCATAAAGGTAAAACGTATTAGCAACAAGTATTTTTTACCCAAGAAATCTAATGAAAGTCGCAAGGACTTATTATTATTTATGTTATTACTAGCCGTGCCGGTGACTCAGTTCGCGTGAATTTGATTCACTATTATTGTCACTGCTTATTCCTTATATTACCTAACGTAGTAAAATATAACCTATAACCTGACCAGAGAAGATATGTATTTTATAAAAAAACACGTAAATCGGATAAGTGGTTCTTGAGTGCTAAGCACACTAACGGACAGAGAGATGTTGCATTATATATATATATATATATATAATATATATATATATATATATATATATATATATAAATCTTAAACAAACCCCATTTCTATAATAAATAAAGACAGAGAAAGCAAAAGTTGCCGTATCTAACAAAATCCTAAGATATGAAAATAGTTGGGGCACTCGGCAAGAGGGCACAACAGATGTTCACACAATATTCATTTAGCCAATATTTCGGTCCTAGGTTGGGACCTTCATCAGAGCACAAACTGAATCATGAAGCAATCAATAAGGAAAGTCGGGCGTAGAAAATTATTATTGTTAAGTTTAATTTTTAATAAGTTTTTATTGTTGTTATAAAGAAGTATACATTATTATTATTATTATAAAGAAGTACCAAAGTAAAAGTTGCAAGTGACTCACATGCAGTGTGCGAATTAATCTAACAAGAATGACCATAAATAACAATTGTCATAACAAAGACCGACACTGAAACAAAACAGCCACTATTCACTAACATATTAATTTAAAAATATGGCATTTACAGCAAGGATGCCATTAGAAACCTTGGATGCTGAAAAATCCAAATACTCATTTATCATTAATTAACCACCTGTGATTTGAAAAGAAATGACAGGTTTGACAAGGCGTTGACAAAGGCCAACTGTCTGACAGAAGTAAGGGATCACTCAGAATAAAAGGGAAAAAAGGTTGAACAACCAGGAAAGAACCGGTTGAATACAAATTAGGTACCTACGTCATCAGATTGGAATGGAGAAATGGAGAATTGTTGGTTCGTTGAAATTGAAGGAATGTTCATTATCGACAGAGTGGCTTGCCAGTGCACACCTTTGTGGATGATATCTGGTGTCACTTTTATGTAATGCGATGCGGCGATTGTGGGGAAAAAAAAAAAAAAAACGAAAAATCGTGTTTCAAAATTGTCTAGAGCCTTCAATTTTGGTTCGATTTGGACGATTTTTTTTTTAAATTGAAGCTTATTAAATTCCGAACAAAGTTATCGGAGCCGATTTTGCAATTAAACTTTTGTTTCAAAATGGCGGTTTCTGATTATATAGCGACTGAGACACAGAAAACGCTTACAGTTTCAAACCAAGTTGTGCTAAAATGCGTGTATGTATGTTTTTTTATGTCGCAGATAATATATCTAATATCACAGTTACAAGATTAATAATGGCTGCCATGAACAATAAAAGTATTATAAATATGAATAAACGTACCATTATTATTTTATATCCATAACATTTGCATAAATAATTTCTTTAAGGTTGTTAATTATAAATATGTTTCAACAATTGACTTAAAATGACAAATCAAGTATGGCGTATGCCAAAATTGAATCGAGCAACAAAGTTTCTCTGTGGCATTTAGACTGTGGCAGTCAGATCATTCAAGTTATTCAAGTTTAGTTGCGGGATTTAAATTTTCATGCAGTTATTGCTAGAATATTGCTGCTGTAAATTTTAAGTATCGTAGACAATTTTCTAGCAGATACAAAAAACAGCGATACACGCAGAAAAGGACAGCTCACACAGCTAGAAAATGGCTACAACAGCTAAAACGTTTTGTTAAAATAGGGACAGCTAAATATTTTGCTGCACTAGCCACATTGTTTGCTGTTGTAGCAAAAAAGTGGCTGCTATTACTAAACAGTGGCACAACTTGGTTTGAAACTGTAAGCGTTTTCTGTGTCTCAGTCGCTATATAATCAGAAACCAACGTCCGCCATTTTGAAACAAAAGTTTAATTGAAAAATCGGCTCCGACAACTTTGTTCGGAATTTAATAAGCTTCAATTTAAAAAAAAATCGTCCAAATCGAACCAAAATTGAAGGCTCTAGACAATTTTGAAACACGATTTTTCGTTTTTCCCCACTGTGCGTCTGTCCGATATAGATGGAGGGATAATTAAGGCAGACAATATATATATATATATATATATATATATATATATATATATATATATATATATATATATATATATATATATATATTTATATATATATATATATATATATATATATATATATATATATATATATATATATATATATATATATATATATATATAGTGAAACTCTTTATAGTGCAATTTTTTCAAGACCTAGAATATTTTATTATACATAGCAATATATACGGATTTTCTCCGCACTAACGGACAGACAGACAGACGTTGCATTTTATATATATTATATTCTTTGATACATGATATTGTCCCATATTTAATGGTTTAGGTAGTGTATTGCAAGGCAGTGTGCTAGCGGCAAACTTTTTTCTTGATTCACTATTATCGTCATATCTTATGTTACCTAACGTAATAAAATATATCCTATATCCTGGCCAGAGAACATATGTATGTTTTTTTAAAAAAAAAGCAGGTAAATCAGAGAAGTGGTTCTTGAGTGATAAGCGCACTAATGCACAGACAGACAAACAGACAGAGAGACGTTGCATTTTATATATATATATATATATATATATATATATATATATATATATATATATATATATATATATATATATATATATATAATAGAATAACAATAATATCTTGATTAAATGGTGAAGCATATTAATATTGCAAGACTCTAGTCTGCATAATTTTTTCATGCGATAAGTTATTCGCGATTAATCGATCTGGTAATCAGTGGCGTTTTCAGGTCTAATGAGCGAGAGCTTGAAACTTGAGAAAATTCAACTCCATTTACAAATCAATGACTAGAGGCTAAAGGTTTTTCATAAAAAATAACCTAAAATAATAAAAGTCCGGCCTCAAGGGGAACACTATTTTTTACATCAATAGGGACGGGAGGGGAATAAGCTTCTACTTGCGCACCCCCTTGGCTACGCCACAGTTACTAACATATTGTTTTTAAAGTATTTTGTGAGTGCGTACAGTGCGATTTGATTATCTCTACGCACCTGCAGATACCCTTCCTTACTAAGATAAAATCTTATGGGGTTACATACACCTCGACTCTTCAAAAATTCGATTTCTTTTTTAATGGATTTTTATTCTCTATACTTCTGAGAATTATTCAACAAAAGTTTTTAAGAAAATTCCATTCCATTACAAAGTTATAGCATTAAATGTGACCTGGCCTCGGATTGGGACCGCTACCTGTTTTCAGAGACTCTCTGCAATATTACTCAGTCAATTTTTAATATTTCTTATTTTCTAAATCTTAATAATTACTTTTCCTACAAAATATCGAGTGGTTTTTTTAAATTTTTCTAACAGACAATTTTTTTATAAATAACTGAACATAAATGTTTTGGTCGAAAATTGCATACTAAAGTCTGAAACACCGTAAATTTTTTACTCTTGAAAAAAAAAAAAAAAACTCTTCGACAATTTTTAACTACTACATTATTTAATTTTTATTTCTGCATATTGGATTATTTTTTGTGAAGTTATCCTGCAGACAAGAAGGCGCCGTAGTTTTCATCAGTGGTCCATTTAAGTCGATAAAATATAATGTTAACATTTAAAAATATTTAAAAAAAATTCTTATAATATAAAGTACAATGAAAATATGTAATCGCAATTCTTTTGTATTATTCACTTAAAAACCTTTAAAATATATATTTTTTTAAATATACATACTTTTTGCAGCGCCTGGTGTATGCAACCCCTTATATTGAAAAGTATTTTTATTATTTTCTGATCGTGTAGGTGTGCAAAAAAACTAGACAATTAGCTGTTGCAACTAACCCCGTCGAGGTACATTAGAAGGTGTATATTTTAATAATATTTTTGATGATATAGGGCAGGGGTGCTCAAACGGTCGATCGCGATCGACAAGTCGATCGCGAGTGCTTTTTGAGTCGATCTCGAGAAAAAAATTCCGATATAGAACTATTCACAGATTTTGTTTTGGGTAACTAAAACAAAATGTAATGAATAAACTACTAAAATTTATTCGATCCACAATTAGGCCAGAATAACCCCCTCATCACTTTCTTTTATCGTAATAACCCCCTGCTAGCGGCAAAAGGCGGCTTTATCAAAGGAACGCGCGATACTTGTCAAAGAAAAAGCCGCGTTTTTGATTCCCGCCGATTTTTCTAGAAACTTCGGGCGGCGTGTTTGACGGGAACATTCGAGACTTCGTTCGCGCCGATATAAATGTTGCGCCTGCAGGAACAGGAGTCAGTCTGAGTTGTAACTTGAAGGCGATACATCGATACAAAGTTTGTTAATAAATAGTCCAAAATGAGTGCGGCGAAGAAAAGTAAAAACTTATCATTTTAATAACGATTGGGAGGAAGAATTTTTCTTTTGTATGGTAAAGGATAAGTGCATTTGTCTCATTTGCCGTGCGTTAGTTGCAATACCTAAGCGTGGGAACTTAGAGAGGCATCATAAAACGGTTCATAAAAACTACGAAAAGGATTTTCCGTCACAGAGTGAATTAAGAAAACGAAAAGTACGTGATTTGATAACTTGTTTGAAAAAAAGAACAAACCATGTTCACAAGACCAGCCAAACAATCAAAAGCTGCAACGATCGCGTCATTTAAAATATCTCATATATTGGCGAAACACAAGAAACCATTTGATGATGGATTGGTTGTGAAGGAAGCATTTATTGAAGCGGGTGAGACTTTATTTGGAGATTTTAAAAATAAAACAGAGATTATGTCTGCTATTAGAGAACTTCAGTTATCTCGTCCGACTGTCACAAGGCGTGTTGAAGTCATGAGTCAGGACATGGCAGATAAACTAAAACATGATATCATGGAATGTACATACTTTTCTTTACAGTTCGACGAATCCACCGATATGACAGACACTGCCCAGCTGTGTATTTTTATTCGAATGATATGTCGGCTAAGGAAGAGTTTATGACAATGATTCCTCTGAAAGGAAAGACCCGTGGCGAAGATATATATGACGTTTTCTTCAATTTTGTAACAAACTACAAGCTACCAATATATAAACTAGTGTGCATTACAACCGATGGAGCACCAGCAATGACTGGAAACAAAAACGGTTTTGAGGCATTGTGTCGAGCTAATGATGATTTCCCTTCATTTTTCTCCTTCCATTGCATTATACATCAACAAATTTTGTGTTCAAAAGTTCTAAATAAAAAATAATGATTTATAATGAAGAGTAAAGTGTGTTTAAATTAAAATACAGAGCAAAATATTAATTGAAAATATTAATAGGAACTAAAAAATTATGCTCACCTTCTTAGTTAAAAATTCAAAAAAACTCCAGTAAACACATCAGTGATTGTTGAATTATTTATTGAGTAAAGGAAAACGAAATTAATTTAAAATTAGGGCACTAATTTTGATTTTTTCATATATTTGATAACCTTTTTATTTGCTTTGTAACAATTACATGCATAATAAATTTGTTCTAACATCATTTTATTTTGGAATTGCAATATTACTTAATTACTACGTACATAACATAACAACTAAACATATGGATTAATTCTAACTTTATTGCACAAGTGTTTCGATGTTACACCGTCCCTTTCTAAACGGGTGATTGTCCTTCGAGAAAAATATTTTATTATATCTCTAATTATGTCAGGAGTTATAGCTTCACATGTTTCCCTAATGACTCTCTCAAGATGATCAACATCTTTAAATGGCCTTTTAAGATAAACCTTTTCTTTTAAGTAGCCCCATAAAAAAATCTTGGGGGCCAAGTAAACTGCACATATCTCCCTATTATTCTACCGTTAAAAATGTGATAAAATAAAAATAAAAATGAGATAATCTCGAACATTTCGCGTCTTGTGACATGATGTACCATCATGTCGATGGTTTCAATTATTGGCAGGCGATTAAGAAACTCAGAGAACTCATTATTTAAAAATTCTAGGTAACGTTCAGCATTTATATTATTTCGAAAAAAGAATGGTCCAACTACTCTATCCTTAAAAATTCCACACCTTACATTGGTTTTAAATGAGTATTGATTTCGAGTTTGGATATTGAAGTTAGGATTAACATCGCTCCACCAGCGATAGTTTGGAGAACTTACTGTCCAATTAGACATAAATGTCGCTTCGTCAGAGTATTTATC
Organism: Pachyrhynchus sulphureomaculatus; assembly: GCA_019049505.1. Lineage (NCBI taxonomy): Eukaryota > Metazoa > Arthropoda > Insecta > Coleoptera > Curculionidae > Pachyrhynchus > Pachyrhynchus sulphureomaculatus. The sequence continues at coordinate 183,109,192 of CM032456.1, read as the reverse complement.
TTTTATCTTCCAACGCTCCTTGAAACCCAGCAAAAATTCAAATTTTTTTTCAAAATCTCCTGCTTTTAAAGTATGGGTAAATTGGGGTTTGTATGGTTTAAATTTTTTTGATCTTAAAATTCTCGCAACTATAGTTTTACTCAAATTCAATAAAGCTGATCTTTTCCGAAGTGAATCTTTTGGCTTTTCTACTGTCGACAGCATTTTGATTATCTTCATTTGAAACCCATGCCCGATGTTTCTTTTTAAATTTATTTTCAACACTTCAGTGAATTTATTTATCAGATATCCTATAGTTGCAAAGTGTACAGTTTTGTCAGGATGGCTATTATTAAAAATTTCTGCTGCTTCTTTAAAAGTTTTAAAATTATCTCCAACTATGAGAACAACTTCAATTTTATCTTCAAAACTCAATTTTACTGGCATTTCTAATTATTGCAAATACAGACTGACGTTAGCTTTGAAGTTTATTGACAATTGTTAGGTATGTCCAAAGATATGTTCATTTATTTTCGGCCTAAAATTTGTAGTAGTAATTTCGTCTACTTTTATTCAATAAATAAGACAGGGCAACAAAAAAATATTTTTGTTTTGGTGCCTGGGATTTTAGAGCTGATTTTAACTATATTTGGGACGCTAAATCTATACATGCAATCCGTTTTTCTCTATCAGCTCTACTTTTTTAGATACATCAACTTATCTACCAATGTGGTTTTTATTCAGTATATTCATTTATGAGAGTTCTAAAATTATTATATATTCATTAATGTAGGTACAATGGTTTTATTGTCAGTCTGTAATTGAGTAAATTCCAGGTAAATCTATAAATAGTGGAACCATTGCCTATCAGGTACCTGAACTGACCCTTTTAATCACCTAACTCGGGTAAGTCTCGTCAGTTTGTGCGTTCTTACTAATGAGAGTAGATCGAATTCGGCGTGTTATTTTATGTTAAGAAAAGAGTGTTTTTGTGTTATTGAACAGAATTAAAATGAGTTCAGGTTCCAGTTCAAGAAGAAGTTGTGTAAATCAACCTGATGTGTTTTGCTATATATGCGGAGAATACATGTTTCAACAAAACAGACAAACTATTACTGACTTTGTAAAGCGAGCGTATCTTGGATACTTTGGAGTTAAGCTTGGTGATCAGGACAAAACGTGGGCCCCGCATCTCGTATGTAAAACTTGCATAGAGCATTTACGGCAGTGGACTACCGGGAAAAGAAAATGTCTAAAATTCGGCGTACCAATGGTTTGGAGAGAACCAAAAAACCACTTCAATGATTGTTATTTCTGTTTAGTAAATACTAATGGAATCAATCGAAATAACCGCAGTAATTGGACTTATCTCAATTTAGACTCGGCAATACGCCATATCCCGCACTCAGATGAAATACCGATTCCAACATTTCATCAGCTACCACATATCTCTGATGACGAATATTTTCCCTCTGATCGTTCTTCTGATGTTAATAAAAGTTCTGATGCTAATGAAACTAACAGTGACTATGAGGGGACGTCATCAGTTCCTCAACGCTTCAATCAAAATGAATTAAATGATCTCACCAGGGATCTCAATTTATCGAAAAAAGCTTCTGAAGTACTGGCTTCTAGGTTGAACGACAAAAATTTACTGGAACAAGGAACCAAAATTACCTTTTACCGTACAAGAGAAAAAGATCTCCTACCATTCTTTTCTCAAGAAGACAATCTTGTATTTTGTCACGAAATTAGGGGACTCATGAAAGAAATGGGACTTTCTGAATATATTCCAGATGATTGGCGCCTATTTATTGACAGTTCAAAGCGAAGTTTAAAATGTGTCCTTCTACATAATGGGAATAAATATGGTTCAATACCACTAGCTCACTCAACGAAACTGAAAGAAGAATATAATACCATAGCTTTGGTCTTGTAGAAGATAAAGTATTACGAACATCAATGGATGATTTGTGTAGACTTAAAAATGGTAAACTTTCTTCTTGGGCAGCAAAGTGGTTACACGAAATATTCGTGTTTCTTGTGCCTCTGGGATAGTAGGGAAAAAACACATCACTGGGTTAGAAAAGATTGGCCTCAGAGAGAAAACATGGACGCTTTGGTTGAAAGAGAAAAAATCATACTTCCTCCGTTACATATAAAGTTGGGCTTAATGAAGCAATTTGTAAAGGCTCTTGATAAGAATGGGTCTTGTTTTGCATACATAGGGGTAAAAATGCATCAGTTGAGCACAGCAAAACTCAAAGCAGGGATATTTGACGGCCCACAAATAAGACAATTAATTAAGGATCCTGCCTTCATAAATTCAATGAATCAAGTTGAACGAGAAGCTTGGACATCATTTGTTGCAGTTGTAGAAAATTTTCTAGGCAAACATAAAGCTCAAAACTATGTTGAAATGGTTAACAAGATGCTTAATAGTTTCAAATCCTTAGGGTGCAATATGAGTATTAAAATACACTATTTACACAGCCACTTAGACCGTTTTCCAGAAAATTTAGGAGACATGAGTGAGGAACAAGGTGAAAGATTTCACCAAGATATTAAAGTTATGGAGGACCGCTACCAAGGAAGATGGGACATGCACATGATGGCAGATTACTGCTGGAGTTTAAAAAGGGACTGTTTAAAAAAACATTCAAGAATGTCGCGGGAAAGAAGCTTTCCAAGTGTCATTTCTTCAATGTTTTTTTTTGTTTGTAAGTACGACATAATATTGTATTTTGTATAACTAAAATAAAAATTTCGTATCTACTTTTGTTTACTACACTTACGGATTTGAGTTACAATAATGTAACTTATATTTCTCTAAAATTGTATATCTTAAAAATTTGAGCTCCTAGGTACAAATGAATACGTTATTTGAATTCAGGACATCAAATTGATATAGAATCAGCTCAAAAAACCTCGACACCAAAACAGCTGTTCCCCTGTGTAATCCAACAATGACTGACGTGTTTACTGGAGTTTTCTTGAATTCATAAAAGCCACAAATCTAAACGTGAGAATAATTTTTTAGTTCCTATTAACATTTTCAATTAATATTTTGCTCTCTATTTAAATTTAAACACACTTTACTCTTCATTATAAATCATTTTTTTTTTTTCCTGTATACCATCAAATATTTTTAACTTTTGATGCTGGATAATGGATTTCCATGTGAAGCAGAACATTTTATCAAGAATAAATTTTTTTGTAATATGTAAGATAAACTTTTTGAGACACACGGTATTTGTGTAAGTTTCACACTTACGTTTGAATCAATTTTTGTCTTTTATTATTAAACGATTATACTTGTAAAATTTAATCCTCGAAAAATAAGATTTCGACTGGAATTTGACTGTGATTCATTACTCAAAATTTCACTGAATCTACTATACCACCTCTCACACTTGTTAACAAAGCTAACTGGTAACTGAACGTTTTGCTTTACATTCTATTCCCAAGGATGCTCAATATTATCTTCAGACAGCGTGTCATAAAACGTATTTTATTGAAGCTAGACATCGAAAAAGCTTCTGGCGCTAATGGAATACCTGCTATAGCACTCAAAAGATGTGCGAGTCAACTAACATCAGTTTTCTGTAGATTTCTCAATCTATTCTACAGAAAGGGAATATTATCTTCGTGCTGGAAATGTGCTACAATTCAGTCGATACCTAAAAAAGGCAAGGAGACCTTGCCAAACAACTACCGACCAGTCGTACTACTTTCAATAAAATCAAAAGTTATGGAAAAGGCTATCAATCAGCATCTAAAATATCTAGAAGGATTCAATATTATTAGCGACTATTAATATGGTTTTAGTAAGCAAAAATCAACAGGAGATCTTCTAACTGATATTACACATCTTTGGAACAATGCAATTGAACATTTTGGAGAATCTCGAGTGGTTGCACTTAATATATCTAAGGCATTTGATCGTGTTTGGCATGAGAGATTATTGGCTATGTTACGCTCTTATGGTATCTCTGAACGGTTTTGTTTATGGCTCCTTGGAGAGCATTTATTCTTCGGTGCCAGTAGACAAATTTCTTTCTAATACCTTCACTATCAACAGCGTTGTGCTCCAAGGCTCTATACTCTTACCTACTCTCTTTCTCATTTACAATAAGGGTCTGCTGGAAAGGATCAAGAATAAAATCTACACTATGTTGGGAATGTGAAATCTTTGGCACAATGACACTACTCAGTATATATCACCACTACACCAAACACTTTATTTTTGCACTTGATGCGCATTTCGTTAACCATATTAGCTTCATCTATATATAGATGATCTTGTTTCCAAATTAAATAGCCGCTACAATTCCATTAAATTTATTAACGAAATGGAGAACAAAGGACAATTGCCATTTCTAGATAATTTAATTATTAAAAATAATAATAAGTTATAATCTGATATCTATAGAAAAAACATAGTAACAGAAAGATATATTCCTAATGAATCATCTCATTGCAAACAATATAAATTAGCCGCATTACATTTTTTAGTTCATGGTTTGGTCATTTTTCCTCTTAATGGAGTAAATTTCAGTAATGAAAGGAATCGTATTAGGAATATAACTAGAGTTAATGGTTATGACTATGACTTAATAAACAAGTTAATAAATAGACATAAGTTCAGGTTAAATATTCGGAATTCTACCTTTTTTACACGTGAATCAAATAAGACCAGGTATCTCTCCTTACTATATAATCTTAAATATAGCAGGGGACTCAATAAGGTATTTAATAAGGTAGGCCTCACCTTAGTCTATAAGTCATCAGACAACCTGAGAAATATCTTAGTAAATCCCAAAGATAAGATTCCTAATGGTGAGAAAAGTGGAATTTATGAAATTAGTTGTAATGATTGTGACAAAAAGTATGTTGGGCAAACTAAAAGGTCAATTAAAAACACGATTTTAAGCTCATTTAAAATACGGTAGAACAGAAGAGTCTAGCATTTCCGAACATACTCTTGAAGCTGATCATTTTGTAATATTAGATAATTTAAGATTAATAAAAGATGTATCTGATAGGAGATTGTTAAATGTTTACGAAAGTATGGAAATTATAAAATGTAAAAGAAGTTTAAATAAAGACAGAGGGCCTATTCTTTATAGTCCCCGCTACTGGTTAATTGACCAGAACAGCTGGCCTCGCCCATGTACTTAGCTCCGCTTGAGTAATTCAGATGTTAGTATAAATAAGGTAGATTTGTAGTTTAGCTTGAGTCAATCATCGCTCCTGATGAAACTAATATAGTTAACGCAAGGCACGTTGAGTGCAAAAATAAAGTGTTTGATGTAGTGGTGATATATACTGAGTAGAATAAAATCTATTGCTTTGTAAATGATAGTACGCTTATTTCTTCATTCCCTTTGAATTATCGGATATCGCTTACTCATACAAATATATGTAGATAGCAGGAAATTGTTCAACGTAACAATAATTTGGAAGAAATTCTATCTTGGGGGGACAGCAACCAAATAGAATTTAACGCTATAAAAACCCAGGTAGCAGTTTTTTTTTATGAATTTTTTTTTTTTTTTATGGTTCTAGCACACGTGCTACAGGGAAGTCCCTAAAGCGCTACAGGAGCGACACGTGTGCGGAGAAAAAGCGATTCACGTTGTTCTTGAATCGCTGTAGATTGTACTCGATGGGAAACACAGTCCTGGGCAAACTATTCCAAAGGTATGATGTTCTCCATATAAAAGACTGCTTGAAAAGCGTTGTACGAGGAGTAACAAGCTGAACCTCATACGAATGTGAAGTATTAGCGCGACGTGTACTCCTAACATGCACCGCTCTGGGAGGAATTAAGCGGGCCACATCCTTCGAACACTTTCCATGAAAGTACTTGTAGAATAGGCTCAAGTCGCCAACCGTTCTTCGATGTTCCAGCGAATCAAGGCCGTCGGTCAGTTCCGGGTGTCCAATCAGACGAACAGCTCTTCTCTGGATAGAATCCAACAAATGCAGTGTATGTTTGGGAGCGGAGCTCCAAACATGGGAGCAGTATTCCATAGTTGGTCGAATTTGAGCTTTGTAAAGAATTAACAGTTGTTGTGGAGTGTAAAGCTTTCTGGTTCGAAACAATATTCCCAACTTTTGAGAAGCTCTCCTTGCCATGCCTGCAACATGTTCATGCCAGGACATATTTGCTCCCAAATTAACGCCTAACAGATTGAGTGACGATGTTAGAGGGATGGAGTGCCCCGACATAACTATGTCGGGTTCTGCAACGTTAACTTTTTTAGAAAAAACTGCAGCCTGGGTTTTTGTAGTGTTAAATTCTACTTGGTTACTGTCACCCCAAGATAGAATTTCTTCCAGGTCTTCGTTAAGTTGAATGACTTCCTGCTGTCTGTGAATATTCGTCTGAGTAGTCGATGTCCGAGCATTCAAAGTGAATGAAGAGATAAGTGTACTGTCATCTGCAAAGCTGTAGATTGGATTCTCGGTCTTTTCCAGCAGATCGTTAATATAAATAAGGAAGAGAGTAGGAGATAGTATGGAACCTTGGGGCACACCGGCGTTGATAGTGAAGGTGTTAGAAAGAAATCCGTCGACTGCCACTCGTAAAGAACGCTCTCTGAGGAAACATGAGAGCCACAAACAGAACTTCTCAGACATACCATAAGAACGTAACTTAGCCAACAGCCCATTGTGCCAAACACGGTCAAATGCCTTGGATATGTCAAGAGCAACCGCTCGAGATTCTCCAAAGTGTTCAATTGCGTTGTTCCAAACATGTGTTACATAAGTCAGAAGATCTCCTGTTGATCTATTTTTACGAAAGCCATATTGGTGATCACTAATAATGTTGAATCCTTCAAGATATTTTAGAAGATGCTGATTGATAACTTTTTCCATGACTTTCGATTTCGATATTATTGAGAGTAGTGCGATTGGTCGGTAGTTATTTGGCAAGGTCTTTTTGCCTTTTTTAGGTACCGGCTGAACTGTGGCACATTTCCAGCAGGAAGGAAATATTCCTTTCTGTAGGATAGGTTGAAAAGTCTACAGAAAACTGGTGTTAGTTCCCTTGCACAGTTTCTTGAGAACTATGGCAGGTATTCCGTCAGCGCCAGAAGCCTTTTTGGTGTCTAGCTTCATCAAAATACGTTTTATGATACGCTGTCTGAAGACAATATCGGGCATCCTTGACTGCACTATGGGAATAGTAGGTGGTGTTTTTCCTTGGAAATCGACAGTAGAATGTGAAGCAAAGAGTTCAGCCAACAAGTTCGCTTTCTCAACAGGTGTCGTTGCAATAGAATTATCTGGCGGTGTGAGTGGTGGTATGGTGGATTTGGTGAAATTTTGACTAACTGCCTTAGCGACTCACCAAAAGGACTTGGAATTGCCGGGACAAGCGAGAAGTTTGTTTCTAATCCGTTGATTGTGTAGCTCCTTGGTTTCGTCGATAATTTCTTTGCATCTGTTCCTGGCACAAACAAAGATGTTACGATTTATGGTGTTAGGATCTTCACGCCACTGTCGGTATGCAAGATGTTTAGAAGCAACAGCTTCTTTGCATTTTAGGTCAGCGATGTTGGATTTGACATAGTTATGTTATTTTTTTTTATGGGTCTAGCACACGTGCTGCAGGGAAGTCCCTAAAGCACTACAGGAGCGGCATGTGTACGGAAAAAGCGATTCACGTTGTTCTTGAGTCGCCGTAATTTATACTCGGTGGGAAACGCAGCCCTGGGCAAATTATTCCAAAGGGATGATGTTCTCCATATAAAAGACTGCTTTTCAAGCGTTGTACGCGGAGTAACAGGCTGAACCTCATATGGATGTGAAGTATTAGACTCAAGTGGCCAACTGTTCTTCTTACTGTCATGCCATATTAATGTAGTTAAAATTACAGTGTATATAAGTTAAACGAAAATTTTATAATTTAAAATAAAATTGTTTAGTTAGATACTAGAATATTTCTAAATATTTACCATGTCAACATTTACAAGCTTGTACTTGATACTCTATTCATAACTTGCTAATTAATTGTTGTCGAATGACTTGCTTCTTTTTGTAATTTATTATTGTTTACTTTTTACAAAATATATTAAAGTATGATTTCCATTTCCTTCTGGAAAAGGTAATAAAACTGTTTTGGTTTTGTTAATTATTTAAATAAAATACACCAGCAATACTAGACTACTTCTACATTACATTAAAATAACACGATTTTAGTTTAAATTGGCAGCCTAAATCCAAGAGCTTTTGCAAACTGGTACAATTGCGACTTCAACGAAAATAGTGATAATTTGCAACAACAGAAAATATTTTTCGATTGCAACTTGTGTGAAACCTACTACAATTACCGCAAAGATTTACCGTATGCGATTTGTTGCGATGCAATGGCAATTCTGCTTATTAATTATGTATAGTGAATATATTTCCGTTGTTTCCGGGTTGAATATCTTTTTGTACACTTGTGTTAGATATTGTGAATACGGTAGCTTATTTTATTGTAATTTTGCATTTTTTGAAATTGAAAAATGGAAAAAGCGACAGAATCTAATTTCGGTGTCTACTTTTGATTGTCTAGAGATCAAAATATTTTTAATACCGGAACTGTTAAAGATACGATTAAATAAAATAATTATTCACAGGAATATTTTTCCTGAGAGCGAAAGAAAAGATGTTTTCTTAGTTGTTTAGAACTGGGCAGGAACTGATTAGATAACATACATGATTCAAACATACTATCACTTGTATGAACAAAAATGGAAGATAATCAATGTTAACTGAGAAGAAATACCAGAGATAACAGATGAAGAAATATCAACATACTAACCATAAAACCCCAGTATTAACAGAACTAATAAAAAAAGGGGGAGACTTGGTGGTACAGGTGCTGAAAGTCTTATTCAATAATTGTCTAGAAGAGAAAATTGGAACATGGCTTCCACAATTTTACTTTCACAAATATACAAATGGTTTACCAAAATAATAATTAATAGATTGGAAAATAAGCTGGAATTAAGCCAATCTGTAGAATAGACTGACTTCAGGAAGAGTTTTAGTACTTGTGATCATCTTTTAACTATCAGAACTTTAACAGAGAAAGCAACAGAATATAACTTAATGTGGTGGTGGTATTTACAGATTATCAAAAGACTTTTGATAGTATCGAGAGCTGGACCATCGAAAGAGCTTTGTATAACAGCAGAATAGACTATAGGTATACTCAGCTCATAAGCAAAATGTACAAGCCTTAAATGATAGTGGAAACGGGTAGTAAAACAAATCCTGTATCTATTAAACGCGGAGTAAGACAGGGAGATTCCATGAGCCCAAAATTATATATAGCAGCATTAGAAGAAGTTTTCAAGGAACTCGAATGGGGAAAAAAGGAGATCAGTATAAATGGACAAAAAGTTAAATCATTTTCGTTATGTTGATGATGTAGTGCTAATATCAGATAAATTTGATGACATACAGGAAATGATTAGTGAACAACAAAACAAATTAGAGAGGGTAGGACTACTACTGAATAGAGATAAGAAAAAGATTATGACAAACCAAGACATTCCGCGAGGTTTGAGAACAGAGGGCAGAACACTTGAATACATAGAGGAATACATCTACCTAGGCAAATAATAAAGTGTAGAAAAGCAAATCAAACCGCAGAAGTACAGAGAAGAATCAGACTGGCATGGGCAGCATTTGGCAAACAAAGGGAAACATTAACCAACAAAAAAATTCCTTTGAAAACTAAGAAGGATGGTATTAGGTCAATGCATTCTATCGGTTCTTACCTACGCGGCCCAGAGATTGACTAAAAAGATGATGGACCAACTGAGTAAAACACAGAGAGCAATGGAACGCCAGATGCTGAATATAAGATTATAAGACAGAATGAAAAACCAAAGTATAAAACAAAAGACCAAAGTAATAGACATAAGAGAACAGGTAGCAGGTCTGAAATGGAGATGAGCATGTCACACGATGAGACAACAAGATGATAGATAGATTAAAAGAATACAAGAATGAGGCCATGGTTGGGACAAAGATCCAGAGGAAGGCTCCACACAAGGTGGAAAGATGAACTGAAAAGAACGGCTGGTTCAGGCTGGATGGATGGAAGACGCGGAATCGAGAGAGATGGGAAAAAGGAAGGGGAAGCCTATATCCGACACTGGTTGGAAGAAGGTTTATTAGATAGATAGGCAGAACCTAATTAGCTTAGCCTACGTAAAGGTTTTATGTATTTTTTATGAATGAGATAAAAAGTTAAGATATCTGAAACTTAAGATATTTCATGAATTATTACTAATTTAATACTAATCCTGGGGGAGAGGGTCTGATGGTCTTGGCAAGCGAGTCCTGTCATTGGACGGAAGTCCATAAGCATTTCTGGTTGGTGTGGTGGGTGGCTTTATCCAAGAATCTGAGCTGAGCGTTGAATTCCCCGATTGTTGGCATCTGGAGGTCACGGTGAATTTGGACATTGCGAACGAACCGTGGGGCGTTGACGATGATACAGAGTGCCTTGCCTTGAACGGTCTGGAGGATAGATCTGTAGGAACGTGACATTTAGTATCATGCCGGGCTGGAATAGGTGAGGGTGGCCTTGATGATCATATTGTAAATTGTCAACTTGTGGCCTGCTGATAATTTACTGGACTTGTTGGGAGGGGGTAGAGCTTGCCTAGGTGCTTGCATGGGGGGGGCCGCGACTTTGTCCTTCCATACTAGGCGCTTGGTACTATGAAGGTTCCGGTACTTGATGTTATTAGTCCATTGGGGTCTGGTGCCATGGAGGGTGAGGCTGGCCGGAATTGGTCTTTTAGATTTAGTGAAGATGGTAGCCTGTGTCTTGCACGGTTCAGTTGGATTCTCCAGTGTTCGAACCAAGGGACTAGCATTCCTAAAAGGTGTTGAAGGCGGCTGGTGGTGATTTTGGTGAACTTGATGGTAGCGGTGATGGCGGTGCTATTAAATACATGAGTGTAAAGGTATGCCCTGCTTTGAGAATATCCGCGGTGAAGATATTGAATAAGTAGGGGGGGGGGTGGTAAAGCGGAGCTTTGGAAAACTCCGGGTCCTATGGCCTTAATTTCGGAGGTGGCCTGATCGATTCTGATTTAGAAAGTGCGGCACGTGAGGAAGAAGAGGACCAATTTAGTGATGTTAGTAGGATAACCGGAAGATTGAACTTGAGAACTAGAGATTCTTGCTAAACTCGGTCAACTGCCTTGGAGGCATCTAGCCCAAACCTGATGTTTGTTGTTGAAGCTGTTGCGATGTGTTGGAGTATTGTGTAGTGTAATTAAAATTTTAATTCAATTTTGTGTTTCGTCTTAATGTTGGTAAAGTAACAATGTTCAAGATTTAAAACTTTTTACAATAAGAACCTTTTTTTATAGTTTTAGCTAGTTCAGATACCTACGAGGCTGGTTTGAAAAGTCCGTGCAAAGTCCGAGAGATGGCACCACCGGTGCGTATCGAGGCCATGTTTCGTTAGTAGCATCTCTTGAATGAACGCACACCAAGTTTCAGCCATATTGGTCTATTTCTTTGTGTTTGGCATTCGTGTGAATCAAGGAAGTCGAGTGATTTTCAAGAAATGGACGAAAAAGAATTTCGTGTGGTGATTAAACATTACTGTATGAAAGGCAAAACGCCTCAGGAGACTAAAGAGAAGCTTGATAAACATTATGGTGACTCTGCACCTTCGATTAGAACAGTTTATAAGTGGTTTCAAAATTTTCGGACTGGCCATATGGGCACAAGTGACGCTGAACGTTCTGGACGGCCTGTGGATGCTACGACTCCAGAAATCATTGATCAAATCCATGATATGGTGATGGATGACAGAAGAGTTAAGGTGCGTGAGATTGCTAGTGCTGTGGGCATCTCGACTGAACGGGTACATAATATTTTGCATAAACATTTGGACATGAGAAAGCTATCCGCAAGATGGGTGCTGCGATTGCTCACGCTTGACAAAAACGGAATCGTGTGAAGTGTTGCAAGGATGGTTTGCAGCTATTCCAGAAGAATCCGGAGGACTTTAAGCGTCGTTTCGTCACTGTGGATGAAACATGGATACATTACTATACTCCTGAGACCAAACAACAATCTAAACAATGGGTTACCAAGGGAGAATCTGCACCAAAAAAGGCGAAGACCGTTCCTTCGGCCGGAAAGGTTATGGCGACTGTCTTTTGGGATTCGCAAGGGATAATCCTCAACGACTATCTGGAAAAGGGTTAAAACTATTACAGGTGAATATTATTCATCGTTATTGGACCGTTTGAAAACCGAGCTGCAAGAAAAACGCCCGCGTTTGGCCCACAAGAAAGTCCTTTTCCATCACGACAACGCACCAGCACACACCTCAGCAGTTGTGGTCGCAAAATTAATGGAAATAGGATTCCAACTCGTTTCACATCCCCCCTATTCTCCAGACTTGGCTCCCTCGGACTACTATTTGTTCCCCAATTTGAAGAAATGGCTGGCGGGACAAAGATTTTATTCAAACGAGGAGGTGATTGCAGACACACTAATGGATATTTTGCAGACTTGGACAAATCCTATTATTCGGAAGGGATCAACAAACTAGAACATCGTTGGACGAAGTGTATAAGCCTAAAAGGAGACTATGTCGAAAAATAAAAAAGGTTTACCCTAAACACATAAGTAGTTTTTATTTTTGCATGGACTTTTTAAACCAGCCTCGTACATATTATGTAAAAAGTATCAAAAACGTTTTATATTTCAGCTTGATTTGGTATCCATTTTTTTTTGTTTATATAAAAAAGAATGATTTTATCAAAAATTCTTGAAGGAAGCAAAAAAGGAAAACCATTTTTAAAACACACTTCCTTGTTGCTGACTTTTCTGATTTTATGATATGCTGAAATCGTATGGGAAATTTATTTTTCCATACTAATAAGGGAAATACTATTTTCATTCCAAATAACTGATCAAGAAGTGATAACTTTCCGAAAAAATATACACAAAAATCATATAAATAGTGCGCTCAATCCCAATTTTACATTGCTTTATGAAAGCGAAATGTAGAGAAGCGGAAACGGAACAATAATTTATGGATCATTTATCAGAGAAAAGTCAAATTAGGGCGGAAAATCAATAGAAAACGACATTATATTTCCGAGTCAAACCTCGAGAGGACTCTACTTGCACTAGTCAGACTCGACGGGGCCAGTTTAAAATCGACCGCTCGACGGGATTTCTGTCGCTGCCGGCCGATCTCGTACGTATCGTGGCACACGGCGTAGAATATGCGCAATGAAATCTTAGTTATTCACGTTGTTGGTTCTATTTCGTACCAATAAGTTGGCAAACGTGTTTCTATAAGGGTGGTTGGCGTTTAAATTTGCGAAGCACAGATTCCGACCAAACTTTTTCTTGGTAAGTTTTTATCTTTACTGTAAATTACTCCCCAAAATCTTGGCAGAAATTTGCATGAAAATATACTTAATTATAAAATTTACGTCGTAAAATCTTTGTTTGCGCTTAAAAATTTGTTAATTATTAATAAAACTCAGGTATAACCTAACAATGATTGACGATTTTAAATATATAAACTAGTAAAAAATTGAGGAAAAGTTATTTAATAAGGGATTGTATTTAACAAACATATTTTAGACTAAATGATGTTTATAAGGCCAGATATATAGTTTATTTTAACCTAATTCGGAAAAGGCTAATCGATATAACAAAATCCTGCTTTTAGGTTAGTATTGCAGGAATGTATAGTCGCATGTTTTAGTTTGCACGAGCTTGTAATATATTCAGTTAGTAAAACGCGTGTAAAAATAGCTATAAAAATAAGTATAAATAAGTAAAAAAATGGATTTCAGAATTTTGCAAATGTAGAAAGTACTTTTTTTTTTATTATACAAAATTTTTAAAATGGTATGTTTAAAATAATTTTTATTTTAAACAAAGAAATACAAGCACCTACATCAAAAAAATTAAACTAGTTCTCATATGGTTTTTTTATAAAGTTTGCGGAATAACTATGAAATGAATTAAAGAATGTTGGAAAGTAATGCAATTTAAATTCCTAAAATATTAATTACATTTTGTGTGTCATACTAATATTAGTAATGTAAAATTATTAAGAGTTTAAAACTTCGGAGGGCTTAACAATAAAATAGCTTATTTACTTTGTTAACTGATACTAAATATATATTTAGTGTCAGATTTACAAATGCGATATCGCGATTTCCTGGTACAACTACATTTACAAGCGCTTAACTGAGTCTTAGTTAGGCAGTTGAAAATGTAATTGTATTACTAAATCGTGATAACGCATTTGTAAATCTTTACAAAAAATATATTTAGTATCAGTTAATAAAGTAAATAAGTTATTTTATCGTTAAAATGTTCCGTCACAAAGTAACGGAACAATCAATCAACTCTTTTTCTGAGAACCTGTTTATGCAACGTATTTAGTAGTTCCACTACCTAAATATTTATAATAATAAACGCTACGTCCTTAAATATTATTGTAAAATATATTTAAAAGATATTTGTCCCAACATCGTTTAACTTTCATTTAATTTTTTTTATAGAATAATAAGCAGTCTTCAAAATATTCAAAGGAAACAAAAAAGGATCTTATAAAAAACAAATTCTGATTTTTAATTAATTAAAATTTTAATGATTAAAATACACTTAATTCATAATTAATTAAACTTTGGTGTCCATTTTCTTTTAAATTATTATTAATACATTAAAATAACTTGATAACTCCTTTTATTATAATTTTGAAAAAATTTAATATATATGTTTCTATTTAGAAATTATCTTTATTATACAGAGTATTCTCTAAGTTGAAGTTTATTTTAATACCCTATAGCACTCTTAACTAAGTCATTTCTTAATATATATATATATATATATATATATATATATATATATATATATATATATATATATATATATATATATTAGAGAATACCCTGTAAGACAATTTTTAACTAGAAAAATATATGTTCAAATTTTTCCAAATTCCAATTTGGTGCCAAAATCCGGACAAATTAAACATTTTCTTGAAACATAATTTTTATTGCATGGAAACGTTTATAATTATTTTTTTTTTGACTAAATTGTTTGTTATGTCATAGAGAACACATTTGCTCAATATAACCCCCTTCTGCTTGAATGATCGCCTCCATTCTCGGTCTGAAGCGGTTTCAGGCCCATTTTAATGAGTCATGGTCCATATCGGCGAATTCCGCTTCAATAGCGGCTCTCTATGATGCGACGTTTGGATGTCTGAATTTGTTAGTGACTCCTTCAACCACGCTCCATGCATAGAAGTCCAAAGAATTTAAATCTGGCCTGTTGGGAGGCCAAAATTCTTTAGACCAAAACATGTCGACGTTGTCCGACAACAAATTTTTTTCTTGCTGGTATCGCAAAACCTTCGTTAGACTGCTCCGTCTCGTTATACTTCGTGACAACATCATACACAGTCGATCTTGGGTACCCGAAGAATCGAATGATTTCTGTTGCTGAGCGCCCAGCGCGAACACTTTCAAATATCGCGGCACTTCGATTATACTCCGCACTTGGTTTCAACATTGCGACTGTTTCGAGGTTATGAATGTTTAGTACATGCGTCAGGCTATTTTGGACGCTAATCGTGATCTTTCGAAGTGGTATAGACCGGCGGGAAATTCAAATTGTATATATATATATATATATATATATATATATATATATATATATATATATATATATATTCGTTGCTGTCTTGAGAAAGAGCTGTAATATGTTGTCGAGTTTAATAGTTTATTGAACTTGGAAACGTGGCCTTTATGCAGTTAGGCAGTTTACTATTGCTTTCGTACCGATATGCAGCCTCTAAAAAGGATTGGTGATAAGAGAAAACATGATTAATGTGTAATGGTATATTCGATTTGGCACATAAAGTACATAAAGCATTACGCAATTACGCAACATTAACCTATATAAGCCCAACAACTGAAAAAAATCGCCAAATATCTAAGAAAATAGAACGTGACAATCACATAACAGTACAAACATATTAAGAGCAATAAAAATAAAACCTTGAAAAACCATAAATCGGGTGTTTACCAACTTAATTGCGGTTCTTGTAATAATTTCACATAGGACAAACAGGGAGAACATTCGAACAAAGAATTTCAGAACATATTAAAAGTTTTTTAAAAAAGTAAAACTGATTCTTCACATGCCAAACCTTTAATAGAAGAGAATCATGTATTTCATAATAATTTCCATATTTTAGACGTTTAGAACAAATAGCATAAATTAAATTTATTTGAGTTCCTCGAGATTAATAAAAGAAAGAATAAAAAACATACTGTCAAAATGACTAACTGCACCTCGGAAATTCCCCATCGTTGAATTTATTGAATGAATATTAATAATAATTATTAAGTTTTGTTGTTAGTAGTTAGTTACAACCTATCTGTAAATATTGACTTATAAAATCATCGAAAAATGTTTATTTGATTCCATACCCATACTTTTGATAAAGCTAATGTTTTAGCGAAACACGTGTCAAGTATAAAAATCAATAAAAGTGGAAATTTTACTAAAAATTTAGTGTTTTATTCTCACATAATGCATCAGTTGTTCGCCTATCCTTCCGTTAAAGTATTCTAGGATTAAATTGCGGGCACAACTCTTCGGAATAAGTTGTGTTTTTTACCAGCTAGTTGAACCTCATTAATAAACCAAAAAGTTTCAACCAATCAAGAATAACAATATTGACGTTGTCTAACTAAGCTCACAAGACGATTCTTTATGCTTATTTTGCTTATATATATATATATATATATATATATATATATATAATATATATATATGTATATATTTATATATTATATACCCGGTGTACAAGTATGAAATGCGAATTTCAGACAACAGATGGTGCACCAATGCAGCTTGTGCTATAAAGATTTGACACTGCACCATTTGTTGTGTCATCAACAACTGTCAGACGCGCAAGAGTGATAAATTGGAAAAGTGTTGTGTTGTTGTGTTCAATATGTCGAAATTTATACCGAACAAAGAGGATTCGCGGACAGCATTAATTTTTTGTTTTCATTTGAAGAAAGCTGCTATTGAATCATACCGATTAGTTCGAGAATCTTATGGTGAACATGCTCCATCGCAAGATACGTGCAAACGATGGTTTAGCGTTTCAAAAGTGGTGACTTCGATGTTGCAGACAAGGAACGTGGAAAACCGCCAAAAAAATTACGAAGTGGAATTGCAAGCATTGTTGGATGAAGATGATTCGCAAACACAAATACAACTCGCCGAGCAATTGGGCGTTAGTCAACAAGCTGTTTCCAATCGGCTACGAGACATGGGAAAGATTCAGAAGACCGGTAGATGGGTACCACAAGAGTTGAACAACAGGCAAATGGAAAAAAGCGCAAAAACACGTGTGACATTTTACTCGCTCGGTACAAAAGGAAGTCGTTTTTGCATCGTATAGTTACAAGGGATGAAAAGTGGATTTATTTTGAGAATCCCAAGTGCAAAAAATCATGGATAGACCCAGGCGCACCATCCACATCGACCGCAAGACCGAATCACTTTGGCAGAAAGACGATGCTGGGCAACGGTTAATACTAGACGTTACCAACAACAATTGACCAATTTGAACCGTTCGCTGCTTGAAAAAAGGGCAGAATACCGAAAGAGGCAACACAAAATCATATTTCTTCATGACAATGCTCCATCACATAAGGCAAAACCAGTTCGCGACACGTTGGAAGCACTCAGCTGGGAAGTTCTACTCCATGCGGCTTACTCACCAGACTTGGCTCCTTCCGATTACCACTTGTTTGCATCGATGGATCACGCACTTGCTGAGCAGCGTTTTGGTTCGTACGAAGATAATTCTTTCCATGTTTCCCTGTACAGAGCATTTTCTGTTCCAATTTTTTCTCACGATATTCTGGATGTCGTCTTGCTACCTTCTTTGGGGTCTTCCCACATTCCTCTTACTCTCCTTTGGGCGCCATATTGTGAGTTTTCTATGCAGGTCCAACATTCGTTGTTTCATGGCATTTGTCAGCCGTGTTCTTCGTCGCATTTCCTCATTTAGGATTTTATCTCTCAAACTTATTCCGAGCATAGCTCTTTACATCGCGCGTTGCGCCACCCGAAGTATGTTCATCAACTTACGTTTTAGCGGCATCGTTTTAAGTCTTTACGTAAGAACTGGCAGTAAATATGACTCGAACGTAAACACGAGTATACTAAAAGCTGCCCAACCAAGATCAACGCTATTTGGTTCTCTTTTCCTAGTTGTATTTTTTGTCCGAGGTATATATAATTCTCAATGGTAATCTTTATTTGCTATGGACGTATTCTCGTTGTCCTGTTTAGGTTCATTTCCAGTCCAACCTGTAACGATGCGTAATGTAGTTCTTCCAACATAGTTGTTAATTCATTGACTGTAGTACCGATTAGAACGATATCGTCCGAAAGTCGTAGATGATTAAGTCGTGTTCCGTCTCTGGTAATCCCCTTATTTTTTCAGTATAACATCTTGAAAATGCTCTCTAGCCAGCCTGAATAATTTTGGCGAGATCGTATTTCCTTGGGGTACTCCTCTTTTTATCGACATGTTTTTATTTATTAATATTCGGATGTATGCATTATCACAGATATATTTAATAAGAGTTGAGTATCTGATGTCTATCCTAGCGGTATCTAGGGCTCTTAAAACTGCCCACATTTCTATAGAGTCAAAGGCTTTCTGGTAGTCTACGTGAGGGGTATATTATATTTTCTGGCTTTCTCGATGAGCGTACGTAGGTTCTGCAGATGGTCTATTGTGTTGAATCTCTTTCGAAATCCAGCCTGTTCCGGAGGTTGGTAGAATTTCTTTTCGTCAATCTATTAGTTATTAGTTTAATAGGTAACTTATATTGATGGGACAGTAGACTAATTGGCCTATAATTTCCTATGTTGTCTTTATATTTAATAAGTTTATACGGTATACTAATTGGCTACAAATAACTAGTCAATAATCAGCGTGTATTCATTAATTTTAGATATATGTAAACAAACCATTACATTTTGGGATATTGTAAACACATTATTAGTAATATTGACATGCCATACAGCAAAATGATTTATCCATTTAATCCTAATCGAAATAATACAGTTATATTTTGTTAATATTCGGAGAAAGAAAGCCAGTTTCGTTTCAAGGCTATAGAACAAAGGACTTAATAGGGGTATTTCATCAAGAGTAAAGTGTATACCTCAAATTAACTTAAGATATAAACTTTCACCAAACCCGAAATACTGAAAAATTTACAGAATTGAAAAATTACTTTTGGATAAAAGTAATGCATGGCTATTTTAAGTGTAGAGTTATACATTTCTTTGTTGGTAGTATTTTATTCACTTTCATCAAATATTAGGTTATGTTGTTCATGATTGTCTTCGTTATTAGTTTTTTTTCTCTACATTTCTTTAATGGCAATATTTCACTCACTTTCATTACATATTAGGTTATACCGTTCGCGACTCTCGTTATTATCAGTTTTCTACTATTCTTCTTCAGTGGTAGTACTTCATTCCCTTTCATTAAATATTAGGTTAGGTTTCCTGATAGTGCTCCATTCATTCCATCAAGTATTAACTACTTTCTGTTTGTTATTACCCCTGCTTTAATGTTTATAATACAGGAGTTTCCGTATTGCTGTACTTTTGTCACAACTTCCCCATAGTTTTGAGATCAGGAATCCATACTTTATTTGCATTATTACCTTTTCTACCCGAGTATACCAGCATCGAAAGAATTTTCTAATTCGTCACTGAACAAATTATTAACTATCATAAAAAATTTTTGACAGGCGTAGTTATAAATATATCCATCTTGTATTAGCTGCTTTCTCTGTACAAATTTATTAGCTCTTAAATTTCATACGTACGAAACAACTATCGGTGCACATCACTGGATTTGTTCTTCAATTAACTTGTTAGTTTCATCTGCACACATTTGATCCAGTCCTAGTTGTACTGTATTTCTAAGCACTAAAGATACTCCTCTAGCCGCTGCTACAGCAAATTGTACATTATTTTTACTGAACCGAGTAGGCCATATACCAGTGGGAAATGTTTTTCATCGCTAGGTATGTGTTTCTTTTATTTTCTCTTAGAACATAAATTATTGAGACGAAATGGTATTGGTTTATTTTTAATAAACATTGCTTTTAGTTTAGCCTTGAGAACTATTTAATTTTAGTTCTTTTAAGTTTAAAATATAAAGTTTATGACTGTTTATGCAGATTGTTAATGGACTCGGCACTCTTCCTATAATTGCCTGTTTAAAAAACCGTATACGATTATTTACCCTTGATTTTTAGATATAAGTATTATCCAAATTTTTCTACATTATTATATCTTTGGATTAAAAAAAGTCAATAAATCTTTATTCATCTCCTAAACAAAAAAATATTGTCAAGTCACATAGCAGCGGTAAATTTTGAAATCCGTTCTTGTCATTCAAATAATTTTATTTAATATAAGACATTAGTAACAGTACTTTCTCTTCGGATCTATATCTGATGCCATAAAAATGGTGGCTGAGCCAGGCTCAAGAGACAGGGGGGCCAAATGGACACAATAGACGTTCCGTTAAGGAAAAAAAAAGAATACCTATATACTGTCGAATGTAGTGGAAGAACTATTATCCTTTGATCCGCATCTGATATCTATATTAGGTTTCTATTCAAGTCACGCCTTCTTTCTGACTAGAAAATTGATCAAAGGCCAAAGGGATAAAATACAGTCCCTCAAGTAGGAACGTAATTCCTCGTATTCTTGAAAAGATGAGTTTCGGGAACATTTTTTGTCATCAATGTATTTTTTGGTGTGCTAACAACTGCGCAATTACCTTAGTACGTTGTCCAATCACCTCCTGCATCAATCATCGCCTGGCATCTTCGAGGCATACTGTCGACGATATTTCCTGAATATTTTGCAAATTTAGTTAAAGTCCTCAGAATCTTTCCTCTGAGCTTTCTCTTTACATGGGACCAAACGTTTTCAATAGAGTTGGCATCCGGCGATTATGAGGGCCACTCTAGTATCTTATCGTTGGCCTAAGCGAGACTCTTTGCGATGTGATTTTCGCCCAGCAAAGTTTTCTTCAACTTGCTTCGGAATTTGACATCATGAGCATGAAGATGTTGTCGAATAGTCTCATGGGACACATTTAAACCCGATCGAAGACATGATTCGTTTTCAACTTTCGGAGTGACTTTGCCTACGGAGCCACGCTTTAGTAACTCGTCGAGAATTTTCGTCTCGTTAAAGTGATTTATTTACCCATTTCTTCACGAACGATACCGACTTTTTAGGATATTTAACGGCCGTGGATTATGTCAGTTATTATGGCGGACACGTCCTTACTTGACAGACTGTACTTAGATAAACTTATCTATTTAACTTTTTTGGTTTAAAATAAACTAAAAACTAAATAACTTGAAACAACATTATTTTGAATAATCTCACCAAATTAATTTCAATAACGGACCCATTATACAATTACATTATGTCATAATTTTACATTTAATAAATTGGGAATAATTGTATTGTAATTAAATTAATTAAAATTTTAGGCAACAAAACACTAATTATTTTTTACACCACTGTAACATTCCAGTTTTGAAATAAATTTGACTTTTAAATAAAGCACCGTTAATACGTCGCTTATATACGTAGATGTTATACGAGTATGTTGTATGATAAGTACCTGGCCTTGACAAGAAAAAAACATTTTTATGTGTAAAATTTATACACTGAGTTCAACGTTTTTCTGTCTTCTGTATCCCATCTAAAAAGTACGATTTCTCCAGCCCTTCAAAATGGGCGTTTGTTTCAGCAATCACCTTAGCGGTTGGGCCAATTTTTTTTCCGCCCTAGCCATTTGTTCATAATCGGTGAGGGTTAAATCTGGCGAATATGGTGGATGCGGAAGCATGGACTCATGGAATTTTGCCATGGCGATGACACAAGTGTGCACGCGTGCATTGTCTTCAAGAAAGAAAAATTTTTTTTTCGCCAAATGCGGATGTTTTTCTTTCACAGCATGGTTGAAACGCTCCAATAAGTTGACATAATAGTCTCTATTAATCGTTTTGCTCTTTTAAAGATAATCGACGTGGATTATGCTGCGTACATCCCAAAGCACTTCGGCCGTGACTTTGTTGGCTGATAAAGTCGCTTTGACCTTCTTTGGCGCAGGTTTGTCGCGGAAAACTCACTGTTTGGACTGTTTTTTTGTGTCTCTTTCTATTGTGCTGTGATGAAGCCGTGTTATGAATCGACGCCAAAAATCATTTCGATCGCGCTTTAACATCGCCAAACATTCTTTTGAAGTTGACACACGTTCGTGTTTATTGTCAATTGTGAGCAATCGCAGCACTTATCTTGGGGAAAGCTTTCTCATATCCAAATGAGTTGTTAAAATGTTCTGCACCCGTTCAATTGAGATGGCCACAGTCTCAGCAATTTCACTCTCCGATCATTTATCATTATACCGTGGATAGTGGGAAAGATATTTCGAAAAACTCTATAGTCCATCAGAAACCAATTCATTAACACAGGAAATACAGCATGAAGATGATGGACGAAATTAAGAACGAAATGATCAAATATGGAGGTGATAAATTACTAGAAGAATTACAGATTTTCTTTAACCAAATACTCACAGCCAAGATCATACCATCCGAATGGAAAGAAAGCATCTTGATACCAATTTTCAAAAAAGGAGAAAGGACAGATCCAAAAAAAAAAACTATCGAGGTATCAGCTTAATGAGTGCGGTACTAAAATTGTTCACTAAAATCTTGGCAGAAGAAATAGTGTTAACCGGAATCTGTGCAAGGGTTCAGAAAGAACAGGTCTACTATAGACGCCATATTTATAATCTGCCAAATTACCGAAAAAGTCATAGAGTTTAATAAGATAGCCTTTATGTGTTTCATTGATCTTACCCAGGCATGCGATAGGGTACGGTTAACTGATGTCATAACCCTACTACAAAAAAGGGGAATTCACCCGAATATAATAAAAGCTATCGAAGAGTTGAACACCAACAACCACACATATGTAAGCGTGGCAAATAAATTAAGTAATAAAATATCTATGACAACCGGAATCAGACAAGGAGATAGCCTAAGCCCAATCTTATTTAACATCATAATGGATGACATTATAAACGAAGTAAAGAAAACTGGGAAAGGATATCGATTGGGAGACAAAGAAATAAAAATAATATGCTACGCCGATGATGCAGTAATCATATCAGAAGACGAAGATAACTTACAGAGACTCCTACATAAGTTCCAACAAACAGCAAAAGTGTTTAATATGCAAATATCTGTAAAGAAAGCAAAATCCCTTACAATATCTAGAGAACCGAAAAGACGCAAACTCGCGATTTGTGATCAGAGTGTAGAACAAGTGATGTCCTTCAAATATTTAGGGGTAAACATAACAAGTACCAGGAACCTTAAGGAGGAAGCAAAAACTCAAACAACAAAGGCATCATTAATATCAGGATACTTAAGAGGAATTTGGAGAAATAAATATATGAGCACCAGGAGCAAAGTAAGAATATACAAAACATGCGTAAGACCGATCATGACGTACGCGATAGAAACCAGAGCGGAGAACACAAAAACAAAACGACTCCTAAGAACAACAGAAATGCGAACACTTAGATCGATAACAGGACATACCTTATTTGACCGGAAGAGATGTGAAGAAATAAGGGAAATGTGCGAAATACAGGATGTGGTGAGATGGGCAAGGAATACAAGAAGAGAATGGAGAGACCATGTGGACAGAATGCTAAATGACCGGTTAGCCAAGGTTGCAAAAGAGAAGCGACCAAACACACTTCGACCGCTTGGAAGACCACCAATAAGATGGTATGAGAGCTGGTCTTCATTATCGCAATTGTTTCTGGGAAACACAGTACATGGTCCTAACGTAGGAAGAAGAAGAAGACCGTGGATTTTTTCAATCATTTCTGATGTGGTGACCCCATTTGGACGACCTGGACGTTCCTCATCAAAAATATTTATACGTCCACGTTTGAATTCAGCTGTCCAATATTTTTTGGTCGATAACGAAGGCACAGAGTCTCCATAAGCTTCGGTGGGTTCCGTTTTTATCTCATCATTCGTCTTCTTTTTCAAAAACAAATATGTATTTTATCACTGCTCGATATTCAATTATTTCCATTGTTGTAAAATCACAATAGTTGTTCTATTTAAATGGCTGTCACTCACAATCACGCAGCGACTTGACAATTTGACAGGATTCTTGTGAAATGTTATGTTTACGAAAAATATAATTTTTTAAATAGTAGTAGCGCCATCTCTGGCCAAGGCCAATTACTTATCATACAACCCACGTATATCCAGCTATATAATATATTTGTCTACATACAGTGTTTCTTAAATTGTTTTATTAATGTCGAATAAATCTTTGGTCTGTACGAGGCTGGTTTGAAAAGTCCGTGCAAAAATAAAAACTACTTATGTGTTTGGGGTAAACCTTTTTTATTTTTCGACATAGTCTCCTTTTAGGCTTATACACTTCGTCCAACGATGTTCTAGTTTGTTGATCCCTTCCGAATAATAGGATTTGTCCAAGTCTGCAAAATATCCATTAGTGTCTGCAATCACCTCCTCGTTTGAATAAAATCTTTGTCCCGCCAGCCATTTCTTCAAATTGGGGAACAAATAGTAGTCCGAGGGAGCCAAGTCTGGAGAATAGGGGGGATGTGAAACGAGTTGGAATCCTATTTCCATTAATTTTGCGACCACAACTGCTGAGGTGTGTGCTGGTGCGTTGTCGTGATGGAAAAGGACTTTCTTGTGGGCCAATCGCGGGCGTTTTTCTTGCAGCTCGGTTTTCAAACGGTCCAATAACGATGAATAATATTCACCTGTAATAGTTTTACCCTTTTCCAGATGGTCGATGAGGATTATCCCTTGCGAATCCCAAAAGACAGTCGCCATAACCTTTCCGGCCGAAGGAACGGTCTTCGCCTTTTTTGGTGCAGATTCCCCTTGTTAACCCATTGCTTAGATTGTTGTTTGGTCTCAGGAGTATAGTAATGTATCCATGTTTCGTCCACAGTGACGAAACGACGCTTAAAGTCCTCCGGATTCTTCTGGAACAGCTGCAAACCATCCTTGCAACACTTCACACGATTCCGTTTTTGGTCAAGCGTGAGCAATCGCGGCACCCATCTTGCGGATAGCTTTCTCATGTCCAAATCTTTATGCAAAATATTGTGTACCCGTTCAGTCGAGATGCCCACAGCACTAGCAATCTCACGCACCTTAACTCTTCTGTCATCCATCACCATATCATGGATTTGATCAATGATTTCTGGAGTCGTAACCTCCACAGGCCGTCCTGAACGTTCAGCGTCACTTGTGCCCATATGGCCAGTCCGAAAATTTTGAAACCACTTATAAACTGTTCTAATCGAAGGTGCAGAGTCACCATAATGTTTATCAAGCTTCTCTTTAGTCTCCTGAGGCGTTTTGCCTTTCATAAAGTAATGTTTAATCACCACACGAAATTCTTTTTCGTCCATTTCTTGAAAACCACTCGACTTCCTTGATTCACACGAATGCCAAACACAAAGAAATAGATCAATATGGCTGAAACTTGGTGTGCGTTCATTCAAGAGATGCTACTAACTAAACATGATCTCGATACGCGCCGGTGGTGCCATCTCTCGGACTTTGCACGGACTTTTCAAACCAGCCTCGTATATCAAATACCGACGCTGCAACAGCTTTCAACTTATCATCTAGGGAGAATTATCGGTCCATGAGGCTTGTCTTCAGATGTTTAAAAAAAAGAAGTCGAAAGACGCTAAATCAGGCGGATGTTGTAACTAGGTGAATCGAAAGTTTTCGGTCATTACCGAAAACTTTGGTTTCTTTAATAAGCACTGGAATTCTCACTCGTCGATCTGACAGCAGCAAATCCTTAATAAGCCTGTTGGTTTTCTCAGTTCTTTTCTCAAATGATCTTCCTAATCTGAGGTTATCCTGAATTGCTTCTCGACCCCATCCTAACTGTCTGGACAAAAGTTTACTTGAGAATAAAGTGAGCTGTCATTGCAACACAATTGGAATTTTCTTTCATAAATAACTTTTGGTCCATTTCCTCTTTAGTGAGAAACTTTATCACTGCGAGATGTTGCAAATTACTTTCAATGATTTTTCGGAAGAAAAAAAAATCCTAGAAACTTCAAAATGTAACGAACTTGTACAAAATTTGGAAGTACTTAGAACAGTGAGAGTAATTTAACAACTAAGCAATTTTTTAATTTAAAGCCATTTTCGTGCCAAGTTAAAAACACCCTCGTATAATTTAAAATACCACATAGTACAGTCTGGTAAGTAAGAATTTGTCTGCGATAATTCATTTTTGGTAGATGCGATTCTAGCAATTTAACAAAAATCGGTAGAGGGAACCTTTGTCTACGACGCATTTTAGTAAAAGTATCAGTCGATTCCGAACTTTCGTCGAAATCACGTAAAATTCAAAATGAGTCACTTGTATGAGGTTGTTTCGAGGCAATCTTTCTTTGTTTCCATCCAAAGAGGCATAAAGCGACATATTTCGCGGTCGCTAAATATATTAAAAAGTCGATATCGTTTGTGAAGAAGTGGGTAAATTGTTTTAATGAGACGAAAAAATGTCGACGGCTTTCCAAAATGTGGCTCGGTAGGCAAAGTCACTCCGAAAGTCGAAAAAAAACGAATTGTGTCTGTTTTCACGGGACCCGAAATTGACGCTGCATCAGGGAGCGGCAAAATTAAGAAAATCGGGTTTAAATGTGTCCCATGAGACCATTCGACTCGACAACATCTTCGTGATCATGATGTCAAATTTCGAAGTACGTTGAAGAAACCTTGTAGCTTTTTTTATATTATTGCCCTGTATGTTGAGGCGCAATTTGTTGCGTTCTCCTTTCATAATTTCTGAGAATGGATTGAGTGGATATTAATACTAAAAGAACTAAAGAAATTAGACATACACTAGCTCAGTTTTTCTTGGTAGAGTAATATGGGTAAGAGATAATTTTTGTACGTCTTTTAAAAATAGTCTCTATAGTTGTTTAAAATTTTTGGTTGTACAGATTTTGGGCACCATTCATTTTGAAATAAAAGGATCTAACTTCTGCTAGAAAAATTAAAAAATGCTGAGTGGTTATGTAGTTGTTAGGAATAATTTTGTTATGGTACAACCGTTGCGTTCTGAAAAGTAAAACAGGTGATTCAGTGAAACGCTAGCCTTAAATAAGGAAAAAGGGTTTATTAATGACAAAATTAAAAATTCTAACTTAGCTACACTACTATTACCCTTATTACTAAATAAAATCCCTTAGTCTAGTAGGTGGTATTATTAAATGGAGTCTTTAAATCAGGCTTTTAATTAAAGCTTTGTTAAACACTATGTTGCAGGTTCGTGAGATTCACTTCACGAGTTACCAGTTCGGTACGATGTAAAACGCACTTGTCAGCGGGAAACTAGGTCTACGGATTGATATACTGATGACTTACGGTTTTCCTATGAGTTTTTTTGGCCTGTCCAGGTGAGATATTCATAACACTGATGTCTCCACCTCGGCTGCCCCGGTTCCCTTTGGGCTGCTAAATATTTCTTGGCCCCTAAAGGTCTGGGAATAAGCAGGATATTTCAAGGGAAAGGCCTTGAACTTGAACACTAAAACCGTTTCTGCACTACTACATCACTAACAGACGAGTACGGCGACTAGACAAAAAAGCCTACTGGGCGGCTTTCTGAAGAAAAAAAAACCCTTACTCTGACTTCAAAAAATATATGCCTTACTTCATCTCGGCTGAGAAAAAAGACCTAGCTACGGCTATACGATGGAGAAAGCCTTTTGCGGCTATACGATGGAAAAAACCATGTTATCCGGACCCTTAAATATTTTTCTCCCTTCCGTAAAATCACGTCTTCAAGATGGCTAGTTCCCGGATACAAATCTCTAGCCAATCGACGCATTAGATGCGAATTAAATAAGTTCAGTAGATAACCCACAATGCACACTGTAATATAAATGGCTCAAAAATTCGATTGAACTACACTGCTTAAAAGTTAGTAAACACTGCAATAAATATAAAAATGGAGAAAAAATGTAAATTATAGGGAGAAAAACAGTTACGTAATATGATCTTAAAATGTAGGAAAAAATGAATGTTACAACCTATACTGGGTGAAAATAACCTCGCGAAGCAGCTCATTTGGGACCACGATAAGATACTAGAGTGGTTCTCACAATCGCCGGCCGCCTACCCTATTGAAAACCTTTGGTCTCTTGTAAAGAGAAAGCTCAGAGGAAAGACTTTGAGGACTTTGACTCAGTTGTCTCGCGAGATTCGAAAAATTTGCAGAGTATGTAGACAATTTCGTCGACAGCATACCTCGAAGATGCCAGGAGATTATTGATATAGGAGGCGATTGAACAACTTACTAAGGTAATTTCGCCGTTGTTCCAAAGAATTCATTGATGGTAAAAAATTTTCAATTTTCACATTTTTTCAAGAATACGAATTACTTGACATACTGTATATTAATTTTGCTATATCTTCTTATATTTTATTAAAGGTTAAAATTTTCTCGTGCTATAATTACTTCTCAAGAAGAATAGCCGAATTTAAACATATCAAAAATTGCCAATTTTGAAATTTTACAGTTGAATATTAGGCGCTTATTTGTTTGTACGTCTAAAACTAATTCCATCAAACTATAGACAGAAGGAATGTGTTGGCCCTTTGCCAAGTTTTCATTCACTTCTAAAAATCAATATTTTCAGTGAACGTTCTTGACCTTTAAAAGGTATTAACATCAAAAAAAAAAGATAAATAAAACACTTTCATTTCGTATTTGATATTTTTACTCTTATTTACCGGAAATTTTAGCAAATTAAGCCATTTTTTAAATATTGCTCGATATAATATAATTCAGAAGAAGCGACTGGTTAGTTGACGTTTAGAGATATTATTTTTAGTGTTTCGTATGGAATACTTACGGGATTACTTCGGTGTCCCTTTATTCGTCTGTCTGTCTGTCACATCCTATTTACTCCGGAACTATTTGGCATAGAAAGTTGAAATTTGGCACAAATATAGGAATTGATGACCCAATTAGAGTCTTGTAGGTTTGAAAGTTAAATTTTGACCTAAAGGTTTAATTTTAGAGGGTTAAAATCGGAAGTGAACAAAAAAAATTTACCAAGTCACCGAGTGGGGTGTCAAATGAAAGCTTGTGAAAAGACGAGTTCAAAAAAATATATAATATAATACTTGCGCACACTTTTTTTTTGCATTATTTAAAAAAAATCCGCCAGAATCGCTGTCCCTCCACCCTATTTCGAAAAGTACTGATCAAAAAATTTTGAAAAATTCTGAAATATTCTTCATAAAGTGTTGACTGAGCAAAAATTATCATTAGTGCATTGCGATTGATAATTTATCTGGTATAAAAAAAAAAACATAAAAACTCTGTTCCTGTGGGAGTTTTGTTAATCTGGGGGTACGGCAGTGCCCCCGCCAAGTCGAGCAGAAAGCACAGCCGTACCATCCTTTTCTCGAAGCCACTCACGGCACTTTCGAACCCCTGTAACTTCGTTGTAGATAAAGCTAGAAGCCTGAATTTTCAGTGACCAAGAGGACATACTATACTAGCTATATTCCTAAATTACCTACTATTTATACCTTATAGTTTACGAACTATCACCAGTCGAAGTTCTTTAATTTTGTCACTGACACACTCACCGATCACCAAAATTCTAAGGTACATCTAGCAGACACACAAACTTCAAATTTCTAATTTAGTTAGTATTTAGCCTATAAAGGAAGGAAAAACTGAAACAACCCGAGATTTCAGTCCCGTTTTCTGAATTGTACAGTCACTTAAGCCAAAAAAGAGGGTCAATCTCGGAATGAGAGATAATATGCTGTAAACTTGTATAAACCTTTATTTTGGCATTCTAAAAGTCGTCTCAAAAGTTTCATAAAATCTCTACAAATTTTGTTCTAAACATTTTTTTATACGCTTAACCGTTTTTGAGATAGAGCGCGGAGAGCGCGCAGCGCTCAGCCATACATAGCATAATGCAAGGTCAACCGTAAGTCCCGGTAAATAATACGTCGTATAAAGTTAATTAATCACTAAAAAGTCCATAATTATGAATAATTTGTATTATTTATTTATTAATATGTTATATTTAATAATATTTTTCATTTATCAAATATATTCGTTTAATAATACTTACCTACTTCGTGTAATTAAAAAATTGTTAAGTAAAATACTTTAAGTATATTTTAATTATAAAAAAGTATGAAAATGATGCTTCCCTGACGGCAGGGCTAGAAGAGAATATACGAGGCTGGTTTGAAAAGTCCGTGCAAAAATAAAAACTACTTATGTGTTTGGGGTAAACCTTTTTTATTTTTCGACATAGTCTCCTTTTAGGCTTATACACTTCGTCCAACGATGTTCTAGTTTGTTGAACCCTTCCGAATAATAGGATTTGTCCAAGTCTGCAAAATATCCATTAGTGTCTGCAATCACCTCCTCGTTTGAATAAAATCTTTGTCACGTCAGCCATTTCTTCAAATTGGGGAACAAATAGTAGTAGGAGGGAGCCAAGTCTGGAGAATAGGGGGATGTGAAACGAGTTCGAATCCTATTTCCATTAATTTTGCGACCACAACTGCTGAGGTGTGTGCTGGTGCGTTGTCGTGATGGAAAAGGACTTTCTTGTGGGCCAATCGCGGGCGTTTTTTTCTTGCAGCTCGGTTTTCAAACGGTCCAATAACGATGAATAATATTCACCTGTAATAGTTTTACCCTTTTCCAGATAGTCGATGAAGATTATCCCTTGCGAATCCCAAAAGACAGTCGCCATAACCTTTCCGGCCGAAGGAACGGTCTTCGCCTTTTTTGGTGCAGATTCCCCCTTGGTAACCCATTGTTTAGATTGTTGTTTGGTCTCAGGAGTATAGTAATGTATCCATGTTTCATCCACAGTGACGAAACGACGCTTAAAGTCCTCCGGGTTCTTCTGGAACAGCTGCAAACCATCCTTGCTACACTTCACACTATTCCGTTTTTGGTCAAGCGTGAGCAATCGCGGCACCCATCTTGCGGATAGCTTTCTCATGTCCAAATGTTTATGCAAAATATTATGTACCCGTTCACTCGAGATGCCCACAGCACTAGCAATCTCACGCACCTTAACTCTTCTGTCATCCATCACCATATCATGGATTTGATCAATGATTTCTGGAGTCGTAACCTCCACAGGCCGTCCAGAACGTTCAGCGTCACTTGGGCCTATATGGCCAGTTCGAAAATTTTGAAACCACTTATAAACTGTTCTAATCGAAGGTGCAGAGTCACCATAATGTTTATCAAGCTTCTCTTTAGTCTCCTGAGGCGTTTTGCCTTTCATAAAGTAATGTTTAATCACCACACGAAATTCTTTTTCGTCCATTTCTTGAAAATCACTCGACTTCCTTGATTCATACGAATGCCAAACACAAAGAAATAGACCAATATGGCTGAAACTTGGTGTGCGTTCATTCAAGAGATGCTACTAACTAAACATGACCTCGATACGCGGTGGTGCCATCTCTCGGACTTTGCACGGACTTTTCAAACCAGCCTCGTAGTTATTAAAATAGCAGCAAAAGTCATGTTAAGACGAAATATTGACGTGAGTCTTGGCTTAGTCAACGGTTCTATCGGTATAGTACAAGGAGTAAACGTTGATCCTGAAAATACAAATCCCATTAAAAACATAAAATGTAAAAAAATGTCAAATCTCGCAAGGCAGTCCTTCCACCATAAAAAAATTGTGAGATCCATGTAAAACCAATTCAGTTATTTTACTTAGTATCTATGGAAACACCTGTTCAACAATTTTGTCATAAATTGTTATCTAATTAGTTACTTATCAATATTTATAGTGACCGTATCAATATTAGACATCTTTACTTCTATAATAAATATAATGACTTGGTAATCGCACGGCAACATAATCACATAAGAATAATCTACTTTTTCGATTGCTAAGTAAGTCTAAACGGTGCACTTAAGAATAAAATATTTTAAATAATAGATTATTCCTATGTGATTATGTTGCCGTGCGATTGCTGAGTCATTATATTTATTACAGAAATAAAGATGTCTAATATTGATACGGTCACTATAAATGTTGGAAGGTAACTAAATAGATAACAATTTATGACAAAGTTGTTGAATAGGTGCTTCCATAGATACTAACTAAAATAACTGACTTGGTTTTACATGAGATCTCACAACTTTTTGTGGTGGAAGGACTGTCTTGCGAGACTTGGCATTTTATTACATTTTATGTTTTTGATGGGATATACTTTTCAGTACATTACTGCATGCGTGTCGCTCTTGTACCGCATTTTATTTGTTTAAAATTAGACAATTGTTTAGGTGGTAAATATTTGTTTTACATTTTTGTTACTAGTTTTTAGACTAAGCTAGATTGATTTATTGGTTATTAGGTAATTAAGATGCTATTACTATTAAACATTACTGACTAAGAAAAAACATGAAAATAAATCTTCTTAAGATATATTCATATCATGGATCTAATTAGCTTAGTCGAGGTAAGGATTCTATCTTATTTTAAAAGCAATCACCGTACGGAACACAACTAGTCCGACTTGCACTTTTTCGGTTTTTTTCACAGGTTATGATGTAGCCAATGTGGAAAGTCTCCTAGTTCCATGAGGTTGAAAGCTATGATAAGTGATATTTACTTTTAAACATTTAATTTTGACTTTGTCGTACTCCAATCACCTCAAATTAATTTATTGACGTGGCAGTTCAGGCAGACATATTTCTTATTTGAGCATAAGATATTGGTAAATGTAAATAAAGCTTACGAATATTTGATTAACGTTGTTAGCGCCTTAGACAGTACCACTTAGCGTTAATTCTTGTACCAGCTGTATTTTGCAAGGGTAAGAATATAAATGTTTATAAAAATGTGTAATAAAGCACTTCTAAATACCAGGTGTACAAGTATGAAATGCGGATTTCAGACAACAGATGGTGCACCAATGCAGTTTGTGCTATAAAGATTTGACACTGCGCCATTTTGTTGTGTCATCAACGAGTGTCAGAGGCACACGAGTTAAAAATTGGAAAAGTGTGTGCATAGTGTTGTGTTGTTGTGTTCAATATGTCGAAATTTATACCTAACAAAGATCATTTGTGGGCAGCATTAATTTTTTGTTTTCATTTGAAGAAGACTGCTGTTGAATCATACCGATTACTTCGAGAAGCTTATGGTGAACATGCTCCATCGCAAGATACGTGTGAACGATGGTTTTGGCGTTTCAAAAGTGGTGAATTCGATGTTGCAGAGAAGGAACTTGGAAAACCGCCAAAAATATACGAAGATGTGGAATTGCAAGCATTGTTGGACGAAGATGATTCGCAAACACAAAAACAACTCGCCGAGCAATTGGGCGTTAGTCAACAAGCTGTTTCCAATCGGGAGGGAGGGAGGGATGGGAAAGATTCAAAAGACCGGTAGATGGGTACCAGATGAGTTGAACGACAGGCAAATGGAAAAGCGCAAAAACACTTGTGACATTTTACTCGCTCGGTACAAAAGGAAGTCGTTTTTGCTTCGAATAGTTACAGGGGATGAAAAGTGGATTTATTTTGAGAAGCCCAAGCCGATGCTCTGTGTTTGGTGGGACCAGAGGGGCGTGATCTATTATGAGCTGTTAAAACCTGGGGAAACGATTAATATTAAACGTTACCAACAATAATTGACCGATTTGAACCGTTAGCTACTTGAAAAAAGGCCAGAATAGCTAAAGAGGCAGCACAAAGTCATTTTTCTTCATGACAATGCTCCACCACATACGGCAAAATTAGTTCGCGACAAGTTGGAAGCACTCAGCTGGGAAGTTCTACCCCATGCGGCTTACTCACCAGACTTGGCTCCTTCCGATTACCACTTGTTTGCATCGATGGGTCACGCACTTGCTGAGCAGCGTTTTGGTTCGTACGAAGATGTGAAAAAAAAATGGCTCGATGAATGGTTCGTAACAAAGGGGGAAGATTTTTACCGGCATGGTATTCACAAATTGCCCGAAAGATGGGAAAAAAAAAAATGTATAACAAGCGATGAAGCACACTTTGAAAAAAGCACCTTTTATCATTTTTCCGAATTTAACATGTTTTTTTAGAAAAAAAATCCGCATTTCATACTTGTACACCTGGTATATTTACCGTAATTTATCGTTGACGTGCTGAGAGGTCCGGATTCTCGTCAACGTTCGAGAGTTGAACGCACCTCACTTTTGCATCGGTTCTTGATATCCTTGGTCGCTTCGCCCGAGATTTACTTAAAGTTTAATCAGTTTTCTTAATTTTCTATTTTCAGGTATGCGCAGCTCCAGTGTGACACTTCGTAGCAACTAAATTGCCCAGGACTAGGGTTATACTCTTAATCCTCCTGTCTGTTGCGTCCGCGCAATAACTGAAATAAATTTTAACTTGTTTATATGACACAGTTTACCTGCGGTTGAAAATAGATACGTAAAATAACAATTTTGCTCAGCATTTATTTATCCCTATGAAGAAGTTCCATCGCAATCAATTGGCGCTACTAATCTTGCTGTTGTTCACCTATATATCGTATAATTCAAGTAGGGTCAAGTATTACCTTTAGATTTTAAATTAATGTAGTAACAGTAGCAACAGACTAGTTAGTTCGGAAGTTTTATATAAAAATGCTTTCAGTGTATCGTAACTTCTGTAGGAAAGGGACCTTAAGTACCACGTTACTGTATCTTATGAATTTTATTGGTATGTTCCTTTTTATGAATGCAAGCGTTAAAAATTGATACGAATATTGTGTTTTTTAACTGTTTCGAAAAAATATGTCCTAGTAAATAAAAAAAAAAACTGGTCAAGTGTAAGTTGAAGTTGCGCAATTAGTGTTCCGTACGTTGATTGCTTCTGAAATAAAAATTTTTGTTACGGAGGTATAAAATGATCAGTGACTTCACAAAAACATAACCAAAATGAGTTTTCAACAAAGTCTGTTTCCGATCTTTACTGAAAACTGATGACCTTAAAATTTTTTATACCAGATAAATTATTAAAAGTAGTGCACTCGTGATAATTTTCGTGCAAACTACACCCAGTGGAGAAGATTCCAGAATTTTTTCAAAATTTTGGGATCAGTACTTATCGAGATAGAGGGGGGGGCAGTGATTTTTCGGGATTTTTTCAAAATAATACAAAGAAAAACTGTGCGCATGTAAGACATTATATATATTTTTGAACTCGTGTTTTTACAAGCTTTCGTTTGACACCCCACTCGATGACCTAGTAAAAAAAATTTTTTTTCACCTCCGATTTCACCCCTAAAAACTAACCCCTTAAGTCAAAATTTAACTTTCAGAACTATACGGCTCTGATGAGGCCATCAATTTCTATATTAGTACCAAGTAGAAAGTTGCTACGTCCAATAGTTTCGGAGAAAATCGGGTGTGGCAGACGGAGAGACAGACAGACGAACAGACAGACACCGAAGTGATCTTATAAGTGTTCCGTACGGAACACTAAAAAGTGGAAGTCGAACTTGCGCAATTAGTGTTCCGTATGGTGATTGCTTTTAAAATAAAATAAAACTCTTTTCCAGACCTGACCTGGTTCCTGACATATGTATGTATATCTTAAGATCCAATATGTATTTTCACGTTTTTTCTGAGTCAAAAATGTATAATAGCCAATAAATCAATCTAACTCAGTCTAGAATCTAGAAATAAAAGCGTAAAACAAATGTTTGCTACCAAAATATTTGGTTTAATATAAAATAAAATAAAATTATTTTCTCTCAGTACAGGAGCGACATGCGACTCGGTAGCAGTAATGTACTGAAAAGTATATTAAAAAAACATGCACCCTACTGTTAAGGTACATAGTTTTTCTTCTTATATCAGATAAATTCTCAAACGTAATGCACTCATGATAATTTACGCTCAATCTACACTTTATGAAGATTGTTCCAGAATTTTTCAAAATTTTTTTATCAGTAATTTTCGAGATGGGGTGGACAGAGAACGATTTTTGGCTATTTTTTAAAAATAATACAAAGAAAAGTGTGCGCCAGTATTACATCATATATATTTTTGAACTCGTGTTTCCACAAGCTCTCATTTGACCCCCCCCCACTCGATGACCTGTTAATTTTTTTTTTCACTTGCGATTTTACCCCCCAAAACGATCCCCTTAAGTCACAATTTCGCTTTCAAAACTACACGGCTCTGATTAGTTCATCAATTCCTATATTTGTGGCAAACTTTAAACTTTATATGTCAAATAGTTTCAGAGAACATCGGATGTGGCACACAAACAGACGGACACCGCAGTGATCCCATAAGTGTTCCGTACAGAACACTAAAAATAAAATGAAATTTGGAATTAGTAACTTTAATTTCGTACTTTTAATTATTTATCGTTCCAAGTAATAACAACCTTATAGTGACAATCAAAATACAAATAAAGTTGGTATTTTATCATCTGTAGAACAGAGATGTAGTTGTGTAGTTGATTACCTCATGGTGAAAAATAGATCAACTTTATGTCTTAATGTATGTCTTCTGGAGGTTGGAACCATTGTTTCTATGTTTAAGTATTTGTTTTTAGTATTAGATGAACAGTATGGCACTAGTATGCATTATAAAAAATAATCTCTTTCTCTTTTTTATCAAACCATAATATAATACTTTTAGATAATTTTTTTAATGTAATAATTCGTGTACTAACGTGAACCAATTTACAGCTCATTATAACAAAATATTTCTATTTCCATTTAATAATAAAACAGGACTGATATTGGTTTAATTTGGATAAATTATAACAGAACAATGAACACATAAATAATTTTTTTATCGGCTATAATATCTAAATAAATAGTTTCACTGCCGTTTTTAATGGAAGTATTTACCTGTTATATTAGTTTATCATAAATAATGTCTTAGTTCCGTGTTT